>OZ025290.1:271801214-273001214 GCA_964019185.1 Maratus speculifer | reverse complement strand
ATGTATGTTATTGAATAGTTATGTTATTTCATGTATTTATAATTTTAATTTTATATAGCACTAGATGGTACCCGTCAAAATTTGACGGAAAAAAAGATCACTACAATGTTGGTTAGTAGGCAATCAACAAATTTTACAGGGTTTATTTTTTTTTCTTGTAGACACCTCGTTGTCTTAATGAGTGACAATATTATGACTAGCATTTCTTTAACAGGAAGTTTCGACATTTAAAAGCCACCTTTAGAGCTAACAAAGTGCTCTTTAAAAAATTATAAAGCAACTCTTCATCCTAAATCATATAGTGTTGATTTATTTGTTTTAGAAGCTGTTTTGCAACAGTTCATTTACTATTCTGATGGTAATTTAAATATAGTCTGAGTATCAGAAGATGTAGAATTTTTTCCAAGATAAAGGTGTCTTTTCCTTAGTTCATCAGTGTTACCAAACTTTGTCGACAAATTCCGTTGATGGTTGCATCCAATAAAAAAGCTTATAGAAAACTAAAATTTATAAAGATTGCTATTACATCAATTATGGCTGATGACACATTGATATCACTGATGTTTTTGAGTTATTATAAAGAATTAACAAAAATTTAGAGAGTTAACAAAAAGCTTTCATTTGCGATTAATATTGAACATGTATTGGTATATTTGCAAAAAAAGTTTCTTCAATTCGAGGCAAGACAATGTATGCATGTCCAAAATTTTATTATACATGCTTAAAACAAAGAGGAATCTTTAATATCTTAATAAATTATTGAATTTTACAGATGAAACTCGCAAGATAAATATTAGACCAAGAACTGGCAGTACAGACAACCACATCATCGAGTTGGAGGCTGAAATTATAGAATTAGTTGAAACTCGATTCGTATATTAAAACGTACTTGGTCTGTCTTTTTTTTTTCGTGGAAACCACCTTTAGAGAAAATTTTAGTGGCTGACTCGTAGGTTTATCATAGTGAGTCCGTCTTACATGTTTTCATACATTTGGTTGCAATTAACACAATAATAACAATGAGTCAACCACTAAAATCGGATCTGAAAGTGGGGAGTTGATTTCTGCCAAAATTCAACTTGGCAGACCAATAAGCATTTTAATATGCTAATCGAGTTGTGTTTAATCCTGGAGTTTCAGCTTCCAACTCGATGATGTGAATTTGTGTGCAACTGTTTAACGTCGCGTATCGGGATAGCCAAATACGTTTTAAAGCGCTGATGTTGATATCTTTTGAATTAAAATAAATTTATCTAAAAATCAAAGAGGAAGATCTATGATTAGTATGTGAAAAATCCCTGTCGGCTTGGCCTACAGGCGGAGATAGATTTCGCAGAGTGCTCATTTCAACAACAAAAAATAAATTTGATTACAGATAAACCCAGTTTAACAACTTTATTTGTCCTCTTTTGAAAAATTTTTAATTTCCTTTTTCTGTAAGGACTGGTTTTATCAGAATCATCTTAAGCTAAATTCGGATCAAATGCCCATTTTGACAACATATTTTGAAATAATTCTGACTTTATTAAAAAGAATCGACTAATACGGTACATTATATAGTTCCTAAATAACAAAAGACTGTCAATTGAATGTGTTTGAGAGCAAAATTGAATTTAAAAATGAGTTAAAATAACCAGTTTTGAATACAACCTCAATTCTTAATCATGATAGCTTCGGGAATTTTGTGCGAGTGCCCTCTTTGACAGCATCTTTAAAAATATATTCAGCCTTTATCAAAAAACTGAACAATGCGGGATATTACACAGCTCCTATATAAGAGAACCTGTCAATTAGATGCGTTTGAGAGCAAAACTGAATTTAAAAATGAGTCGGAAAAAACGCAATTTGTTATTTGAATACTTCCTCAAGTTTCCCATCACAGTCACTTCGGGAAATTCTGTTCAAAATACCATTTTTGGCAGCCGTTTTTGAAATATATTCTGTCTTTATAAAAAAATTGACCAATGCGTCACATTAATAAGAGGACTAAATAAGAGGAGAATGTTCCTAAATAAGAGGACTTGTAAACTGGATGCGGTTGAGAGTAAAAATGGATTTAAAAATGAGTCAGGAAAAACGCAATTTGTTATCTGAATACTTCTTAGAATTTCCTATTACTGTCACTTCGGGAAATTCTGTTCAAAATACCCTTTTTGGCAGCGTTTTTTGAAATGTATTCTGTCTTTATCAATAATCTGACTAATGTTTCACATTATATAGTTCCTAAATAAGAGGATCTGCCATTTGGATGTGTTTAAAATAAAAAATGAATTTATAAAACGATTCAGAATGTAAGCAGTTTGAACTAGAGGTCTTTTCTCCAACTCCAATTTTCTTTTAATTTATTATTGCTATAAGAATTGATCCTATGAAAAACTTGTCAATATAAAAGTTGTAGATATTATTGAGGAGATGTAAAATAAATTTAATTGGATTTGATAGTTTAAGAATTGACAAAGTTATGGATTTTTTTCTTTTTCGAAAGCCCTTTTTATTTTCGTTTTTAATTTTTTTTTACCGGTAAGAGTTAGTCCTATCAAAAACTTGCAAATATAAAATTTTAGATAATTTTGAGAATATTTAAAAAAAAATTAGATGTATTTGATATCTTGAGAATTGACAAAGTAATGATTTTTTTTCTCCCAAAATCCTATTTTTTTTTTTTTTTTTTTTTTTTGGCAATTGAGCCCATTTTCAACTTTATCAAAAATCTGTCATGCATAAAATTTTGGCCCATTATTTAGAAGTAATATAAACTTTAAACTGATTCGATATCTATTTTTATTAAGAAGTTACCGGCTTTTTCCTGTTTTCACAAAAACGCCCCCTATTTCGACCCCCTTGGTCTGATTTTGCCCATTAACGAACTTAGCCGAGATTTTATCCCCTTTGATTTTATGTAAAAGTTTGGTGGAGATTGGTGAAGAATTATAGAAATTATCGTGTCCATAAAAAAGTGAGATATATAGATATATAAACTGAAGCGAATGCAATAGGTAGTATTTCATACGAAATCTACCTAAAAATGCAGATTGTAATTTTAGACTGCTTTGTTAAATAGCGATATATCTTGTTATTAAAAGTTAAAAATTTTATAAAATTTTATTGAAGTACTAAGAAATGGATATGAGTTTTGTTCATTCGAAGAATTTCAATTTTTTTAGACATTTTTAATTAAATAATTTTTAAAAGTACACGGCTATGAGGAGTCCTAAAACTTAATTCAGAATTTTAATTAATTAGCCGAGATATTAAACCCTAAAGACACGTACGGTTTTGACTAACATATTGATAGGGGCAGGTTACTATACGTATCATTGGCTTTGAATGCCTCGATAACAACTTTTAATGATACATTTGTGTAATGTAATGTCCAGTAGTATTATAAAAGCAATAAACAATAAATTATTAAATACAGACTAACTTAATTAAAATTAATAATATAAATGGGTCTCTTAATACGCCTGCTATGCCTTTTTAAAAGTTAATTAAAAACCTATCTGGAAAACGCAACAAGGATCAAGGCAGCATTGCAACTTAGCGACACTCTTCAGAAGCGCGCTAAGCACAACGCCAGCGTTCAACTTTGAACAAGGGTTTTGTTTCAGCTACAGTGTAAATACAAAATATTATTACTAAGATAAATTAAGTTTTATGAAACGGGAAATGAGATTTAGTTATTTGCACTAATGTTATAAATACACAATTAAGTTTGTCATAAACAGGTTAGGATAAAAAAAAGAACTATACAGAATGGCAATACTTGATATTATTTAGGCTTCATATATTTTTAACATTTATTGTATACAAATTCATACTTTTCTAGTATATACAGCTGTAACCAACTCCACATTGTATAGTTTTTTACTACTTGCACTTGACATTTATTTCATGTTACATTTCAAATTTTATAAATAATTTTGTGATGTGCACATTTTTATTTCTATTACAGGTGCACATATTTGTGAAGTCTCTTCAGAATATACAATGAAAGTGTGTATCGAGATAAATCAGGCTAAAGTCTGTAGTCTTCTTTCCAACTCAATAATTTATTTCATCATTTAGTACAAATTGGCTTTTGATAAAAACAGTAAAAGCTGTATCTTAACAGGTGAGAATGGTTAAAAGTAGATAGCCCAAAACAAAAACTTGACTTCTAAAATTGTGAATTATTTTTAATATGAAATAATATTGCATATATGTTTTTTAATATAATATATGCATTGTAAATATATAATTTAATATTTCTTTTATTTTACTCCATCTTGCAATAAAGTTAAGTGCAGTATGGATTCCACTTCGAGCAATCAAATACATAATCCCAAGCGATTAAAAACACTAGCTTCTGATGTAAAGTATCGCAAAAAGAATAATTTACTTCACCAGTTTGTGCTGGATAATTCTGATCCCAATAATTCGGTCAGTGAAAACTGTATAAATGCTGTACTGATGGCAATGAATGGTACTAAAGTAAATGTAAATGCGCTCAATGGTGATGGATATAGTCCACTTCATTTAGCAATAGTGAAGAATAACCTTTTAATGGTGAAAAAGTTACTCTCTTGCCTTGTAAATATTGATGTAAATGCAATATGTGATGAATATGGTGAATCAGCTTTAATCTTGGCAATAGAGTTAAGTAATTTATCTATAATTAAAGAATTATTGAATAAAGGAGCAAATGTAAATAAAAAAGATGCATATCAAAATAGCGCTTTGTATTATGCACTAAGAAAAGGTAGTTTAGACCTAGTAAAATTATTAGTAAGTAAAGGGGCCAATGTAGAACTAATAAATGGAATGAGGGGAGCTCTTCATTGTGCAGCACTACAAGGTGATATAGGACTTGTAAAATATGTAGTAAGCAATCGCGCTTATATAAATGCTGAAGATCAATATGGGTGTACACCTCTTCATTGTGCAGCTCGTTCAGGCGATTTAGCCACTGTCGAATTTTTAGTAAGCCACGGTGCTGATATAAATGCTGTAGATCGATTTGAATCGACTCCTTTTCATGATGCAGTAGAATCGGGTAATTTGGAGATTATTAAATTCTTATTAGATAAGGGTGTAAATGCTAATATTGAAAGTGAAAGTGGTAACGGGCTACTTCTTTGTGCAGCACGATTAGGCGATTTGGAAACTATACGGCTTTTAGTAGATAAGGGTGCTGATGTAAATACTAAAGTTGAAAATGGTATAACACCGCTGTATTATGCTATAGACAGCTTAAATGTAGAAGCTGTAAAGTTTTTAGTAGAACAAGGTGCTGATGTAAATGCTATAGATGAAGATCATCAAACCCCGCTGCATCATGCAATTTACAGCAAAAATGAAGTTATACAACTTTTAATTGACAAAGGCGCTAATGTAAATGCTACAGATAGATATGGCCAAACTCCGCTTCATCATCTTCTAGATAATCTTAAGTGTTCTCTAGATAATGAATCCGATAACATTAATTTAGATCTTATGAAGATTAAGTTACTACTAGAGGCAAATGCCGATGTAAATGTTAAAGATTATGATGGAAGAACTCCTCTGCTGTGTGCAGTAAATCTCACCAACTCTGATATTGTTAAATTGTTCTTGGAAAGGGAAGTTAATCTGAATGTCAAAGATTGCGATGGTAATACCATACTTCATCGTGCATGTAAATGTGATGAGAAATTAGATATTATTGAAATGTTACTAACAAAAGGTTGTGACGTGAATGCTAAAAATGAGTACTGTAGGACGCCACTTCATGATGCAGTAGACAGAAACAATGCAGCTTACACTCAGCTGCTACTGGACAGAGGTGCAAGTGTGAATATTGCAGATATAGAAGGATGGACTCCTCTTCATTTAGCAGCATATAAAGGTCATGTAGAAGTGATGAGAGCGTTAGTAGATAAAGGTGCTAATAGAAATACTGTAAATAAAAATGGCAAGACGCCTCTTGATTTCGCTAAAGAAAAGAACCACCAGTTATGCATTGCTGCTTTACAATAGTCGCAAAAAATGAAAAAAGCTAAAAAAATAATTAATCAGGAATTTTCTAGTCAAGAACTAAGCCTGTAATTTGAAAAATTGGGATCATAGAAGTTTTAAAAATCTTGAACAAACTGATAATTAATAGCTAGTTGTTCGGCAATTTAAAAGAAAATCCCGTTCGAAATTTCTTCATATAGTTTTGACTGCTTTGTAACACTTCATAAGTATCAAAAAATGTTTTGCATTTTTCTTTATTGATACTTTATTTTTTTATTTTTTATTTTAATGCTTATCTTTATGATGTTTTAAGTTTCTTTTACATCATGTGTTGTGTTTTATAAGAGTTTTTATAAAAATTTGTTGCTATAACCTGTAATTTGTATATTAATATGTTCCTTATAAAGTAGCTTAAATTCACATTCTAGCGACTTTCACTTTAGTTGTTTGTGTTTATTTTTACTTTTATTCTAACTTTACTAGAAGAAAGTATTGGATTTGTGAAAATTTCCGAAATCTGGTTTTCGACGGATTTACATGTATAAGGGTCAAAGAGCCCGAAAATTTTTTTTTAACTAATGTCTGTATGTCACGAAAATTTTGTGGAAGCTTTATCTCAAGAACTAATACACGGAAGTTCACAAAACTTTAGATTCTGTTAGACCTTGATATAAATTACACTTGATTAGGCTATGGTGTACATCGCTTAATAGGTGACGCTACTATGCTACATTATTTACAATTTCCACAGCAGACATAACTCAAGAATTAATTTATGGATTTTCATAAAGCTTTATTTCGTTAGTACTTATATATAACATGGTTCTGATTATTGTTTGGTGCAAATCGCTCAACTAATGGAGCTGCCATGGTGCATTATTCGTGATTATCGCAACGGCCCTATCTCAAGAACAAATGTACGAAATTCTCCAAAACTTCAGATTCAGTTAGTCCCTGATAAATATTGGTGTTGTTTAGTTTAAGTAAATCGTTTTACAGATGGCGCTGCTATGTCGCTTTTTTCACGATTTCACAACACAAATATCTCAAGAACAAATGCATGGGCTTTCATCAAACTTCAGATTCAATTTGTACCTGATACAAAATTGATCCTGATTAGTTTGATGTTCATTAGAAATATGTGGTGCTGTCATGCAGATTTGTTTTTTGTTTGTATTTTAAGGTTTTGCCGTAGATCTATCTGAAAAACTAATGCACTGATTTTCATCAAATTTCATATTCAGTAATAGGTTGACACAAGTTGTTACTGACTAACCGGTGGCGCTGCTGCGTTGCATTTTTTCAGGAAATATTAGCATATGCATAAGAAGGAAGAAAGTTTGGGATTGTCACATCGGACTAGTTTTGTTGATATATAATTATGTATAAATAGAAAACTGTGTCTAGATGATCAGATGGGTGGGACATGCAATGCAGCCACCTCAACAAGGTTTATCTTGAGTAGTTTTGGAAGTAACTAGGTATGAGCTGTATTTAAAAAAATGTGTCATATGTTCCAATCGAGAGGTGATGCTGTTTTTTTTTTATCGAAGATTGTCAGTTTTTATCCAATTATATAGACTAAAGTTGTTTCATAGTTTAAACATGTTATTTTTTAATAATAAAGGTTTAAATAACATTTAAAATAACCAGTATTATACATTTATTTTTGAAAAAGATCAAATTTTGTCCAAATTTTGATTTTAGGACCAAAAGCGAACACTCATGCTATTTTTTTTCAGCCGTAAAATTTTATGCAGGTGATGTTTTAATGTAAAGGCAACTTTGGGCACCTTCTTGTTTTTGATTATTTTTTTTCGCTCAACCTTAATACCTACATAATATTCCGTGAAAGCCGATTTTAGGAGAGGCGGTTGTAGTATCAAAAGAACATTTTGTAAATGCAGTCAATAGGTGATGGTATTATTACCTAGAGAACGTTTTGTGGATTCCACCAATTGGCGATGGTAATATATAGAGAATATTTCGTGGCTGCCGCTAGCCAAGTGTAAAGATAAATGTATAACACTTATAATATAATGTTATTTTTTAATTTCACATGCATGATAAATAAATGAATACATGCAAATATATACTATAAATATAAATACATGTATAACATGAGTATAATATATGTAAAAATAGTACATACATATTTAAATATTCAATTTATTTTTAATGTTTGTTACATGTATAATCAAATTCACTTACAGTGTGTTAAATATTTTGTTAAAGTATTGATATAATACATTAATATGCAGATACATACATTACAGAAGAATTAGATACTGAAAATTTCTTGAATTAACTTCAATATCTTATCATCGAAAGTGCGAAGTTGCGCAGATTGTCCTATTGGAATCGGTTTTTCTATTTTTAGAAGCACATTTTCCAATGGTTATGCACATTCATCTTTTTTCTTTCATCTGCCACTGAAAATCTTTAGCTGGACCATGGGGGTACATGAATGATACTTTAATGTCATCTAGTTCTCTTGATATACCATTGATTTGTCCTATCCACCAATTATTTTCATAAATGCATCCAATGAAATCACCAATTTGGAAATCATGTATTGAATGTTGCTTTTTTTTATTTGGCTGGAGGTTTCAACTTTTAATTCATTTTTAATTGTTCGTCCCATATAACCTTCATTATTTCCAATCGCCCAATAATGTTTATATTGTATACCAATAATAGATCTTACATTGGCATATTCTTTCTGTTTATTAGTTCTATAAGCTTGAATAATCTTTTTGTCTAGATGTAGCAGAATGATATTTTTAAGAGAGGAAAGCAAATGAGACAGAATCTCAGATAGCTCTTATTGGCTCATTTTTGAGATTTACATTTCGTTGCATAATGTTTGGATAACCCCCCTTTAGCATCACATGCACTTTTACCATGGCCAGTAGCTGAAAAAATCAATTTTTTTAGTACAACTTCATTATTTTTGTGTAATTCATAAAACTTATTTGTTTTTAAAACGTTTTGATATATACACAGTTAATTCCAGTGTTTGGATTTGGTACAACTTAAATAATTTTTTTTTCTATGGCTTAAACCGCATGAGCTGTATCATGAGTTATATGGGACGAACTATTAAAAATGAATTAATAAAAGTTGAAACCTCCAGCCAAATAAAACAAAACAATATTCAATACTTGATTTCCAAGTTGGTGATTTTATTGGATGCATTTATGAAAATAATTGGTGGATAGGGCAAATCAATGTTATATCAAGAGAACTAGATGACGTTAAAGTATAATTTATGTACCCCCATGGTCCAGCTAAAGATTTCCAGATTTCCAGTGGGAAGAAGAATCTGGAAAGAAAAAAGATGAATGTGCATTACCATTGGAAAATCTTCTTAAAACAGAAAAACAGGTTCTAATAGGACAATCTGCGCGACTTCATACTTTCGATAAAGATTTGAAATTAGTTCAAGAATATTTCAGTATCTAACTCTTCTATAATGTATGTATCTGCATACTAATATATTATATCAATAATATATAACAAAATATTTAACACACTGTAGGTAAATTTGATACATTTATGAGTATGGAATGAAATGACATATTATCAATCCTAATTCTACTAATGGCTGTATTTTATACAATTTTAAATTTAAGTAAATGGTTAGCTATAATTTAACAGCAATAATTATGTACCAGTGTTGTACTTTTTAGTTTGAAATATTAATTACATTATAAATTCAGCTGAATAAGAAAGATCTTGACTTTCTGTGTTTTTTTGAAAAAAACACACATGTAATTTTCAAAAAATCATATAAAATTTTCTAAGCAAAAACACACGATTTGCCTGTAAGGTATTTATTAGAAACTAATGTATCTATTAAGCATATTATCAGATTTTTTAAAAATGGTGTTTTTGAGAAATTGCACTTCAAATGTAGTGATTTTGCAAAATTTTGCATAATTTAAAATTGAATTACAAAAGTTGTATACACCTTAGGGTTAAAATAAAATTTGCTCTAAAACTACCATTAAAAGTCTTTGGATTGCTACCAATGTTTAGCTTTAAAATATTTTTTTTTTCATTCTGAAAAAAAAAAATCTTAAATTCAGTTATACTTTTTGGATTTAAAAACTAATTTTTTTAATTAAGTAAAAATCTCACTATTTTTTTTAAATTGTGCTAAAATAAAATTCAGTTTAATAGTTACTTTTAAAAAATAAATTGAATGAATATGTTTGGTACTGGTGTTCATTTTAAAATGAAGCGTTTTTCAGTTTTTCTGAAAATTGTCAATTTTATCATAAACTTAAAAGTGCTGTAATAATATAATTTCCAAAAAAAAAATTTGGAAAAATCCTTTTGGGAAATTTTGTGTTTTGCTTAGGTGTGACTAGGGTAAAATCCCCAGTAATTGGCACATTAAGAATTTGTCTTTAAACTTACTTCAATTTTCATTACAAAGAAATAAGATATTTACTTGGAAATATTTTTAAATCAAAGTATGCATATCTATGCATCTATTTTGCCCAGTAAAAGCAAAAAAATTTGAATTTTTTTTATATAAAAATACATTTATAAAAAGTTGCTGAAATCACCAGTAATTGGCACCTAGAACCTTGTGATCCAGTAATTGGCACAAGTTTATATTTAAAAAAAACTTTACATTTTGCATTGGGTTTAATCGCTTTAAATGAATTTACTGTAGATGAAGACGCCATATTTCAGGTTTTGAAAGTAAAAAATCTGCATATTAGTCTGAAATGTGAACACTTTAAAACAATACAATATTCTTACATCAATACCCAGTAATTGACATGCTGTCCCCAGTAATTGTCATATGAAGCTTTAATGGATTCCAATTATTGATAATATTTCATATTTTCAAATAAAAACAAATGATAAACAAAATTAGTCTATTACTTTAAAAGTACTTCCAAAATAAGTGGTTTAATCTCAAATTCCTTGCGAAATCCTCGTAATTGAAACAGATGCCAATTACTTGGAACTAGCAAAATTGAAGCACCATTAATTGACATCTATCATTAATTCAGAAATCCAAATATTTGTGTCGAAAATACTTTTACACAATTAAAGTAACCCCTTTTAACTAAACAAAACTGTTGTGAATTAAAATTTAAAATGTATTATAAATCAGATAATGAATTGAAAAGTATGCCTTCCTTAAGGTAAAAAAGAAGCATTTGCAACAAAAATGGCTAATTTCATACAAGCCATAACTGTTTCTCTTTCCTAGGCACTATTGTCATTTAGTAGCATAAATCAAAGTTATAATCTTTAACGTAAATGAGCATATAACTGGTATATGGTCTTGCATTTTTAAAAGACTGGATATAAATCTTATTTTAAGACATGTTTGTATTATGTGCCAATCGCTGGTGCATGCCAATTACTGGGGATGTTACTCTACTGTATTTTTTTTGAAAAATCTGTGATGGTGAATTGACGCATATCAATACTGCCTGCCTGAATTGAGATGGAATAGCTCATAATACAAAAATAAGCTACAAATATTTCACAAAAGTTTTTAAAACTTACAAAATATTTTTGAACAACTATTTTTTACAGTTATTTTTTGCATCTGATTAAATTTTTTTGAAGTTTAGACATAAACTTAAATTTTGAGCTCAATCTGTGATTAAGTAGCGCAAACTGAACTGTGTTCAATGGGAGTGGGTAGGTTCAAAATTCAAATGATTATAAACAATAGGTGCTACGTATTTACATAATTACGAACGCACCTAAAAACAGAAAAAATGGTCAATTGATTTGCGGTTTTCACTAAAATTATTCTTTGTCAGTATTGTCTTGAAAATATATTATACAGATAAATTTCAAAAAATGCCGATAGAGGGCGCTTTAGACTTTGGCGTAACGTACAACTATTTTTTATCGTTACTTTTTGCATCTCATTAAATTTATTTAGAAGCTTAGACATAAACTTAGATTTTGAGTATAAAATCTGAATCGTTGAGAGTGGTAAGTAGCGCAAACTTAACTGTGTTCAATGGGGGTGGGGAGGTCCAAATATCAAATGATTATAAAAAACGGAAAAATTGGTCGATTCGTTTGCGGTTTTCTCTAAAGCCATTCTTTATGTCGGTATTTCCTTGACAATAAATTTTAAAAATAAATTTCAAAATATTCCATTAGAGGGCGGCTTAAACTTTAACCAACAAATATTTTTAACCATTATTATTTTTTTAAATCTAAATAAAAGTTTTAAAAGCTTAGACTTAAATCTTCAGCTCAAAATTTGAATCGTTGTGAGTAATTAAGTAGCGAAAAATTGAACTTTGTTCGTAGGGTGGGCAGGGTAACATTTGAACTCCTGAACACAGTTCAGTTTACGCTTCTTAACCCCTCCCAACGATACAGAATTTGAGCTAAAAATTTAAGTCTAATCTTTTGCAAGCATTTAATTAGATACAAAAAATAACAGTTAAAAATTATTGCTGGTCACTCTAAAGTTTAAGGCGCCCTCTAACGGAATTTTTTGAAATTTATCTTTAAAACTTATTTTCAAGGAAATACTGACATAAAGAATGGTTTTAGAAAAAAACTTCAAACGAATCCACTAATTTTTCCGTTTGTATAATTATTTGAAATTTGAACCTTCCCACCCTCATTAAACACAGTTCAGTTAGCGCTACTTAACCACTCTCAACGATTCAGATTTTCAGCACAAAATTTAAGTTTATATCTAAGCTTCAAAAAAATGTAATAAGATGCAAAAAATAACGGTAAAAAATAGTTGTACTTTACTTCAAAGTCTAAAGCGTTCTCTATCGACATTTTTTGAAATTTATGTTTATAATTTATTTTCAAGACAATGCTGACAGAAAGAATAGTTTTAGTGAAAACCGCAAATCAATTGACCAATTATTCTGTTTTTTATAATCATTTGAAATTTGAACCTACCCACTCCCATTGAACACAGTTCAGTTTGCGCTACTCAACCACAGATTTTGAGCTCAAAATTTAAGTTTATGTCTAAACTTCTAAAAAAAATTAATGAGATGCAAAAAATAACGGTAAAAAATAGTTGTTCGTTTATCGAAAGTCTAAAGCGCCCTCTATCGACATTTTTTGAAATTTATCTTTGTAATTTATTTTCAAGACAATACTGACATAAAGAATAGTTTTCGTGAAAATCGAAAACGAATCGACCAATTTTTCAGTTTTTTATATTCATTTCAAATTTTGGACCCTAAACTTTGGTGGCGCCTATCTCCTTCGGAAGACGTCTGGGACCCTAGTTTCCCATTTAATATTATTTGTCTTTATGTGTACTATCACCCCTTAAAGTTTTGCCCAGTAGTTTAGATACATCCTGTATAAGCTCAAATGAAATACAGAACTAAAAAACTGCTACACTTACTGGATTAAAAATCTGTTTTAAGGTATTCAGTAAAAAAAGTTATACTAATCAGTTTATCATCCTTTCCGTAAACTTCATTCTGCAATGAGGAAACATTTTAGGTATGTATAAATGTTCTAAAACTAAGGGAATTTAATAAAAAAAATGGATATTATACATATGAGCATTTCATTAGTTAACTCATTCCATAATTCTATTCAATTAATGCAGTGTGATGACTCATTGTGTTATCTTATTTACAGAAGCTGATCTGTTATTATTGTACATCGGAATTTTTGTCGCAAGTATGTTGATAATGTCCTATGGACAATACCATTCTTCATTGGCTATACTCGTTTAATAAATCTTGAAGTGGATCTGACTCCATCAGACTTTTTTTCTGGAGTCTTGAGAAGAATCTTGTTTAAGTTAAGAAAATTCAACATGTCAAATATTTTAGGCAAAGAATAATCAGCAATAAATGAGCGGTGGCAATCATCTCTCCAGGCATGTTGACCAGGACATGGGAAGAATTGGAGTAACATTTGGATGTAGCCGTGCCACAAACGAGACAAACATTGAAATCTATTAACTGGTAAAAACATTGATAATTTTACTTTTAAGTGCATATGCATATTAACCTACACAGTAAAAAAAAATCTGCAAAGTTACTAAAATTTTTCTAGTAAATTTGTATTCCAAGAACTTTTTATATAACGATAACAGCAAAATTTCATGTAACCGAGGAAGGTTACATGATTTTTTGCTATTACCGTTAGACGGAAAGGTCTTGGAATATAAATCGACTATAAAAATCTTAGTAACTTTACAGAATTTTTACAGTGTACTTTTATGATTAAATTAAATATTGCTTCAAAAAACCGGAGATTTTTTATGGACACATTGCATACTTATAAATACCTTGGAAGAATATTGTTAATGGTTATATTGATATATTGTTTCAAAATATTGCAACAATATAATTACTTTTAGAAACGCTATCCAAATCAATACCAAAGTTCAACATGCGCTTTATATTGGGAATAATTTTAAAGATAACGTCTACTAATATATGCTCAATGCAAATAACATATGAATGATCTTGTTTTACTCCTCAGTTATTTTGCTCGTATTCCCATTTGATCGCAATGATAAAATCTTCCGATGAAAGCAAATATTCAGTATATGTATGTTATAAAGTTCTATTGTTCAGAAGGAAACTGCCCTATGTTGGCTACTAACAGGGAAACTACCCCATAGTGTAATAATGAAAAAAATCTAAATAAGTATCAATTGAAAGGACATATTGAAATGTATTGTTAGACGTATAAGTTATTGTCCCTTATTTTCCGGTTATCTAGATATAAAGTTTTAAAATTTGTAAAATAAAACATCCAGCATTAATAAGGAAAGGCTCTCCACCAAATAACCAGCGAAACAGTTCACGGTTCTTTCTTATCAATCCGAAGTTCTTTAGGTTAATTATGGACTTATGCACCATTTAGCATTGTTTTATGATGCAATATTCAGTATTTGAATGTCTCAGTTTTGCATTTAAAATAGTAGATAGTGCAAAGTTGTTAAATATGTAAAATGAACTTGATTAAAGATTTGGTGTAAGTCGTTTTACGAAAGGTTTGTACAAACGAGCATTCGTGACTCAAAAGAAAACTTGGAATGAACCTCTTTCTTTTCATATCACTTATTATAATGTTTGTTATAGTTTTGAAAATATTTATTTCGAAAATCCAGTCATTCATTTGTCATCTTTGTATATCTCCAGACCTCAAAGACGAGGGTAAATAATTTATACGTGAGTAAATGTATTTCAATATATTCTTACGACTGCTGCTTACTTTTTACCCTTATTACACTATAAGATGTAGTTTCCTGGTAAGATCAAAATATTGTATAAACGACTAAGATTTAATAAATCTTATCCTATAGGTAGTATGGTATATATGCTAATAGGGTGTTCTTATTCACAAACTATCGAAATGCATTCATTCCCACTTATTATTATCTCAAACTCCATAGATTTTTCAAAAAGTAGTGTCAAAGTGGCGTTTGGAATCGACTTTCCTTGCAAAAGAAAAAGAAAGAAAAAAATTCTTAACAGAGGAGAAAAACATCTTATTCGCATGATCAGAAACGCTTATAACTCAAAAAGTAGTTTATTAATCAAAGAATGGTAAAATCAATTCGATTCCAAATCACTTCTATAATCAGGCTTTCAAATTTTATTCTTTGAGTTAAAAAATGCATTTGTAAATGTGTCGGAACGTTTTGCGTTTGTTGAGCAGAGCAATTGAGAACAGCCTTAAATGTTGTGTATCTTTTAATATCTTTTAGTAAATCATAATAATTTTTTAATTTCAGAAATTAGTAATTTTTATTTGAATTTCATTATGGTTTACAAAATATTAATCAAAAATAATTGACAAGTTAATCCTCTCCCTGTGCATCCTGCTATTTTCACAGGCAATGTAAAAATAGCAAAATTCGTGCAATCTTTATTATTATTATTATTATTACCTAATTCTACATTTAAAAAACTATCTTACGAAAAAAATACACTTTTAACTCTAAAATGCATGTAGTTTTGAAATAGGTAAAATAAATAAATAAATATTTTGTAACTTATTTTTATTTAATAAAAACGCAGTCAGAAGAAGAATTGCACTAGATAAAATGTTAATGATGAAATTTTTGCTAATTCTAACTTGTGAAATATGATGAAAATCAAATTTAAAAATCTTAAGAACAATCCCTGATGCATGAATCCCTATATCTGCCACGGTAAGTTAATATACATTTTCGCATAAACTACTCCACATATTTATTTGAATTTTTTTTTATGGACAAAGTAAAAAATTCTTTATAATCTAAAGTTAAATTTATAATTAAATAAAGCTCAGATTTAAAAAAAAATCTGAAGCAGAAACTGCATTCAAATTTCAAAAAACATTCGATTTTTTCAAAGATAATGTTAATAATAAAAAGTCTTTTTTATGAGTTTAAATAATTCACCTGAAATTAAACAGAGATATGTATAAAATGTTCAAACAAAATTTCAAAGTATAATGTCTAATAGTTTTTTTAAAAGTACATTCAAGTTAAAAAACAAAATTTTGTGAAAATCAAATTTAAAATAAATAAACGCACTTACCTAAAACATTTCTGCTCCATAGTACTTACCGGGTGTCCCAAAAATGACTAACGGATTTTAGAATTCAATAACTTCCAAACGGAGACAGCTACTTAAACAATTTTTGCAGGAGGATTATGTATAATGCCAGGAGTTTTTTACCGTATTTTTATTTTAGTTCGAATTTCAAACAATAGATGGCGCTGACGGCAACTGAAGCCTAGGTCGACGCCGAAACTGACCTCACTCAACATTGATCCTGACCTTCAATCGCCGTCAGTGCCATCTATTGTTTGAAATTCGAACTAAAATAAAAAATTATGGTAAAAAAACTCCTGACATTATACATAACTCTCCTGCAATTTTTTTTAAATAGCTGTCACCGTTTGCAAGCTACTGAATTTAAAAATCCATCAGTCACTTTTGGGACACCTGGTATAAATGTTGTTCATTTTGCGCTTGGTGTTTCTTTTTTAATCTTTTAAACTATCTTTTTTCTTTAGTTTGCTGGCAAATGGTCATATTTTGCTTTTGTCTTCCGTTCGCTATCAAGGTTTTTTTAAGCTGTTTTGACAATAAATAGCCCTAGTTCTATGCCTAATTTAGAAGCATATTTATTTTCGTAGAATGTCCAACATTGAAGCAGACTACCGCATCATATACACCTGATAGCATTCTAAATGCACAAAAGTCTTCTTCGGTACACGAGACAAAATAACCTTTCATACACATTAATATGGATTTTGTGTTTACCATGGAGACATTTTCAAAGTAAATCTGGAAGAGAAAGATCTCAAGAAATTGATCTCGTGGCTTCAACACAGGCACAGGAAGAGTGTTACAAAGTTTAAATGCTTCTGCTTTACCTCTAGCTTCGGCTTGCTTATATTTCCACGAGTAGTTGTCTCTAGTCAAGTAAAATCCATACTGTGGATTACTAAAAAATTTTCCAACATCTGGTTTCCGTAGAAACAAGAGTAATATATCAGGAGAAAGAGGAGAAATGGTAGATTCAAAATATTAAAAAAAAATCGAAAATTCGATATATTTTAGGTCTTGGCCTTCCAACTGCCCTTAATAAACTTTTCTCGCACCCCAGTGGTTAGAAATGATTATTGATGTGTGTTACATACATATTTTTTTAAAAACCTGTAAAACTAAATAAATAATGATTGTTTCATGACTTTTCTTGAATGATATATTAGTCTATCTGTGGCATCAAATTACACCAAAGCTTTTTTTTTAAATCTGTGATATTTTTTCTTCTCAAAATTCCCTTTCACATGCTTTTAAAAACCTACTATAACCACCAATTTTCTGTAGTTTTTTTTTTTCAAATTTAATTTAACAAATTACTTAATAATCGAAGCCAAATGCAGACGAAAAAGCAACATTTTATTAAGGGAATTTTCTGGTTGTAGACTGCTGGAAATTCCGGGGAAGTACACGGAAAATTTACAATTGTGGTTTATATATAAAATGTGGTTTCACTTCATTCAGTCGTTGCAGCTACAGATGTGGCTCAAAGATAGCTTTTAATAAGGCTAGAAAGATTATAATTTTTAAATACCATTTTTTTCAAACAGAAATCTTTGTCTTATTTAATCATAGAACTTCATGTATTATATAATGCAAAAATACTACTTAGAAATGATAGTACGTAATTAAATGTGAGTCGCTATATAAGTGAAAAATTATACTAAGAAATAATGGTAATCAGAAGTACAAATTGTGCAAGCTCTGTATGTTATAACCTGTTTGTAAGTACACTGTAAAAAAATTTGTAAAGGTACTAAACATTTTCTAGGAAACTGGGATTCCAAGAACTTTTCATGTAACGATAACAGGAAAAATTCATGTAACCGATTCTAAAACTTGAGTTTTTGTTGTTACCGTTACAGGAAAAGTTCTTGGAATCCCAGTTTCCTAGATAAAATGTAGTACCTTAACAGATTTTTTTTTTTTTTACAGTGTAATACACGAAATTTCTTTTTAATATACACTCATGTCGATAAATTAAGGATAATGCCAATTTCAGCAAATAAAGGCACGGAAAAAACAAACATTACTTATTCGTCAAGCCCATATATTAAAAGGAAGAAAAATGATGGATATGTATGATAACTTTCATAAAATCTACAACTGTTGCTCCCTAGATCAAGTACAAAAATTACCCCCCTTAAAAGAAACTTAACATTATATTGTTGGTATAATGGTTAATGAATTGTATGCCTCCCAGACAATGAAATACAGTCAGAACAATGCCTAGGAATACTGAGTATCAAATTATCAAGCTGATTTTGGGGAAGATTACTGCAATCAGCAAGCAATGATCTCCGATGTTCCGGCACACATATAGGAAGTGGTTGACGGGCTGAAAACTCGTCGGCCAAGCATATCCCATACACATTCTATCGGATTCAAGTCAGGCATAAATGTGGCCAATCTATACGCGTGATATCCTCAGCTTGAAAGCATTCATTTATAATGTTTGTTCGGTGAGGACGGCCGTTCTCATCCATAAACACAAATACTGAGTACATAGCACTCCTAAACAAACGTGCATCTTGTTCCAGAATGGTGTCTCGATAAATTTGGCCTGACATGTTTACGGTTTTTAACATGTAGATCTGTTCTGGAGCCCAGTATAATTCCACCCCAAACTAGCAATCCTGCACCACCTTAGCGATGCCGTTTAATGATGATGTCTTGGTGGTAACGGGTGCTTGGCGTTCTCCATATGAAAGTCTGACGTGAATTAGTCTGCAAGCTAAACCTGGACTCGCTGGAAAACTTTACACATGCCCACTGTGACGATGTACACATTGCATGTTCTCTACTCCAGGCTAACCGCAGGCGACAGTGAGTTGTGAGCGGAACACATCTAACAGGTCTGCGATTATATAGACCAATACTTCCCAAACGTCTGTACACGTTTTGCTTTGAAACAGTCGTACCCGTAGCCAAAGATAGCTGACAGAACATGTCTGATGCAGTGCTCCATCTCTTTCTTTTGGAAGTTACTACCAAATAACGTTCTTCATTCGTGGTTGTAACTCGGGGACGACCTGTACAGTAAAGTCTACTGACATTTCCATCATCATGGAATCGTTGCCAAAGCCTAGATATTACGCTTTGGGCAATTCCAAGTTTCTCAGATACTTCCATCAGAGTACGCCCACATTCCAGACGACTGATAATTCTGCCAAGTAAAATATCATTCATATGTGTCCTCTGTTTCATAACTGTTCGATTTTGGAACTGAGAGGCTTAGAAAATGAATGGTAACAGTTTCTTCTTTCCTTACTTTGTTCCTTATATAAGCCTCTCTCATACTTTCGTCATTGTAACGTACTATCGACACCGTCTGGTGGCTTTCTGAAATTTGCATATTAGTCTTGAAGATGTATGTGATAATTCTACAAGTGAAATTTTTACTTTAGAGTTTGATTTCCATGTGATTCTGAATTATCCTTAATTTATGGACATGTGTGTCGTTTAAAGTATTCAGGCGCATGAGTATACTTTTACTTATTTTACAATGTATTTTAAAATGCCCAATTGAATCAAAACAAGAAAGCTAAGAATAAGAAAACTCGATAATTGCTGGATTTAATTTCTAATATATTCAATTTTATAGTATGCTTTTATAAATAAATGCAACAACTGTATTTTTACTTGTAAAAAACAAAAAGAAAAAAAGCTATAAAAACTACTAACGTATTAATTATCTCAATTTATGCATGTAAAATGTTAATTAGAAATGCTTAAAAGGAAAATCACCTTGCCTTTGAATTATCAGATATGTAATGATGTATTTTCAAAATTCATTAAATCTACACGTACATCAACAGAATTTTTATTTAATTAATGATTTGAAGTGAGTTATGCATGAACTAAATAAGGTTATAGGAGTTTCACCTCACTTAATAAATCACATTACTTAAAAACAAAAAACTACATTAAAATAAAAATAAAAATAAATCATTATTTCATATTTTGTACTTTTAAATATCCACGATTATTTCTTTTTCACATTAATTTATGCTTAATACAGTTTCCGATTTCCTTTAAATTAAAAAAAAGTCGGTATTAATTCCTTATTTACATTAAAAAGGAGCTGTATGATATAAAATAACTATACTAATTCCATTTTTAATTTCGTCACTGGTGATTATTTTTTTACTGTTTTCCTATGTACATTACAGAATAAAAATAATAATAATGTACCTGAAAAATAAATATAAATCTAAAAGAAGATAACTGTTTTGAAATAGTAAAATATTCAATATGAAACTAGTCGGTTGTGACAATCCCAAAGCTTTGTTCTATATTATGCCTGTTAATAATTCCTGAAAACTGCAGCATAGCAGCGTCGCCGGTTAAATGTTTTAAGCCAAAATCTAACCAGCAACAATTTATGTCAACTTATAACTGAATCTGAAGTTTGATGAAAATCCTTGCATTAATTAGAGATACAGCTATTGCAAAATTTAAAAAAGAAATCTGCATAACAGCGCCACCTGTTGGGGGGATATACACGAAAAACTAAAAGTTTATATCAAGGTCTCATGGAATCTAAAGTTTTGTGAAATTCGTGCAAGTGATCTTGAGATAGAGGCACAATATCTATATACAATATATATTGCAATAATCACCAATAATGCACCATGGCAGCGCCACCTGTTGAGCGATTTCCACCAAAACATAATCAACACAAAGCTACATCCAGTACTAACTAAATCTAAAACTTTATGGAAATCCATGCTCTATTTCTTGAGATAAGGCTATTGTGAAAATTGTGATTAAGCAGCATAGCAGCGCCACCTGGTGTGTGATATATACCAAAACAGATGAGATTTAATTTATATCAAAGTCTAACAGAAGTTTAAGTTTTGTGTAACTCTGTGCATTAGTTATTGAGAAACAGCACTCAGAAAATTACACACACAGTCACAGACAGGCTGATTGACAGACCAACAGACAGGCATTTTGTAAAAGCATATTTTTCGGGTTCTCTAACGCCTAAAAAGTGTAAAACTATCCAAAACCGGATTTCAAAATTTTCTCGAATCCCATACTTTCTTCTCGGAAAGACAGAAGAAAACAAATCTAATTACCACTGCCTTTTTGATAATATAGATTAAAAATATCTTGATAATAAAATCAAATTTTTTTTCACATATATTTTCTAAATAACAGAAATTTTCATGTTATTCCATATCAGCAAAGATTTCCATAAGCACTTGACTTAATATGCGCCAAATCTAAACTTAGTGATTTCTGGAACATTTACGAGGTCAACGTGGAAGAAAATGGAAAGTACAGTTTTTCAGGTTCAATTTGTTTCACCATTTTTAATTTCCCTATTTAAAAAAAAATAATAACTTAGAAAATGTTCTACATTTACCTTAAATCATAAGTAATATGTTTGTTTCATTTTTTTTAATTAATTCAACCTTTTTGTTTAAGAAATAAAAAACAAAACATGCATTTTATTCATCAATACAAAACAAATGTTGATATTATAAATCGAGTGAAATTAATAGGAATATTTCAAGGATTATGGAGGAAATATCATTATTATCTAAATTATTGTTTAGAATTTAATTATAACTAAGCTTACGTAAGCATGTAAAAAATCTGCATGCATTGTGTAGGAATTTAAAGAAGTCACTTTTTTAATAAAGTCTTTCGTCTGTGTACTATCCTACCAGAAATGAATTTTTCGGAGGAACAATTACTTGTAAAAGTATTTAATAATGGATGATTTTTACCTTAGTACGCTCTCATGATAAATGATTATGCTTTAAAGAGTTTGTAAGAGAAAAAGTAAAAAAAAAAAAATACATAAACTTAAAAATAATTAAAATTCATAATAGAGAGTTTATTTGAACTATTTCTCTGATTTAGGTGAAGCTTATCATTTCTTTGTTTAGAAAAATGAGTGGATTTTTAAATCATGAATTAATATGTACTATTATTTTTTTAAAATGCTGTATGAAATGCATATTCATTCAATATTATATCTAACCCAAAACTAAGCTTATGTAAACGTGTAAAAAAAAAAAAATGGATGCATTGTGTAAGCAGTAACATTTTTAATAAAGTCTTTCGTCTGTTTATAATGATTCCACAAATGAATTTTTCGGATAGAACAATTACTTATAAAGGTATTTAATAATTAATGAATTTTACCTTAGTATGCTCTCGTGATAAAAGATTACGCTTTAAAGAGTTTGGAGAAAAAAAAGTAAAAAAAATGCATTAAACAGATTATATACATAAGAGGGATTATTTTAACTATTTCTCACAGGACTCACGTGAAGCTTATCTTTTCATTGTTTAGAAAAATGAGTTGTTGTTTTTTAATCATAAAATAATATATACTTTTATTTTCAAAAAAAAAAGTAACAAAATACCATTAATTAAAACCGGGTGAAGAATTAAACGTTAGTACTTTTTTGACTCATAACTAATAAAAGTTTATTTTTTTAAACAAATCAAAGAGAGATAACACCGAATCTAAAATAAAAGATGCGGCCATTAATTTTCAGGACTGATTAAATAATTTTTAAAAAATGCTGTATGAAATGCATATTCATTTAATATTATACTTAAGCTTAAGTAACATGTAAGAAACCGCATGCATTTTATAGGAATTTAAAGCCCTAATATATATTTTTAATAAAGTCTTTCGTCCGTGTATTATGCTTCCACAAAGGATTTTTTAGGAAAAATAATTACTCTTAAAGATGTTTAATAATTGATGACTTTCACTTTAGTACGCTCTCATGATAAAAGTTTAAGTTTTAAAGGGTTTGGACAAAAATAGTACAAAAAATTAACGCACAAAATAAAGGAGTTAATTGAAGGTTTTTTTGAGGACTCACATGAAGCATATATTTTCTTTGTTTAGAAAAATGAGTTTTTTAATCATAAATTAATGTATGTTTTTACTTTCAAAAATTTTAATATCAAAATACCATTAATTAAAACAAGGGAAAAAATTAAAGATTTGTTCTTTAATGAATCAGAAGTAATAAAAAAGTTTATTTTTAAAACAACTAAAAGACAACACGGAATTTAAAATACAAGGTGTAACCATTAATTTCCAGGACTGGTTTAAAAGCCTTAAAAATGCTATATGAAATGCATTATTCATTTAATATTATATCTAAGCTTATGTAATTACGTAAAAAATCTGCATGCGTTGCGTAAAATCTAAAGCAGTAACATTTTTAATAAGGTCTTTCGTCCATGTATTATGCTTCCTCAAATGAACTTTTTCGGAGGAACAATGTCTTGTCAAGGTGTTTAGTAATTGATGATTTTTACCTTACTACACTCTCATGATAAATGATAGTCTTAAAAGGCTTAGACAAAAAAATAAATAAAAAATAAATAAAAATAAAATAAATAAATAATAAAAGAGATTAAATTCATAATTCAGAGATTACTTGAACTATTTTTCCGAGAATTCACGAGAAGCTTATTTTTCTTTTTGTTTAGAAAAATGGGTTGTTTTTTAATCATAAATTAATAAATACTTTTATTTTTTTTAAATGCTATTTTTTAAAATACTATTTATTTTAAATACTAATTATTTTCTAAAAACCACTAATTAAAAGCGGGTAAAAAATTAAAGATCGGTATTTTTAGAGTAAAAAAATTAAAATGTATTTTTAAATTAAAAAAAAGAAAAGAAAAGAGCTAGTTTAAATGCAAGATGCTCTCATTAATTTCCAGAAGTGATTTAATAACATATTATGTGAAATGCTTGTCCCATTAAGAGAAAATTTTTCAAGGATTATGGATGAAATGTTATTCTTAGCTAAATTCTTGTTTAGAATTTTTTACAACTAGGTTTATGTAAACATGTAAAAAAAATTGTATGCATTGCATAGGGATTTAAAGCCCTAACATGTTTTAATAAAGTCTTTCATTCATGTATTATGCTTGCGCAAATGAATTTTTCGGAGGAATAATTACTTGTAAAGGTATTTAATAATTGATCATTTTTACCTTAGTACGATCTCATAATAAAGGATTAATTTTGATAAGGTTCGGGCAAAAATAGAAAAAAAATGCATTAAACTTAAAATAAAAACAGATTAAATTCATAATAAGACGGATTATTTGAACTATTTCTCTGAAGAGCTCAGGTGAAGCTTATCTTTTTATTTGTATAGAAAAATGAAATATTTTTTAAATCATAAATTAATAACATATCTTGTTGACCAAAATACTATCGCCAAATTATAAGATTAAACGCCAATAGTGGATGATCGTGAATATCAATTCAATGATATTAAATACGATACACGTGTTTAAAACGTCATTAACAGATTTTTATTTCGACTTTTTATTTGTATTTTTATTAATATTCTATTAATTATTTGTTTTTTATTATTTAAAATAAAAATTACTTCAATATGTAGAATTTGGCTATTAGTTTGGCGATTTGTATGATTCGGCGAAATCGGTCGACGGGATAACAGAGTAGTACCATTAATATACACTTTTATTTTAAAATAATAAAATAACAAAATACCATTAATTAAAACCATGGAAAAAATTGAAGATCGGTACATTAATGAATCAGAAGTAATAAAAAAGTTTATTTTTGAAATAACTAAAGGGAAACATCGGATTTAAATTACAAGGTGCACCGTTAATTTTCAGGACTGATCTAATAACTTTTTAAAAATGCTATATGAAATGCATATTAATTTACTATTATATCTAAACTTCTGTAAACATGTAAAATATCTGCATGCATTGTGTAAGAATTTAAAGCAGTCTAATAAATTCTTTCGTCCGTGCATTATGCTTGCACAAATGAATTTTTAGGAGGAATAATTACTTGTAAAGGCGTTTAATAAATGATGATTTTTAACTTAGTACTCTCTCGTGATAATGGATTATGCTTTAAAGGGTTTGGACAAAAAGAAGTAAAAAAAAAATATAATAAACTTAAAATAGGAAACATATTAAATTGATAATAGAGTGATTATTTGAACTATTTCTCAGAGGTCTTATATGAAGCTTATTTTTTCTTTCTTTTGAAAAAAAGAATAAAAAATTAATACATAATTTTCTTTTCAAAAATGGAAACAACAAAATAACATTAATTAAAACCAGGTGAAAAATTAAAGAACGGTACTTTAAACAATCAGAAATAATAAAAAGGTTTATTTTAAAAATAACTAAAAGAAAACAAGGAATTTAAAATACGTTAATTATCAGGACTGATTTAATTACCTTAAAAAATGCTATATGAAATGCGTAAATCATTTAATTTTATACCTAAGCTTATTTAAACATGTACAAGATCTGCATGCATTGTGTAGGAATTTAATGCAGTAACATGTTTGATGAAGTCTTTCGTCTGTGTATTATGTTTCCACAAATGAATCTTTAGGAAAAATAATTACTTTTAAAGGTGTTTTAATAATTGATGAATTTTACTGTAGTACGCTCTTGCGATAAAAGTTTATGCTTTAAAGAATTTGGACAAAAAATAACACAAAAAAACCTTAAAATAGAAATCAGATTAAATTCATAATAAAGGTATTAATTAAACTATTAATCCGAAGGCTTACGTGGAGCTTATCTTTTCTTTGTTTAAAAAAATGAGGGTGTTTTAAATCATAAATTAATATATACGTTTACTTTCAAAAAATTAAATATCAAAATACTGTTAATTAAAGCCAGGTGAAAAATTAAAGATCAGTACTTTTATGAATTAGAAATAATAAAATTTATTTTGGAAATAACTAAAAGATAACACCGAATTTAAAATACAATGTGCTGGCATTAATTTCCAGGACTGATTTAATAACTTAAAAAAATTCTGTATGAAATCCATATTAATTTAATATTATATCAAAGCTTATGTAAATAAGAAAAAAATCTGCATGCATTGCGTAGGAATTCCAGACAATACCATTTTTAATAGTCTTTTGTCCGAATATTATGCTCCCACAAATGAATTTTTCGGAGAAACAATTTCTTGTAAAGGTATTTAGTGATTGATGATTTTTGCCTTACTACGCTCTCATGGTAAAGGATTATCTCTCAAAGGGCTTGGGCAAAACAAGCAAATAATAATAAATAAATAAATAAATAAATAAATAAATAAATAAATAAATAATAAAAGAGATTAAATTCATAATTCAGAGATAACTTGCACTATTTCTCCAATAATACACTATAACCTTATCTTTCTCTTTGTTTTTTAATCATAAATTAATAAATACTTTTATTTTCAAAAAACCACTAATTAAAAACGGATTAAAAAAAAAGATCAGTATTTTATGGCTGCCAACGTCTACGCCTTTTTACAGCCAAACAAACCCATTCGAATCAAAAATTCCATTTAACAATTTAAAAGAGTATGCAGTACAACAAATTATGAAATAAATTCAGAACGTATATTATTTAATAAATTTTCTGGTTAGAAACGCGTTTTTCTCATTTAAAAAGGCGTAGAAGTTGGCAGCTCTGGTATTTTTACGAGTCAAAAAACGATTAAAATGCATTTAAAAAAAAAGAAAAGAAAAGAAAGGACGTAATTTAAACACAAGATGGTCTCTTAAATTTCCAGGATTGATCTAATAACATATTATATGAAATGTGTATTCAATTAATTAGGATCGTTCAAGGATTATCGATGAAATCTTTTTCTTAGCTAAATTCGTGTTTAGATTTTTTTATAACTAGGCTTATGTAAACATGTAAAAAATTGCATGCATTGCGTAGGAATTTGAAACATTAACATGTTTAACAAAGTCTTTCGTCCATGTATTATGCTTGGGCAAATGAATTTTTCGGAGGAATAATTACTTGTAAAGGTATTTAATAATTGATCATTTTTACCTTAGTACACTCTCTTGATAAAGGGTTAATCTTTAACGGATTCGGACAATAAAAGTTAAAAAATATATAATAAACTTAAAATAAAAAACAAATTAAATTCATAATAAGAAGGATTATTTCAAGATTCAGGTGAAGCTTCTCTTTTTTTGTGTAGAAAATTGAGTTTTTTTAATCAAAATTAATATATACTTTATTTTCAAATAATAAAATAACAAAATACCATTAATTAAAACCATATGAAAAATTAAAGATCAGTACTTTAATGAACCAGAAGTAATAAAAAAAATTATTTTTGAAATAACTAAAAGAAAACACCGGATTTAAAATACAAGTTGCGGCCGTTAATTTTTAGGACTGATTGAATAACTTAAAAAAAAATGCTATATGAAATGCATATTCATTTAATATTATATTTAAGCTTATGTATACATGTAAAATATCTGCATACACTGTGTAAGAATTTAAAGCAGTCAAATAATGTCTTTCGTTTGTGTATTATGCTTCCACGAATAAGTTTTTAGGAAAAATAACTACTCGTAAAGGTGTTTAATAATTGATGATTTTTACTTTAGTACACTCTCATGATATAAGTTTGTTTTAAATATTTTGTGCAAAAATAGCACAAAAAAACTGGGTAAAGGGATAAATTGAACTATTTCTTCAAGGACTCGTCTGAAGCTTATCTTTTCTTTGTTTAGAAAAAATGAGTTTTTTTTTAATCATAAATTAATATATACTTTTATTTTCAAAAATTAAAATAACAAAATACCATAAATTAAAACCAGGTGAAAAATTAAAGATGAGTACTTTTATGAATGAGAAATAATAAAAGTTTATTTTTGAAATAACTAAAAGATAACACCGAATTTAAAATACAAGGTGCGGACATTAATTTCCAGGACTAATTTAATAACTTAAAAAATTCTGTATGAAATGCATATTAATTTTATATTATATCTAAGCTTATGTAAACATGCAAAAAATCTGAATGCTTTGCGTAGGAATTTAAAGCAGTAGCATTTTTAATAAAGTCTTTCGTTCGTGAATCTTGGGCTTCCACAAATGAATTTTTCGGAGGAACAATATCTTGTAAAGGTATTTAGTAATTGATGATTTTTACCTTACTACGCTCTCGTGAAAAATAATTTTATGCCTTAAAGGACTTGGACAAAAAAAAAAACAAGTAATAATAATAAATAAATAAATAATAAAAGAGATTAAATTCATAATACAGAGATTACTTGAACTATTTCTCTGAGAATTCATGAGAAGTTTATCTTTTTCTTTGTTTAGAAAAAGTAATTGTTTTTTAACTGTAAATTAATAAATAGTTTTATTAAAAAAACACTAATTAAGATGGGGTAAAAAATTAAAGATCAGTATTTTTATGAGACAAAAAAAAATTAAAATGTATTAAAAAACACAGTCATAGTGCACTTCAATGCTCGGCTTTTTAAGTTTGAAAAACAACTTTTAAAGCCTTTTTTCGACCCACTCAAATAATAATTCTCAGTAATTGAAGTATGATATGTGGAATTTATTAACTAAAGGTATCGAGGAATATTTGTCAAGATCTCAAAAACCCATGTATCCATTGATTAGTCCCAATATATCATACATAATATTGCACTTACTACTATATTTGCATGCAGCCTTTCATCCTTCTGCTTCTTTCGCGAAACAATGGATTTCGGGCTTATTCTATTGACTACCATTTTTAGAATTTTTAAGCTATGTTTTTGAGAATTTATCAATAGTTGCTGCATACCTTTAGCTAATACAATGTACATTACATTTTTATTGCGCAGGTGTAGAGAAACATTATTTAGTCAATCTGCTCGTTTTTCTTTAATTTTTTTCCAAAACTCTGACTGCAGCGTATTGTGTACGGTATCATTTATCATGATTCCTGAAGGGAACATTCTTTTATATTATGAGCTCTGCAAATTATAAGCAAAACACTTGGCGAAATTTAGGATTGTTTTCATAAGAAACTTAATTCTTCAAAGAGTAGATGTGCTATTCACATAAAGAGTAACAATTTTTATGACAAAGCCTCTTAACCACACGTTACAGTTTTAACGCTTTTTCTAAATTACTTTTAATAGGGTAATCTAAAACATATTCGTTATTCTTCAATTTGTTAACGATCCTCTATAGTGTCTCGGGAAAAAAAAATCTTTATGTAAAAATATGAAATCTACTATGCTGTTAACTCTTTTAAAATTTCAGGAAAATCACTCATGTATTTTTCTAGACTTAACAAAACATATAAAAATCGCAAAAGACCGGTCATCACTGGCCATAGCAGACTCACTCTCTATACAAGAGCTACTGCAAACTATACCGATTTTTTGCAAAAAATTCAACAGGATGAGGTGGGATTTCCGACTTGAATCGGCATAGTATGTTCTTCATAGCATTCTGAGGTTTGAAAATTGTACCTATATAAGTTGATTTCAATGAGATAATTTTTTCGGCAACGTCATTTTAATGGAGTGGAGACGTAAAATGCACATGTATTGATGTATATGGAAGATAATTCAGATTGCTTTAGAAAAAAAAACTTTTTTAGCCATTATAGAGGGTAACTATTTTATTTGAAATCGTATTTTTTTCTTCTTTTTCAACCTGAAAGCCACCGTAAAGGTACAATATTTTGATACTCTTTGACATCAGGTTTTAACAGCAATTTTATGCGATACAAAATTTTCAGAATGAAAATGTAAGCTTTGACAAGAAAATTTTGTTTTAAGGTAAACTGATGTTAAGATTTCTTAACCGGATTTTTTTTTTCTTAATCAAGATATCTAAAAATGTTAGTTTACAACCAGTTTCAATTTCATTTAGGTTGTGTTTTGGGCATATAGAAAAATAGCCTTTTCCGAAATTTAAGTATCCAATCCAATATTCCAGTGTCAATTCTTCAAATTTGGCAATATGAAAAACGCCATGAACGTATCTTTTCCAGAAACAATTGAGTCTAAAAGAAAAACTATTTTATGTGGAAGAAATTGCCTCACAATTTTGGCGATTCTTACTGAGATCGTATACCCTATAACTGTAAAATATCTCTTAAAAAATAAAACGCTTAAAAGTTAAATCAGGATTACACAAGTTTGGTAATGTTTGGAAAGCTAATTTTTATGTTATGGTGTAATTCTGTTATATTTTCTAAATAATTTCTCAAGCAGAGTTAATTAGTATTGATATAAACAGCGAAACAACATCTGTTAGAGCCACAGCAGACTAAATGAAAAAGGAAATTTCAAAAACTATCTAAAAATTTATATATATACAGTCGAGTCACTATCTAACGGAAACCCTCGTTCAGCCAAAAAATTCGTTCTATAGAAAAATTCGTTGAATAGAGAACGGCAAAAAAAAATTTCATTTAATTGTTTAAATTTTGATATACAGGGTGATTCAGCTCGTCGGTGACAAACTTTAAGGATCGAGAGAGCACACCTAGACGAACATTTTTGAATAGGGAATGTAGGGTCCCTGACGCGATGGTAAGGCGCTAGGCGCTTTCGAAAATTTGGGTGCCGAAATTCGAAACGTCATAAAAACTAGGGAAATGGTTAGATTTTCTTGCTTGTTGCGTCGAAATGATTCTGTTTGTTTAGACTTTCTTCAGTACCAATTTGATAAGCGTATCTCTTAAAACATGGATAGGGGGCGCTGCAGACTTTGGAGAGCTAGACAACAACTTTAAGCCCGTTATTTTGATAATTTAACACATGCTCGCCAAAGTTTATACTCTAACTTGAAGTTTGAACCCAAAAGTAGAGCCCTGCAAAAAGCGTAAGAGCCGGAATAAAATGTCAAAGTACAGGGTGGTCGAAACTCGAAGGCTCCTAAGAGATAAACAAACAGATTTCTTAACTTATGGCATGCATTTTCATGATTCTGTTTGCTGGGGCTCTCTGAAACTCAGTTGAACGGTACAAAAAGAAACATCGATAGGGGGCGCTTTGGGCAAAAAACATAATTCGTTGACATTTCGGACGCTAACTGGAAACGGGGCGCTACGATCAGTTAGTAATAATGAAAACACATTTTCTACCTCTGCTCAACACTTCTGAATAAATTTAGACCAAAAACATCAATGATACTGGAAATTTATTTACAAAAAATAACACTACAGAAGATGCTCGAAATTTCGACCTTGGGCCATGATGCAGGCTTCGCACCTCCGTCGCATTGAGGAGTGTGTGTTTCCAACAATGCCAGGAGTATCTCTGATCTGCCCTGCAGCTGCCACAATGCGCGCCACAAGTTCTTCAGCACTGCTGACAGGTGTATGGTATACCTCGGCCTTCAGGTAACCCCAAAGGAAGAAATCCAAGCAGGTGAGGTCTGGTGATCGGGCAGGCCAGTGAACTGGACCCCCACGCCCGATCCACCGCTGGCCATACCTTGCGTTTAGATGGAGACGCACGTCGTTCGTGTAATGGGCCGGAGCTCCATCGTGCTGGAACCACATCTGGCGACGCGAACCTTCGGGTACGTGCGAATCCTCCAGAAGCTGCGGCAGCACTTGATCCAGGAAAATCAGGTAATTTCCACCTGTCAGCCGTTCAGGTAACAAATAAGGGCCAATGAGGCAATTCCCCAGAATGCCGGCCCACACATTTACTGAGAAACGCTCCTGGGCTGCTCGGCTTCTGGTTTCATGTGGATTTTCATCACACCACACATGACTGTTGTGGGCGTTCCACATTCCCTCCCGGCTGAAGGTGGACTCGTCCGTAAACAAAATGCTGTTTACAAAACGGGGATCCCTGGATCTCATCGCCAAGTACCATCTTGAGAATTCCACTCGAGGGCCAAAATCCTGCTCTCTGAGCAACTGCACCCGCTGGATGTGGTAGGGGTGCAGATTCCGGGAACGTAAGATGCGCCACGCAGTTGCTTGCGAAATGCCAACATGTCTGGCGATATCTCTCGTGCTAAGACCTGGGTTGTCCTCAAACAGGTTAAGCACAGCCTCTTCGTTGTCGGGGGTGCTCACTGATCGCTCCCGTTCAGGCCTGCCTCCGTCGAAAGATCCCGTTGTGGACAACCTCTGGTGTACTCGAGCGAAGAAGGCATGGCAGGGGATTTGCCTGTTGGGGTAACGCTCGGCATACAACCGCTGAGCGGCTCGTCCATTACAACCAGCAGCGCCATACGCCAAATGCATGTCAGCCAATTCAGAGTTTGTGTACCGTTCCATCCTACTACCGATCTGCAGACAAGTAACCCGAAGCTTAAGTAGGTACCGCACGTTCAAAAGACGTGTCTGCGCATACAACTACGTCATCTCGCGTTGTCGTCTACGCATTACGTATCTTTCGCATATCGATATGGTACGATATCTTTTGCATAAATCAGCAAAAAGCACCTTATGTAAATTTTATTGCGCGCATTGTGCATGATTGAAACCAGCTATGTTTGTTAAAAAAAACAAACAAACTGCAGTTTTAATAGCTTCTTATGATAAGTAAATTACTCTCTTGTTTTGTTTCTAACTGATCGTAGCGCCCCGTTTCCAGTTAGCGTCCGAAATGTCAACGAATTATGTTTTTTGCCCAAAGCGCCCCCTATCGATGTTTCTTTTTGTACCGTTCAACTGAGTTTCAGAGAGCCCCAGCAAACAGAATCATGAAAATGCATGCCATAAGTCAAGAAATCTGTTTGTTTATCTCTTAGGAGCCTTCGAGTTTCGACCACCCTGTACTTTGACATTTTATTCCGGCTCTTACGCTTTTTGCAGGGCTCTACTTTTGGGTTCAAACTTTAAGTTAGAGTATAAACTTTGGCGAGCATGTGTTAAATTATCAAAATAACGGGCTTAAAGTTGTTGTCTAGCTCTCCAAAGTCTGCAGCGCCCCCTATCCATGTTTTAAGAGATACGCTTATCAAATTGGTACTGAAGAAAGTCTAAACAAACAGAATCATTTCGACGCAACAAGCAAGAAAATCTAACCATTTCCCTAGTTTTTATGACGTTTCGAATTTCGGCACCCAAATTTTCGAAAGCGCCTAGCGCCTTACCATCGCGTCAGGGACCCTACATTCCCTATTCAAAAATGTTCGTCTAGGTGTGCTCTATCGATCCTTAAAGTTTGTCACCGACGAGCTGAATCACCCTGTAGAATTGTTTGTGAGGTGTTTAATTAAGTTTTTGAAATATTTAATTGAATTTTTCCAGAATTTCAAACATTTTCGCCCCTTCCTTTTTTTTCAGTGTCTTATTATTTATTTTCAAAATTATTTACTTTATCAGAAAGAGTTATGCTTATCCTAAAAGCGATTTTATGCAGATGAAGTAGAAGATTACACCAGCATAAATGACATTTAGTAACAATTCCTTGTTCAAATGATCTCTCACAATGAAAAATGCTCGAGTCGCCACAAAGAACGAACATCCACACGCGAGTTAATGCGAGTTACTTTGGGTAGATGAAAACCTACTAAAAAACGACCTTTTTCTGCAATTGCCCCCTTATCCCTTCCTTATTCCTGCCTTACTATCCAGACCAAGAAATAAACAACATTTTCAAGACGACAATGGAATAGTTTTATCTTTTAGGATGCCTTGTGATTATAGCAATTGTTTCAATCTTTTCCAAGAACGCATGCTCATCCTGGATAAAACAAAGTCAAGTGTAATCATGCAAAAAATGATGTTTGTTTTTGAGGGGGGGGGGTCGGGAAGTATAATGCCTTTTTCTGGACATAAGGAATAAGGTGTAACTATGACATAATGACTATAAATATAGCTATGACATATAAACCAGAAATCAACGAGAAAAAATTATTCTACAAATAATTTGAAGCATTTTCTGAACATATGAAAGAACGTTTTTGAAAAAATTCGTTAAATGGAGATATATATTTCGCTATATGGAGATTATTTTTAATGTAATCATGAAAAGAATGACGGTTCCTACAAAAAAATCGTTAAATAGAGAAATTCGCTGGATAGAGTTTCGTTATAGAGAGAAAATATACTCGACTGTACTTATTACACATATATCTCCTTGAGTATTTTTTTTGTATCATACGAAAACACAGTTACCGATCAAATAGTTCTATTGACTGTAGTTAGTTATGCATATGAAAATGTAATAATCTTTCACTCAAGACAAAAAAAAAATATCTTATGCAAGTTCCATGTATTTATTGGGAAAACAGTTTTCAACACATGACTTATATTTGCTCATTTAATCTTTCACTCCACTATATTCTAGGAATATGAATTTAATTACTAATAAAAACTAGATTTCCAAACTCGTAAAAATAATTGGAATACTTTTTTATTGATCATTGCGTAAATTCTTTTCTTTATTTCTTATTAATATTTCCAAAAATATTCAATTCTTTTATAACATGACTGTAAATTGAGTTAGTATTTTCAAGGTGTGAAAAGAAGAAAAAAAATCGTAATTTTACTTTTTATGCGTTTACTAAGTAATATCACATTTTCTTTTTATTGAGATTTACACTGTTATATTAATTACTCAACATTTTATTAATAGTTAAGTAAATACCGAGATTTTTTTTTCCAATGGATACGAAGTGTTCTTTAAATAGATGTGCACACGTAAACAATGAATTGATAGTACCTATTGCATTTAAATACTAGAGTTATTTTTAAAATATATTCTTATTGGCATGAAATTTTTATTTAAATTATTACATTAAAAGTTGTTAGAAAAGTTAGTAATTCGTTAAGTGTGACTTTTACTCGCGCACAAATCGTTCCTTATAAGAAAGATCTTGTGCGAAAGTACAAAAATCAGAATAGTTTCAAACACGCCTGGAAAAGAGATCGCAAAGTTCCAATGCCACACAGTGGGTCCCAAATTGCGATTGCGAGAAACTCCCAAAATTGAAGTTTTGTATTTCGAAATGAAATGCATTTCACAGTCTTCAGAAATTTATATTCTATTCTAAAATAATTTTGGTTTTGCACCGTGCATGTGATTTCACATTGGTTATTTATGTGATGTAGGGAATTTTGAATGATTTCTGCGGTTTGTGTGAATTTCAAACAAATTCGCTATGTTGACACGGTAATTAAACCATTTTCATAAATTGTTTTTTTTTCTTTATGTTAATCTGGAACAACAGGAAATTACATTTTTAACTTCATTTTTCGATTGCAAAATATCTCAAACATTAAAAAACATTTTGTTTTTTGAATGCGCAGTTTTAGGGTATATTCGTTCATAAAAAGTTTGTTCTAAATTATTTTGACTTTCATAGCAAAAAATATGTAGTGAATTTTTTAAAGACATATATCGACAGACCGATTGCGATTTTTTGCAATTTTATCAGAAACAATACTTTGAAGTCGGTCTTTGGATATTGACAGTATTTGTTCAAATCTAGTAATGTTAGTCGATCTAATTTTTTATCCAGTCTATCTAATTTTTCCACTGACCAAAAACTGACAATTTTTATATAACGCAACATCCTAATTAACATACACCGTGAATTATTATTGTTATTTTTTAATTCTTGCAGATGGAAGAGGGTTTAAGAGTTGGGGGTAATTTTTTTAGTCTGATGTTAATTATTTTTTTTTACATTTCTTATTGCTTTCTGCCTTTATATTAAAAATAATATTAAAGTTGATCTTATTTTTAAAAATACATTGTAAAAATTCCACTTATATAAGTTTCATATTATACATTTCTCGTTTCTACTGTTCATATTTTGTTCATATCTAGAATTTTAACAATTTTTTTAATATATTTTTGATTTGATTTTAATCATATATATAGATATATGTGCGTCATTCTTGACGACAAAATCAAGTGCTCACAGTTTAGCTGCTTCAAATGGATACTCTCAATTTCCGCTACTCTCCTATGTTGGTTTAACCCATGTCATGTGACCAAACCGCACACGGCGTTGTTATTTTCAGAAGTTAGTTTTTTATTTCGCGACGTTAGAAAGATAGATTTTTTTAACAACTCCGTGCCATTAATCCTCCCGAGATAAGTCGGGGGTTAAAGCACTGTTTCCCCATACCCATCGCCGGTTAAGTGGTTAATCCTTAAATGCATATTGTATCATTTTCGATATTATAAGTGTTCCTGATTTATTGGGGGGTTTATTCACATATTCCGTATTCTCACCAGAAATTTAAAAGAGCAATTTTCACTTTACTTAATGACAGACCATTCGTAATTAAATAAAGAAAAATTTACTATTTAGATTTTTCTGGTATGAATTCTGATTCTTTGAATTGCGCATTTTTGGAATGCATTCTATCCTATGCATTTAAGGGTTAAGCGTCTGGCCTATTTTTTCCTTTATGTTTAACGATTCGTATCATAACACCTATGAAAAATATTTGTATAGGAATTTGTATATGGCTAGCTTACTCATTTATTTATCTTATACCCTGCAAGAAATAACATTAATATCAGTTTTGTAATTAATCAGCCCTTGATTTCAAGGATTATGTGACGGAAAAACCCGGTTAGGATGCTAAAGGGGTTTTAAATTCTGTCAGCGCTTAGGTAAAACACCAATAGGGACTTTGGAAATGATAAGAAAGTGTAAGGTGAATCTACAAAAGCGAGGTCAAAGGTTTATGAATAGCATCGATGTTTTAAAGAGGGTCGAGAATCTATCACAGACGTTGAACGCGCTGGAAACATTCGACTTAACACAGCACGAAAAATATTGCATTGGTCTGAATGCATTCGCAAAGATCGTCGCCAAACACCTGCAAAAATTGCTGAGACTACACACTGATATATTCTGCATGACAGCCCACCAGCACATCAATACCAATTGAAAAAACAGTTCCTCGACAAAACTCGCATTAATATGTATCAACATCACCCCTATTCACCGGATATAGCTCCATGTGACATTTATCTGTTCTCATCAATGATAAACATTTACTGGGATATATTTTGTGTCATCGGATAAGGTGAAAGCAGTATCATAGGCGGCCTTATGGGGTTTACGAAAAATGGCTCTCAACGGTGCTTCCAGAAGTTATACGAATGCTGGCAGAAGTGTATCGTCACCCAAAGTTATTACTTTGAAGGTGAGTGTATTTCGATTCTGTTAATTGTTCCGGATAAGACTTTTTTACACCTTGTTCCTAAACTTTTTAATCATATTACATATATATATTTACTAAATTCTACTAATATGCAGACACAAATTTTAATAAACTGCATTTTTTATTTCGAAAAATAATTATTTATTTACAATAAAATTTGATTATATACATATATATATATCTTTTAATTTATACGAATTGCCATGTAGATCAATTGAAAATATTTTATTCACATTATATTTTACAATAGCTTATTATTTCAGTTTTATTGAATCATATTTATTTAAATTTATTTCAATGCTTTAACGTAAACTTACTTATATTAAAATGTTTTACTTACTTACACTTAGTCTCATTAAACACATAAATATTCTCGTAACATTAGTTGAAGTCTACAGCATAGCTTTGCTGTACTAAAACAATTTTTCTTTAAATATGAGGGAAGCTGAGAAAAAAAAAAAAAAGCTATGTATCCAGCCGAGTACTGGATATTGTACTGAGAAAATTTTGAATTTGACAAGTGATTTTTTTTTATTTTATGACATGTGTAAACAGTAATTCAAATTATATTTGAGTTATTACGTGTTGTTTGGTGTCTATAGTTATCAGTGTCAGCAGTTATTTGCTTTACTAAGATTTTTATATATTTATTTCAAATATGTAGTTAAGAAATAACTGCATTTTTAAAATATATATATGTATTTGTTTACTTATAACAGGATAAAATATAATAATATATAACATTTTCCCACAACCTTTTGGATAAAATTTTTCGATTTATTAAAATGTGTAGATCCGCATTTCTGAAGGGTTATTAAAAACATTTTTATTTTATTTTTCGATAAATAGTTTTAAAATAGCATTATATTAAAGAATGGCATCTTGTCTTGGTAAAAAGTAAAAAATTTTACAGGATACTAGACATTAAACCGAAAGGGGGGGGGGCTCATAACTTCATAACATCAAAACAGGTGGAAAACATTCTACCTTATATATTTATAAGTAAACAAAACAAGTATCATTTCAAATATGCTGATCGAACTGCAGTTTATATATGCATACGCATGTGGCGGAAGAATATTCATGCCAAAAGTTGAAATATTACAAATTTTTGAATTAAAAAATTTTATAATAAATCATACATTCATTGATTTAACAATAACTTTGTATTTCCATAAAAATAGATAACAGACTTATTAAATTTAAAAAATTATGAAATAAAGTAAAAAAATTAATAAAAAAATAAAAATATTTAAAGTAAAAAATATTTAAAGTAAATAGTGATGTAAAGTAAAAACTTTACATCCTCGTATTTTGATGTAGGACAAGTTACAACTAAAAAAAACGAAAATTTTGGTTGAATCAGAAATGATAACGATAACAAGAGACAACCTCACCTTCTCCCAGAGATATATTTGGATATCAAGTTACAGACAGCCATCCTCCCTAACGTTATGTATGCACAGCCGCTAACTACTTTTAATGATATCTTTTTGTTATGCAATGCCCAGTAGCAGAACAAAAACTATAAATGTCAAATTGTTAAAAATCGACAGTTTAATTAGAATTAAAGATATAAGTACTATGTGACTTCCTTTGCGACCTCCTTTCGAAGCACGCTGAAAACAATGCCAAGTTTAAACTTTGAAGAAAGTTTTTGTTTCAGCTACACTGTGAAAAGAAAAGATTATTAGAAGACTGAATTTATTTTTCTAAAATGCCAAATGAAGTTTAAATATGCATTATTTTTATTTTTAGTACTGAATTAAGTTCATCATAAACAGTTTAAGATAAGATTGAAGAAAATATTAATGTAGAATAGGAGTATTTGAAGTAATTTAGGTTTCATGTATCTTCAAACTTTTTTGTTATCCTCATTTGTGTTTTGTAATACTTAGTTATACCCAACCATACGCTGTACATATACGTTGCATAGTTTTTTACAACGTTATATTATACTTTTGGAAATGACTTTTTAACAATAAAAATAATTATTATATCTATTTTATGGAAACCTCTGAGCGCGTGTAATATCCGCACTTGGTCATTTATTTTTAGGCCAAATTGTGTAATTAATTACTAACAGCCTCACGACTGCTTGTCGATTTTCTTTCGACGATCATTACTAGCAATCGATAGATAATTCAATGTCGATAGATACCTGGAGCAACATTTAACTTCCCAGCTAAGTGCCAGCTATTACAACCCTTTTGTAAGGAAAAAACGCGATTTTCTTAAATTTTGTATTGCCTTGGATAATCGATATACACACTTTCAATTTTAGACATTTTGCCGAATATTTAAAAATTTACTTGTCTGGTTATTTTGAAATTTCGGGATTATGAAGATTATATTTGAGCTCATATTTTGACGAATAATCAACGAAAAATAATAATATTTGGGATCACCCTGTACATTAAAATGCACGAAATGATCCTATCACTGTAGAATAAAAACATGTGGATACTGAATAACATGTCCTTTGATTTTTGTAGGAACAGCTCGATCACACATCCGAGGCACCAGCCAAAATACGGCATAGGTGTGTTACCCCTCGGAGGAAAACAACCCCTGTCAGCACCAGACAAATCAAAACGAAGACAAAAGGCTCGAACTACGGGCCTTAAAAAATACAAAATATAATAAAAGAAAAACACGTGCCCTAACACGAAGTAATAATTATATGCAACTTAAAATCTAATAAACAATTCCCCATTTTTTTCCCTCACTTTTTTCCCCTTTTTTCTCTCTCACTTTTTTTAAGGCATTTTACATACATAAAGGTCTATAAATTGACGATCGTATATAGAGAGAACAAGTTGTAAATTCACATATGTTACAAAATACAATAAACTGGCAGCTAAATTAAATGAAAAAAAAAAAACAATGATGTGTACACTGCGAAAACAAACATATTACACATGCGAGCGAAAAGTACTGTGAATGTATATACAGTGGAGCATCGTTTATACGACGCCGAAGTGACTACCGAAAAACGTCGTATAAACGATAACGACGTATAATCGATTTTCACTTCCAAAACTAGAATTAATTTTGTTTTCACTTCCAAAACTAGAATTAATTTTGTTTTCACTTAATTTTAATGTTTAACGTGATGATTTGCATGAATTTGTAAATTAAACAAACCAAAATAAACAAATAATCTTAAAAACGGGGGGGAGGATTAGTAAGCAATTTAAATATGCGTACCTTTATTTATGTTTCACTGAAAGGTTCCTCATTTACAGTACATCATTTCCTTTCCATTTAAAGTTAAAGATCAAAAACCCCGCGTGGCCAACTTTAAAAGTCGCCAATACTGATAACAGTTAGAAAGATGGTCTATTTGCAACTTAAAACAGGTCGGGAAAGCTGACCATCCCCGAAAAAAGAATGACCCCTCCCAGTGTAATCTATTATACATAAGCTGATTTTTCAGACTAATCGAATACCAACCCAAATTTTTATAATGTGGAGTGCTTTTAAACACGCTCTTTGGTGTCATTCATAGCTGCCAATTTCCGCTCGTTCGTAAAATATAGAAGAAAAATAAACAAAAATAAACCTATACAAAATCGAAAAATCGACGTATAAACGATTTTGGGCGTCGTATAAATGATATATTTTTACATTAAAATGAATAGGAATGTATCGGGACCACATTAAAACGTCGTATAAATGTAAACGTCGTATAAGTGATCGTCGTATAAACGATGCTTTACTGTATATATATATATATATATATAATAATTAAAGTGTCTACAGTTAAATCTGAAAAATGTACGATCAAAGCTGAAAACTGTCCAAATAACTAAAAAATGTCTGAAAAAGTTAAATAAATGTCCAAGTTGGTCAGGCTCTATAGAAGGTAATAGTTCGGGGTAGTTTTATCCCATGCTATATATTAAAATAACATCAGAGCAAAAACAGAAATAGTCCATGAAATTATACTCAAAAAGTTTATTTAATGAACGAATAATTCCTGTTAAGTTCATAGTAAATGTCACACAAATTTCGGTAATTCGAACGAGACATTACTACATTTCTGATGTTCCATTCAAGAGAACGATTTTTAATCCTTCTATCTTTCTATAATAAAAAAAAACTATCCTTAAAAGGAATGACTCCTGGAATGATGCTGATGTGGAAGATTTCCGGAACTAACGAATCCGGGTTGTCCACTCCTTCCATGAGTCGAATAGACCAATCAGGAAAGGGCTCCGTCTATCCATCACCATATGGGTTACCATAAAGAGAGGAAAGGTTACCATCGCCAACAATCGCCAAGTTTGTCGCCAACTTGGCGATATATCGCCAAATTTGGCGACCAAAATTAGTTGTCAAAAGTGACGCCAACTTGGCGACAACTGTAATATTTCGCCAAATTTTTAATTTCTTTACAACATCAGTCGTTTGATACATCATTTGAGAGGTTTGCAACTGCTTATTCATTTAAAGGATGTCTTGTGTGTTATCCCCCATTCTGTTCCCCAGGGGGGGGACACATTTTTAATTTCTTTACAACACCAGTCGTGTTACACAAGATTTGAAAGGTCTGCAACTGCTTATTCATATTATGGATGTCTTGTGTGTCACCCCCACACTCTGCTCTCCCCAGGGGGGGTCACATTTTTAATTTCTTTACAACACCAGTTGTGTGACACATCATTTGAAAGGTCTGCAACTGCTTATTCATATTATGGATGTGTTGTGTGTCATCCCCCACTCTGCCCCCCAGGGGGGAATATTTTTAATTTCTTTACAACACCAATTGTGTGACACATCATTTGAGAGGTCTGCAACTGCTTATTCATATTATGGATAGCTTGTGTGTAACCCCCCCCCCTCTGACCTCAGAGGGGGCGCATTTTGTAATTTCTTTACAACATCAATTGTGTGACACATAATTTGAAAGGTCTGCAACTGTTTATTCATTTTATAGATGTCTTGTGTGTCACCCCCACTCTGCCCCCCAGGGGGGCACATTTTTAATTTCTTTACAACACCAGTCGTGTGACATCATTTGAGAGGTCTGCAGCTGCTTATTCATATTATGGATGTCTTTTGTGTCACCCCCACTCTGCCCCCCAGGGGGGCACATTTTTAATTTCTTTACAACACCAGTCGTGTGACACATCATTTGAAAGGTCTGCAACTGCTTATTCATACCATGGGATATTGGCGAGCGCAGCAAGCAGGGGTAGCCAATAATTTGGAATCGCGAAGCGATTACGCGGGGGGTTGGCGAGCATAGCGAGCAGGGGGGCGGGGCCCCCCTAGTAGTAAAAAAAACTAGCCTTAAAAGGAATGACTCCTGGAATGATGCTGATGTGGAAGATTTCCGGAACTAACGAATCCGGGTTGTCCACTCCTTCCATGAGTCGAATAAACCAATCAGGAAAGGGCTATGCATCTCCGTATGGGTTACCATAAAGACAAGAAAGGTTACCATCGCCAACAATCGCCAAGTTTGTCGCCAACTTGGCGATATATCGCCAAATTTGGCGACCAAAATTAGTTGTCAAAAGTGACGCCAACTTGGCGATAACTGTAATATTTCGCCAAATTTTTAATTTCTTTACAACACCAGTCGTTTGATACATCATTTGAGAGGTTTGCAACTGCTTATTCATATAATGGATGTCTTGTGTGTTATCCCCCATTCTGCTCCCCAGGGGGACACATTTTTAATTTCTTTACAACACCAGTCGTGTTACACAAGATTTGAAAGGTCTGAAACTGCTTATTCATATTATGGATGTCTTGTGTGTCACCCCCACACTCTGCTCTCCCCAGAGGGGGGGTCACTTTTTTAATTTCTTTACAACACCAGTTGTGTGACACATCATTTGAAAGGTCTGCAGCTGCTTATTCATATTATGGATGTGTTGTGTGTCATCCCCCACTCTGCCCCCCCAGGGGGGCACATTTTTTATTTCTTTACAACACCAATTGTGTGACACATCATTTGAGAGGTCTGCGTATTCATATTATGGAATCCCACCCCTCTGCCCTCAGAGGAGGCGCATTTTGTAATTTCTTTACAACACCAATTGTGTGACACATCATTTGAAAGATCTGCAACTGTTTATTCACGTTATGGATGTCTTGTGTCTCACCCCCACTCTGCCCCCCAAGGGGGCACATTTTTAATTTCTTTACAACACCAGTCGTGTGACATATCATTTGAGAGGTCTGCAGCTGCTTATTCATATTATGGATGTCTTTTGTGTCGCCTCCCACTCTGCCCCCCAGGGGGCACATTTTTATTTTCTTTACAACACCAGTCGTGTGACACATCATTTGAAAGGTCTGCAACTGCTTATTCATACCATGGGGTATTGGCGAGGGGGTAGCCAAAGCAGGGGTAGCCAATTATTTGGAATCGCGAAGCGATTACGCGGGGGGTTGGCGAGCATAGCGAGCAGGGGGGCGGGGTCCCCCTAGTGTAAGTAAAAGAAAATTGCACAGCTTGGCATCTATCAAAGAGAAAGTGACGAACATCTCCACGAATACTGCAGATGCATTTATCAGAACTCCGTTTACCAATTTTATGTAAATGAGCTAGAAAAGCACCATGCGTCGAGATAAAGTAAGCGCAAACTTGGGAATAACATAAAAAATCCTTGCTGACTTGTTTAAAAATGCCATAGGTATCTCTATCCTTCGTACTGTTAGTCCATTGATATTGCCAGTCCTGCATATTTTTCTTCTTGAAGTGACATTTTAATTTACTGATTGGAATAGGTATGTGCACTATTTTGTCATATATATTTTACTCTATTACGAATTTAGTTAAATAATCGGCACGCTCATTATTTTTAATTCCATCATGTGCCTTGACCCACCCTAGATGTACCGTCTTATTTTGCAAAAGACGCAATTTCGTAAAAATGTCCAACTAAAGGTAATTGTCGGGAAACAGACATTTAATCGAAGAAACTGAAGAAAGACTATCCGTATAAATATAATAATGATTAAAGTTACTTTGTTGACACCACTGCAAGGCTTCAGAAAGTGCCACCAGCTCAGCTTGATACATAGAGTTTAAAATATTTAATTTAATTCTAAGCTCATAAATTATCTCATTTCTTTGATACACATTAATGATGCTCCTACACCTCCAGGCATCTTGGAGCCATCTGTAAATATAATTGGATACTTATTAGCTGGCACTGAACGAATTATAGGATTAATAAAATTTATATGGTGATTCTCATAAAAATTCGGATAATAATAGGATGGAATTTTCTTCATTACTGTACAAGACGTAGCCACCATTTCATCTAATAGAATTGATTCATCACCTGAGATAATTGCAAAATAATGCCCTGAGTTTGACAGTTCGAGATCAATTGGTATGCTACCAGCTAAGACGCACAAGGCCTCTGTTGAAATTGTGCGATAAGTTCTAATTATTGTCAAAAGGCAGACACGTCGGCATGAAGACAAACGACGCAAGCTAGGAGACTTTAGATCGGAGTACCATATCTCATGCCCGTAAGAGATCTGCTTTTTTAAAACCGTATGATACCACATTTTTAAAAAATTTAGTTGAATTCCCATATCTCTAATTCTAGATTTACGAATATTACGAGTGAAAGAAGTAACTTTAGTAAGTACCATATCTAAGTGGTCTACCCAACTAAACGTACTATCTAAAAGAAAACCTAAGTACAGCATATTATCTCTCACCGGAATACTAAGATTATTGTGTTTGTATGTTGGTCTTCTCTTCTTCATGGCGTATTTGCCAAACAACATGGCGACAGTTTTTGTATAATTTGATTCTCGATTGTGATCTTGACATACTGACGTAAAATATTGTACACATCTATTAACTCTATTCTCCAACATAGATCTAGTGTTTGCACCCTCTACCACTACTGAGTCGTCAGCATATGAAATCAAATTTATTGACAGAACTTTACTCCGTTTTAGCAACTTGTCAGCAACTACTATCAAATTAACGGTCCCAAATAGGAACCCTGTAGTCAGCCAAAAAATAATCGCAACCAGCGAATTCCGTTAATAAACTTAAAACCTATAAGCCGATTAGAAATATAGTTTTTAAAAACATCTTTTAAGTAATCATAAATAGGTAAATTATTAATAATTTCTGCCGTTAAATTCCAATCCAGGCAATCAAATGCTCCAGAAATGTCAAACGAAATTGCTACACAATACTTAAATGTAGCAAGACCATCTCTAATTATCTTCCTTAATACTGAGAGAGCTGTCAACGTGCTGTTCTCCTCACGGAATCCGTATTGATCATCGTCTAAATATGATGCTGCCTCTAGTATTGTCATTATTCTCATTTTTAATAGTCTTTCATAAACCTTACCCATAATCGGGAGCAATGTTATTGGTCTGTATGAACTTGATGTACCTTCAGGTTTATTGCGTATTTTAAAGAAAATGACAATTCCTTTTTTCCAGCAACGTGGGAAATGAGCAAACCTAAGACATGTATTAAATAGTAGAAGCATTAAAGAGTAATATTTTTACAAAGATTCTTTACTATCAAAGCATCCACATCATCGTAACCCGGTGATTTATTATTATGATGTTTAATAAGAACAGTTCTTAATTCGCGTCTAATAAAAGGACGGAAATCATCATGATATTTATAATCTGTATTGCTTATGAACTCATGAATATTATCAGGAACAGCATTTATCTTGAAATGATCTGAAATTAATTGGCTTGCTATATCGTCATAACTATCAAATACAGTAGAATTTTCCAGTGTTGTAAACGCCATATCCTGGTAGTTAAATTTTTTGCCAGATACAAATTTAAAGATATTGCCATTTGCATCATCTGTACGTTGGCAGAAACTTAACCATCTTTTTTGCTTGGTATGCCTAATACGCCTTTAATATTCTCTTCTAGCCGTTAAATAGGCATCTATGTACTGCCCTTGTCTAGATTTTTTCTGTATCTTTTATAGAGAGCGTTTACTTTATTTCTATGTATTTTTTACTCTGTTGAAAACCAAGTTGTAGATGGTTATGAGATAAGACACCGCGTCTAAAAGATTTGTTCATGACACTGATAAGATAGTCATTGAAATTTTGCAGCCAATCCTCCAAGGAATCTTGATCAAAAACCCTATGGAGAGATGAATATAATAGATCATGTTTTTCATCAAAGTACTTGTTGAAGTTATTCATTGATTTAATCTTAGTCTTGAAACGAGTAAAAAGCCTTTGTAATGGATTCATCCTCACTGAAAACACCAGATATCTATGATCACTGAATGAAAAAACTTTATCGTCAAGTTTCCAGTCCACTAGATGTGGGAGAATATCAATAGCAGGTCTGGTCTACCCTTGCTCTCGTTTTGGACAAAAGAGTGAGGTGCATCTGCTGCATTCAACATACGAAGATTGCTCGTCATTAAGTACTCCAGGAAGACACCCGTTCAATCATTCTCACGTGGATATCCGAGTGTAAGACTTGGAACATTAAAGTCTCCTCCGATAATCATGCGGAAACAATTATGATAGTAATTATACCAACATGAGAGATCCTCCTCCAAATCACCCGAAGGCGCCGAATAGATGGATCTAATTATCAATGGGCCTTGCTGTGGACCCCATCACTCCCCGCGTAACACGCCAAAGCGTCATTAGCGTCTGAGCAATGGTGAAGATTTATCTGTACAAAAACTAAATCCTCTATACCGACCTGAACAGACGAGACAACTGTTATAATCTTTTGGAAAGCAAATCGTTACGATAGGAAATGAAGCTAGGGCACTCGCGATTATCAGATCAGTGTGTGGCATCTGTAACATCATTCTTTTGTAAACAATTAGCACAAGCCTCTGTTTCCACTGTGCAATCTTTCAGACTATGTGTCCTCCCGCACACTTGCTACATTTCTGATCTTGATAACACTTAATCGCCGAGTTCCCAAAGGTTTGGCAACGGAAACAACGAACAATAGGAATAAAACCCATTACACGATATCTTTCCAAGTTGATACATAAACGTCTGCGCTATAGCAAAATTTTCGAGCTCTCCTCATCTACATCCAAAATCCAGTTCACACGGCCCATTTTGGTTGCATACCTTCTGATTATTTCTACATCACCACTCTTATTTAGACCACCAACCAAAAGAGCCCTCTCAACCAATTCCACCACACCCACTCCTTCTACTTCCTTGTCTACACTTAAGACCAAGACTCTTTGCCGTCGACGCCTTGGAACTGTAACAGTAATTCTTTCTTTAATAGTGTCTGTATTCTCTACTACATTCTTTAACTTTTCTAAATCCAATTTTGATGAAACCTTTAAAATGCGCTGGCCTGCCTTTGTTGACATTACGTCTACCGGAATAGGCACATCCTTAACATCCTTCCAGAGTTTCCTAAGGTAATTCTTAACATCCGTCACCGTTTCTTCCTCTTTTGGAGTTATCATTACAGTAAAACCCAGGTCACGTTTCACAGTCTTCTTCTTCGATGCCGGAATTTCCGACACTATCGAAATATCCTGAGCACCAGAGAATCTTCTAATGCCTCATAAGTCTTGCTGTCCGTCACCATTGTTCTCACCGTCGTCTCATTTGCCACACTCTCCCTATGGGCTTTCACCAAACGCAGGTTAGCGTAGTCAAAGCACTTCTTGACCATTTGCAAAATCTCTATTGTCACTTTATTAGAACCATAACTCTTCTGCTTTTGAGCATCTAACGTGTCATAAATAAGAACATTGACTTTCTGAATTGTTGCTGGATAATCCTCTTCCACCAACTCCTCAAAAAATATGTCCAACTTATTCATATAACTTTCTGTAAATCAAGTAACCAAAAAATATCGCAAAATTCCTCCCTAATAAAATGAACAGCAATCCAAACACAAAGTACGCTGAAACCGATCTCACAAGTCAATCCCAGCGAACACCGCAATGCCCAAACATATATATATATATGATACCTCCTCAGTAAGGTGGGAATGCAACAAGTAGAATGTACAAAAGCTATAACTATCGCAAAGAAAATTCAAACACCGTAAAGATTAAACTAAGTTAAGTACCGCAACCTGCGAACTTGATATACCAACAAAAGGATACTATCCTCTGACAAATGACAAAGTTCAACAAACAGCTACAATTCGATGCCTTTAAAAATTATCCCCTAACACGTGACACAAAACTATAAACAACGAAAAATACAAATTATCCTTTAACACGTGACATAACTCAATAAGCAAGCACAAAGTAATACAAACCAAAAATATCCGCTAACTTGCCACACAAATGTAATAACAAAGATAATTACAAGATTATCCTCTAACACGTGACAAAACTTAAGAAGCAAGCATTAAAATATTCAACTAAAACGACCCCGAACACAAGTCAACTAAAATAAACAGTAAATAAACACAGCTATGGTAACCTAGCAACAGAATGACAGCCAAGTGCAACATTAAATCAAAGTCACAGAAGAGGAACACTCCACAAAGGTCAATCTCCTCCGAGAAAAATAAACTTCAGTCCAAAAGAAGCAAAATTACTCAACTCTACTAATTTTCAAGATGGCGATGTAGACAAAGATGTGCCAAACCACGGAGTAAGACACAGGAGGGGAAACTTAATGCGCATGACTCGTCGAAAATACAAAGTGAAATTTTGGTAAATAATGAGGAGGCTGCGATAGGTAGTAGGCTGGTTTTTTAGCTACTGTAATGCTTTTCAATGGGAAAAATGGTCATTTTTAAATTTTTTTTTACGAAAAATCTGAATTTTTAGAAGGTTGTAAAAATGAAAATCTGGTTAATTGTAGTTTTCTTCACAACATACATATTTTTTTTATAGGTATTTGGCGCTTTATTTTCGTTTTTAAGCCCTTTAAAATACGAGATCATTCTGACAAAAATCAAAGGGCAGGCCATTTAAAAACATTGAATATCGCGGATTAAAATGACTGTTGTAAATTAGTTGAATATCGCAAGGATTGTATGCCTAAGTTTCATGCAAGATTTTTTTATTTTATTCGTTTATGTCTCACATTAATATTTCATTAAATTATAAAAGATGGGATATAAATGCTGTGTTCCTGGATGCAAAACAGGCTATGATAGTCAAAAACAAGTCGAAGGGAACAAAAAATTAAGTTTATTCCGTGCTCCACAAGTGAGTGATGCTTTTTTGACTTTAATATAAAGCTATTTGCTTGTAATTATATTTAAATTTAGAATTTTTTATTGTCAATGTCAATAGATCTTAGTGTATACGTTTTTTAAATGTTATGTGGAATAATAAAGCACAGACTTTGATTTGTGGCTAAATACAAAGTTATTTAATGTGCAAAAGACTTTTACATTTTACAAAACATTAATTAGTCAAAGGTTTTTTATGCATTTTTATATAATTTATAGGTAATATTTATTTTTTCTTTATCTACTATTTATTGATTAATTAATATTATACAAATTCATTGGTCCATAAAATATAAAACTGTTTTGATTTTATCTCGCCAACTGAAGTTTCCGACTCCTTTTTCTATACAATTTACACAAGCTTCAATACGGATCTTTATTATAATACAATATTTTTATATACATAAATACATGTATTTATATGTATAAATACAATATTTTTACAATAAAAAAAAGAAAGAAGAATGTATGGTCATGTTTTAAATTTAAAAGAAAAGCATTCAATTTTGATAATAAACTGGCCAGCATTTTGGAATAATTATAAAAAGGTAATTAAAACTTGTTTTTGTGTTTTTTGAAGACGAGAATAGACTCCAGAAATGGATAAAAGCTATCCCACGATCAGATCGAAAAATTGGCTGCTCTGATAGAATTTGTGAGTTGCATTTTCCACCAGAAAAAATTTCCAGGCAATTTGTCCATAAAGTAGATGGCAAAGAAGTAGTTGTTGAAAGAGAAAGGCCATCTTTAATGCCTGATGCAGTTCCTACAATTTTTCCTAATTTGCTATCTTACTTGAGTAAGAATAAAAGAAAAAGAAAATCTCCTGTTAAAAGAATGCCTTTGCCCAAGAAATTAAAGTTAGAAAGTACTGAAAATAAAGAAATTGAACAAATTGCTTTTGATGAAATGCTGCATAAGTTCACATTTGATGATTTAATTACAAATTTGTCACATGTTTGTAAACCTAATAAATTATGGGCTGTGTCATCACATGAAGATTTTATAGTTTGTGTGAAATGGAATTTAAATTTCATACCAGAATTTAAATGTCAGCCAGAAAGACAATTATAGATTCTAACTTAGATGTGAAAGTAAGTTCAGAAGCTAATTTATTATTTGTGGATGTGAGTTTCAAAATTTGCTATATCCTAAAAGTCAAATTTTAATAAATTACAAAAACTCTGTTTTTCATTATAAGCCCCAGTGCTGCAATACCAGAAGTGCATAATAAACTTAGTTTCACCCCCACCCCCAGATAATTTTTTTTTTTTTTTGGGGGGGGGGGGGATGCAAGTTTCAAGAGAATAGACTGATAGAGAAAACTCAGTTTTTGAAATCTTGAATGACAAGTTTTTTTTTTTTAAATTGGGATAAGCATCAGTTTTGAAACTCCCTCCTTCTTTCTAAAATAAATTTATAAATAGAAGTTTTTTTATCCTTTCATTTTTTAAAAGCAATTGTTAGAAAGCATTTTAATCATTTTTGATTGAATTCAATCAAATTGGACCTTATAAAAATTCAATTTGGACCTATTGCCTTAATTTGTGCTATATAATACACATCTTGTTATGACAATAAATATGGAATCAATTTGAACCTAATTGGAACTGTAGATTGATCTAGCAGTGTTATAGATGAGTTCATTAATCAAATATATAGCTTTTGTAGTTCATTTACAGGAATACACAAAAACCAAAAACATGTAAATTACTATTTAGATGCTAACATGTACATACGTCTATGTTTGGTTTATGAATTATTGAGGTGAATTGAAAGTAATTTTCCGTTAGCTGAGTACCAGTGTTATTTATGCATACATTATCTATATACACATGCATATGATGTGTATATTTACAGGTATATATATGTATGAATATGCAACATTGGCACCCAGAAAAGTACCTAATTTTTTACTCCACTTTTGACAGACATTGTATATTGGGCATTTTACTTTATTTGATACTTTTCAGTTATTCCATGGCTACTTTTCATTAGGAAAAAAAAAATCACTAATTATAAAAAATTATTGATGTGGGATTTAATACCGAAATTTCATGATTGTGGTATCAAATGTGTTACACACAGGGTCTTTTCTTTACATCAAACTGTCTCAAAGTATCAAAAACTTTACATGTTTTTCTTTTAGCAGTCATTATTGAAATTTTATGTTTAATCAAGCTAAAAACCGATTTAATAATAAATATATTATTATATAAAAAGTAATTTTTATTTAGTTATGTTATAAGTTGTAATAAAATTATAAATCATAATTCAAATTATTTGTTAACTGTCATGCTAGGAAAAATGTTTTAAAATATTAAACTACTATTAAATTCATTTTTCAAAGTATTATTTATGTCTTTTGAGTTATTATGTACTATTGCGTGTTCAGTTTATTTAAGTTAAACTTTGAAAGAATAGTTTTCACATAAAATGGTATAAAAAAGTTCTTAGCTACTAGGCAGCCACTGAAGTTTTTCTCCTTTAATTCTCTCCTTTTCTCCGAATCTATATTTTGCATATAATTTTGCAATTTCATTTATTTGTTTTATAATTTATTTCCAGATCATGTACTGTGGTATTAAAGTTTCAGTTACACTAAAGACAATTATTGAATCCATTGAAAGTTTATCCACATTACTTACAGAAGTTGATAATTATCTAACTTGCCCTGGAGCTACTGAAAGGTATTACATTTGTGACTTTTCCTATCTACATATTTATTTTATTTATTTGTTCATTTTTGTCAATTTTAATAAATGTTTGTCATTGCAGTTTTAAACATTATCTTTCATTTTACTGTTTATATTCAGGGATGAGAATTGCTCGGTATATATTAAACCTGAATTTGGATCATGTGGTAGACCTCAGAAATATTGTAACGAATGTAAAAAAAGAAATCTTTTAAAGCAACAGCAAAAACCAAAAAATCCAGCTATTTCTTTAAAGTATAAGAAAATGTATCAACGAATTGCATATGCTAACCAAAAAAATGCTCGTCTGAAAGAAAGTCTTATTTCTATTGAGTTGCCATCATTTTTTAACGGCATATTTTCATTTCTACCTTTTTTTTTTTTTTTTTTTTTTTTTTTTTGTTCATTCTGTAATGTGTTAGTACATACACAGCATACTCTTAAATCTGCAACTCTAAAATCTTTCATACCATTGCAAATGTAAACTGTGAAATTGTTGATACAAAAAATTCAAGATATTTCCAATAACAAATCACAATCAGTTTTTATTACCTTTTTTTTTAATTTTAAATTGAGGAATGTGATTGAACTCAAGTTTCCTCATGAAAGAAGTATAAATTTATTTTTTAAAAAGTCCAAAATGTTTTGATCTAGATCAAGATCTTTTTTTACCAGATGGATTTTTTAATTGATCAGTCTTTTTTGTTTCTTAAATCTGAATAAACATGAAATAACTTTATTATAACTTTTAGTACATTGCATTCAAATACACAGAATTCTAAAATCTGCATAACATATAGTCTCAAGATGGGCAAGTTTGAGGGAGTTCTCCATATTATAATTTGCTTATGTTTAAAAATCATTATGTTAAGGCTCTTTTGTGAATATCCTACAGTTGAAACTTTTGTATTTAAATTTGTTTGGCACATAGCCTAGAGTGAATATTTAAATTCTTGCTGATATATCTTAAACTTTTGCTATTAAATGTGATATAAATTAAATCTTTGCTTATATATTTTGCTTTAGATTGCTGTGCTTAAACGGAATATTGAGCTGAAAAAACAAGAGTGTTCACGTACAGAGCATGATGCCCTTTCTTAGTAGAATTGCTTCCCTTCCAGAAACTCAGCAATATTGCATAGAGGCATGCTTAAAGGCCTCTAAAGTAAAAGGTCCTAGAGGAATTCGCTACACCAATCGGTGGGTATACGAATGTCTCATGATTCGTATAAAAAGCCGAAAAACGTATGAGCATCTCAGGTTAAATAAAATACTAGCCCTTCCATCATTGAAAACTCTCTGTAATTATATAAAGCACATAAAAGGGTGCTTTGTCTTTCAAAGCCAGATATTTGAATGCCTGAAAGAAAAAGCTGTCTTTATGGAATCATCTGATCGCCAAGGTAACAGTTATCTGATAATTCATGCTGCTATTTTTTTGGTAATTTATTGATTGTACCAATTTCTTACTAGTTTTTATGAATTCTATTATTATAGGAGTTCTTATCGACGAAATGCAGCTATCATCAGGCTTGTCTTTTAACAGAAGTACTCTGCAGGTAAATGGTTTTGTTGACTTGGGCGACTATACTCCTGAGCATCAGAGAGATCAAAAAGGCGATCATGCCCTAATACTAATGTATCATCCGTTCAAAAGAAAATGGGTTCAATCCATAGCTTGCTTTTTAAGCAAAGGAGCAGCTTCAGGTAATTCAGCTTCTGCTTTAGTACATTTTGAAAGTATATAAATTCATTGCTTAGTTTTTTAAAAATTAATTTTATGTATCAAACTACAGTGAAACCTTGATTAACTGAATTTCGATTAATCAAGGTTTCTGTTAACCAAGCCAATAACAAAGTGCATTTTTTTTTTTAATGAGTTTTGAAAAGCATCACACTTTATAGTTTACTGCCAATGCTACAGGCTCTTCTGTCCCCAAAAACACTGAACTTCTAAGAAACATTGCACCCGGAGAAGCCTACAGAGAACAATATTTTGTTTCCAGTGGTCATGTGGCCCCACTGAACAACAGATGCAATGTGTTATTGGACAATTACATTCTCCATATTTGACTGACAGACTATTTAACTGTGCCACACTATAAGTCATACAGAAGTTGTTCAAGCACTAACAACTGCCCTGAAACATTTGGAGCAAAGACACAATGTTACACTGATAGATCTTCTATTGTTCAAAAACAGGTGTGATTGGGCAGTGACTGGACTTGGGAAAATCTGGACTTTTTCGATGAAAGGTAACAAACTTTTTAAAAAATGTAAATGTAAAATATGAATGTAACTAAACTTAAAAAATGTATTTTCTTGATTTGTTTTATTTTTATAAATGCAACTTACAATGTTTAACATAGTGCAATTAAAAAAAATTAAATTTTCTTTTTTAAATTTACAATTAATGATTGATTTCCTATTTAGTTGGTAATACTGTCAAACATATTATAGATGTCTATTCTTATTATTTAAATATATATATATATATATATTTTTTTTTTTTTTTTTGGTTCATTATTCAAAGAGATGTTAAGTTTATGTCCACCCAAAGTTTTTACTCACAATTTCTGTTAACTCAGATTTCTGATATCCAAGGTATTGGCGGTCCCAATTAGTTCGGATAATCAAAGTTGCAATATACTGTTAAACATTGTTGTCTTTATAGATTGATTGGCAGTTATGTGTCATCATATATTTGTCTTGTTATATTAAAAAGGTAATTCTACATAATATATTATTTATTTTTTTATAGGAACAATATTGCACCACATAGTGATGGAAGTTGTTATCCTTTTAGAGAACACAGGATTTTTTGTAGATGCTGTAACAACTGATGGTGCAGCTTGGAATAGAAAAATGTGGTCCGAATTCGAGATTTCTGATAAGAATGTCAGCTCTATTCACCCAAGTGATCTAGAGCGTCGTCTGTGGTTCTTATCAGATTTTCCGCATTTAATTAAAAATTTAAGGAATTTTATCACAGATAAAAAGTTTATTAGTAAGTATCATCTGTACTAGAATATTAGTTCAAAAATATGTTTATACTTTTGATTTTTCATGTAAGTAGTTGTAAGAGGTGCAAAAATTCAATTAAGTATGTTAACTTCTGTATGCATGTCCTTTTTTGTGTGTATTTTGCTGTTTCATTATCCTGTATGTTTAAAAAATAAGTTTTTTTCCGAGAAATTCTTTATATTAAGTATAAGCATTATTTAACACGTTATGATAAATAACAATGATATTGTCTTATAGTTCATTATTTAATAACAGATTAACGAAAACTCCCTGTTAAAAAACTCCCTTTCATTTCTCGGCAAGCCTTCAGTGGCTAACAAGCTTAATGGTAAAGCATAAAAGTTATGAAGCAATATTGTTATCAACCTATCACAGTTCGATTCCCCTGACTATCATCTGGCATTTGCTGAAAAGTAGTGCATCTTTCTCTAAGATATACATAATTTCTAGAAACCATTTAAACTTCACAATTCTTTTATTACAAAATAATTATTTCTGTTGAGTTTAACTGCTTTTGTTTTTTATGAAATCATTTATAAATGTTTTTAACATTTCACAGTGTTTTATCTTAAACCATTGTAGTCTGTTATGAAGATTCATAGAATAATATTAGCCAATATAGTTTTTTTTTATTTGGAATGAAATATGCATTTTTAAAAATAATTAGATGATATACTTAATCAATATTATTTTTTACAGGGATGACTAGATTCAAAGCTGGTGGTATTTTTTAGATTGAATGGTGACTGTATAAATGATCACCTCATTGAGTTCATGGATGAATTTTCTTCATTGTATAGAACATGGTTAGCATTTTACAATGGGATTGCTCTGTCATGTCATATCTTGATGATACGACATGACAGAGATTCTAAAATTTACTGGTTACTTTTTAGATCTCCGTATATTCCAGCAGTGTATGCTGTGACAGACCAATTCCAATGTAATAAGCTAATCAGGTTCTGTATATTGTGGAATTTCATCTGTGAACTTAATGAGGTGACGATTTATGCAGTCAACAGCTGATCATCAAGATTGTGGTAAGAGTCTGCAATTTTAACTAAGATCAGGGAAGGGGCTGGCACCTGAAAATAAACCCCTGATTGGCGAAATTGCAGATATGCCACCAGGTGTCAGCCAAATATTGCCGGCAAAAGCCCACTTTTAGCCTTTGTTTTTCATTTTAATAAAAAATGGCAAATTGTTGGCATTATCATTAAATAATCATTAGGAATGAACTTGTGTATACTATTTAATCAATAATATCAATTTTTACAGGTATGACAAGTGATTTGAAGATTTGAATTGCAGACGTCGATATCTCAAGTTTGTGGCAAAAGATTCTGCTGTTGAGATCAGGGAAGGGGCTGACACCTGGATAAACAACTAAACCCCTGATCAATGAAACTGCAGATATGCCTCCAGGTGTCAGGCAAATACTGCCGGCAAAAGCCCATTTTCTGTCTTTGTTTATCATTCTTTTCTCTCTTTTTTCCTTTTTATGACAAAAAATAATCAACATCATTTTAACTATTTTATTATCAGGAATAACCTATAAAAGTATTAACTCCCTTTTTATGGCATTGTTATATTCTTATAAAAGTTACTTAAGAGAAAATCAATATTTGAAATATAAAATGTGGCTATTAATTACCGTGACTGTAGTAACAATTAATAGAATTGAAATTCCATTTGCTGGTTAATGATGATATTTTAATAATCCTGTATCTGCACTGTTTAACATTCTCATTATATTTTCTGGTGTTGAAATATACAAGAAACTGTTTGCTGTCAAAGCAATGTTGTGAAAATATAGGAGCAGAGAATAAACATTAAATTTTGTTACAAATATGGGGGGGGGGGAAGCAAAAGAGCAAAATGTTGTAGCAGGTGTATGGCGATGATGCATTACCCTGTTCTGGCATTTTTGAATGGTTTGTGATGTTTATGACAATTTCTTGATATTGATAACATCAAGAAAAATTTTAAAATTAAGAAAATTTCCTATAAAGACTTTGCAAGTTGTTTCAAACAACTATACTGCAATCTATATTTCAAACAACACGCAAAAGTGTATTACATCAGATTGAATCTACTTTGAAACATATTAAACAGTTATTCACTGTATACTCATATTTCGAAAATTATTTCAACACTCCTAGAAGCCTTGTACAAAATAAAAACAAAGGGATAGTAAATCTTTTAACAAATGCATGCCCAGCTCTTGACAAATGCAGTCATCAGATCAAACTATTCAAAACAGTTCAAATTGTTTTAAAAATTGTATAATTTATGCAAAAATATAAAGGATTTTTTCCCCCTTATAAATTAGATTAGTTGCATTTAATATCTCAATCTTTCTTTTTCTTTACCTTATTTCAAATCAAACAACATTACTCAAAGATATTAATAAACTTGTCTTTTTTAAAATGTAGAAAAAAGAAAGAAGATGTATGATTATGATTTATCTATGAAAGAAAATAATGTTTGATGTACTGCAAATTAGATGTATTACAAATGACTAATAAACTTTTTAAATTCCATCAAAACTTTAGTTTCTTTACTTTTAATTATTGTGTATAATTTTATTTTTTTATTTATTTTAATAACTGTGCAAGCACATCATTTTAACAGAAGTTAAAATAATGTGCTTGCATAGAAACCAGATGAAATCACTGTTGTTCAAAAAGTAGCCTGGTTTACATTTGATGATTTATTTACAATTTTTACTTTACTTACAGCACCAATCAGAATCACCCATATCTATCCACATTGTATTGTGCCACATGTTTACACATAATAAGATTATTGTATATGTTCCTTATATGAAATTCAATAAAATCTCTTAATACTCTTTCACTACTGGAATCATGGAAAACATGACAGTATATGAAAGGTGCTTCAGAATTTAGGCATTTAAAAAAAAAAAAGTGTCACATAACATAAAAATAATTATTAGTTTTTATTTTATTAGTCTTAAATTTCATGTTAAAGACAGAATGCTAAAAATGTTCTCTTAATTTAAATGTTCTCTATAGTACCAATAATTTAAGAATCATTAATATTTACATAAATTTATTTTATTTGTAAAGTAAATAGTATTTTGGAGCTGCATTTAGGAGTGCCAGCATAAATTAAATAATAATAATTGAGTTTTTAAATATTAAATAAAATAATTTCAATATAACACTGCAGAACCAATGTTTGGCACCTAATCTTTAGATTTACTAATGTTATTTCCATTACAAATTTAATTAATATCTATATGTATATTACACTAACATATGTGGCAAAAAAAAAAAAAAAAAAAAAAAAAAAAAAAAAAAAAAAAATTGTTGTTAATTGTTAAATGGCAATGTCCAAATTAAACGAATCTTATTGTTGGTTACTGTGCAAAAGTTCTTTGGTAAGATTTAGGCTGTGGTAAATTGGATTTATGTTTTGTTCCTTCACTGCAATTATGGAGCTTCAAAATATCATTACTTTTTTTTCTGTCCTTTTTACTAAAAATAAATAAATAAAAGTCGAATTTTAAACTTTTCAATTTCAAATTAAAGTTATATATTTTAGAGAAATAAGAGAAAGGGTTATATTATTATATTTTAAATGATTAATTAAATACGAAAAAATGCCACAGGTACAATATTTAGTGATTTATTATCTGCGCCATAAAATTACTGAGTTCTTGATTTATCAGCAGACATATGCACCACATTGGTACTTTTTTTTTTTTTTTTTTTTTTTTTGACACCAATATGGTGAAAACTTCATTTTCAAATACCAATTACATATTTATTTTATATTATTTTAAAAAGGAAATAATAAATAAAAAAAAGTTTAGTTAATAATTATAGAAGAAAACAGTTTATATTATTTTAAAAAAGAAAATAAAAGTAAGCAAACAGTAGTACATTAATAAATAACAGTATCCAGGTTACCATATGAAGTACATATAATTACCATTTTGTTGCAATCATGCCAATATGGTGCATATATGACGTCTGTGTCTATTTCTCTATCAGAGTCTTCTAATTTGGCAAAAAATTTAGCAATTAAAATAAATTGCGAATAAAAGCAATATGATTTAATGCTTAGTACACATTCAAGGGAGACGAAACTTGTCGCCAAGGGCGGCTAGTTAAAAATATTTTGTATGCAAAGTTTTTTTTGTCAGAGATGAATGATAAAACATTTAATACTGAAAATAATAGATTTTAACAGTTTATGTTGCTTATAAAAGTGTTTATTTGAATAGTGAGGATTTGAGCCCCATAAGCAACTGCTTTTTCTATGCCCATCAATTACTCTCTGCTTCGTTGTCTGTTTGATTATCAAATTATAACTTGAGACAATAAAACAAATCTGGCAATTAAAAAGTTGTTAATCGCATAAAATCAATCAAAAATAGCTTTTTAGAAAAATTTTGTTCTTTTCAGATTCATAGAATGTAGTAAAAGTTTTAATTTGATTAGTTATCTTTTTAAGTAAAAAAAAAAAAAAGTATACTATTCAAAAGATTTTATATTATATAGATGAAGGGACAGTTTCAACAGAAAAACTATAAACCTATCGTATAAAACTGAGTGCTATTAAAATAAAAAAAGGGGAGAAGTCATAAAACCTTCATCTTAATAAAAGAAAGAAAACCTAAAATGTTTTATTTGGTCTAATAAAACTGTATGTAAAATTTTTTTAAAAATGAAGTTCTGGATCAATTTGGCACCCTGTGACATCTAAGTCACTATTTTATCAATTAATATAATTCAATTGTGTAGTAGAAAATATTTTTGGGCTTCACTTAGAAGTGTAAATGTGAGAACTTGATAAAAAAAGATTTTCCCCCCTTACCATAAAGTACTACTTAAAAAGTTGATTACATAGCTTTCATTTAAATGAAGGGATTATATATGCTGTGATGCACATTACTGAAGTTGTACTTTTAGTAATGCATAAAAATTGCAGAAACATACAAAGACAAACCTGAGTACCTAGGACAAAAACTAATCATGATCCATTTTTTATCAGGTACCGTAAAATGGGATGAATAGGAACAGCGGGGTGAATAGGAACGAAACTTCCTGGTCATACAAAAAAAAAAACCATTATAAATATATGTGATCATATTTTTAGTTGCCAATTTTTTATAAGAAGGTAATAACGTTAAGGGTAAGGAAATTCAGTTTTGACATGTTTGCATCACTACTGGAGTACATAAAAAACTTCAAGAGGATCCTCAAAAACCTCATTTTTTCAACGTCTTCAAAACTTTGTATGTAACTACAGAATTTTTCGCATTCTAAACCTAAGAGTGGGACTTTTAATTAATGATAGACCTGTAAACGATATGCTGTATTAAATTCTACTTATTTCTAAACTACATAATGAAAAAATGAAAAATGGCTTGTAACATCAGAGGTTTAAGATTTACGGGGTGAATCGGAACATGTTTTCTCTCATGGTTTTTTTTTTTTATACAGTAATAGTTTCATGTAATGTATGAAAACATATGTAATAATATGTATTGTAACAATATTTTGTTTGTTCTAATTACTTGAAGAGTTTAAAGGTGCCAGGAAATTACTTGGTTAAACAAAAAAGTCAACGCCTAATCCAACAGACATGGAACACACAATAAAAGAATTTAAAAACAGCAAATTAGTTAGAAAAACTGCACAGAATTCTGTGAGATCCACAACAGTAAACCAACATGTCAAAATGAAAAACCAATTAAAAAAGAAAAGTGTGCAAATAGTACTAAGGGCTGGGGATGAGGGCGTATTAATAGATCGTATTAATACAAGCAGCGATTGAGGCTACTCAATAGATTCACTTACCCAATGACTACTAGTAAAGGATAACACAGAACAGGGATGAATTTGTATTAAATTCTACATTTGCAATTCAAATATAATTTCTTAAAATAAATTTTAATTTTTCTTGATTTCAAAGTTGTTTTCTAATTTTTAAAAAGGCATATCTTTACTTGTATATAAAATAAAGGCTTGGTTTCACAGTTACTATGTGTTCCTATTACTCCGTTATCATTATTACCTGTTTTTATTAACCCTATTAAAGTTTGAATCGGAATAAAAAAAGATTATAGTATTTGTTCCGATTCACCCCTATTTGCAGGGTGAATCGGAACACCATTAAAAAAATAAATAATACATAAATAAAAAGTAAAAATGTTTCGTTTTTGCTTAAAAAATAAAGAACAAAACAAGACCGAAGTTTCTAGTAGAAAAATAAAAAAATTAAAAAATCAGTTGTTGCTTTATTTTAACGTTAAAGTTGAAAAGTGTTCCGATTCACCCCATTTTACGGTACTAACTGAATCTGAAGTTTGATGAAAATTCATGCATTAAATCTTGAGATACAGTTATTGCGAAATAATTAAAAATGCAACATAACAGCGCCATTTGTAGGGTGATTTACACAAAATACTAACCAACACTCATCTATTTCTAGGATTAACTAAATCTATAGTTTTATGAAAATCCATGCATCAGTTCTTGATGTACAGCTATTGTGGAACTTGTAAATAATGCAGTTTAACAGCTCCACCTGTTGAGCGATATACATAAAAAACTAATCAGATCTAGTTTAAATCAAGATTTAACAGTATCTAAAGTCTTGTGTAATTCTGTGCAGTTATTCTTGAGATAGAGCTATTGCGATAATCACAAATAATGCGCCATAGCATCATCACCAGTTGAGCAATTTGCACCATAATATAATCAGCACCATGTTATATCAAGTATTAACTGAATACAAAATTTTTGAAAATCCATGCGTTAGTTCTTGAGATGTGGCTGTTGTGAAAATTGTAAATAATGCAGCATAGCAGCGCCACCTGTTGAGCGATTTACACCAAATGTTAATCAGCTTTAATTTATATCAAGACTACCTGAGTATAATTTTTTTAATTAAAATCTGTGCATTAGTTCTTGGGATACAGCTGTTGCATAAATCATAAAAAATGCAATGTAGCAGCGACACCTATTAAGCAATTTACACCAAAAACTAATCATGAACAATTTATATCAGGGACTACCTAAATATAATTTTTTATTAAAATCCGTGCGTAATTCTTGAGATACAGATATAGCATAAACCATAAAACAATGCAACATAACAGCGCCACCTGTTGAGCGATTTACACTAAAAACTGATCAGCATCAGTTTAAATAAGAGACTACCTAAATAAAAAATTTTATTGCAATCCGTGCGTAGTTCTTGAGATACAGATATTCACAAACCGTAAAACAATAGCACATAACAGCGCCACCTGTTGAGCGATTTACACCAAAAACTGATCAGCATCAGTTTAAATAAAAGACTACCTAAATAAAAAAATTTATTACAATCCGTGCGTAGTTCCTGAGATACAGATATTGCGTAAATCGTAAAGCAATGCAGCATAACAGCGCCACCTGTTGAGCGATTTACGCCACAAACTAATCAGCATCAATTTATATCAGGGACTACCTAAAACTAAATTTTTATTACAATCCGTGCGCTGGTTCTTTGGATTCAGCTGTTGTGTAAATCATAAAAAATGAAGCATAGCAGTGCCACCTGTTGAGCGATTTACGCCAAGAACTAATCAGCAATAATTTATATCAGGATCTTACCTAAATATCAATTTTTATTAAATTCCGTGAATTTTTTCTTGAAATAGAGCACCCATAAAATACTTGTCACAGACAGATATTTTATAAAAGCATGTTTTTTTGGAATCTCTGACCCCTAAAACGTGTACAATCCGTCGAAAACCAGAATTCGAAAATTTATACGAATCCAATGCTTTCGTCTTGTAGAGCTAAAAGGGGGGAAAAAATGCTTCTGGTAGAATAAATTTGGTGCTCCTTTTCAATCTTCTCGGATGGGGCGACCCCCCCCCCCCTCCCCTTTCACGTGGGTCTGAATGTAAGGATGGAAAAGATGGGGATTTAAAAGCAAAAATTCCTGAATGAGTTAAGAAAAATTTTGATTTATAAATTTATTTTTACTGCACAGACACAAATAAAAGATAGAAGCAAAGTTGAAAAAAATAATTAACTCATTTTTTTCCCCTCCAAGTAATTAAAATAAAAATTTGCTTTAATTCTACATGCATTAATTGCATAAATATCCAAAGTTATGGATTATTAAAATGTTCTAATGTTATAAAAACTATACGCGAAATTAAAATTTACTCCTAAATATTTGATTAATACTTAATTTCTAAAAATCATAAGTCTATTTCTTTGCGATATTCAACTTACGTACACAAGTCATTTTAATCCGCGATATTCAATGTTTTTAAATGGCCTGCTCTTTGGTTTTTGTCAGAATGAACTCGTATTTTAAATGGCTTAAAAACGAAAATGAAGCGCCAAATATCTATAAAAAAAATATGTATGTTGTGAAGAAAACTTCAATTAACCAAATTTTCATTTCTACAACTTTCTAAAAATTCAGATTTTTCGTAAAATTTTTTTTAAAAATGACCATTTTCCCCATTGAAAAGCATTGCAGAAGCATCGATCGACAGCCTGCTAATAGCAGGTGTCGCCGCCTTTCGTCAAAAAATCCGCATGGCAAAATTTTAACACTACTTTCCCCTCCTGCTTCTTACTCCGTGTGCCAAACGCCCACCGAAAAAATGTTATCCAATATAAAGCGGAAATAATTAACATACAGACGTACAACTAGTATGAAAAGAAAGCCGAACGCCAAGGTAAAGATTACTTTAAAAATATTTTGTAAATATATACTAAAAATATGTTAAATTGAGAAATGAAAAGAAACTGAAGCCTTCACCATGGAAACAAGTTTCGGCGGCAACCGGAAAATTTCAAAGTTTTTAAAACTCTGAATAATTCAAAACAATTGACAAATAATATATTATAAGAAAGGAAACACACAAATGAATACTTTGTATATGCTAATAAGTATAAATAATTATATTTACCAGAATTATAATACTTTAAACCAGAGCACTAGAAAACAAGTCCGACATATATGGCCGACAAGCAGAATGACCTAGGAATAGCTCGTATATTCATGGAAACACGATTTTGTAACGGTAAATATGATTAGTATGTATTTTGTTTATTTGTTTTTCAGTATTTGTCCTAACCGCCGTAAAAAAGCGTTTCAATCATCTGTTTCAATCAGCGTTTTCAATTCTTTATACAGCTTCTATAGAATGTTTCTAAGTTACAAGTAATTAAATTTTAAGCATACGTTTTCGAGCAGTTATAGTTTTGGAAATATCTCTGCTTACTCTAAATTAAGTGGTATGGCAAAAAATTTATTTAACATAATGTAACTTTGCACTGCAATGAATGTAATAAATGTAATATAAATTTTTTAACAGCAGAGATGGTAATTTATTATTTGGAGTTTATTATTTTTGATCCGTGAGAGTTCACTACTTTTTATGTGACATAAATCAGTCTTTTTAAGTATTTAAAGATAGCTTATTGAGTGTTAAAGAATTTAAATGTTTTAAGCTATATTCTAATAATTATTCAGTTAAGCCGCAATCTATAAAATTAAGCTAATGAGAATAACATTAAATATCTACGGGAAGGTAACACATAAAATTATTTTTATTTGTTGTACAAAATTAGTGTAGTATAATTAAAACATTCATTTTACATGACAGCAGAAAGCTGTTTTATTAGTCCCCTTTGTATAACTAACAAGGAAGGTCTCCTTTTTGGGTGTACTCAGAGTATGTTGAAAAGAAAAGCTACTAGTTCTATTTACGTACGTAAAAAAGGATCAGTTATATTTATCGGTGGAATTTCTTTAGAAAGTCTGTAAAAAATAAAATATTTTCGAATAATTGGCTTTCGATTATTTTCGAAAATATGAAAACGACATGAGATTTGGCGAGCAGGATTTTTCCTCGCAGAAAGCAAACTATTCTAATGCATCTTAAAATTTCTTGTTAATTGTCGCTTAGAAGCCTTCATTATTCCCACCAGTTATTTTTTATTGTAAAGTTTACTTTATTTGATCAGAGCATTTTCGTGATTCAATAATAAAAAAAAATTTGTTTACAAAAATAGGTGATAAAAAATTAAATAATCGCATAATTTTTGTCGCGAAGAGGTTAAAAATTATTCGACATAAAAGCGTATTTGTAATTATTATAAATATGTTTCATCGCCATTCAGTGATAAATCGCCGAATAAACAAAATTATTATTATTTTTTAAGGACGCTCTATCGTAGGTCCGCCAAAATTTCTTTTATATTTCTTTTACCCATATGAGAAAAACATTCTGTAATTTTTTCAGATTTTTCTGAATATGCCCGTATAGAGACGTTCCTTGTAAGTAAGCATATTAATAAAATATTAATGATTTATATGTATGAAATTCAAAGAATTTGCAAAAAAATAAGTAGGAGGCTGAATTATCTTTAAAAATGTAAACTTAAAATTACACTATGTGTAAATTACTTAAAACGACGACAAAAAATATTTTTAAAAGGTGTTATATTAAGATGCTAATTTTTGTATTTTTATATTCTCTGAAGACGTCTGAGTTTATAGTCGAAAATACAAAAGATTATAGCAAATATTTAAAAAAAAATCAGATGTTAATATTTGTATTTTTATATTCTCTGAAGACGCCCGTGTCTACCATTGAAAGTTCTAAGGGTTAAATTAGTTTGACGCATTTTTTAGTTATTTTTTGTCATCTTTTAAAGTAATTTACACATAATGTAATTTTAAGTTTATCGAAGAATCTTTTTAAATGCAAATACGAATTAAACGTCTGTATAGAAAGGTACAAAAACGAAATTGCTAGTTTCTAATTTAACAGATAAAAATATTTCAGCACATTATTTTCATTTTATTTATCGATTTATAGCAGGATAAAACAAGTAAGAAAAATCATAAGTTAACCATAGATTATAAAACACTTTCCAACACTTCATAACTTGTTTATCAAAAGTTCGTTATTTAGGGAAATAGGGTTACTGTCTGTAGGCAATGTATTCCAACTGTATGTTTTCCAATACTTTTGTGCAACCCTGTATTTATTTGTCGATTGACGGGGAAATTTAAATAGGAAATGCCTAGCAGGTTGAAATTTCTCTTTCAACAATTTATACTAATAAATGGTAGCATACTTGAATACTTTTGTTCAGTCCTGTAGTTTACCTAGCACCTTTATTACACGCCAGTATTTAGCTAAAATTTATTTTAAACTAAAACACTCTTAAAACCACTGAAATCACATTCTCAGAAATCAACATTCATAGGCGCCCAAGTTTCCAATTCTTTCGTGGTTCTTTATATCATTTTATCTATATTACCTAGAAACATTACTTAGTAAACTGAATACAGTTAAGAGTAAAAATGCATAACTTATATCAAAATCGCCTTTCAGTAATTTACGTTCATATTCAGTAACGTTTACCAGCTCCTTTGTGTAGCCCAGTATGTCAACTACAGCATTTATACACACCATATAATATGCATAGATATAGTAAAACTTATACGCACATATCATTATTAAAACGCATTTCATCCTTCTATGAGCCATAATAGGCTATATGTGCAATAATTCGGAAAGAATACATTATTTGAAATAATTTGTGTATTTCTGTAAATGCTATTACAGAAATACCCAATTTTTAATGATATAAAAATGTGTCATACATAAAGTTTCACTTTTTTGCTAGAAATATTAATGACCTTAAACTGGATTTATATTTATTACAATTAAGAAGTTATAGAACATGTTAAAAAAGGATTCGTTAATTTATGCAGGATTTTTAGAAGTAAAACATGATGTATGAGAAACGTATGCCTAGTTCATATAATTTATCTATTTCTAATGTTAGTTTCACATTTTGTATTTTAAGTATATTTTCCTTTGAAGCTCTCGAAAGAATGATGCGAATTGATTGAGCGTTGGCAAACGCATAATTGTAGTCTGTAATCACGCTTTTGGTAGAAACAGCACGTAAATTGATACCGAGTTGATTCCCACCAATCCATCATTTCCATCGATTTACAATTAATTTCAGTTTCGTATTCCGTTTATTTCGGAAGAATCTTTTTTGTAATAAAAAAGTCTTTACTTTTCCTTATTTAAAATTCTCCAGAATATGTTTTTCTTTTTAAAAATTAATGCCATTAGCGGAATTATTTTCTTAAATTTTCAATATCAAAGTTTCTTTTTTCAAAAAAAAAAAAAAAAATAAATAAATAAATAAATAAATAAATAAATTTCACTCACACGTTAAATATTTGATACATTTACATCAAAAATGCAATAAGTGCACAAAATCCATTTTTCCGTTTGCCTTTGAAAAAATAGAAAATATTTTCTAAATATTATACAAGTAATGCTAACAAGGAAGGTCTCCATTGGGGGCATACTCAGAATTTTTTGAAAAAAATACGAATTAAACTACTCATGTAGGTAATAAAGGATCAGTGAAAATTAGCGGCGGAATTACATTATTAGATATGTAAAAAAATAAAATAGTTTGGAATAATTGGCGTAAAAAGCTGAAAGCGACGCGGGATTTGGCGAGCATTGCATTTCCTCGCCAAAAGCAGACGATTTTAACGAATCTGAAAATTGATTTTAATTGACTTCATTGTTAAAAATCTGCAGCATTTACTGCAACGTCACTCCACTACTTTTATAGAATATCTCTCTTCTGACCAATGAGAATGCTCCATAGCACGGTGAATTGACCGTTTTCTATAAAAACGGTGGAGTGACGCTGCAGAAAATGTGGTACAGATTTTTAGCGGTGTTGTAGCTTGTGCAAAACTGTTAAAAATCTGCTGCGTTTTGCTGCCACGCACTACACCGCTTGTATATAATATCTCAATTCCAACCAATGAGGAAGCTCCATTTCACACCCAAGTAACCGTTTTCTATACAAGCAAGTGAGTGCGTTGCAACAAAATGCAGCAGATTTTTTAATAGTGTCTTTTTTAATTTGGAACAATTTTAATCAATTTAAATTGTGTTTTAAATGATAAAATATATTAATTTCATTTTGTTATAAGTACATATAAACGTGTATGACAAAATTACACTTAAAGTAAAGTAAAAATGCAAAACTAAAATTACTTAAACTATATTTATTTAAATAAATTGAACATAGAAAGTTTTTTCTTTAAAAAGTATTCGACGCGTAAAAGCGTACTTTTCAAAATTTCGTTTTTTCGCCAACCGGAGATAAATCGCCAAATAAACGAAACTTTTATTATTTTTTTACGGACGTTATAAGGAAATTCCGCCGAAATTTTTTTAATAAACATATATAACTATATGAGAAGAACATTCTGTAATTTTTTCAGATTTTTCTGAGTATGCCCGTATGGAGACCTTCCTTGTAAGTATAAATAACTAAAATTTTATGAGTAGAAATAATTTATTTGCTGAAATAGAAACTTTTCAGATTGTTTTATTTTTTAATTAATTAATAAAGTTTTTAAAATAATAAATTAGAAAAGATTTATTTTTAGAATGGTAGATTTCAAAGTTAAGTATTTAAAGTTCACCCACAAAAATTAAACCAATATAACGATAAACATCGAAAACAACGATAACAAATTTATCTGACTGTCTTTGACGACAATTTAGTTTTCTTTACCTGTAACAGCTGGTTTAAACAGAATCATACTAATAGAACAATTTTTTTCTTGAACTCCGATTTTTTGTTTCTAATTTTTCCCCTACAGGAATTAGCCCTATAAAAAACTTATCAGTATAAAAGTTGTAGATAAAATAAAGAATATTTATAATTCATTGAAATACTTCCAAAGTTGTGCATACAACTAAAACAATTAAAATAAATTTAAAAATATTTGTTATTTTATAAGTTTACAAACTTATGAATTTTCTCTTCGTAAATCCCTTTGTTTTTCTCCTTTTGAGCCCATTTTTAATGATTTCAAAAATCTGTCATACATGAATTTTTACTCTTTTACTAGAAATATTAAAAACTTTAAACTGGATTCATATTTATTATAATAAAGAAAACATGAGAGTTTTTTTATTCAGAAAATTCCCATCTATTTCCACTCATTTGGTCCGGTTTTCCTCATTAACGACACTGAACGAAATTTTTGTCCCTTGATTTTATGTGTTAGCTCGGAAGACATTTGTGTAAAATTAAGAAAGTTATCATGTCCATACATACATATATATGTTACAGGCCAAACCCGATTTTAGGCCAAACTAGATTGGCCTAGGCCAAACTAGTCTATCCTAACGCCCATCGGATAAACTAGTTTTTCCTAGGCCAAACCGGTCTATCCTAACGCTCATCGGATAGACTAGTTTTTCCTAGGCCAAACTAGTCTATCCTAAGGCCCATAGGACAAACTAGTTTTTCCTAGGCCAAACTAGTTTGGCCTAACTCTTATAGGATAAACTAGTTCAGCCTGCTGTTTATTGGTCTGAACTAGTTTATCATAGGCCGATCTAGTTTATCCTAGGCCAATTCAATTTGGCGTGATTTCATTGAATTCAATGACTGCCTCAGCGCCAACATTCTAGTTTCTCCTATGCTGATCTACTTTGTCCTAGGCCAATGTAATTATCCGTGTTTTCAGCTCACGGGCGTCAAAGCCAGCGAAATAAAGGGCTCACAGTTTCTGTATAGATGTACGTACGCATGTATGTACGTATGTATGTACGAATGTACGTAACGCTATAACTCTTGATATAAATATCCGATTAGCTTCAAATTTCGGATGTAGGTTCCTTCTGATAAGATACTTTTCTGATTAGTTTTGGAAAATCACTGAATAAGAATGAAGGAAGCAAACGGAAGTCTAATCCCCCACCGTTAATTTAGAGAAATGCATTTATCATGCAGAATTATCAGTTTTCATTTAAAATGTTAGTTATAGAATTATTCTGACAAGGCGCCTCTGGGATTAGTTGTGGATGTTTATTGTTTAAGTGTTAAAAAAGGGCAGTGTAGGTACCCCCCCCATAATTTAGATAAATGGTTTTTAACCAGAAATTACGGATTTGCTTCAAATTTTGCTTATAGGTTCTTTCTAATAAGGCAATTCCCTGAATAGTTTTGAGGGTTTAATGGTAAAGTATGAAGGGAAAATGACGGATTTCCCTCTTACCTAGTAAAAACTAGTTTTTCCTACGGGCATATAGATAAACAAGTTTGGCGTATGAAATCTAGTTTATATAATTGGCGTTAGGATAAAATAGTTTGGCCTAGGCTAATCTAATTTGGCTCGCAATCGGGTTTGGCCGGTAAAAAACATGTGTTTCACTAGAATAAGTATAAATGTGCGTCAAGAGTAATTGCTTATAACATCAATACAGGAATTTCACATGTCCACCCTAAAGACATAATGCATCTTACATGGGTTTTTTTCCTGCAGACTCGTGCCAACTGAGATCAGGCTTGCATTTATTATTATTATTATTATTGCATATTCGAGCCAGATTGGAGGTGAACATAATTTGGAATCGAACAGCGTTTTCCATTTTTTAGAAATTAATTTCTTGTCGACATATAAGCTATTCTTGTCACGGCGTCAAGTTTTTCTTTTCCGTGAAGTTGTAACCGAAAATTCGATTCAAAACGTAGCTTTAATAGTATTTTCTCAAAGGTACATCGCTTTTATGGAAAAATGGTTAACGCCATTCGATTACATATTTTCTGAGTGAGAATGCCTGTTAATCTTATGTCTTTCCGAAAATGAATTAATTCTTAAATGTGTTAGGATGCAGCTCTTTTGGATTTGAGAAAAGTCTTAAGGAATGACAGAGAAACATATTCACAAATTTACCTTTTACTGAATAGTTTAGTTATAATGTTTATAACTCTCCTTTTTTTCTTTTGTTCTAAACTACATTAATTATTCAATGAATCCCCATTTCAATATTGAAAGGTCTATGAAATTAAATAATCGATAATATATTGTGTATTTTTCATTCTGTGAACACCTCGTAATTTAAAAATACATTGTAAATTTATCCAATATGTATGTATGCAGTGTTTTTTAAAGGAATCCTAATTGTATGTTAAATAAAATCTGAATTTTTGGCAGAAATTGAGTAGGGCCAGATTGAGTGGGACTGAGTCTTTTTTCACATATTTTTGTAGAGTCAGGGCTCGGGCTGAACTTTTAATTTTTACACAGGGTCACGACAAAATAACTTTCCTTCGGGAAAGAAGGGGCCCGCAACTCGAAATTCTGGCCCGTGCAAACCTCTAACAGTATTCTACAACGCATCGAATAAAATACATTATAATGGTGATGACAAAACCACTTTGCACAAGGTTAGCAATGGAGCAGTAGTCGGGATCAATATTAAAAAGAATATTGCCCAATTAAACTGATGGCTTTGCATTCACAGGCTGTTTACAGTCATTGTATATTTCAGACTTATTTTGTTATAGAATAACACCCTCGAAAAATAAAGTAAGTTGGATTACTTTTCCCTATTTCCCCCACTTATATTTAACCATTGAACCCCCAAAACTAATCACAGATACGCTTTATAAAATTAAACAATTATCCAAAATTTGAAACAAATCACATAATTCTGCTCAAAAAACCATTCATCTGATTTAGAGAGGGTAATCCCACATTCCTCCCTTTATACTTAATCATTGAATCCTCAAAACAATTCAGGGATTCGCCTTTTAAAGAAAAAAAACTATAAGCTATATTCAAAATTTACGGCAAATCGGATAATACTGCATAAAAACCCATTTATCTAATTTAAGGAAGGCGATAAATCGTCCACTAACCCATTATACATAACCATAAGAAAAGACCCAAATTAATTAAAGAAGCACCTGATCAAATGAATTCATGTCCAAATTTTTAAACAAATTGGATAATTCTGTATTATAACAAATTTATATATTTTAAGGAAGGAAATAAATTGCTGGTTCAGACCAAAAACCAAAGAACCACCAAAATTAATCAGTGAAACGCTTTATCAGAATGAACAAATCTAAGATTTGCAGGAAATCGGTTAATTCTGCATGAAAAACCCATTTAACAAAATTAGACGGGATTTCCCCGTTCTTCCCCTTGTTCTTATTTAATTAATCCCCAAAACCAACTAGGGGAACGCCTTACCAGAATGAATCTATTTCTAAAATTTGAAGTAAATCAGTAAATTCTGCGTGAAAAAAAAAAATTTACATAAATTATGGGGCGTTACCCCCTATTCTCCCCTCCCTTTATACTTAAACAATTGACACCCGCAACTAATGAAGGCGCTTCAACAGAATACTCCTATATCTAAAATTTGAATAAAATATGCTAATAATCCATAGAAATCCATTTATTTGAATTAAGGGAAGGGGCGAATCAGCCTCTCGTCCCCTCCCCCCTTATTCTTCTTCAATGACCTCCCAAAATTAATCAGATAAGCTCCTCATAAGAATAAACCAATATTGAAAGTTTGATGCAAATCGAGTATTTCTATCAAAAATTATTGCGTTACGTACTTACGTACATACATAGATACAGAACCCACGGGCACATTAGTTCTCAGTCTTGGGTAGCTGACGAGATAAAAACATGTCAAATTACATTATTTCTATCAAGAGTTATCGCGTTACGTACATACGTACATAGATACGTACATACATACGTACAGAACCTGTGAGCCCATTTTTTCTTTCGCTTTGATGCCCATGAGCTAAAAACACGTAAAATTACACTGGCCTAGGATAAGCTAGATCAGCCTAGGATAAACTAGATCAGCCTAGGCCAAACTAGAATTTTGGCGCTGAGGCGGTCATTGAATCAAATAAAATCACGCCAAATTGAATTGGCCTAGGATAAATAAGATCGGCCTAGGATAAACTAGTTCAGACCAATAAACAGCAGGCTAAACTAGTTTATCCTATAAGAGTTAGGCCAAACTAGTTTGGCCTAGGAAGAACTAGTTTGTCCTATGGGCCTTAGGATAGACTACTTTGGCCTAGGAAAAACTAGTTTATCCGATGGGCATTAGGATAAACCGGTTTGGCCTAGGAAAAACTAGTTTATCCGATGGGCGTTAGGATAGACCGGTTTGGCCTATTAAAAACTAGTTTATCCGATGGGCGTTAGGATATACCAGTTTGGCCTAGGCCAATCTAGTTTGGCCTAGGCCAATCTAGTTTGGCCTAAAATCGGGTTTGGCCTGTAACATATATATATATACACATATATGTATATATATATATATATATATACACATATATGTATATATGTAATAGTAAACAATTTTCGCCATTTACCTTAATTTGTTCCAAACTCTTGTAACTTTTTCTCATGTTTTTCATTGCTATCTTAACATATCTATTATATTTTAAACCCGTATTTTCAATCATTCTATTCTTTGTTATCTATTTTAAAAACCTTAATCTGTTAAATGTCAAATAAATAATATTAGTAAACCTTATTTTTTTATCCTTTCAAAATGAAATATTTGATATTTATTTCTTAATACCTTTAATTTACATTTGAAATATTATTCTATATACTATGATACTTTGTGAGCCCACGCGCTGATCATTTTATTTAAGAATCACTCCGACAGGCTTTGTGAACGTCTTTTTTTTTTTTCTCTAGCCTTCTTGCTTCCTTATTGATTGTTTACGAGCGGTGAGAGTCATCTCTAAAAAGTTTGCTACTTTCCCTATGCTGTCCAAGTATTAAACAAGATTACACAGCTTTAAAGAGAATTGATATAAGTTTTTTCAGTTAATTCATGTCCTTTGAGTAAAATTTATTCACCAAATGTTGTGTACATCTGTAATCATTTTACAATTTATTAATACGTAACAAGGCTCAGATGCGAGTCCAAACTACGTGGAATTGCTTTTAACTGTGTAACATCGAATTAATTTGTAGATGTTCAAAAGTACTTGTTTCTAATGGAATTCAAAACATTATTTCCAGTGCCACCTAATACGCTCGATTGCAACGTGTTAATAAAACCAATTCATCAATTGCCATGAAATATTATTCTACTAGTAGTCCATCTAATTGTACCTGTTCTTTGCTTGCTCGGAGGTGGTTTTCTACGGAATTTCTATATAGTTTGCACTGTGGTCAGAAAAAATTAAATTATGATTCCAGCACAATAAATATGTGATCCAAATCATTATAGATACAGGGTGTTTCAGAAAGGACCCCTAACTTTAAAAATCTATAACTCGGAAATGGTGATAGATAGAAACATGAAACCAGTGGCTTGTTTATTAAAAAAATCGCAAGAATCTTATAGACAAATCAGAAAATTTAGTTAAAATAGCGCTCATAGATGGCGCTGAGAGCGCTAAGATCTCTTAAAGAGAGTTAAAAAGAATTAAACGACCAGACGTCGAAGTCCCACTCCCTATGCCCCAGTCTCCTTCAAGCCTCGGCGACGCGATCATCGTCCCAGAATCGGCTCTATATCTCTGTGTCTCCTTTAATTTAAAGAAGATAGGTTTTAAGGATGAGGGTGTCTCTGTGGCCGAGTCAAAGCACTACGCCGCTAATTGCCTTCTAGTGTGGGAGGTTGGGAGTTCGAATCCCACTAGCTACATTGCACGCACTCTTTGTGTGGAGCTCCCGGTTATCTATCTCTTGTGTTGTAAAATTTCCTTGTGCTATCTCGCCCCTGTAATATTGACTATGATTTATAAGCAGGCATAGGGGCCTCCGTGGCTGAGTGGTCAAAGCACCACGCCGCTAATCGTAAGGTTGTGGGTTCGAATCCCACTGGCACCATTGCACGCACTCTTTGTGTGGAGCTCCTGTATGCATCTTGTGTTGTAAAATTTCCTTGTGCTATCTTGTCCCTGTATATTGACGTTGACTTACAAGCAGGCTTCATGTCGAGCACACAAGTCAGATGTATGTTCAATTAATGAAGCAGGCATAAAAAAGACGCAGAGATATAGAGCGTGTTCTGGGACGATGATCGCATCGCCGAGGCTTGAAGGAGACTGAGGAATAGGGAATGGAATTTCGACGGCTGGTCGTTCAATTTTTCTGAACTCTCTTTAGGTGATCTTAACGCTCTCAGCACCATCTTTGAGTGCTGATTTTAACTAAATTTTCTGATTTGTGTATAAGATTCTTACGATTATTTTAATAAACACGCCACTGGTTTCATGTTTCTATTTATCACCGTTTTCGAGTTATAGATTTTAAAGTTAGGGGTCCTTTGTGGAACACCCTGTATATATATATACATATAGAAAGATTGAAACAGATTTTGAACTGGGGGTGATTTGGGGTTCTAGGGTTTATGATTGGCGTTGATCTAACTAAAATTGTTTTCTGAAATATCAACATAAACTAAAAAATATGGACGATTTTACGGAAATACTACTGGTAATCTGAACGCCAGTACAATTTACTGTTTTTTTAACGGAAAATTTTCCGTAAATTCCAGAAAATTTTGCTTATTTTTCCTGGAATTTTTCCATTAATAAACAGTGTGCATTGTACTGGCGGCGTCCAGATTACCAGTAGTATTTCCGTAAAATTGTCCGTTTTTTTTTTCTTTTTTTTTTACATTGTGGGAGAAATGTAATAGGAAATATTTCTTATGTAATCTATCTAAAAACCACAGGAAATAAATTTATAAAACACAGTTTTAATGTACCAAGATGCTGTTCGCCAGATTGCATCAGTGAAACATCCTGTTTTATGCAGTATGCAGAATTATATATATATAAATTGTGCATTGTCGTATCTCCAAATTTCTACCTGAAATTGCATTAGAAAGTCGTTATTTCTTTAATTCTTTGAAATCTTTTTAAAAATATAGTTTAGAATTCATTCTACAAGTGTTATTTTTACAATTTCTTCTATCAACATTCTGATGCTCTTTAGCATCATACCATTATATGCACAATTTGTTTTCTTAAAACGAAATTAATATTATCTAATTTAACGAAGTAGTCTTACAAATTGACTGTTTGAAGTTACTATCGATGTTTGACACCACTGGCTTCTCTAATAATATTGTTTATCAATTTATTATGGTTACAAGTCTACACGTATTGATTTAACATTACAGATGTAGAAATGCCAAAGTCAAGTAGTCTGGTTTTAGTTAACATTATTCAATGGGCAAATATTGGAATGTAGTTTGTTTCGACATTCAATATTCTATACAATCTGATGACCAAATGTTATTTGAATCGATTAGAATAAACGCATTGAAATGGTGATATATACAAAGAGCGTGTTTGAGAGGGCCATGATGTATTCTGTAGCACGTTCTGGTTGCAGATTCTAAATTTCATACACTTATCTAGCTTTAAAATGTATAACAATTCCACAAGTATTATAGTGAGAGATTAAGCCAGATACTACTTAGTTGAATAAATCTTAAAAACTGTGTACATCTATGAGGAGCAAACGACTGGTAAGTTTTATTATCTGCAGTGACTGAATAATGATTTCATGAAGAATCATTCAATACAAAATGAACAAATCGCCCGTGGCTCACATGTCACGGGTGATTAAAGAAAATCATCATATAAATAGATATATACATTTATAAGTAAATACAAAATAATAAATTTCAGGATTGTTTATTCGTGTATAAAAGTTGATACAAAATCGAAAGTTTGTGTACATGCTTGAAATTTCAATTTTGGTTATTAATCTTAGGAATGGAAAGACTACAGTAAAAATTATTTACAATTAAGAATGAACAATAAGTAATGGAGAGTTATGCAAAACGTAAAAAGTAATCGAGAGATTAGCACAATTTAGGAATTGTATTCTTATTCCGTAATAAAAAAAAATAAATAACAAAAAATTTGAGGGAAAATGAAATATTTCTGTTATTTATTTGTACATCGAAGACAGCTTTTACAGTTTTAAGATTATTTGACGTTGTAGCTAAAGGTATAATTTAAATGGCGAAAATTTCATTCTTGCATTTTTATTCCTTAAACATAAAAACAGCTGAAGGAAAAATTCAATATTTCTGTCATTTGTTTGAACGTGTAATATATCTTTGATAACATTTAAATAATTTGATATTATAGATAAAAGTGCATATTTTAAAATTAGAAATTTTGTTTTTGTCTGTAGAATATTTTAAATTAGAATAAAAAGAATTATGTTTCAGTTGAAGAGAAAATTATGTATTAATCCTAAATCCAGGTAATAAAAGTAGATGGCAGTAGATTTTTTTCTTGAAATCCTGCAATATTTAATAAACGCAGGCAAATTCAAAGTAGAACATCCACTGAGATGTACCAAATATTACCTCTTTTTGTTTTGTTAGGAATCAAAAGGCAATCTCGAATTTTTTGAGTATATCGATCATATTGATCTTTATGATTATTCAATATTGTTAATGCCAGACTTTTCCTTTATCTATTTTTTACGGATATATTGCATAACAAAAATATTTTTGTATATTTTTTTATATTCTTATTTTTTTTTGAGGATGAAGGAAATAAATGACAACTTTCAAACTTGTCGAATTTCATTTTCATATTTAATACTACATCAGGTATAAATTTTACAGGTGTTTCTTTATTCCTTTGATTTTTATAACGTTTTTAATTTCCACTAAATTCACAAATTTTTAATATTTGCAACCAATTTGAGATTAATCAAAGTGTTACCAGATTGTTACTACTCAATAAATATGAAGATAAATTTCAGAGATTAAAATTCCCCCACCAGTGGCCTCGAGGTTCTGCCCTCGAAACTGGTAGGCGGTAGGTACTGTGTTCGAACCCAATCGCGACCGTCGGCCTAACCGTTCGGAGTTTTCCGTGGTTTTCTTCGAACCTTGCGTAAATACAGGTTAGGTTCCCTTAGAAAGACCCCCACGGAAGGCATCGCAGCCATTAGGGCCTATATCCCAAGCATAGATAATTGGCCGTCATAAACAAAAACAATTCAGAGATTAAAATATGATTTTAATATGTGGCCATGATTTTTTTTACAGTTTTGCTCTTTTAATTCCGTGGAATTAACCTAAAAGAAATTGATGCAAGGAATCTAAAAGTTAGAGTGAGACATTTGGAAAATCTTTATGGCTTTTCTTATATAACTAAATCAGCAAAAAAAAAAAAAAAAAAAAAAAAAAAAAAAAAAAAAAAAAAAAAAAAAAATGGAATTAAAGTGTTCTATTTAAAACAAATGTCACGTTATTAAAGAACTTTTTTTCAAATCAGTACAAAGATCCATTAGACTATCGCTAAAGTTGAAAAAATATTAAATTTATGAATGAAGCTTTTATACGGTGCTTTATAAAACTACTAGCAGACTTTATCCGCTATACACTGATCAATTTCTTTAAAACGTTCTTGAATTAAACGAAATGCATCAAGTAAAGATTTAAAAAATATATATAAGGTGGTCTGGTGTAATAATGCCAGGCGGGGTAATAACGCCAAGTGCTAATATTTTGCATAATTATGAAATAATCTGGTAAATGACATCCATGTGCTCAGCGCAGAAGGATTTTGAGTCACATGAATCGCAAAAAACAGCTTCAAGTTAATTCGTTTCATTTTTAGGTCTTATTGCTTTTACAAACAACTAAAATTAACGCTTGATCTAAAATTTGCGAGATACGTTTTGTGATGTGAAGACTATTTTTTTTATCCGGAAATACTTTGTTAATTACATAAATTTGTAGTGCATTTCATGGACTTTCAAAATGTTGTTGAAGATTTTGGATATCTTCTCGAGATAATTTGCAATTTAAAATGTACAGCGCAATAACTATAACGGGGTAATAACGCCAATCCTTGGCATTAATACCCCGGTTGATTCCCTACAATGGCCGAGCTACATCCTAAATACTGATTCAAATAAACACAGTTAAAACTGTGCAATGTTTCTAATAATTCTATTTAAGCGGTCCTTTTTAAGCAAAAAGAAGCTCACGGTCTGATATTCTTTTGCCTCATCCCCCCCCCCCCCACACCACACCTTTATTTTTCTTACACTTTCACAAAAAATTGAACATTTTCAATAGCTTAGAATGCAATTTGTCAATTTCTAAGTTTGTAGAGTTTGTATTTTTTGAATTGGACAATATACATGCAATTATTCTATCTTATTTCATAGTTTTGTTTGCATGGCGTTATTACCCATATAGATGGGTTATAACACCAAATAGCATTGGTCAAGAAATCACGCCATTACATTTTATGAATACATATCTGTTAAATTATTTTTTTTATATAGATAGTTAATGAGTTGCTGTGTCAAATCATATATTTGTTTAAAAAATACAAACTAAAACTGAGCCGTGAAAATTGGTAGAACCTTAACGTGGCGTTATTACCCCAGGGTACCTTACATAATCAATTTTCTATAATTATTGTTTATTCGTATAATCTCGTATTATCCGGTTCAAAATCGATGCTGACGACATAATGGACAAAAGAATTCTAAAATCACTATGTTTAACAATTTTTAGTAGATTTGCTATCTTGAATTTCGCGCATCTATCTAAAATTGCGATAGAAATATGACGAAATGTCGTAAAAGTACAATAACCCCATTAAACTCTCTTAAGTGGGAATTTCTAAAATAGTTAAAATACACTTTTTAATGTTTATTTTAGTAAACAAATTAGCCTCAAATCCATGCTTCTATCTGAATTGCTGCAGTGGTATGGTGGAAGGAACTAAAAGTTTCGAACCTCCGGTTAATTGTTTTGGAAGGAGAAGGAGAATTTCTAAAATCAATCAAATAAGTATTTAATATTTTTTAAAGGCTTGGTACCCTGAATTTTCCACTACTATCTAATGTTGCAACTGGGAAATGGCTTGTGATGGTTAATTCTTGAAAATGTATCGATAGAAAAAAAGTCGTCATCGTAATTTAGAGGAATAATCATCGATTATTCCCCTGAATCTTCAATCGAGATGTTCTACAACCGTTTACAAAGTCATTATTTTTACATGCTTATGAATAGGATATTATTAAATACACGGAAAAAAAACAGTGAATTTAAAAACAACAAACCAAAGGGAGGCTATGAGAGAGCCACAACAGTGGAAAAATGCGATAACGTCCTTTTTTTTCAAAATATTAGGAAAGGCGCGAGCAAGTATAAAAAGATAAGTGAGTTCATGTATAAAAAGTAGTATGTTTTGGTAATTAACAATAATATAGCCGAAGAAGTAAGAATTAAATGTACCCCTTGGGGCAAAAATAGGAACTAAAATGATGGTGAATGGGATCAGTATTTTTTATTGATTTTTTTCTACGGCATTTAACATTAGTTCTGTAATTTTCCTATTTATTAGAAGACCTTTCACTGGAATACATTAAACGTGCCCCCAAAAATGGGAAAATGGGAAGAGGTGCAAACGAATTGAATAACGTGAATAAGTGGTCACAGGGCTTACCAACGATATATCACATGAAGAGTTTCTTCTAAATTTATAAAAATAGCCTCTCGAGGAGGCAAAGAGGGGGAGAGGGGCTTGTGAGGTGCATAATATGAAACAGTGTTCACAGAGTTTTCCAATGATATAGGATATATATGGTGTCGGAAAAAGTGTAACCCAAGTTTTTAAATATCTTTCCCCCGAAACACATCCTCCCCCTCATCTTTAAAATTCCCATGTATTATAAATAATGCTTATCGAAGGGCTCGTAAAAATACTATTTAAAATGATAAAAATGCTGAGATTTAAAAAAATTTGGAAAATTTCACCCCGCCCGGGAACCAAATTGGGGAGGAAAGAACAAAGATCCATATTCTGAAAGAGTGGTCTAAATCCCTTTAAATGATAGATCACATGGCGGGACCAAAAAAAAAGCTTTTTTAAATTTTCACACCCACTTTAGCCCCTTCAGGTGTGGAAATTTCAAATTCACTGAAACAAATGTATAATTATTTTTTTAATGGTTTTTTTTCTGCAATTTCACGTTTCCACTTAAAAAATGTGCCAACGGATCTAAAATTTGCGACTCCCTTTAACCCTTTTAGGGGGGGATTTGTAAAATTGCTCAAATCTGTATTTAATTATTTTTTTAGTAGATTTATACTCAAGAATTTCAAGCTCCTATATAAAACGGCTGCTGAGATATAGCAAGATATTGAATATTTTTCGACCCCCTATTAAATCTCTCAGAGGAGTAATTTTCTAAAATCCGTCTTAGTGCATGCTTAATCATAAGAAGCATATTTCCCCAATTTTCATGTTTCTAGTTTCTGTAGTTTAAACTGCGCTTTGATTATCAGTCAGTCAGGACAAACTATTTTACAATGTATAGAAGATAGATGGTTTAATATCCAACTAGCTGACGCGAGAATTATTCGTTAACTTCTGGAACAAACAACGGGACAATCAATTCGTTGATGTTGATTAAATTACTGAGATAATAAAAAATACAAAAAGCTGCATTCAGGGTTCATGCGGGTGTATTTATAGACATCGCGGCGGAATACAAAATGCGCAATCATAGAGACTTTTAATCATATAGGAATTTAATTGGCACTGGATACACGAGCCAAAAAATTGGAATAACTGTGTTCTCAAAAACACGTCAATTAATATTCGAAGTGGCTCTCAGAGAAGAAAGAAATTCAGTCTAATCAAATAGATTTCGAAATTTAATGCATTTGAGACGAAAGACCGGGAAAAGAAAAGTATAGTGAATTAAAATCATTTGGATTTATATATACATAGGATAACATATATATAACATATAGATGCATAGATAGATATAATATGAAGGTATATAAATGGATTTATTTATTTAAGCATTTTTAAAATTTATTTAAACATTTATTTAAATAATAAAGAAGTTGCAAATTCGCCAGACAATTTTAAATATGATTCAAGTAAATAACAATGAAAATTTTAAGTACTTTGTTCGTTATATGTTATATTAAATATGTTTATTTACCTCTAAACCCATGCTTTCTCAATTAAAATATTCTTTTTAAGGGGGCTCAGGGGTTGAAAACTTTTCAAAAAATCGATTTTTTTATGATCTAATTTGATTATTTATTGAATTCTTAACTCAATGCAAAAAACCGCATAAAAATATTTGCATTTTTAACGGATTTATAAGCATTTATGTATCACTTTCATAGCCGCATCCATATGATTTCAACTTTAAGTCGCGTTTTCTCAAAACTTGATTTTTGATGACTAACACCAAGATTGAAAAAAAAAACTATTTGATGGAATGGCTTAATATTTTTTGCATGCATATAACATCATTATCTAGATTATGAATCAATATATTTTAGATAGTTTAATATTTTGAGTATTTTTAATGGAAAAAAAGTTGTATTTTTTAGGGTTTTTTTAAATTTTCAACTTTGAGAGATTTTTTTATGTTTTTTTTTTTTAAGTGATAGTTATATCCTTCGTTCATAATCTAAATAATGATGTTATATGCATGCAAAATAAAAAATTAAGCCATTTCATCAAATAGTTTTTTTAAAATCTTGGTGTTAGTCGTCAAAAATCAAATTTTGAGAAAACATGACTTAAAGTTGAAATTATATGGATGCGGCTATGTAAATATTGATACATAAATACTTATAACTCCGTTAAAAATGCTAATATTTTTATGCGTTTTTTTTGCATAGAGTTAAGAATTAATTGAATAATCTAACTAGATTATAAAAAATCGATTATTGAAAAGTTTTCAACCCCTGAGCCCCCTTAAAATTTAAATCGAAGAATATGTAACTATTTTATGTAATATCAGAATTCGTAATACGTTTCTGCTATTAAATAAGGTGAAGCATTCAATTCAAAAATTGTCTAACGGAGAAGGTTCACTTGGGAGGATTTGTGTACAAGATTTCTCATAAAGTAATATTTGCCTATTTAGTAAGGAAATTCTGCGTTAAAATATGATGATCACTCGTTTACAAAAAAATAGTGTTAAAATCCCTTGAATCCCTTCGGGATACTTCTTCAAATTACTAAATTACAACAATAGGTTATTACATTGCATGTGTCGCATTTTATTAAAAATCGTATGGAATTGGTATATCACAATAATCGTTATAATATTATTATATTTCGTTACAAAAAATAAACAAATAAATAAATAAAAATAATAGGAAGAATGGATGGATAATTTAATGATTTACTCAATAAAAAATAAATTTATGTCTAAAGATAAATCGTAAATAGATTAATATAATTAAAACTCCTCAAGCAGATGAAAATGTTTTCACACTAAAAGAATTAGAATTTAACTGCGTTTGAATTATCTAAGTATACCTGCAGTAAATAAAACTTAATATGAATAACATTTATTTTTGGTTGCAGAATATAATAAACTTACGAAAGTTTGAACTAAATAGTCTAATTATTATTTTTATTCTTTCCTCCTTTAATTTCCTTTATTAGAACAGCATTAGAACATTATTTCCTTTATTAGAACATTATCTTCATTTATAACATTAAAATAACGCATACAAATTTTTATCAGTGAAGCAGACTTTCAAGTTCACTACATATCACGACACAAAATTGCGAAAACATTTCATGGTCGATATATTTCAAAATATGTTAGGAATTTCAATTGTAATTTAAAAATATGCATATGCTTCAGATGGAATTTTATTAAAGTAATGATTGATTTTGAAGTATTTAGAACTTCCATGAAAAATATTAAAAAAAACTTATGATAAAAAATGGAAACTTTTTTTAGCTAAAAAAAATCACTTTTTTAAGGAAAAAAAATCTTCACAATCGTTCAAAAATGGCTTTTGCATGTGAAATTTCAAAAACTTTCCAGAAGTTTTTATAGGAAACAATTTTAAAGATTTTTTAAACCTTTTTTTTTTTTCAAACATTTTATTAAATAGTATGTCTGTTTGTAACTTCTATCGATTTGTTTTTCTTTAATACATTTTGCATTTTTTTAATTCAGTAAATATTAAAATAAATTGTAAGATCATGCTCAAATAAATGTAAGAAACTGCAGATATTATACCTAGGTAAGAAATAAGTTTATGATTATTAATATACTTAATTTTTGAAGCATCGCATTTTATTGATTTGAAAGCAATCGACAAAAATTTTATTCTATACAAACCCACGTACAATATTCTTACTTTTTAACCTTTTGTATGAAAGTATTTCAAATCTGCAACATGTCATAAAGACAATATTATTTGTACAATGTTCTTTAAAAGAACGCTATTATTTATTGCTGTTATCTATTGTGCACAGTGAATCTATTGTGCAGTTTATTGTGCACAGTGAAATTGTTCATAGAATTTTAAACAGATGACTATACGGAGTTCCTTTTCTATACCAAAGTTTTAATTATTATTTGAGCATCTTCGCATTGTTATTAAGATGAATTTTATAAATTTTGTAAAATTAAAAAGATTGAAGATTTTGAAATACCAATTTTTGTCAAAAGTATATTTGTATACTTTTCAATATTAACTTGAAAAGAGAAAAAAAAGTACAGTATTTATTTGATATATGTATTTTTCTATTTATTGCTGATGTGATGAAAAAACATTTTAAATAATATACTTTAATTTCTGTCTTATAATATTTTACATGTTTAAAATTACAAATTCTAAGATCTAGCATGGAAGGTCTCCAAAGTGGGCATACTCAGAATATTTTGAAAAAAAAAATACTAATTAAACTACGTATGTATATAACAAGGAACCAGTCAAATTTATAACAACAATGAGGAACCTACTTAGACAGTTAAATTTTAAAAACATCAGTTCGTCTAACGATAAATCCTATCATATGAATGTCCTATAATTTGCTTCTCAATCGTCACCTAATACATATATTGGTCTCCAGGCTGGAGAAATATTTGTTTTTCAACACCACATAGACTACTTACAAAAATTCTCTCCTAGAGTTAGAATTGCCTATGAGCTTAAATTTTCATGTTAGAGAAAATTTGTGTATAAAATTGTTAAATATTAATGGTAAGCTCACAACATTTTGGCAAAATTAAGAAATCAGTTTCATCAGTAAAAACAGAAAATTTTAGTTATAGTTACTAAGGTTTCAGCGAAAAAAAAATTCAATAGAAATTTGCAGAAAGTATTTCCAAAATTTCTGCTTGAAACCAATTTGCGCTATACACTTAGGAATTACGGATTGTGTGTCGTTACTTAACAGTTAAACGTATTTACCAAAAAGACATCCCGCACATTTGATTGGCACAAAATATCACTGATGCTCACAGTCCAGGAGCCGACAGCACAAAAACCTATGTCATCGAGCACAAGAAAAAAAGCCTTTATTTTCTGCATAAGCAAAAGATTAATACCACTAATGGTTCACTTGTAGGTTAAACATTACGTTTCTTGCTCTCAGTTTTAGCGGTTTCTATACTTTTGTTTGTAGGACAAGCACAATGAATAACCTACGAGTGAACCACTAGTGGTATTAATTTTTGGCTTATGCACCACTTCAGTCCCGACAGACATGGATCGTTAGATTCCCCTATTACTACTCTTCCATAAAATAAAGTGTTTTTTTCTTCTACTCGATGACATAGGATTTTGTGCTGTCGGGTCTTCGACTGTTGCACAAGTCTCGCGACGGTATTTAAAATTTATGCGAAACATATGGAAGCGTTCTTTTGTAATTCCTCGTTTGCATGCCAATATAATTATTTTTATTTTCACTGATCGGTGATGTCGATCTCTGACGTGAACCTTTTTTTTTTGCTTCAGTCGCAGATTTTTTTATGAAAACGCTGTCTATTATAGAGCCCACTTAAAAATAAAAGCACTCTCATAAGAATTCTGCATTTAAAATTGTAAAAATAAAACAAATATATAAGTTTAATCGCAGATCACATAGAGGGTATTGTTTAATATTTCTTTCAAAACAACGTATCCTTTATTAATAAATTTAAATTGTTAATTTAAATAATTAAACTCTTACATTGAGAATAGCACCAATAAGTTTAATTTTAAAATAATTGTAAAAGGACGTTATTTATTTTAATCAAAAAAAAAAAAAAACTCGAATCAATTTATTTAAAAAAATCCAAAATTCGAATTTTTTTTAAATCTTAATTTAAAAGAAAATAGCCGAGATAGAAATAAGATTTTAAATTTCTAAAAGCGACAAAAAAAAAATTAAAATTAAATTTAAAATACTGATTTATTAATAAGTAGCAAAAAAAAAAAATAATAATAAAATAGAAGGAAAATTAAAGTTCAATAAATATTATGAATGTCGGGTGTACGGAATCCTAATATAATAATATAAGTACTTAAATTAGCCAAAAGTAGGAAATTCCTTCTTATTAAATTTACTCCTCCTTATTTATATACAAATTTCAAATTCCAGGGTCGAACTAAGAAACTTATGTTTTTCTAGCGAGATTTTTACGGCCAATGTTATGTATACAAAAAAAAAGCGTTGAAATTAAGATTTTAAAATTTAAATCGCAAAAAATGAACGGATGACATCGAAAAAATTACTTTACTTAAAATAATAGACTTTTTCAAAATTGTGATTTGTGGTGTGACACGAGGTATTCAGCTGTAAGTACACAAAATTTAAAATCTATGACTTATACAATTTTTGTGTACGGACTCTACGACGAATGAACAGACAGCGGGCAGAGACAAATAGAGTTTTGCCAAATGAACAAAACCCCAAAAAGGGATGGGAGAAAGATTGACATAAGCTGTATTATGCGACAAGAAATCGTTTAGAAATATTAATATGCATACAAGATATTTGAAATGAACCCTCCTGTAGGATTAACATTAAGGCTTAAAAAAATTTTCAGTTGATTAGCGTATGCATGTAAGTGGTAGATATATTAATTATTATATTTAAAGCTTACATTCGTCACTTAAGACACTCACAAACCATTATTAGATTTACGGTCACGTTATTTTTAAAGTAATTTTTTATGAACAAAACAGCTGATGTTGATCTCTAAACTGGCCTTCGTGTCCTTGGTCGATTTTGATATAAGATTTTATGAATATACTTACACTTTAGGAATCTGTTCGAAATATAAAATGTTTTCATAAATAAAGCTACATGTAAAACTGAAAGTAAAATAAAGAAGCTCTTGAAAAATCAGCTTTCTTATGTAAACAAAACTTATCATTAAACTATGTTTAAATTGAAATTATAAATTTGAAACGAACTCTCGATGAAGCTTAAAATTAGCTCGCTATTGTCTTTGCCTGATTATTGTAGGCCGAGAACTTTCATCACATTTGTTTTAAGTGTAAGATCTTGTAGCTATTCCCTACTTGTAAAATTCTCTGAATTTTTTAATGGTGTTTCTCAATAGAAATATTTGTTTTATTTATTCGCAGAAATTTAACATTAAATAGGATAAATATTAGAAACAGAGTACTCAAAAATCGGAAGATTTAGCAACTATCTCTATGCATTGTTAAAAATTATGTCCTAGTTTGACCCAAATTTTGTTGCTCAAAAGCTACCATCATAACATAGTGGAATCTCGTACTAACGTATAGAGCTTCCTAACTCAGCCAATGTTTAACAGGAGCTCCGAATATTGGTTCAAGATTTTACTATCTTACAATGGCGTCAGCATCAAAATTTGGTTCAAACTAGGACATGATTTTTTAAAATGTGTATAATAAAAAAGTGTGTAACGCATAGCGCACCAAAACGATTTTTCCCTCCAAAAACTCTCAGTGGATTTGACGCTCTGAAACCTATATATCGTCTGTGTGCATCCCAAGCTTTACAGCTGAAACAGAAATGTGACAACAAATAGGGAAAAAGAGGAATAATCTTTTTTTTTTTCTTTTTTTTTTCTTTTGATTGGGAGGAGGAGTAAACGAGAAAAATACATTAATTATAAATAGAAGTTTACTTATACGTCCACTAAAAACATTTCAAAAATATGCATTAAAATATTTAATTGCTATAAAGGACGTCAAATACTAATAAAAACATTAAAAGATCTTAATAATTTTTACATGTTTCGATTTAATTTACTCAATCATCATCAGAAAAACAAAATACAAATAAACACAAAGATGGAAAATGACAATAAACTATTACAAATGAAATTTAAAAATTTTATAAAAAATAAAAATCACGCGCGTTATATTTTAATTATGTATCACGTTGCTTAATTTTTAAATTATTTAACAATTCAATCCAAATATTTGGGATTTGAAATGACAAGGAATCATTGCAGACTATTGAGCTTCTGACGTAAATTTCAATGCTCTCTATAATAAAAAGTTGCAAATAAGGTAATGATTTGTGAGGCAAATAATTTATAGGTCAGATTTTTATTTGCAAATAAGGTAATGATTTGTGAGGCAAATAATTTACAGGTCAGATTTTTATTTGCAACTTTTTATTAGAGAGAGTATTGAAATTTACGTCAGAAGCTCAATGGTCTGCAATGATTCCTTGTCATTTCAAATCCCAAATATTTGGATTGAATTGTTAAATAATTTAAAAATTAAGCAACGTGATACATAATTAAAATATAACGCGCGTGATTTTTATTTTGTATAAATTTTTTTTAATTTCATTTGTAATAGTTTATTGTCATTTTCCATCTTTGTGTTTATTTGTATTTTGTTTTTCTGATGATGATTGAGTAAATTCAATCGAAACATGTAAAAATTATTAAGATCTTTTAATGTTTTGTTTAGTATTTGTCGTCCTTTATAACAATTAAATATTTTAATGCATATTTTTGAAATGAGAAAAATACAATTTTAAATTGCTATAAAAATACTAATAATTAAAGATCATTAGTATTATTTCAATAGTTGCAGCAGATTTTTTTAAATTACGCACTTTTGTTGCACATTTGTTATAAATTTGTTTTATTGAGAAATCTTAATTTATTATATTACATTTGGCTCAAAGCTTTGTTTACCCAGAAGTATTGTAAATGCAAATATTATGTTTTGCTCATCTAAATGATTCTATATTGTCAATTATTTGTATAAGCTTTTTCACATTTACTATGTGAAAAACATTTTTATCCACCGTCCTAGGACGGTCATCTACACTAGTGCGCATACAAAGTTGCCAATATATACAGTAGGGTGGAGCGAAAAAAAATATTTTTTAAAAATCAAAAACGGGTAGGTGCCAAAAGTTACCTTTATACTAGTACATCAACTATGTAAAATTTTACCGCTGAAAAAAAATGGCTTGAGTCTGCGCTTTCGCTCCAAAAATCGAAATTTTGTGTAAAATTAGTCATTTTTTTACATTTTTTCAAAAAAATTAAAAAATTCCTACAGAGCTGGTTATTATTTAAAGGTGTTACTCAAACCTTTATATTTATCTGCTTATCATATTTAAACTTTAAAACAATATCTGTAGTCTGTATAATTGGAGCAAATCTGACAAATTTTGGTAAAAACCAAACTTCGTTACTTCTCTATTGGAACATACAACGAAATGTTGTTTTGAACGCATTTCTTACCTATCTGCTTTCAAAACTATTCTGTATATAACTCGTAGATGTGACTGCATTTCATATCCCACTCGTCTCAGCCACCCAAGAATCTAGGCCCAGTGTTTTAGTTATGTATTGAATTGTTATTTTTTTCCGAAGAAGGGCATAACTTTTCTATGTATCAAAGTAGTTCACCTCTTCTTTGTTTTCACTGGCATTGGATGCTATTGGTGTGACCTGCTGCATGTATATTTGTATACCTTGTATAACAGAAGAGGAAGCTGGGTAATGTATTAGGCATGTTGTTAATTGAACCTATTCAGCAGTCTATTATCTTCATTAAATTTTCATACAATTAATACATTATGATTGGGAGTTCTGTTACCACAACTTCTTTTCAATCAATTACGTTACATATATATAATGATATGCCTAAAAATTGATTGTATGAATTCAATTTCTAGTATGTCATCATTTACTGTACCTATTACATTGAATATATTTTTTTAAGCTAGCAGTTTAATATTATGACAATCATCACAGATGATTGCGAACAAAATTTGCGTGTAAAGCAACAATATTTCGAAAGAAGTTTTAGTATTTGTTTTATGTCGTTTCTTGTGCTGTTTCGTAGTCGAATAATTTCTAATTAGATTTAGACCTATTCTTTAGGTGTGTATTACATTTGGTATGAAATATCCCACGGTATAAACTTTGATTATATATTTTGTGAGTGAATCTGTAGACTCTGATTGCCAATCTGTGCTTATATAGAGCGGAAAATTTTATTCGCTTTATGAGCTGGGTTTTTTTTGTGCGAGATGTTTTCTAAATTCCTTTTCCCCATTTCTTCTGAGAAATAGCTTTCCTTATGAGTTTGCTTTGCAATCGCCGACAGAAATTTCTAGTCTGTTCTGAGTATCTTTTACTTAATTTGAGAAAATAATTTTTCAAAATTATTATCTATTTTATAAAAAATTGCAATAGGAAGTGAATAGTACGTAGACAAAGTCTTTCTTATTGATCCAATGAATCCAAGTAGATTATAACGTTTTACATCGACTTCTCTAATAATCGACGCAGAGGAAATTCACTGGAGTTGAAGTAGCATATGGTCCATTATACACAATTCTAAGCTTACCTAATGCAAAATGGTTAACAGTGACAAATAGGATTCACCTAAATTTAAATGAGTACTTATAGTCGATTAGAGTATGTACATTCTCTCATGTACATTCTCTCATGTTTGTACATTCTCTCATGTAAGTTTATGCCCAGGACCGGTCACCATCCAATATTATTCACTTATAAAATGGGGATCTAAAAGTTAATGAGAAAGTACTTGGCTACGAAAACACTTAGAAAACGGCATAAAACTAATGCAAAAAATAGTTATTTACAACAACGGTTGCTCTGCAAGTGCAGGACAAATTTCCATTACAATTCTCTCTGAAGATCACCAGAAATCACATTAAACAGCTCGCTTCTCAACATATAAAAATGCAAAAGCAGAATAAATTATGGCATACTTATAGTTGAAATACCTGAAATCATCTTTGAAGCAGGTCATTACGTAAAAAAATATAATTGACTGAAAAAAATATTGTGGTACCAGAACTTCTAATCACTTTCATCAACTGGATGTAAGTTTGATAAATATAATAATAGGCCGAATAGATTCCTTTAATAATATTCCCGTATATTACTCTGCTAGTCATTTTTTTGTATAAGCTGTAAAAATATACATTAAGATAGTCACAGCAGCATGTGGATACAAAGAACAGATAAACTAGGTGGATGCATTGAACACATGCCAAATTTTGATAAAGAAAATCACAAATCAATATATATATAAAACACTGTACTAAGATGACCGAATAGTTGGGACGGGTAATATGTGAAATATAGCCACCTCCACGACGCATGTCCAAGGTAGTTTTGAAAAGAAAAGTTGTATTAAAAACAATTCATTGTATGTCCCAATAGAGTGGTCCAATAGAGTGGTCTTAACAAAAGTTGTCTGTTTAGCACCAGCTATACGGAATAAAGAGATTGTTTTATAGTTTAAATATGTTAAGCAGATAAATATAAAGGTTTAAGTAACACTTTTAAATAATAACCAGATCTGTTGGGGTTTTTTTAATTTTTTTGAAAAAATGTCAAAAAATGACTAATTTTACCCAAAATTTCGATTTTTGGAGCAAAAGCGCAGACTCAAGCCATTTTTTTCAGCGGTAAAATTTCACACAGTTTATGTACTAGTATAAAGGCAATTTTTGGCACCTACCTGTTTTTGATTTTTAAAAAATAATTTTTTTCGCTCCACCCTAATATACAGTGGTTAAAAAATTAAATGAAATTGAAATTGTGGATGGATATTGCAGTGGTTTAGCTGATTAATGTATGAAAGACAGACGTAGAACGCTATATGAGAATATATATACATATATATGTTTGGCCAGAAACAAAATACTTTGTACTGATTATTTTTGTACAAAAGGAAAAAAATACAATTTGCCCACATGAGAACTAAAAAAGAATACAGCCCAGTTAAACCGATGGCACTGAATTCACAGGCTACGCATACTTATTGTACATTACAGCCTTATAATTTCAAGGGTTAACGCAGTTCAAAAAATATATTAAGGAGGAGGGGACAGAATATATCCCCCTATTTCCTCTTTTTATACTTAATCATCGAACCCCTTAAACTAATCAGATATATACTTTATCGTATAAAAAAACTATGTCCAAAATCCAGAGCAAACCGGATAATACTTTATAAAAACCCATCTATATAATTTAAGAGGAATTATCCGCCTCCTTTATACTTAACCATTAAACTCCTAAAACTATTCAGAGATTCGCTCAATTAGAAAGAACATACATTCAAAATTTTTAAAGCAAATTGGATAATTCCGCATAAAAACCATATTAAATTTAAGGAGGGTGGTAATCGCCCATTCCCCCTTTATACTTAACAAAAGAAGCCCACAGCTTATTAGGTAAGCATCTTATCATTATAAATCTCTATCCAAAAATTGAAGCAAATCAGTTAATTCTGCAAGAAAAACGAGTTACCTAAATTAAGAAGTGTAGTCCCATCGATCCCCTATTTATACTTATCCAAAAAATTACCAAAAAGAATCAGGAAAGCACTTTAACAGAATGAACCTGTATCCAAATTTTTAAGCAAATCGGTAAATTCTGCGTGAAAACCCCATTAACCTAAATTAAGAGGGGGGGTCACCCACCATTACCGCCCTCTTAGACTTATCCACTGAACTCGCAAAACTAATAATGGCGGTGCCCTCATCAGAATGATCCTATATCTATAATTTGAATGAATATGATAAATCAACATGAAAAACACATTTATCTAAATTAAGGATGGGGAATTAGCTCCCCTGTTCTCTCTCTTTATACTTATTCAATGAACTCCCAAAATTAATCATGGTGTGCCCTCTTCAGAATAATCCTATGTCTAAAATTTGAATCAAATCCAATAAATCTACATGAAAAACCCATTTGCATAAATTACGAATGAAGAATTAGCCCTGCTTCTCCCTACTTATACTTATCGAATGCATCTAGCACTAATCAAGGGACGCGCCTCATCAGAATGATCCTATATCCAGATATAGGAACATGAACAAAAACTGATAATTCTGCATGAAAAACTCTTTTATATAAATTAAGGAGAGGGGCATTAGTCCCGTTCCCCCCGCATCGAATGAACTCCCATAACTTAAAAGGGAAGCGCCTTATCAGAATGTCCCTATATTTAAAATTTCAAGTGAATCGGATAGTTTTATCAAATCTCCAAATTTCTGATTCAGTTAAATGACTTTGTTGAGAACCCACGCATTTGAAAAAAAAACACTTACTGAATATCGATCACTGTATTTTGCTTTGTCTTTCAGTAAATTGAAAGCTAAATTTGTATTTGTAATTCTCTTTCCGTAACATACTTAACTATATACCGGGTGTCCCAAAAATGACTGATGGATTTTAAAATTCAATAGCTTGCAAACGGTGACAGCTATTTAAAAAATTTTTGCAGGAGGTTTATGTATAATGTCAGGAGTTTTTTTTACCGTAATTTTTTATTTTAGTTCGAATTTCAAACAATAGGGAACGCTGACGACGGTTGAAAGCCAGGTCGACGCTTCACTCAGCACTGATCACCTGGCCTTCAATCGCCGTTAGCGCCACCTATTGTTTGAAATTCGAACTAAAATTAAAAAATACGGTGCAAAAACTCCTGACATTATACATAACCCTCCTGCAAAAATTTTTTAAATAGCTGTCACCGTTTGCAAACGATTGGGATTAAATATACACCTGCTGAATCTTCCTTGGGGATAGGATCGATCCTATTGTGAAATCTACATTTAATTGCTTCCACCCCCTAATAAATTAAGCAGGTGTATATTTAATCCCAGCCACAATAATGGAGAACAAAAAGAAAGCAGATTACATTGGAATGACAACCAGGAAATTTAAGAAGCGTTTGTCAGAACACATTGCAGATATCAGGCTTAATCGATGCAAAACCGCTCTCTCTAAACTGTACCAGGAACAAGAAGTTATAATAGATTTCAAAAAAGCTAAATTACTAAAGAAAATATCAAATTACTAGAAGATTAAAATCATGGAATCAATTGAAATTTTATGCCGAGCTAACTATACTTGTAACGATACTTTGTCGTACGATATTCCAATAATATGGTACAATCTGCTCAAAATAACTTGAACACCCCTTTCTATCGAATTTGAACATTCCGACTTCTCCACCCCTTTTTTTACGTTGTCTTTGTATCAGTCCACTTCGTATAAAAGAACTCAGCCTTCGACTTTTACTCTTTTGTTGTTTTAACCCTGATGATGAGCATGACATGCTCGAAAGTACTAGGTTTTATTAATAAAAAACACCTTTAAGTAATCTGAGTATTTATTTTGTTTTATGTACAAATGTTATGTACAAATACTTGTTTTATGTACAAATAAATAGCTTTCATTTAAAAAAATAATTATCAAAATCAGTTGATTAGAAAATTCAGGGCTGATAACTAAAAAAACAGCCAGGTCTTTTAAATATAGAAGGTAGAACCGGCCAAATTTTGACGAAAGAAAGTGTTTAAGAAGGAACTGTTTCATTGATTAATATAGTATATAAAACCCCTCCGTGTATAACAATTCCGGGGTCAACCTATCCACGAGAAAAAAAACTCATTCACCAATGAAAACATTTCATAGTCGTATTGGAGCGTTCTCATTGGTCAGATTTACAGTGGGAGCTGTTAAATGACGTCATTACATTTTACTTCGCTTTGAAATCTTTCCACGATTTCAAAAAGTATATTTAATTAAAACTTTTTATTAAAGGAAAGCGAAGATGCGTTTCAAATGCAATATTGTTAAAATTTTTATATTCGGGTTGCTTTAATTTTTTTTTTCTTTACAGCCGTGAATGACTTTTGAGAATTTCAAATCTATAAAAAAAAACATTGTGAAAAGTTACCTCCGATTTTAAAGGCAATCTATTTTCTGACCAATGAAACCGTTCCATAGTCGCAATGGAGCGTTCTCATTGGTCAGATTCACAGTGGGAGCTGTAAATGACGTCACTACATTTTACTTTGCTTTGAAATCTTTTCACGATTTCAAAAACAATATTTAATTAAAACTTTTTATTTAAGCAAACCGCGGGTGTGTATTAAATTTCATTATAATCCCCACCCCCATCTAACAGATAGTTTTGCTATGTTTTTAAATGCAGATTGCTGTTGATTTTTTTTTTTTTGTTATTTTTTTCTTTCCAAGTTTAATCGCTGTATTTATCAAAATTGTTTCAGCCTAAAGTGGCTATGATTGACCACAGTTATTGTAATTTTTTATCATCCTTTAAAAATGCAAACACGTCATTTTGACGGGCTATCTTCTAGTTTACAATAAACGTACAAAATTATAGTAAAATTGCACCTTACATTGGTAAGTCTAATTCATAAATAAATCATATTTAGCTTCAGGTTAACAAAATACCATTTCTAAAACACTCGATTGTGGAAATTGTTAAAATTTAATGTACATGTAAGCATTAAAAATTTATAGAAATCTCTTATTATGATAAAGTTATCAATTAAAACTCTTATGCTAGTGTTCCAAAATGAAAATAAAGCAAAATTTATTCAACTTTGACTCAATGATACAATTTTTTTTTTTACCGTGAAATCTAAACCCGACACCATTTTCACCATATCAAAATTTATAAATACACATTTCTGATCCGTATTCACATTTTCAAATTGGTATTTTAATTTGATCATTTTGATTCAAAACTTGAAGTCTCAATGCTGTTAGCTGAAACAGATATTAAACTATTGCTACTCTTTTAAATGTAAATTAAATTTTGTATATAAAATCAAAATTCACCGGGTACGTATTTAAATTTCATTTTTTCCCTTTAAATGAGAAAATGGCAACATAAAGAAACAGTAATATTTTTTTTATAAATATATACTGGACAATTGCACCATAAAATTTAACTACTAAGAATGTATTTATTAAAAATACAACACATTACTCAATGGTGCACAAAACAAGAATTTTAATATACACTTGTACAATTAAAATAAAATAAAAATATCAACGTTTCGCGCCGTCTGTTGTGGCCGTCTTCGGAAAAATATGATAATGAAAGAACTAAGTTTGCTTCCTGATCGAGAGATAATATTTCTAATAAATTAAAATCGAAATTAATTAAAAGTTTAGAAATGTTGCCACTTACACGTGAGTAAAAATTAAAATATTGCAACGAGATAAAATTTAAGATTTTATGATGTTATGCCATGTATGGCAAATATATTATAATATTTTCCTGAAGACAGCCTCAGAAGACGGCGCGAAAAGTTGATATTTTTATTTTAACTGTACAAGTTCATATTAAAATTCTTGTTTTGTGCACCATTGAGGAATGTGTTGTATTTTTAATAAATACATTCTTAGTAGTAATATTTTTTTCCTTTTTTCCTTTGCTTAAATGAAGTGTTTAGAAATGAAGTATTCCTGTTGTCACAATTAGAAAAGCGGTATTAAAAACTAAAAAAAAATAATATTTCAAAAATAAATTAAGATGCAGTTTTCAAATTGCTTTTAAAAGTACATTTTTTTTCTTTATACGATCCCATGTAAAATTTGAAAATGTGCGGTATTTAGAAGTTAAATTTGCAATAGTAATATTTGCAACACCGAAATTTCATATAAAATTTGAGAACATTGCCATTCACAAAATGACGTATGCGTTACACACAGATACGTTTGGTATTTATAATATAGATAGATTGTATGAATGGTCTCGTTTTAACGGCCAGATTGTGAAAAAGTGGGCCACAATTTTTGACACGACACTTTTTAGCTTGTCTGAAAAAAATAGCATCAAAGGCAAAATAAAATAAAATAAAATAAAATAAAATAAAATAAAAATAAAAAAATAAAAAACCTGAATATTAGATATAGTTCTCAAAATAAAATTAAACCAACTTCCTTGATAAAGTAAGATAAAGCTATATTTCAGTGATATGCAACAGTGTTTAATTAATGCAAAAGCAGACCTCCATCATTATTTCCGAGTAGTAATTTTTACTTTATCTATTACAAATACTGTGCATTTAAAAATGACCTGATTTCTGCAACAGTATGTGGTGGGAAATTTAGTAACTGGACAGTAAAAAATTTAACATGTTTTATGAATATTGCAAAAAACCTTAAATGCTACGCAAATCGGTAATTCAAATTTTTTGGTTACAATAATGCTATTTAAAATTTTTCGAATTAGAGTGCAATTAAAAAAAATATTATAAAATATGTATTTACAATTTTATATTAAAATACACTTTTTCATAAATGTATTTTCGCATAAATGTGGAAATCGTTATATTAAGAAACGAAAGTGAGTAAAAGCATAGCTTTAATGGAATTTTCGTTCTTAGAATACTATTACTGTTTGTAATTCTTATCACATTAGGATTTCTTGAAACTCTAAAATTCGATTTTCTAACTTCTAAATTAACTTTTCGCAAAACAAAGTACAGCAGCTGCACGTTCTACCGTCGTTATAATCTTAAAACGATAAAGTACATTCATCGAAGGAATTTCGGATAAGGAATTTTCGTCAGATATCAGCTGCGATATTCAGCTTTCTGTTAAATGCGTTATTTTTTTATGCCTTTCCTACATTTCGGAACTTTTCCACTTCTTATTATAAAATAAACAGAATGTGTGTTACTTATATTTAGGATACTAAGAATTTTTTTTTCTATAAATAAGATTGGTAATTTTAAAAATTGTAAAGGGAAAAGAAATATTTAAACTTTCTTTCACTTTTGTTTCAGCTAAATTTGGAGCAGTATTTTTTTTTGTTTGTTTGTTTGTTTGTTTATACACATAATGCTAGCTATTTTTACTTTGATACAATGTGAAATACTAATGTCTTTCAAACGACGTCACTTTTTGTTTGTAAAAGTGCAGTTGTATTAATGTAATTGGGAATGTTATCTTCGAAATGAATAAAATTCTATATGTTATCGTATGTTCCTAAAATATTATTCAGAAACATTTTTTGGAAGTTGCATTCGAAAAGCTTTAATATTTTCAAAAATTTTCTACGGTAGGAAAATTTAAATTCTAACATTTAAAAAAAGGCATCTTAGAGAAATGTGATATTTATTCCTTAGGTTTGATATTTTTTGCACAAACAAACATTTTAAAATAACTTCTACTTAAGATTTTGTTAAATAAAATTATGAATAAGTATTTTTAAAAATCTAAACTATACATTTTCGCTTTCTTGGAATTGATAATTTAAAAAAGAATTTTCAGTCACATTCCTGAAGTGATATTCATTTTAAAGTAGAAAGTCTGTTTTTTTCTATGTTCCTCACATTCTTTTACGCGTAATTTCTGTTTTATAAATGTAGTGAATGCTTTTCCACTAATCAAAATGGCTACATACTTAATTTTTTCCGACAAATAAGAAAGAAGAACATCGAAAGTAGTTGCGTAAAGTTTGGCAGTATTAAATAGATGCTGGAGTATATTTATATTTCTTATTGGGAATTTTATTTTTTTTAAATGCGTAACGATGCTTTTTCGCATATATTTCATTTCTGAAAAAGTAACTGTTTGCAGGCACAAATGCGAAACTTCTGTCCCTAAATGAATTCTCAAATTATATCAGTATAAAATACATAAAGATATGTTTCATAATTATTATATATATATAATTTTTAAATATATATATATATAATTTTTATTTCGGCTGATAAGAAATATGGAAATAATTTTACTTATCAGGAATGTATCGGAAATTTAAGTTTTTATACTAAATAATTATTCACAAATAACAGAATTTTACTTTACGTTGGTATAGACGATGATTTTAAATATGCAGTGTAACTATTATTGTTGAATTTCTTAACGGTAGATTCGGTATTTACTCTTCAGTTTAAAACCGGACTAAAGAACCTGGGATAGTTCTTATTTCAAGTCATTTAGACGATACGAATTTTTGTAGTAAAATGACGAAGTCGTACAGTGGATTTACGAACTTATATTTAAATTGATTGCTAAACTGCAATGTCATTCATCATTCATAAGACAGCCTCAAAAGTATTAAAATTACTCTTCTAAAACACATAAGCACTACATAAAATTTTAGTTAATTTCTATTAAATGAAATCGCGATTTCCTTAAGACCCCATTACTTTATTTTTTCATTGTTTCTAATATCTTTTACTTATCTTTTAAAAAATCATTCGATTACCAACAATTTCCTACAAGCGAAGCGACGCTCAGACATGATTACATAATATATTCATCCGATATACTGAATAATTATTTTCTTTTTTCATCTGTTTAATTTTCGTATTGGCCAGGTTCTCGCTTTCTAAATTATCAATTGGCAGCACAAAACGTTGCCGCAAAATCCTACATTAGTGCGCTTTCTGATATATAACGCTATTACTGTGATTTGAGAAGCAGAATTTTACATTTTTTGCCTGTTAAATAGAACTCTGTTATTTGGTGGATTTAAAAATCTTTAATGGGTGAAGTTTCATTGTTGTAATATCATATTTCTGTTTTATTATGGAGCCTTGTTACGTTGGTGCGAAGTATGAACCGAAGTATTGGTGAAATTGTTTACTATGATGTGTAGCACAGATACATTTGTTTAAAAAGTCTACGTTTGATTTGAATTGGAAATATTCCAAGGAAATCATTTTTGCCTCACTACTGTGAGTCACAAATGATTGCTAGTACTACGATTGGGTGCTCTTGCTAACTTATATATTAAGCATTAGCCATTCTATAACGGATGGTTATAGAGCAGCAGTCTACATAAATTAATTAACCCATTTCTATAATTATTGGGCTAGAAAAAATCGGGGCACAGATAATCAAACTTACTATATTCACCCTAACTTTTAACAACATCAATCTTTAAAAACATTGTATCTCAACACATTTGGTTTCACGTAATATTTAATCTCAATTGAGTTAAAATTCAAGTATTCAATTAATCTAATTTATTATTAACAACAATATTATGAATTTTATTTTAAATCAAGGAATTAATAATGAAATTCAGCAATAATTTTAACAATACCAGTAGTATTCAAAATATCAACACTATATTATTAAATAATTTTTAATGTATATAACTAATATCTTATCCATATGAGCATTGAATGTGGTATGAAAATATATCCAATAAAATATATAAAATAAAATAAAAAATAAATAAGAAATGTCTGTGAAAAAACATTCATCAATTCAGTATGATTATATGCAATTATCTTGCTTTCAACCAAACAAGAAAAACATAAGTACTTGAATGAAAATAAGACTTGTAGTGAAATTAAGATTGATTGATAAAGTTAAAATATTATATTTGACTATATCAATTAAATTTAATCCCAAATCCATTTTTTATTTTAATTTAACTCTCATGCAGTTAATTTTATTTAGTTAATGTGGTTTAATTCAGTATTTTAATCCAATTCATCTCAATATAAGAAGCTACTAATTTAAATAAACCAATTTACGACTGCATAAAAAGGTTAGCACAAGTAAAAATCTCAGCAGTAAGTATTTTTGTGGATCCTTCAAGAACACATTATTTTATGGAAAAGAATTTATTAGTTAATTATAAATTATTCATTTTAGTTAATTTGATGACTGTTATAAAGTCAAGATGAGACTATATTTAAAATTAGCTTGCTATGATTTCTCATGGGATAATTTTAATTGATCTGGTGAGTAATATCGGTGTACTTTGGATACATGAATAATCTCAGAAATTCTATTTTGAATTTTCCTATCAATTTCAAAGTTAAAATCAGTTATTTTTTTTAAGAATTTGATAGGGTAAGAATTTTTAGTGGACCTTTAGAAGTACTTAGCTTTTGAAAATGAATCAAAATATAGTACAAAATTTTAAGACAAAAATTTTAATGGACATTAAAAGAATAAATGTATACAATTTGAGACCATCTAACATCTTTTATACAAAGTCAGTGACTTGATTATGGGTACTTAAGTATTTTTGCGTTCAATTGTTAAGAGGTATTATCGTGCATGTTACTTTTATAATGTCGCCGGAGTCACACGTTTTTAACGAAGCTGTTAAAGAAGAGTAGAAAAGATTCAACGAGCCAACCAGATTTAAAAAAAAATAGCGGGGTGAACGGCCTTATCTAAAAATTTTCGCGAAACTGATAAAATATTAGCTACATACAATTAATGTCTTTTGCGAGAATTGGTATAAATGTACGTCACGATCCGATGCTTGTTTGAAAGTATCGGTAGAGAAATGTAACATGCATAGCGTAGAGACCAGCATCAAACATAGTGTCTGTTTATTTATTTTTTTTCAGAACACTCTTGCTGTGCTGAGATCAGACTTGCATTTTTTTCTATATAGTCAAACCAGGCCAAAACGGAACATATTTTTTCTTACGATATGTAGGTTAAACAATGTATTTCGTAAAAATATTAATAGCGATAATGAGTTTTTGTTATCGGAATTTTTGGAAATATAGATTGAGGTGGTTTTCAAATTCACTGCTCAACAACGCAAAACTTTGACACATATTCTGACTACCTTTAAACTGTAAAGGCTTAAAATTGACAAGTCTGACTCTTGAAGAGAAGTGGAATCTAATGGCGTTTTTCATTTTTGATAAATAGATTACTTGTCGATATATCAGAAATTCTTATCACGACTTCAGGTTTTTCTCATTTCCAGTGGTATCTCTTCCGGAAATTCGATAAAAATGCTATCTTTAAAAGCATTTTCTCAAAGACACATTGCCTGTATCAAAAGAATAAATAACGCATGCAATTAAATATTTACTGATTCAGAATACCTGTAAAACTTATGCGTTTTCGAAAAAAATGAATTCAGAAATTTGTCAGACAGTAGCTCTTTTAGATTTGAAAAAAGGCTTAATAAAATAGAAATATTTTCAGAAATCTACTTTTTGTTAAACAACTTAAAAAAAGGTATGATGTTTTTAGACCACCTATTTTTTTATTCTAAACTACATTATTTTTTAATTAATTGATGTTTGAGTGTTGGAACATTTAATAATCTAAGCCAGTCGTCCCCAAACTTTTGGGCTCGCGGAGTCCTCTTTGGAAAAAATTTCAAAGGCTGAGCCTCTTAACGCCACGGTACTGAATGGTTTACAAATTAATGTTTTTTTATGCTTATGGAGCAGAGAAAGATGATCTGTTAATAGACTTAACCAGTATTTTTCGGCATGGAACCAAAATTTCTTGTTTGGCCCTTAGAGAAATTCTGAATTCGTACTAAAAAATTTGAAAATCAATTTTTCGATTATTTAATCGCTAACAGTTTTATAAAATATTGCTATTATTGGATACAATAAATTAAAAATAAGGGCTAAAAGCTACATTTTTGTATTAAAATATTTGGCTTGTATAATTGAGGTATGTCCACCAAATACCTAAAAAAATTATAGTTAAAAATTTTTTAAACTGATGGCATTGAGCTCACAGGCTATTCACACTAAATGTATATACAATACATTATATACAATACAATACATACATTATATACAATACAATACATTATATACAATACAATGTATATACAATACAATTGGATACAATAAATTAAAAATAAGGGCTAAAAGCTACATTTTTGTATTAAAATATTTGGCTTGTATAATTGAGGTATGTCCACCAAATACCTAAAAAAATTATAGTTAAAAATTTGTTAAACTGATGGCATTGAACTCACAGGCTATTCACACTAAATGTATATTACAGCCTTTATTTTTTTCAAGGAATAATGACCCTTAAAAACCAAAGGAAGGGAGGGATTAACTCCCCCATTTTCCTCTGTATATTTAATTATTGAACCCCCAAAACTTATCAGGAATATTTCTTATCATACATAACCTATATCGAAAAGTAGAGGCAAATCGGATAATTCTGCATAAAAACCCATTTATATAATTTAAAAAGAGTTATCCTCCGTCTTCATCTTTATTACCATTAAACCCCCAAAATTATTCAAGAATTTGCCTTATCAATAATAAACCGTATCGAATATTTAAAGCAAATTGAATAGCTGTGCATGACATCCCTTTTATCTAATTTAAGAGGTTGCAGTTATTTTAATATATCTATTATGAGGAAAAATAATGGTGACAAAAATTTTCTTTAAAACTATAATTAATAGCTAAATACTTCAAATCAACATACATAAAAGAGAAAGACGTTGCACCTTACGATGCATATATCAGTTGTTGTCCCACCCACTTAAACACTAAAATGATGATCTTCTTCTATATGTATTTTTAAAAGTGGTTCAAAAAAAGAAGCTCAGAAGCGATTCGCCTTCATTGCATGTTTATAAGTACTAGAAACGCAAAGAAGAACGAAAGAAGAATCCGTAATCATACTATTCTATTACGGATGGAAGGGGCTAGGGAAAACGTGTTATATAATTACTCTTGGGCGACTAGGCCAACTATTTTATTCCTTTTCGCTAGTAGACTTTTAAATTCCACAAAAATCTCTCTTTATAAGCGGAAACTGCCAGTCCACCCTCCCTTTATACTTAACAAAATACTCTAAACTTATCAGGATAACGTTTTATCAGTATGAATTTATATGCAAAAATTTAAGCAAATAGATTAATTCTGCATGAAAAATCTATTCACCTAAATTGAGAGGGGTAAAACCTAGATCCCCCTTTATACTTAACGATTGAATTCCCAAAACAAATCAGAGAAGCACCTTGTCAGCATGTACCTATATCCAAAATTTGAAGCTAATCGGTAAATTTTACGTAAAAAATCGATTCACCTTAATTAAGAGATGGGTGGATGATCCCCTATTCCCTTCACTTCTTTATATTTAATCAACGGACACTCAAAACTAATCATGGGAGCGCCTCATTAGAATGATCCTAAATCTAAAAATTGAATGAAATCTCATAATTCTGCATGAAAAACCCATTTATCTAAATTAAGAAGGATATTAGCCGCCCGTACCACTCTTATACTTATCCAATGCACTTCCAAAATTAATTAGGGAAACATTTTATCCCAACAAACCTATATTCGAATTTTGTAGCATATTGGAAACTTTAGTCATGAGTTATAGCATTACACACGTAGATACAGAACAGGCCAACACATAAGCTCCCAGGCACTGATGACTGTGAGCTATAAAATTTTTCTAACCCGAGAAACGTTCGAGAAACACTGGCAATAGGTTAATAACATACATTTTTTAAATTAAAAAAATACATATTATTTCGGGATTTCAAGTATGAACTTGGAATTAAAGATCAAAATAATAACACCGTCTGGGTCATGCATTGGAGGTTTCGTAAAGCTATTTCTATTTTACAGTTTTGGTTTACAAAGAGATACTTCTTTATAATCCCAAAAGCTACACGCGCAAAGAAATAAAATGCGTAGGCCCAGTTGCCCATGAGTAATTATATAACACGTTTTTGCTAGTCCCAACCACCAGTAATAGAATCGTGTGATTAAGAATTGTTTTTCCGTTCTTTAGATTTCCAGTACTTCTAAACATGCAGCGAAACGATTCGCCTCTGAGCTACCTCTATTGCACATTTTTAAAAATACGTTTTGAAGATCATCTATCGTTTTAGTGTTTAAGTGGATGGGGCAATCTCTGTAATCTGTATTGTTAGGTAATGTATCTTTCATTTCTTTTATTTTTTATTTGAAGCATGTACTATTAATTATAGTTTTAAAGAAAACTTCTTTCACCATTGTTTTTTCCTCAAATCACATATACGGTTAAAAACTACACGTGTTAAAATAATTGCAACCAGTAGGAAAATTTTATCAATAAAATGGGATATATGAATGGGGTTAAATTTATATAAGGACCTGTACATATTAAGGAAAAATATAAGTAAAGAGTAGAGTTGAGCAAAAGTTTAGACTGTTAATGTGATGACAAATATAAAGAACCGAAATACTTTTTTTAATTGTTAGTCTTATTTCTGGTAGGAAAATGTGGCCTTATAACATAAGAATCTTAGCAAATGCCGTAGCCAATTAAAACGAAATTTTAAAGAAGGATTCTTATAAGGGATATAAGATGTTTAAAAATGAATTTTCATCAACATACGTTACTTTAAAAATTTAAGTACAATTATGTAAACCAGCACAGAAAATTTAAATAACCATGAATTAATAAAAATAACATAAACAGATTAAAGGAATTAAAGTTTAAAAATCTATGTACACAAGGTATTCAAATATTAAATAAATCTATTGAGGGGTGTATTAAAATGATACAAGATGCTACAAAAAAATGTGTTTTAAGCGATAAACATTGTTTTACTATGAAAAATAGAATCAGAAATTTAAATAAAAAATATTACAAATAACACATATATTTAAAAAAAATCACAGTTATAAAAAAACTACGTACGCAATATACGCAAATGTAAAATGAATCTAATGTTGGGGTTTAAATGACACAAAATCTTACTTAAAAAGAAAAGGAAAATGTGGTTTAAAAATTTAAATACAGTTATGAAAAGTATCATAGGATATTTAAACAACTAAAATTTATTGAAAAATAAAATAAACAGTTTAAGAAAGTTAAAATTCCAAAAATAAAAATGATACAATATACAAGCAAAGATAATAGCACTGGCGCCTTTTCTCTTTCGATTCCCATTCTGTATTCAATTCAGGGTATAATTTCTTGTAGCTTATTTTAAATGAAATTTTTAAAAGACATTAAATACAGAAACATAAAATAAAGTTGTTCAAACAAAAATTTTATATTGAAAATAGAAATATGTATAATTCAAATTTTTATATGATTTTGAGGTATAAATTTTTTTTTTCAAACCAGTGATACATGTATTTATTTTTGACACACAAAACACACATATCTGTGCCTTTATACACCTTTTGTGTTTTGCTCAGAAAAAAAATTCTTACTTTTGAAAAGTTCCCCTTTCAACGTGCTAATTTCTTTCATGTTTTGTTTACTTCCCTAGAACGCCGCAGAGCCCCTGAAAAGTCCGGAGAACACTTTGGGAACCTCCGATCTAAGCAATCGTTTACGTTGATATTGTGTATTTTCTATTTTGCGAACACATCTAAATTTAAAAAGTACTGTAAATTTATCCCATAACTATTATATGCGCTATTCTTGAAAGGAAATTTAATTGTATGTTAAGTAAAAACTGAGTTTTTTCTAGAAATGGAGTCAGTCCAGATTGACCGCGTCGGTTCCTGGCTTAGAAATACTAACCCGTGCAGACCTCTAGGAGTCGTTAAGTCCAGTGATAGCAGTCCGGGCGTAGACTAAAGAAGCCGTTGATAAACAACCACTTCTGTGTTTATTGGGAATATTACTAGCCTGAGAATTATTAATAAACTTTTAAAATTACTTAGAAAAAATTTCCAAATCTTAGAGGATTTTTTTTTTTTTTTGATAATTTTTTTTATCTTGTGAAAGTATTTTTATCCGCAGTTTTTAGTTAATGAAACTTTATGGAGTAACTTTGAAACCCCGAAACACTATTTTATATTTTTATACACTATATTGCCATTGATTATGGGACACTTGCGATTTTAGACATTTTACTAAATATCTAGAAAAATACATGAGGAATCATCTCGAAACTCTTAGTGTATAAATATAATAGTATAAGTCATACATCTCCGTGAAGATTTTTTCCCAAAACTCCAAAGAGGACCGTCAACAAATTAAAAAAGAATGAATATCTTTTGAATAACCCTGTCAAAACTAATGTAGCAAAAGCGCTCAAACTCTAGATTATGATTGAATGCTTTATTGTAATAAGCCTTGTTCATTTTTATGCAAATAGCATGCATACTCGCAGAGTAATTAAGGTTTTTATAAAAATGATCCCAAAATTTTCCAAGTTTTTTCTTTATAATTTTCAGAGTTCTTAATATAAAATATTATTTTTTTCAGAAAATATGACAAACAACATTGCACATAGTACCCTGTAATCAGAATTAAAAAATAATGAAAATTGTATAAAAATGAGTTGGTTTACTAAATAATTTTTTACTGCGCATGCGTCAACGATATCAAAATTTCATTTGCATATTATGTTAGCTAAATGTATATAGCAACTTTTGTGAAAGTCACAAAAACATAACTTGAAAATTCTGACAATAACACAGACCTGCGAAAAAATACTTTTTGAAAATTGTTTTAATTTTGATAACTAATTTTTATGTTTTTTACATTGCTGATTACAAAAATGAAATCCATTTTTTTCTATCACGTAAGGATTTTTCACAAAATGGTTGCATAATTTTTTAAAAAAGTGGTAAAATAACGAAATTTCAACATTTCGTTTTAATTTCATATATTTATAAATCAATATAAATTACATTTATATCTGAATTAAAGTAATAGTTAATTATACATACAAGGTTGCAAGTCATCAGAGTATTATTTTTTCTTTCCATCAAAAGTATTTTTTGCCACTTTTTCTCTTGTGAATTTTGCAAGGATTGTCTCTTTGTAGCATCCAGCAGTAGTCAGCTATCATGCTGACATTCCACTTGCCTTGATATCGCCTCTCCATTTCCTTTATATCCTGGTGAAATCTTTCACCTTGTTCCTCACTAACTGCACCTAAATTTTCTGGAAAATAGTCAAGATATGAATCAAGAAAATGAATTTTTAAGCTCATATTACACCCTAAAATCTTGAAATCTGTTACCATCTCTTCTACAATAGACTTGTAGTTTGGGTCCTTTTTGTTGCCAAGAAAACTAGTAACAACTAGTTTGAAAGATTCCCAGGCTTTTGCTTTCATTTAATTTCATTTTATTCTCAAAATTTTTATCTTTCATCAATTTCCTGATGTCTGGTCCTACAAACACACCTTCCTTCAGTTTTGCTTAGGATAAACCTGGGAACTGCTCACAAAGGTATTTGAAACATTCACCTTCTTTTGGTAAAGCCTTGACAAATTGTTTCATAAGACCTAATTTTATATGAAGCGGTAGAAGTAACACTTTTTTTGGATCCACAAGATTTTTACTTTGAATATTTTTGACTCCAGGATCTAATGTCTTCCTGATTGGCCATTCTTTCTTAATGTAATGTTGCTTTCTGTCTCGACTGTCCCATTCACAAAGAAAACAGGGAAATTTTGTGTATCCTCTCTGCTGACCAAGCAACATAGAAATCACCTTCAAATCACCGCAAACTGCCCACTTGTGATCTGAATACGATATCATATTTAAGACAAAATCAAGATTTTCATAGCACTCTTTTAAGTGAACAGAATGTCCAACAGGTACAGAAGCATATTCATTTCCATTATGCAATAGTACTGCTTTCAGACTTCTTTTTGATGAATCGATAAAAAGTCTCCATTCGTCAGGTTCATATTGGACTTTGAAACATGCTATGAGGTCTGGAATATTGTTACAATAAATAAGTTCCTCTTCTTTAGAAAAGAACGGAATAAAATCTTTTTCTCGGTTTCTAAACCAATAAAATGACGTACCAGGAGCTAGCAAATTTTTTTCTTTTAGTCTGGAACCTAAAACTTCTGCCGAATCCTTAGACAGATTTAAGTCTCTGTCTAAATCATTTAATTCAGACTGCGTGAAAAGTTTAGGTTCATCGCTAATAGAGTCATATACTTCATCAACATCATCATCACTTTCACATTCAGGCACAGTATCTGAATCGATATTTTCCACAGTTTCTGGAGGGGAAGGAACCGGAATACCAGGTCCATGAGAAACAGGACGTATAGCAGATGGAATGTCAGGATAAAATATTTCCTTTTTGTTCTTTAAATTGAATCCTTTCACATTACAAAGCCAAAAATAGCAATCATCACTATCATTTTTAGGTTCTCTCCAAACCATTGGTATACCAAATCGAAATGATTGTTTCTTGCCTTGAAACCATTGCCTTAATTCTTCTACGCAAATACTACAAACTTTGTGTGGAGCCCACGGCTTATCTTGATCACCCAATTTCATGCCAAAATAAGCGAAATACACTTTTTTAACAAAATCAGAAATGCTTCTCTGTTGTTTCTTCACTGTATAATTACCGCAAATATAACAGAAACAATTCGGTGAATTAACGCATCCTCTGGAAGTGGAAGTCATGTTCTCTAATGCAGCAATAACTAGAAGTTAAAATTACAACTATTACTATTAACTCACAGCTCGGAATAAAAACACATGTGTACAGCACAGAGTAAACAAAGACACTGAATCAGGAGTAGAGATAAGAACAGTGAAAAAGGGTGTGAAGAAGAGGGGGCGTACAGACATTTGCAAGCAGAAAAGATCCGATTTCATCTTGTTTCCTCTGTCTTGAATATTGTGTTTAATAGGCGGTTTGCCGGTTAAAAATTTGGAATCACCCTGTATATATATATATATATATATATACAGGGTGATTCCAAATTTTTTTTACAATAAAAGAGGGGTGATAGTACACATCAAGACAAACAATATTAAATAGGAGACCAAGGGTCCAAAACGTTTTCCTAAGGAAATAGCCGCCATTAAAGTTTAGGGACCAAAATTTCAAATAAACATGAAAAACGGAAAAATCGGTCGATTGATTTGCGGTTTTCACTAAAACTATTCTTTATTTAGGTATTTTCGTGAAAATAAATTATAAAGATAAATTTAAAAAAATGCCGATAGAGGGCGCTTTAGACTTTGGAGTAACGAAACACTCTTTTTTGGCGTTATTTTTTGCATCTTATTAAATACTTTCGTAAGCTTAGACTTGAACTTAAATTTTGAGCTCAAAATCTGAATAGCTGAGAGTCGTTAAGTAGACAAACTTAGCTGTATTCAGAGGGTTCAAATTTCAAATAATTGTAAAAAACGGAAAAAATTGGTCGATTCTTTTGCGGTTTTTGCTAAAACTAATTTTTAAATCAGCAGTTTTCTTGATCAATCAGTGTTTTCTTGAAAATAATTTTTAAAGATAAATTTCAAAAAATGCCGATAGAGGGCGCCTTAGACTTTGGAGTAGCTTAAAACTATTTTTAAGTGTTATTTTATAATCTCATTAAATGCTTTCAAATGCACAGACTTAAATTTTGGGCTGAAATTCTGAATCGTTGGGAGTGGTTAAGTAGCGAAAAATTGAATTGTGTTCGAGGAGGAAAGAGGGTTAAATTTCAACTCCTGAACACACTTCAGTTTGGGCTTCTTAACTCCTCATAACGATTCAGGATTTGAGCTAAGTTTAAATCTAAGCTTCCAAGAACATTTAAAATGCTTTTGCAAGCATTTAATTAGAACCAAAAAATAATGGTTAAAATGAATTGTTGGTTACTCTGAAGTTTAAGGCGCCCTCTGACGGAAATTTTTGAGATTTATCTTTAAAAATTATTTTCAAGAAGATACTGACTTAAAGAATAGTTTTATTTTAAACCGCAAACGAATCGACCTATTTTTCCATTTTCTATAATTACTTTAAATTTGAACCTCCTCCTCCCCCTTGAACACAGTTCAATTTGTGCTACTTAACCACTCCCTACTATTCAGATTTCGAGCTCAAAATTTAAGTTTAAGTCTAAGCTTCCGAAGTCATTTAAAGAGATGCAAACAATTCGGCAAAAAATAGTTGTTCGTTACTCCAAAGTCTAAAGCGCCCTCTATCGACATTTTTTGAAATTTATCTTTATAATTTATTTTCACGAAAATACTTAAATAAAGAATAGTTTTAGTGAAAACCGCAAATCAATCAACCAATTTTTCCGTTTTTTTTAATCATTTGAAATTTGAACCATCTGAACACAGCTCAGTTTATGTTACTTAACAACTCCCAACTACAGATTTTGAGCTCAAAATTTAAGTTTGAGTGTAAACTTACGAAAACATATAATGAGATGCAAAACATACCGGCAAAAAATAGTTGTTCGTTACTCCAAAGTCTAAAGCGCCCTCTATCGGCATTTTTTGAAATTTATCTTTATGATTTAATTTCAAGAAAATGCCGACATAAAGAATAATTTTAGTGAAAACCGCAAATCAATCGACCGATTTTTCCATTTTTTATGTTTATTTGAAATTCTGGTCCCTAAACTTTAATGGCGGCTATCTTCTTAAGAGAACGTTTTGGACCCTTGGTCTCCTATTTAATATTGTTTGTCTTGATGTGTACTATCACCCCTCTTTTATTGTAAAAAAAAATTGGAATCACCCTGTATATATATATATATATTATGTATTCAGTAGAATTTTTATATAATCACATGCGACGCGGGATAATTTCCTTTTCAATGAAATAATAATTAAATTGAAATTTGACTTTGAAAATCTTTTTTTTAATTACATTGAATTAATAAACTTTAGAATATTTACTTTTTTTAGTATAGAAAAAATATGTTATATGAATAGAGTTCTATCTTCGTAATGATGAAAACTAAATGTTTTAAATACTCAGCAAAATGAATAATCTGTATACGTTTGTAAATATAAAACTATATAGTTATTAGGATTAACGAGCAACATACTTATTTATTGTAGCCTGAATGAAAGATTAATAGAATTAAGATTAATTTGGTCGACAGAACGAACAAGAAAACAAGTAGCAACCTATAAGACAGTAAGGGTAATTTGAATATTTATCATAAATTTATATTCTCTGAAAGTCTTGAATGCTGAATTCTTTTGAATGTAATATGCTAATAAAATTTTTAATAAAATTAATTGATAACGCTTTTTGAGAACGGAATTATTTTGAAAGTTATGGAATGTATTTTGAAAAAAAAATTATATTTGAAATTACAACTAAATATGTCAAATATAAAAAAAAATCCACAGTTTGTAGAACAGCGACTCCAAAATAATTAATATTTGTGATTAATATCTTGCAGAATCAGAACCAGGATATTTCTGTTCTTAAAGAATCTATTAAACAGATAAACGGGAAATATAATAATTTAAAAAGTTTAGATAAAAAGATTCAGGAATTAATAGATGATGACAGCAAAAAAGAAACTGAATTTGAAACTGTTGAAGCTTATTCTAAAAAAATAATTTCTATAAAATCGAAACTAACGTATGCTATAAAAAATTAAAGTTGAACATGAAAATTCCATTAATAAAATAAATTCGAATTATGAGAGCATTTGAACAGAAATTTTGGTTTCTTGCACTCATTCAAAATTAAAATTACCAAAGTTTAATGTTACTAAATGTAATGGAGATCCTGTTGCTTGGCTATCCTTCTAGACCCAACTCCATACATTTGATGTGTTCACGATGCGTGATCTTCTGGTGTGATTACCATACGATTTTCATAATTCAAAAGTATTATTTACATTTTTAATTCTTTCTAAATTCAAAATGTTTTCATGTGAGCATTTATTATTATCAGGCTTTACGACCAAAACGTGTTATGAGTAGCTCAAAAACCACTTTTTGCACTAGAAGCAGTTCTAGAAATGAAAGAATGCAAATAATTAAATTTGTCAATATCAGTTAAACATGACATTAAATATTTCAAAGTTGTCCGTATCTTTAACGGTTAATATCTCGATTAATTACCGATGATTTTTTTCGAAAATCTTTATTAACAATATCTTTATACTTCTGCTATGATAGGTACCTTCAGCGTGTCTCAACATCTTTGCTGGATGCCCACAAATGAGACATATTTTTCACTCTATTTTTGACGATATCTCTGGAAATATTATGCCTAAAATTAAAAGAAAAGTATTTTTGAGTTTAGCATAAGAAAAGCTTTCACTCGATATACAAAGAAAATATTTTTTATTTCAAGTAACTTAATAACCCTCCTCCCTATATTTCTTCCAAGTGCATTTGTAAATGTTTAATATTCTGTAAATGTATAAGCCAATATTCTTTATTACTTCCCCCTATTTTAATTTTCCATGTTTTATAGCATACTTATAAAATGGCTGTGACAGACAGACACACGAGTGATCTTATAGGATTCGGTTTTTACTTTAAAGTACGGTACCCTAAAAAAAGTTTTCGCCAAATTGGAACCATTGTTCTTTTAAAATTAAAATCATCATCTCAGTATCGTATTTTTTTACGATTAATTTTCTAATCCAACAAATCTATAGCTTAATTTAAAAAATCCTTATTATTTTTCCACGCATCTCAAATAAAAATGCAGTTCACTTCATTTGAATTTTTATTAATGTAAACCTGATCATTTTATTCTTTATACTCGAGTTATTCTAAATTCAATGTTTAATTCCATTTAAAAATAAACACCACGTTTGCATTCAATTTATTCGTGCTGTTTTTTTAAATACCGTAATTTCGGGTGTATAAGCCGCGGATCAAACAATTCTTTTTGGACCCAGAAATCTTATTTAGTGATTGAAAACAAATATTTACGTCGATCTAAAAAGTTACATATGTTTCCTAAATAATTCTGGGTCGAAAAAGAATTGTTTGATCCGCGGCTTATACACCCGAAATTACGGTAATAAAAATATTCTGGGTGTTTTTGCGTGATGTTTGCCATCTGAAAAAGCATTTATTTATTCAAATTATTCAAAGATTTTCAATTAAAATCTCATGTAAATAATTGTAAATCAATGCGATATTTTTAAATGAAGGATAACTTGAGGTCAAAAGCCGTATTATACAAGATTCCGTATCAGGTAGTTTTCATATGTAGAGACGCTATATAGACTGGGAGGCGGTAACAGAGGCATCACCTCATCGTGTTCCCGGATGAAAAGCTAGAACTAGTTAAATAGCGATTCGCATATTAAAACGTAATCGGTCTGCCAAATCATATCTTGGAGAAAAACAGCTAAAAATCCATTTTTAGCGGTTGACTCATAGGTTTACTATTATGTTTTCCTGCTTCAAAATCATCTATGTTTTCATTCATTTGGGGGCAGAAAAGCACAATGGTATATTTTCGAGTTAACTGCTAAAATTACTTTTTTGGGTGCTTTCAATCGAGGTATGACATGACAGACATCTGCATTTTAATATGTGATTCGATATTTAACTAATTCTAGATTTTCATCCGTGAACTCGATGAGGTGATTGTCTGTGCTGCTGCTTCACGGTCTAATATGAAGGCGCCGCTTAGTTACAAGGAAAAGGGTGCCCTACTGATACTTTAATTTCCGTTTGCGTTCTTTTTTCTTAACTGGTAATTTTTTATTGTCATTTCGTTTTAACACTTCTGGAAGTGTCCAAAATATTGTATGTGACTTCTTTATTTGCCTATATAAGCCACAGTTTAAACAGCCGAGAAATAAATCTGATATTATGAAAGAGTACTGGTACTTGGCCTTTCTGCAAAGCATAAATGATTGCCGGTTCATGCTTCTTCACGTCTGTAACGGAGAGGAGGGAGGACCGGGGTATTGCCCAATACTTTGGTTTGAGTCTTCGACAATTTTGGGGGATAAGATGTCACTTTTTTTCTATGAGGGTAAAATGCCGGTTGTATTCTATTTCGGGGAAATTTCCGGTTAATTCTTCATTGTTTAAATTTCTCTTGGCTATTAACTGACTTGTCAACGATTTTAATCACATAATTTAAATCAATAATTAAATTGTGATTTTAATCAACTGATTTAAATAATTCATTGATTAGAATCGTAGAATTTCTAAATGTCTAAAATGACAAAAAGAAATATTTCAAACTAAAGTGAACATAATTTGAAATGTTTCTACATGCATTCTTATATGGGTGATTCTCAAAATAGGGGACAATTTCAAAAGTGAAATCTTAAAAAAAATACTGTTAGCAAAATTTCTGAAAAAAATAGGTGTTGTTAATATAGTATTAGGTATACTTTACATGTAGTCAGCAGATCTAAATATTTAAAAGTTAACTTTAAAAAAAATAATTAGTATTTTTTGAGCCATGCTAATGACAAAACAAATTGCATGGAATAAATATTTTAAGAAATTTTTATTTTCTTCCTGTTTAAATATTTTTTCTATATTTATTAGCCTTCCTTTTCAACAAATGGTTTCCATTTTTACATATATACATATAAGGAGAATAAAAACATTACGAAAGAGCAAACTTTGTTTACATGAGCAACATTCTGACACTAACAATGTAAGAAGCTGTCTTAGTGATTTTCTGACAGATTTAATGCGTATTTTAGGGATAATAAATGTAATACTTAAATTTATATGTAAAATTAAACTTTATAAAAGATATAATATAAGCAATGGTTACATTTATGCACTTAGGAATCTTTAGCATGGACAGAAAAACCATGCTAATGGCACTGATATTTGTCCATGCTAATGACAAATTTCAATTTAAATAAGATTATGAGCCATAATATAATCACAATGCAATAGTCCTTTCTGGGGCTTTTTAAAACACAAAAGTCCTATGCAAATAAGTAAAATAAAAATTTTAATTATAAAATAAACATGAAAATTATTATCCATTCTAATGACATAAAATTGATGTACGAAACTAATATTCAACTTCTATTCTTAAAATACAATACATGCTTCTATTTTCAGGCTGGGATAAAATGGCTACTTGTTGCCATGGAAAAACTTTATATATTCAAACTATTGTCATATGTGAAAATGAAATTTTGATTAATAACCAGCTGTTATAATATGACCTTGTTTTGAAAATAGATTATGGAGGACAAACTTTCTTTTTTTATATACTATAATTTTATTTTTAAAAAGAAATTTATTGGATAAATCCTCTCTTTGATTAATTTAAAGAAAGAATAACCTTTGTTTTATTTTATAAACATGATATTAACTGTTGAAAAAGCTAGTATATACAAGGCACAGCTTATGTGGACATCCATGCTAATGACATTTTGAACATTTATTCTGTTATTTTAAGGTGTAACATGTAAATATAAAAACATGACAGAAAACCTCTCAATTTTTTTTGTATGCGTAAAGACATAAATTGTCCCCTATTTTGAGAATCACCCATATAAATAAACTTTTTTGGACTTATAAATGACTGTTTAATATCTATTATTTTTAATCATTGTTAAAAATTTGATTTTAAATGCAGTTATAAATAATTCCATCAACTGTAAATATAGGTACTATATATTTTAGTTTTAGATAACAAGGGGGTTCTGATGCCTAAGAGGTACTCTCGCCAACGTACTTCCGAATATTGCTGACTCTAAAATCACAGTATTTGGGATCTCCTCTGAAAAGTTTACCAAACATTAAAACATAATTAAATGACTAGAAGCAATCACCTGTTATCAGTTACCATTTTCAAGGAATTTAAGATTGAAACAATTGCTGTTGAAACAGCTAACGGCTATCTTCGTGATTGATTAAATAAAATCAACCAAACAATTTAAAATTAGCTTGTATCAAATGGCCATGTAAGAAAATTTAAAAAACACTTTTATTTTTTTAAATTAAACATTTTAAACGCATCGTTTTAAATATGACGTAATTTTCACCAAAGTTTTGTTTCACATTTTTACCTGGGAGGACGCGCGCGCAGGGCCTAATAGACCCAAAGTTAGTATTGTTTTTACAATTCTAACCACTAATTATTTTTCAGTAATCTCCAACTTACTTTTTCGCAGAATTTGTAAGAATTGTTTCCGTTTAATAAAATGGCGATTATTATTTGCTTTTATTGGTGAGTAAGTTAAAAATATCCATACCCTGAGTAAGTGCACGTTCTTCCGAGTTAATATTCACGCAAAAATAATTCTAAAGGTCTATAAAAACCAAACTAAATCCGTGTGACTATAGCAATTGCGAATATATTGGTGTAAAAAGACTTTCTTAAAAGGTATTACAAAAGAAAAAAATCAAAGATTAGAAAAAGAGATTCTTTAACAGACGATAATATAAATGATGAGTAAAGATTACCTGGTACCAAAATTCAGAAGATGAAATTTTATTTATTTTTCTAAAAAAAAAAAAAAAAAAAAAAAAAAAAAAAAGAGAATGAATGTTTAGAGGGCCTAGAAGAATACAATAAAACCTCGAAAAAATGAAATTCAGTTAAGTGCATTCCATAAAACTGTTGATTATACACAGTTGCTCAAAGTTCTCAAACAAACGTGCAATTTGTGACACATCTGAGATATTGCTAAAAAAACCCAAAGGAACCTATGAAAGACATCAACAAGAAAGCTGGATTTTATTACAATTTACCACTTTGACTTTATCATATTTAAACTTTTTATAATGATTTCAAAAGGCATACATAGTTAAAAGCCACAAAAGTTGTCAATGTTAAAGAGAGAATAGCCTTTTTTTTTCAAATATTAGTTGTTGTTTTTTTTTAAATTGCCAACATTTGTTGCATTCATATATTTTTTAATTTCCTAATATTAAGTAAATTAATAACTTTTGTATCGCTAAAATATTAATGTTACTTTTATTCTTTCCATTGTGTTTTATATTGTTTCATTAAAAATTATTATTTACATTGAAACTCCAGAGGGTATCTTAGTCCTAGACGGTTTGCCGTCTTCCCCATAACTTCGGGTAAAATGTCGAATTGCAAATTTTTACAAAAGCAAAATTTTCGATATTTTCTATAATATCTGTAGTATGAAGTATTTTTTTAAATCATACATAAGAGTGAAAACTTAACAAGAAATCAATGAACAACAAATTAAAACAACAGGCAATTTTTAAAACTGTTAAGTCAAAAATTACATCACCTTCAATCAATCTATCCTTTATTTTATCCTAGTGTTACAGTGTTAAAGAGATTTTATGTTATTTATTTTTTCTCCCACTCTATGCAGTTAGTTATTAAATATGTTCTAGAACTGTTATTTTCTAAATCTCCTTAATTAAATGTTGTGTGTGATATATTCCACAGAAATTATTGCTCAATTCACCTTGATAAACCAATAAGATTAAATAAGGAAATATGAATTATTAATTAAATTCAAATGATCCGCAGTACTTTAATATTGCTTTTATACAGAACATAATGACAGAACTTTGCGTTATAATGTTTTTACAATGTGAATTACTGAAAAAATACCTCTGTCGCCTTAAATTATTAAATGCTTCTAAGAAACCGCTAGAACTCATGCAAATATAATTAATGTGCTTAACACGGATAGAGAAATGTTGAAGAAATACAAAAAGTCGTTTTAATTACATATCTACTGTTGTCGTGTGTCACATTTGAATTTCAAATAACTATACTACGTGTATAGAATATTCCTTTCATATTGAATTAACTTTTTAACTAATAAAACTTTCGTTTTTATTCTACCTTTTCTTATAAGAATGAAAACAGCGCCCTCTAGAAGCAATTTTTTTTAAATTATCGATAGTACTTAGAAAACTTTCAGTAGTAATGAAAAAAGTAAGGAATGTCTAGACAGTGCTCGTTTCAATATGAAATGACATCTTACATATAAAGAACTTTAATATAAGACAAGAAATTACAATGGTCCACAACCCAATAACCGGGTGAAATACGTCAGTAATGAACTGCAGGAGTGGGACATTGTAACTCAGAGGATTATCGACCTCTATTAAAATAAGAATGAAAGCTTGAGTTCTGCTCAATAGATTTTTCGTTCAGATTGTTAATTAGGTCATTCTTGCTAAAACGTTTTCGTATATGACATTTGTATGTTTCATGATTACAGAATTATGGAGGAAAGTTCTAACAGATGAGATAAAGTCTATTATGAAAATTTACCTTAAGAAAAAAATTGTGTTTATTGGATTTCTATGGACTTGCAGTATTATATAGATAATTTTTCAGGGAACGTTTTAATGTATAACATATTGTTCTACGTTGATTAATTATACAACTATGGTGAAAGTTCTGCAATTAGATCAATTCTATAATAAACAAAACGCATTTTGAAAAGTTCTACGGAGCAGATCTTTACGGAAGTTAAAAGTTATAAAGTATGCAAAAAAATTCTGAGATTTATACATAAGTTTTGCATTATGAACTGAAGAACCACATTCAACGTGAATAAAAGAGTGAGCAAAAGCTATTTTATCAATAAAAATAACAAATGCATACAAGGTACGATTTCCTTTACTTTGAAAAAAAATGTAGGCTCAATATGCACACCAGCCGCAGAAAAGTGGTGTACTCTTTTACATTCTTTGCTTAAGGGGGTAGTAAGGTATTTTTTTTTCTTTTTTTGCATTTTTTAATTTTAATTTTATATTAATGCACAACATCTTAAGATTATTCTGTGAAAATTTGAAAGGAATTGAAGTAAAACTGACGGAGATATACACTTGTAAGTCTCCGCCCTCCGATTTCACACTGAAGAATGCGGCCGCAACAATCAGCTACCAAGTAGCTGCTACTGCTTGACCAGGTTTCAAAGGCCTGTCCTGGCATACTGCCAAAATAATGGATCTTTCCGAAGGTACACGTACACGTGTGTACACGGTGCATTGATGATTCTGTGTAAGTATATGAAAAAAGCAGTAATTTACAAATATCTATTTCGACAAAAACGTCTGTGAAACTTTAAACGTGTTTTTCTAACACTTCGCTTTTTCGAAGCCGGTGAACTCCGTAGCTCAAAATCTACTGAACCGATCTTTTTAAAATTTTACTCACTCTTTCTTTATATAAATTACGAGATAACGCTGTCGAGTTTTTTTTTTTTTAATTTTAACTTACTTTTAAAAAACAAAATATCAGATTTTTTTTATGAAAAATCAGTATTTTGACTTCCGAGCCTTGTAAAAAATTGAAAAATCAATAATAAAAAAAAAACTCGACAGCGTTCCCCGAGGAAACTTATCAACTAATTAAATCAATTTGGTTTTTTAATTTCAGTTGATCCAATCATGAGTTATGCGGTTCACCGCGAATCAACTTTTTTTTGGGACGTCTTCGAAGATTCGCTGTCATCGGCTCATTTTTTAATATTTCTTAATGAAAATTTCACAGAATACTCTTTAAATGACATATAATTATACTATAACTATACAAATAAATAAATATTAATTGTATCCTTACAAAAAATGATAGAAAATATGCTTTTTTTCCCTCGAATTAACCTTACTACCCCCTTAATATACTTTAAAAAAAATACGCTGAGCTGACTCAGCTGTACAGTTTTTCTTCAAAACTTTAATAGTCTTATTTTAATATTAATGATAATGACTAGACATTTCGATTTTAGACTATTATCTAATATCTGTAGACTGCTTGATGAATGCTTCTTGAATTCGAAGACATAAAACAAAAGTTTGACGTCATATTTTAAAGTGAATATTAAGTGACATAAATAATCAGGGGACCAAGAAAAAAATAATGCAAAATATAGTATTTGATACTATAAGAGATCGTACTAGAACATAAAATGCTCGAAGTGATCTGATGTTATATTGAACGTCTATGTGGGCTTATAGAACATTTATATGCATTTATGTTAAGATAGCACACATATTCATAATTCGTGAAATGTTAAAAGTTTCTGTGAAAAAAAATGAAAACACCTTTGCATTATTTTTTCTATGTCTTGCAGAGTTTTTAATCAATATTAATGTTAGTATTATGAAATTTAAAAAGTACAGTATGCTACAATTGAAAAATCAACATATTGAATGTTTGATGAGATATAAGCATTTCGTGTTAAATACATTTTATTACACTTGCACATACGATATTAAAAACATAATTTGGTAAGTAACTATTTTAATGTTTGGTGCAATTTCATAATTTTCAGTCATATGGTCTGTCGGACGTTCCTCTCAGCCCACACAACTTTGAAGAAAGTCCGTAGTAGTTATTAGCTGCCACCACCGATATTATTAGGTGATATCGGTCACCCACTGTGAGGATTGAGTAAATGAACACCGACGCTTTCAATTAACTGAACTAACAGTTTATTTATACTATATGTACACAAGAAATACACTATTTACAATTATATACAATTACAACTCGGATATAGATGATCCGGTTCAACATTAAATTAAATAAGTAAACGGTTGCCTGTGTACTGTTCACAATTACACCTTCTTCCTCACACTCAATGCACGTTAGATTAACTTTATCAGAGATCAGATTCGAATCTACCAACACATGGATACTCGGATTATGGTATCCGGCCCAGAGCACTACACACCGGGATGTCTGTATCCCTTGCTCTCCAGATACGAACTCAGCCTACGCTCTCTGACACAGAGCACTCTACGCAAGGGCCTCTGTACTACACTGCTCTCTAGGTACGAGCCCAGATACGAACTGCCAAAATCTCAGACAAGACTTGCTTTTCTCAAATCACTGCTTTTCCCCAATGTACATACCCCTGTGGAGCTTCTCCGTTGGACGCATTCCACATTGCTTTCTTCATTCGTGGCATGTTCCTTGCTTGCTCACCATTCACATACATCGCTGACGGATGAACACGCCTCTCGGCAATATTTTCTTTCTCACTTCACCACCTGCACATGATCACCTGTCAATTCTCATTTTAACAAAGAGTGTCACCCTGAAAATTCCAGTACACAGCCGTTACAATGCATAAAATATTAAGATAGAGAAATAATAGAAATTCCAATCTGTACCAGATGTTTTCTCAGAGCCTGACACCCCCCACCTTAGCTTAAAATATGCCTTTTAGGGGCTAATTTTCCCCAAACACATAGTAATATCACAGAAGAGTTCAATAGTCTCTTTGCAGATCTCTTCATTATGCTTATTACACATTTATTTCTAGGTGTCTGAACATTGTCTACTGACATCTCTACTGAACCTTGTACTAATATTATTATTACATAAACAATACACTATTATAAACACAAAATTAAAAAATAATTACACATATACAGGGAAAAAATTAAACACATGGTGACATCCCTTTAAGGTTGTCCACTATTTGGTCATTGATGCTGATGGGCTAGCAACTGGTTGTTCTTCCTATCTCTTTCTATGTAGCCTAGAAATTGCATCAGCATTCAAATGTTGAGCTCCTGGACGATGAGAAATACTCAGGTTGCAGCGTTGCAAGGCAAGAGCCCATCTAGTGAGTTTAGGGACCTTGGAGTTCTTTCAGTGAGAAATTTTAATGAATTGTGATCTGTAATGATCTCAATTTGAGATCCATAGGTCCACTTTTCAAACTTTCGCAACCCGAAGAAAACACTCCAAGCCTCTTTCTCGATACTCGGCCAAGCACGCTGAGCCCCTGACAATTTCTGACTGGCAAAAGCTATCGGTTTAAACTGACCCTTTTCATCTTTTTGAGTAAGACAACATCCTACTGCCACGTGGTAAGCATCGGCGTGAAGCTGATATTCCCGGCCAAAGGCAGGTGTAGCCAAACTCGTCACTTTAAATAACTCATTCTTAAGAGTATTAAATGCTTCTTCTGTCCTTTCATTCCATGGTACAGTATTTTTAACCTTCCCTTTAGTTAATTCGGTTAACGGTATAGCTATTTCGGCATAATTTGGAATATAAGATCGGTAAAATCCCATTAATCCCAAAACAGATCTAACTTCCTTTTCAGTTTTTGGTCTCTTTAAATCCCTTATTGCTCCTATTTTCTCCTCATCCGGTGCATGCGTTCCATCCCCAATTACATGACCTAAAAACATAGTCAATTTCTCTCCAAATTTACATTTATCCAGCCTAATCGTAAAATTTCTATTTTTCAGCTCTTCAATGGCCGCCCTAACATGCTCACAATGTTATTCCAAGGTGTCGAAGAAAATGATGACATCATCAATATATGCTTCCGCATACCTCCGATGACCTTGAAGAACCTCATTCATATCTTTGTGAAACGTAGCAGCCGCCCCTGATAAACCAAAAGGCATAGTACGCCACTGATAAGTTCCATTATGCGTTGTAAAAACTGTCAAATGTTTACACTCCTCAGCCATTTTAATCTGCCAATAACCCCTCAATAGATCAATCGAAGATAAATATTTAGCCGCCTCTGCGGTATACATGATTTCTTGTGAATCTTTCAACGGAAAATTTGGAACCTGAGTTACCGAATTTAAAGCTCTATAATCTGTACAAAGTCTAACAGTTGCGCCTTTTTTCGCCACGCAAACAATTGGATGACCAATTTCGGCATTTGACACTTCGATTAGATTTAATTCTAATACTGAATCTGTCTATCTACTTCCTCTTTGTAAAATACCGGTACGCTATATAACTTTCGCTTTTTCCTTGCCACCCCCGGTTTCAGATCAATACGATGTTCTCCTACTTCCGCTGGTCGTACAGGACCCATAAACACCTCTTTATTCTCCCTGAAAATGGACTTTATATCTTTGACTTGATTATTAGATAATCCTTTTATTTCGAACCTCTCTATATCTCGTTCTACTTCTTGATCCCAATTTAAAATAGGAATTTCCCCAACTTCTCCAAATTCCTCATCCCCTTCGAAAACAATATTAACTATATTACACTTAGCAATAAAATCTCGTATTTTATTTGGGTCCACGTGCTTCCTACTTCTGTCGGCAACTCAACTATAAACGAATGCTGGTTTCATTTTTCGACGATAGTTGCCGGCCCTTGCCACCTAGAATATAACTTATTAATTGAATCAAAAATTAACAGTATTACTTTATCGCCTTCTTCAAACGTTTTTTCTTTTGACCTTAAGTTATAATGTTACGCCATTCTTTTTTGTTGCACCTCGGACGATAATTTTGCCTCATTTGCCGCTCTTTCTAAGCGTCCCCTAAGTTTATTCAAATACTCATGAATCGGCGTAGTATCTGTCTGCGCTCCCTTATTTTCTCCTGCCCAGGATGACTTGAGAATCGATAAAGGACCATCCGGCGCTCTACCATATAATAACTGGGAAGGTGCGATTCCCGTCGTAGAATTTGGGACTTCCCTATACGCCCATAGTATAAATGGTATTTGTTCATGCCATCTTTTTTCTTCTTCTCTAATAGTGTGATGTAACATACGTTTAAGAGTCTGATAAAACGTTCCACAAGACCGTTAGAAAATGGATACTGGGGGGTCGAAAATCGTGGACTTGTCTAACCTTTTCTCAAATTCTTTCGTTAAGTCGGCTGTAAAATTGGTTCCATTATCGCAGGCGATTATATTTGGAATTCCTGTCCTGATAAATATTTGAAGTAACGCATCACACACGGTTTTAGCAGTTAAATTTTTTAGAGGATCGCATCCGCCCATCTGGTATGTTGATCAATTAAAGTTAGTATATACTGATGCCCTTGTGAACTTTTAGGATCAATAGGCCCAATTAAATCAACATTAACTACCTGAAATGGAAGTTCCGGCCGCGATACTGGGGAAATAGGAGCTCTATCATTCACTTTAACCCCTCTAGTCAATTGGCACTCTAAACACAATTCACAAAATTGTTTAGTTTCTTTCGCCATCCCCTCCCAATAAAATGAATACCTGATTCTGTGTAACGTTTTCTTGGCTGCATGATGCCCTCCAAATACCGAAGTATGCGCTAATTTTAGAATTTCTTCCCTTCTTATCTTGGGTACTACTAATTGCGCTATTGTTTCGCCTACATATTTCTCTTTATGATATAATAAGCCATTTACAATATAATAATCCCCCTTTTCCGTTTCAGCTAATTCTTAAGCTCTCTCTAACTCTTTACAATCCAATGGGGATTTCTTAAACAAATCTGAATTGCTAATAATAGCTTTATTATCTTTCTCCACTTCCGTTTTTTCTGGATTCTGACTTTGTATATTTTGCGATCTCGCTTCTATTGCGTAAACATTACAATTATCGCTACTCATACCTTCCTTTTCACTCGAGTTATCAATAATAATTTCTGAATTTTCTAATTCTTGGGGCTCTAGCAATGGCTCCACGCGTTTGACACCTGATAACTCACTAATCGCCTCGGGATGTAAAATTACTTGCTCCTTAATATTATCGGTGATTGCGCAAAGTACTTCCTGATGAATTATATTAGTTTGTCCGAATTACGGAATAGCTAACGGTAATTTAACCAACGGTGATTTAATTGCTTCACCAAATAACCCTTGTAAATAAATACTACCCGCTCCTTTCAATTTCTCTTTCGGTACCAAATCTTTATGTATAACACTAATTTCACATCCAGAATCAACCAATCCCTTTGCTTTTTGCCCATTTACACTAACTTCAATTTTCTCAAGTTTATTTAATTTCTCACCTATATCATTAGTTCTCTGTTCGGCCTTTGCCGATATTCTCGCCACAATAGCTCCATTAAGTAACTCTTTATCTCCTTTTAAAACAATCTCATGTACACCCGCTTTCGGATCTCGCCCTTTTTTACCATTATTATTTCCCTCATTACCCACTTTATTACAAAAACGTTGGTAATGACCTCTCAAATCACATTTAAAGCATTAAGAAGCTGAAGCATCACTAGGTTTCTTAAAATCTATTTTCCTATCCGAAAAAAAATTAGTCTCATTACTCCCGTTTTGTCTCCAATTACCATTAACTTTACTATCCTTTACTATCCTTACATTGTTTACATACCTATCTTTACCTTTAAAACTTTTATACGTCACTGCGTAAGACTTGTGTTTAGCGTCAAAATAATTGTCACATTCTTTAGCAATTTTAGAAGCTTCTAACCATTTACACTGGTGAGGTAACCCAATATATGATGCAGTATCCTCATCTAACGTACTTACTAACTTATCAGTAACTATTAACTGGTTGACCTTTTCATAAGAGTCAGCACCTCTAATCTTACAATAATTTTCCCATGTTGCTATTAAACGCGATACAAATAATACATGAGTTTCATTCTGGTTTCTCTTAGCCTTCTTAAAATTTTCCAAACACGCCTTCGGTGTCGACTCATGTTCCCTTTGGACTAACTTCTTTAACTCCTCATAATTCTCCATTTATTCCCTAGTGATATAAATCAACAAATTATCCGCCTCATCTCCTAAAATAGTTAGTAGAATTTCGGCCTGCTGGTTTTCCGGTACATTTTTAGTATTGAATGCCCTTTCTAAACTGTTGAAAAATAAATTTCATCTCTCAGTCCCTTCTGGTACTTTGATAGACAGAGTTTTAACACTTTTGATCAATTTTTCGATGTTACTTTCATTACTAAATTCCTTAGACTTATTAAAAAATTATTTGCCGATCCTTGAACCCTTAGCCTCTCCATTTCTAATTCATGTTCTATTCTTAATTTTTCAATCCTCTCTTCTCTTCCTAACCTTTCCTGTTTTTCTAACCTTTCGTGTTCTAATTTTTCATGTGTTTCTAACTTTTCGCGTTCTAATTTTTTGTGTTTTTCTAACTTTTCGCGTTCTAATTTTTCCTGTTTTTTTAACTTTTCGCGTTATAACTTTTCCTTTTTTACTTCACGCTCTAATCGTTCTGCAACAATAGCGTCAGATAATTCCTTAATAACCCCCTCTTCATACCCATCACTTTCCATTATCTTTTTCCTAACCTGAATTCTGGTATCACCTTCCGTGAATTCAGCACCCAGTTCTTCGGCTATCACCTGAAGATCCACCTTTTTTAGTTTCAGTAAGAAAGCCATACCTTCTCCGATTGTTATTGCCACCCTACTGTACAATTATATTTACACCTACCAAATTAATATTTCCTAACTTTCTAATTTAGTACAGTTATACCCCATCTATTATACTAATTAATACCTTTCATATAATCGATGTATTACATTTCTAATTAACCTACTGAATACTCTAAATTTCCTCAACTACTGATATCACACAATTTACTTCCAATAAAATAAAAGGTAAAACAGTAATTCGATTTGACTACTATGCAATATAGATTCCAATTTATGCACTTAGATAATAACATACAATTTACATAATAATACTGACACGTTGAAATTGAACAAAAGAATTGATGTCAATAAAAAAAGATCTATATAAAGAAAAATTGTACAACATGCATATATAAATTTCTACAATTATCCTCACTAAAATATTTCCAAATTCAATACTGGTTCTCACACTTAAAACAAATATACTCTAAATCTTCACTTTTATTTTTCCTCCCTATGACCCTCTTTTGAGCCTTTTGTTTCGTGAGCCTTTTTTTTCACTACTCTGGACAATTAGAATTCTAAGCAAATGTTGCTATCAACTCTTCAAACTTAAACAATATTGCTTCATTTAAATATTACTGTAATAATAATTTAAATTTAAGTAAATTTAATTATTCCTTCCGACTTCTATTAACAAAATGCATTAATTTTGTTTACTACCATTATTAGTAAAAAAAAATAAATAGAAAATCAATATTAATTCAAATTATTATGACCTTTCCTTAAAACAATAGAAAATATGGTTATTAATACTTCCTACCTATCTGAACACAATTATTTAATTATAAATTATCTAGACAATTTACTTAAATTACTATTAATTATACAACAGCAACATTTGGTTCGACATTTCAGCAGAAGATAATGATCAAAACACCTTACCTTTTGTACTTTATCTGCTGGGGTACTCTTCTATTCACCGGTGGTTCCACGATTTGGCGACCATAAGGAACAACACTTAGTTCAGTTCTCTCTAATAAAGTTGCGGCACAACACTTTAGTTCCCTCGACGCTTGATTTTTATTTCTCTAAAATTCCGCTCGACGATCCCGCATTACCACGCAAGAATTCCACTGGGTACTCCGGCACTAACACACTGCAACACGGCTCGCTGGTCACTGGTCTCAGACGATTCTATCCCGACGCTGGCACCAATTTGTCAGACGCTCCTCTCAGCCCACACAACTTTGAACAAAGTCCGTAGTAGTTATAGCTGCCACCACCGATATTATTAGGTGATATCGGTCACCCACTGTGAGGATTGAGTAAATGAACACCAACGCTATCAATTAACTGAACTAACAGTTTATTTATACTATATGTACACAAGAAATACACTATTTACAGATATATACAATTACATCTCGGATATAGATGATCCGGTTCAACATTAAATTAAATACAGTAAACGGTTGGCTGTGTACTGTTCAAATTATACCTTCTCCCTCACACTCAATGCACGTTAGATTAACTTTATCGGAGATCAATTTCGAATCTCCCAACGCATGGATACTTGGCCTACGCTATCCGGCCTAGAGCACTACACACCGGGATGTCTGTATCCCTTGCTCTCCAGATACGAACTCAGCCTACGCTCTCTGACATAGAGCACTCTACGCAAAGACCTCTGTCCTACACGGCTGTCTAGGTACGAGCCCAGATACGAACTGCCAAAATCTCAGACAAGACTTGCCCTTCTTAAATCACTGCTTTTCCCCAATGTACACCCACCTGTGGAGCTACTCCATTGGACGCATTCCACATTGCTTTCTTGATTCGTGGCATGTTCCTTGTTTGCTCATCATTCACATACATCACTGATGGATGAACACGCCTCTCGGCAATATTTTCTTTCTCACTTCAACACCTGCACATGATCACCTGTCAATTCTCATTTTAACAAAGAAAGAGTGTCACCTTGAAAATTCCAGTACACAGCCGATACAATACATAAATTATTAAGATAGAGAAATAATAGAAATTCCAATCTGTAGCAGACGTTTTCTCAGAGCCTGACATGGTCATTATCTTTTTTGCTGAAACATCTTGCTGATTAAAATGTATTGCATATTTCCTTTTATCTTTCTTTTTCTTTTCTTTTGTTATACACATATTCAAAAAATTTTAAAACATATTGGTACTTGTAAGATTTTTTGTGTTTACTTTTATGAACTTTCAGCTGCTAAGTCTCATATCACCATACTTTGACACTTTAACAGTTTATGTTTGTTGAACTAATAAACTAATTAGCAGAAAAAGAAATGTTGAAATACCACTTTCTTCAAAAATTGGTATTCGTCTTATTGAGGTGAAAATTTTCTAATATCATACAAAAACACTGTTAAAACATAGTGATAATCAAAATTTTTAAACTACATAGAAATTAACCTTTTTTACCTCGTTTAATATACAAGCATATCAAATTCAGTGATTAATATCAACCCTTAACTCTTTTTTTGATAGAAATTCTGTATTTAAAAAGACAAAGATTGCTCTTAAAAAGTGGTGCGAGATTTACTAGAAAGGAAACTAATTTATCTATACATAAACATCCCTACATTAGTGGCACACCTTCCCAGTCCAACGGGTTAAATATTTCAAACGTATTTCATTTTTTAAATTTTTACGAAATTGTTGTTGACGTTTAAAATTCTATGCCATTAATATCTTTCACAGTGTGGATTAAATTTGATTAAAATAATAGATTAAAAATTACTTCTATTTGACACACTCTATAGAAATAAAACCAAAATGATAATCTATATTAAAAGAATAAAAGTTCAACATGCTATCCGACGATAATAATATTAAACTATACTACTATGATAATTTAACGTTCCTAATACCAAAAATTTCAAGAAGTATTCAAGACACTTTCTAAAGGTACTTAATTTTATAAACTATAAAAAAAAATTATAACAGTCAAAAGAAATTGAAAAATAAATACACGTCTTTTAAAATTTTACATAGTATTTACCAAAAATAAAAGAAATCAAATTCAATATCCATGTTCGTCAAAAAATCTATAAAAGATTTTATTTAACAGACAGAATTTTATTTCTTATTTCTCATTTTCCTTAGTGTAAGTAATCTCATTTTTATATTCAACAAATTATTGTTTGTGAAATGTGAAATAAATTTGAATAAATGAATAAATTGCTAATTCAAAAAATATAAATTTCCTTGCGAATTTTGAATGTAAATTTCACTGAATAAATTGAAAAATATTGTATTTCATTATTGAATGTGCATAAAAATATCTAAATAAAAATGGTAAATGACAGGGCTTATTTGTAGATTAATCTAAGCTTTACAGAGAAAATTTTTATTTTATTAGAATTATTATTCGCAGTAAAATATGAGATTAATAGCAAAAAAAAAAAAATAATAATAATCTTAAATGAAACATACATTTCAATAATTTGTTTTATTAATCCTTTGAAGATTTATATTTCTAACAATTTTATGGCAGCAAGATTTTAGCTCGTTATCAGTAAGCCCCATAAATGACCGATAATCTCGCATTAGTACATAATTTTTAAAAATGGTTTAGTGTGTTCTTATCAATTTTTAAAAAATGTATTCATGATAATGATAGAATGTTCTAATCGATGCACATTTAAATGTATAATAAAATTACTTTACAAATATTAATATTGTGTACTAGTATACAGTCGCGCCAACTTTTGAAAAGTATTGGGATGGTTCAAAAAAATTGGGTGGGCTCAAAAATATTTTTGTAAAATGGAGTGACCAATTTGTTTTTCTTTGATGGGTTAACAGATGGTGAAAGATGAGAATCTTAAATCAAATTATCATATTTTAAAAAAGTTTCAATTTTAATTAAATTATATTCTCATAAATTTTTCCTTATAAAGACACTTATATTTATTGTAATATTATGATATCAGAACATGGCTACAAATTTTATTAGAAACATGGCAGCAAAACTATTTAGTCATCTGGGGTTCATGGGTGCTAGTCAGAGAATTAAAAGACATGGTCATTTGCAAAATAAATGTTATTCTAAGTAGAAAAATGAATAACAAAATATTAATGACATGAATAACTAGAACAATGAAAATCGGGTACACTGCGATTCAAAATTACTGGGTAGGCTCGGGCCTCACGGACCCATATAACTTGGCGTCGCTGTTAGTATATAGCCCCTGTCAATAAATGACGTAATTTCAACCTGTGTTTTGTTTTCATAAGATTTGATACACGCAAACAAAATAAAGATTTTACTATTAAAGAGTTTGTATTGTAGAAAATCACATTTAAAAAATAAAAATAAATTTCTACAAATGCAAATGAATTTTTTTTTATTTTTTATTTTGGAGGTTTTTCTGGAGGTTTCACAAAGTATCAAAATTAAATATTGAGTGAAATCTTGGACTTACGCTGTAAACATTATAAGTTAAAAGCAAAAATTTTATTACTTATCAGCGTAAAAAAAAAAACAATTTATTAAAAATTAAAAATTCCTAATGTTTCGAACTCAATCTAATGAGTCATCTTCAGAGGTATATTTTTAAAGGAGAAATAATTTACATTAAAAGCAGTTTGGCATACTATAAATTGACAAAAATTATACTAAATAAACACTAAAGGCCAAGATTCAAAAATAAAAACATGTACCAGTTGCCATCACTCAGTAGACAATACAACAATGATAAAAACATGGAGGAAAACTTACAAAAGTATTTATTTTAACATATTAAACCAGATATTAGGTATTTGAAAGGACATATTGTCATTGCAGACTTCTTTCTTCCTGAAACCAATTTCTATCGATTCCCTTATGAGTGCTTTTTGCGGATTTGAACAATGAGAAATAATCTTTACTTTATCAAAACAAATAAACTAGCAAGTCCCCTTCATCGATAACCTGGACAGAGCTGTTGATGGTCTATTAAATTTTTAATCGGCATTATGCTCCTTGATCCTCTCAAATAACCACCTCATTGTTTTGCCTACATATGACGTCACTGTACCATTATTCAGTTCTATAGGTATTTCATACACGCCTGACTGGAATAAAAATGGAACGGGATCTTGTTTTTTGATTATAGTTGCAAACAAATTTTTCGTAGGGGAGGCTACAAGATGAATATAAAATTTATTGAAAATTCTCTTTAATCTTTCAACCATTATAGGAATATATGAAATTTTTCTATAAGATTTGCGTGTTAACTGGGCATCTTGAGGATAACTATTGTACTTGCTGATTAAATTATGTATAATTTTTGGACAATAACCATGATCAATTCCAATTTTAATGATGTGGTCAAGTGCGTCTTTCAAAAATTTATCTGAACAAACAATGTGCGCTCTTTTAATAAAGGAATTAAATGCTGACATTTTATAACTCCAAGGAGTGGAAGCTGTAACTGGAATAATACTATCAATTTTCATTGGCTTTCTAAAAATTTTCCTTTTAAGTGAAGAATCTGATTTAATAATTAAAACATCCAGAAAAGGGAGTGAATTATTAACTTCTTTTTCCATAGTAAATTTAATGTTGTCATCAAGTTGATTTATCTTTTCAAAAAATTCCAACAAAGCTGGTTCCCCCTCCTCCCAAAGTACAAATATATCATCAACATATCTTAACCACAGTCTAGGTTTATAATTAAAGGTATTAAAAATAAAATCTTCCAAAGGTCGAAGCATAAACTCTGCAAAAATACTTGAAACTGGAGATCCCATAGGTGCACCATTATCTTGTTTATAATATTTACCGTTGAAGTAAAAAACGTTACTCTGATTAATTAAATTTAATCCTGATTTTAATGAAGTTTTAATTTCTTGATTCAAATTATCTAAATTATCTATAGAATGATTAATATTATTTATAACTTCAAAAATATTTATGGAGGGGAAAAGTGAGACAATATCAAAACTGGCTAAAATTGTATTTCCATTAATTTCCAAATCAGCAATTCGCTGAATAAATTCTTCCGTAGAGGAGATAGAAAACTGTGATGGCGGAATAATTGTTTTAAGAAAACTAGCATAAGCTTTTTCAACATAATATAACGGGCCTTGGCATCTTGGAACAATTGGTCTAAATGGGAAGTCTGGCTTATGATCTTTAACTCTTGCTGTAATCCTAGGTGTAATACCAGTATGGTTAAACTTTATTTTACTCTTCATACTATTAGGCCAACTACTATTCTTAATAAGCTCTTGGGTTTTATTGCGGATCTAAGTGTTGGGGTCTTTATTGAGGCCATGGCATGACAATTGCTCAATACAACATTCCATTTTACTTATATAGGTATCTTGATTTAACACTGCCAATTTTCCAGATTTATCCGTCTTCATAAAAACTAAATTTTTATCTTTTCTTAATCTGGAGACTATGTCAATTTGCTTATTTCTCACTTTTACTTGCTGTTTAATGTATTTTTTATTCAAATTGCAAACATTTATTCTCACTGTTTCTTGATCACTAGTAGGAATGCTTTGAATCACAGCTTCTAAGTCTGTACAAATATCTTTCGGATTAATGTAATGCTGAAAATTATATTTACCACCTAATAATAAAACTTCCTGTTCATCTCTTGAAAAAGTTCTATTTGAAATGTTCACAAAATGTATAGGTTTAACTTGGGGGGGGGGGAGTGTAATTTTTATTTAATTGCTTTACTAAGAGCTGGAGTTTATTTTCATGCCGCATTGAAATTACTTTCTTTTGTTTAAACCTGAGTGTTATTTGAGAGGATCAAGGAGCATAAAGCCGATTTAAAATTTAATAGACCATCAATAGCTCTGTCCAGGTTATCGATGAAGGGGACTTTAAGAAATGTTTGTTTTGATAAAGTAAAGATTATTTCTCATTGTTCAAATCCGCAAAAAGCACTCATAAGGGAATCTATAGAAATTGGTTTCAGGAAGAAAGAAGTCTGCAATGACAATATGTCCTTTCAAATACCTAATATGTGGTTTAATATTTTAAAAGAAATGCTTTTGTAAGTTTTCCTCCATGTTTTTGTCATTGTTGTATTGTCTACTGAGTGATGGCAACTGGTACATGATTTCATTTTTTGAATCTTGGCCTTTAATGTTTATTTAGTATAATTTTTGTCAATTTATAGTATGCCAAACTGCTCTTAATGTAAATTATTTCTCCTTTAAAAATATACCTCTGAAGATGACTCATTAGATTGAGTTCGAAACGTTAGGATTTTTTAATCTTTAATAAATTGTTTTTTTTTTTTTACGCTGATAAGTAATAAATTTTTGCTTTTAACTTATAAATATTGAGTTTTTACGAAACTTTATGTTTTGATTTTAAATATGGAATTGGCGCCCTCTGTCTATAGTTATTATAAACAAAAGATATTTTTGGTTAAATTGTAATTCCTTTCAGAAAATATGCAGAAGCAGAAGGTATTGTAGAAAAGTACATTTTAAACATAAGAATAGATTTCTTCAAATTCAAACGAAGAGAAATTCTTTCTTTTTGTTTGATATTCAATTTTTGAAATAGCTTAACAACTGGACAAAACAAATAGTAGCATTTATTATAATAATAATAATAATTAGCAAAGTAAAATACAATTTCTGAAGATTTCACAAAACACTGAAATTAAATATTGAAATTTTTAAAATTTTAAAATGCATGTTTTCTATAAAAAGCAATGTCTCGGTAGCAGTTTTAGTCATAGATAAACGAAGGATATATGATAGATTTCTAGTTCATTGATCCTGTAAAATAAGAGATAAAAAGTATTGACGAACTGCATAAAAATTAAAATCTGGATTAAAAAAAAATATGAATAAACATATTTTTACATTTATAAATTTAACATATAATACTTAACATATAACGAATATCTTCACAAATACAAAGAGACATTTGTTAAATGTGTCAGACTTGCAGAATTTGAACATACTAGGATTTTGTTTTTTCTTTCGCAGTTTTAATAGTTTCTTCATAAATGGCAATCTGGAATTTTATTTGGGAATTGGAATTTTTTCAGAAAAAAATCAATCGTAATTCGCCAATGAAAGGAAAGACCGGTATGAATGATTTCGAAATTTAAAAAAAGCTAAAAACTAATTAGTAACTTGTACTTTTTAAAATAATTTACACATTAATCACCAGATTTATTGCTTGAGATCTTATGTTAGAAATAATTTTTCCTTCTTTATTTATTATTTTTGCCTGGTGCCATCTTATTTAGCATACTTATTTGGCACCTTTTGTTGACTTACTGGCTATTTCGTATGTGGCGTAAAATATAGCAGTACACTGTAAAAAAAAAGGGTCGATCTACTAAGAATACTTTAGTGATCCTTGTAATTACTAAAAAATTTTTAGTAATCTTAGTCTGTTACAAAAAAATCTGTAAGAATTACTAGAAAAAAGTTAGCAACGAATAGAATTAATAGTTTTATATTTTCAATAGCTCTTACTAAAACTCAGTTGGTGTGGCCTTGATAGCATAGTGGTTATAGTAACGGACTCCGGGCTAAATGGTCCCGGGTTCGAAACTCGCCTCCGCCAAATACACCCCGAATGTATGTAGTGTCTCGTTAATAAAGGGATTATGAAAATCCTTTAGGAGCAGGTACGAATGTTTGGTGCTGTCATCTATTGCGGTTTTGCCGAAAATCTTCCGCTTCAGAAGTCTGGATGCAGCTCAAAGGAAGCTCTTGCCCTTCGGGCGCACGTAATGGTTATTAAAAATACTTTTGGAGCTATTACTAAAATTTGCTTGGTGGCTTATACTAAAAATTTTTAAGTTAGTTATACAAAAAATTCTTTTGTTCAGTTTACAAAAGAAATGCTTGTTTCACTTGCAAAAAAAAATTTTGTAATGGTTACTAAAAAATTCTGTGGAATACAAATTTACTAAGAAATTTTTAGTAACCTCTTGAATTTTTTTTTTTTTTTTTACAGTGTAGGAACCAACAGAGTCAAATGACATAAAATTTTGTGGAATAACACAAAATTTGGGTTTTTTATGCAGAACAAAGATTAAACATAATAATAGTCGATTATAAATAAGTAAAAAAAAATGAATTGTCCTTGATTTTAAATTATACTTATCTCATGCTTGTGCAAATGGTGTTTGTACTGTTTTAATTTTTTAATATCACTACACCCCGAAACAAATAAATTTCTTCGAAAAACCTCAAAATGCAGGCAAAAGAAACCTTTGTGACTAAAAGGTATATATATATATATATATATTTTCTTTTTCGCTGTTGGAAGAAATTTCCAAATTTTACTGAATAATTTCAAAAATTTTTGAGCTTAGGTTTGTGAATTCTTTGTGTTTTTAGAGCGAAGGACATTCGTATAAATTCAGTTTGTAATACGAAAAAGCATAGTGCAGTTTTCAGAACAACTTTGTTATTTTTTCAAAGAATCATCTTTAGAGAGAGTGATTTCCGATAACTTTTACATAACTCATAACATTTATTTTTTATTTTTTTAACGAACTCGAAGCATAAACCAATGAAAATAGCATTTCAATTCACGTTTATTTATTTATTTATTTTTTTAAGTGTATTTTAAATTTGTAATAACCCTTATGTAACACAAATTTCGGCTTTGAATATAATAAATTTTACTTTTAGGAATTATTAGTATAACTTCTGAAAATATATGTTTAGTTGAAATACTTTCAAATGGAAACACTGAACCGAATTTCGACAATTGCTTGGAATTTTTTTATAGCAGATCAAAAACTTTTAAAATACCTTCAAAACCATATTCAGAGCCATTTTTCATCACCTCTTTACTTTAAGAGTATATTTTGATTTGCATTTAATCAAATCTTTTAATTCTTTTGCTGATATCTTAATGAATGTTATAAATGTAAAATAAATTGACATACTCTTCAAAAATGATAAAATATATCTATTAATTTCACTAAATCTATTTGTAAGAGCTTTTGAAGGATTAAGAAACTGAAAGAATTTCTAACAATGAAATTTGAATTAATTAAGATAATATCTTTGTCTAAAGTATTAAATGAATTCACGTTTAAGTTATTTATTGTTACATGCATTTTATGAATAGATATATATCAATAATACATATAAATGAAATCTTGAAATTATATTTATTTTATTATTTATTTATTATTATTTATTTAGGATTTGTCATGGATAAATACCTTCTTCAATTCTCTATATTTTTCTTTTTTATAGAAATTATTTTTGTAGGGCATATTTAACGTTCCTACTCAATTTTAAACCTCTAAAAAATAATCTGTTCAGATTACTTTGAGAATTAAAACTGCATTCCTTATCGATGACATAGAATTTATGCAAGTATACAGAGCGTGCATTTCTTATAGATGTTATGTAGTGGCATGTAAATAAATAATCTCTAACTACAATTATAGTTTATACCTTACTTAAAAAACTGTCTTTTAACACTCCTTTAGGACATTTTTATTTCAGATATTCGCGTGTCTAAAAAGTGAAGTAGAATTAGAAGGGTTCTATGTAAAACGAAAGTAAACAGCCAATCAAAAGACATTTTTGACACTGGTCGCACTATGAATGTGCATATGTGAAATACGTAATCCGAATTTAGCTTTTTGTAAGTCAGTTTATACATTCTTTTACTATGGTACACTGTAATATTCTAATCAGTCTTATGCTCCTAATTCTGTTTAGATAATTTCTATTTAAAATTTAAATAGCAGGATTTGGTGTCTTCTAATTCAGTAGCACAATTTGTAATATTTTTCGGTTATTAAATAAGCTGAAAATTTGTATTAAAGCTTTTAGTAAAATTTTATGCACCCTGTATGTTTCATAATACATTAAAGGCATTCTTAGGTAATTATCGGTATCTCTAATTAAAATGTAAGTCCACACATGCTTTTAATAAAAAAAAGGATATAATTTTAAGCTAATTTTTATCGAGATAATTAAAACATAGATATTTTTAAAGATTGATTTTAATTATTCACAAATATTTTTGGCCACACGCAATTTAATTAAATTAGCGATATCTTCAATTCCACATTTAATTATCCCGGTGGAAGGCGCGCACTCATTAGCACACATTTGGTCGCGTGGGGTTCCTGTATAACCCCACCGAAAACTTTGCAATTTACGCATGTAAATTTATTCAAACATATATAAAAAATGTATAAAATATATTTTTAAGATATAAGTTTCAATTTCAGAATATATTTAAATAAATATCTGCACTATTAATTCTTAAAAAAAAAAAAAAAAAAAAAAGAAAACTTACTCATTTTAAAAAAAAATTACATACCTTTATTGGACTTTACATACATTTGTCACAGACGTAATTAGAGTGATCCTTGCAAGTAAATTGTTCACATTTAATACAACTAATTGTGGTTTTTTTGTCCTTAGTTCGAGGACAAACTGCACATCGTCCTTTACCAAGCTTTATTCTCTTTGGCAAGTTATTATCAGGATCATCATTACTTTCTGTTGAGGGCAAATCAGATTTAATTTTTTCTCGTAATTCCTTGGGCAACATTGACATAGTTGATCTTTTCATAATTTGTTGGTTAACTAGAGACAATGCCAATGTTTTCAAGAACATTCGCCTACTTTTGTACTGCAGAGGAGCATTTTTGGTGGACATAAGTGCAACTCGCGCATTTATAGCTGCCACATTCAACACACAATAGAACTCAACCATCGGCCACCTATTTGTTTTCCTCGCAGTAGAATAAAGTGTAGACATTTCATCAACAGTATCCACTCCTCCCTTTGTTTCATTGTAAAATTGTATTATTTCCGGCTTCTTTTTCTCAGAGTTTTCATCTATCGTGTTATCATGATGCATAGTAGACAACAAAACTACACATTTCGATTTCTTCGGAACATAAGACACTAATGTTACGTCCTTTTGGAATCCAAATATAGATGAAAAAAACTTCCCTTGTTTTTGCTTCTAAAAATTCAACAGGAATCACAGCTTTATTTTTCTTCAAAGTTCCCACGATAGTTAGTTTCTTTGATAGAAGCTCTTTTGCTAATGGATAGCTTGTGTACCAGTTGTCCATTGTCACGTTCCTTGCGGATCCAAATAACGGGGTGCAGAGTCGTTTTACAATTGCAGATAGTGAATTGTCGACTTTGAACGGACCTTCTGGTTGTTGTCCGGCATAAATTTCCATATTATATGTATAAAATGTCCTCGCATCGACTAAGGCGAATATTTTAATTCCATATCTTGCCGGTTTTTTCGGCATGTACTGCCGAAATCCACAACGGCCTCGAAACTTTTCTAACTTCTCGTCTATAGTGACATATTCACTAACTGAATATATCTCTTGACACTTTTTATTGAATGCACTGAAAAAATCTCTCACTGCTACCAGTTTATCTAATTGACGTCGATCTTCACGGTCTTTTATATTATCAAATCTCAAGCATCTGAGAAGAAATGTGAACCGCTTGTAAGACATTGTTTTTCGAAGCAATTCAATTCCAGTTCCATCGGCGCTCCACAAATCCTTTGCATTAGTATGGGATGATTTGTGTAGCCCGCATAAATATAAGAGACCAAATAGCGCTCTCATCTCCACTTCATCCGTATTTCTAGCATCACGACTTCGTTGGAAATTTGCAGATATTTTATCAATAAAAATATTAGTGCAATCCACGATATTTTTTATAACGTTGGAATCAAAAAAGAGTTCTCAACTTTCAACAGGTTCCGTAATACCTGATGCAACTGATTTTAGTCCAGGTAGATGAATAATGATGTTGCACGAGCTAGTTCTCACTTTTGCATTCGGTTTATCTTTTTTCCAGACTGTTTTATCTTTTCCTACGTAAATGTCATTTTCTTGATCGATTCACCGCTTATATTGGCAGCTTCAAATTCACTGTCACTGTCGTGACTACTATAAATTTCATAATCAATTTCATCTTCACTAGCAGAGTCTATTTCTTCATCTGAAGTTTTAACAGTATCCAGCAGCCCTCTCAATCTCTCCATTTCTTTCTCATATTCCGTCAATTTTCGTTTAGCTGCCATTTTCGAAAAGAACAAAAAATCAAGCGTCCACTATCTATGCGAGCAGAAAACTAATGAGAGGGAATTGCTGTAAAATGCGGTCGCGCGTGGTTGCTAGGTTACCCCAGTGGCAGGTGGCTTTCCAGGAAATGATTGCTTCTCCCTAACAAAAGAAAAACACCTGCTGATGGCAGGTGCTATTGAAAGAAAACATTTTAAAAGTTAGCTACTGAAGGGATGAATAATGACGGACTAATACGAATTCCAGAATAGAAGTTTTTATGAGACTGGGGTGACTCAGGTACCCCGCGCGCCTTCCACCGGGTTAAAATGTCTTTCATCTCTGTCTGAAATCTAAATTAATCCTTTTATTTATGACAAATTGAAATACTCTTATATAATCAAAATCCTCATTTGACTAATGCTATTTATAACGATTGAGAAACTGAAAGCATATATTGATCAAACATTATCAGATTTGTGTTTAACAAATAAACAAAGGGCATCTTTATCTATAGAATCAAATTAATTTACGAGTAATTTATTTAAACGAGACTGCTTGCATTGTTCGAATACAAAAGTTTATAAATAGAATATGTAAAAAACATTTATTTATTACATTAAATTATATCACGCATCGTTTTGATATAGAACAACGAGATTTGTTTTCTTGCTACACAACCTTTACATTCATACCCTTGTCCAATCCCAAAAGCCAGAATCATAATCAACTGTTTCTTGAACAACAGAAATTAGAAGATTTAAAAATATTTTTTCCTTGGATAATTTCCTTATGCATATTCTTTTATAAATCTTCGTAGATTTATGCCCTTACTTTAATGCTTTGATCCAATAAACTGAAGTAAACTGTTAAAAGTGGGTGTTTCCATATGAAAATTGGTACAGTGAATTAGATATATGCGACCTAACTTCAAAAACTGCTAATATATTTGGAACGAAGACGAATTTTTTTGTTGAATGGTATCTATTAAAAAACGAGATAAGTTTGCATGAAGTAGGTGAGATTTTTCAGTAGTTCTTATTTCAAAAGGTAAAACTAAATTTTTCTTTCATGTCAAACTTCAAAGTTCTACGCCAAACGGAAATACACAAAAGGTTTTGAGACTAAAACCTATAGGAGCTTTCTCTTGACCTAGAACTTAAAAGCTTGGCCGAAGTAACGTCGCAAACACACGTAAATGAAAAAACCTAAAATGATTAGTTTATAAATCTATGTCGATTTGTAACATGACAAACACATTTCCATAATCGGGAATGCTAGGCATTTCTTACATTGTATATAAATTAATAATTTTTGGATGTTCTCCTACACATTTGCTATAAGACATTTTTTGTGACAAATTGCAACATTCCAGGTTAACCTGAAGTACCCTATAAGTTGTACCGAAAAACACACTTGAAGTAGAAAAATTTGACCAAAAGAAATTTACAAATATTTACAAGTACATGAAAAAAAAATCCAAAAGTACTGTTTTTTATGGAAAAAACGCCGCAACAATTACGAGTTTTAATGTTAATTTTTATTCAAGTGCGTTTTTCATACCATGTGCGATGTTTATTTATTTATTTATTTATTTTTGCGCGCATATTATTGGGGTAAAATAAAAATTCCAAAATTTACATAATATTTAAAAACTGATTTAAATATTGTATGTAAAATTTTAATTAGGTAATTTGAAATTAAGCACTCTACATTTTCCAGAATACTTTGATTAAAATTACGTCAATATGCCTGTGTGGACAAAAGTAATATTATCACGGTTGCGACGAATGAGCTATTATTTAGTTTATTAAGGACAATTTGAAGAATGAGGCGCTTACGACAGGTGCGGCTTTTTTTCTATAAAAGACGTCAGTTAATTTATAAATCTACGTCCTTTTATTACGTGTTAAATTCACAAATTTCCATGATTGACACTAATGCCAAGTTAATGAACATAAGAGAATTTTTATAACTAACTGTGTAACATAATAGTAGACCAGGTGTGAGTCTTATTTGCAGTTGATTTTATTTTCTTTATACATGATATTGATATCTTAATAAATTCGAGGTGCAGAGAGGGAAATAACAGATTCTTTCCTATTTACAACAATGAAAGCTAATACTTTCAAAGTAACTAACTGTAATTCGTGTATTTTATATATGTATAAATATAACAAATAGGCAGTATTGGTTGGATTAAGATATTTTTCTGTACTTCTTTGTATAAAGTATAATTTTCATATTCAGGTAAAACATTTTTCCAACAAATGATTAAAAGATATAAATTGTTGACACTATTATCATTATTGTTGTTAAAGAGATGTTGTTATTTTTATGTCTGGTATAAAATACCGAAAAGTTCCTGTAAAAAATACCAGACATTCGAAAAAAAGTAAAACAAATTTATTTAATTAGTCATATTTAATATTTGCAAAGGAAAATAAAAAATAAAAATAAGATTGTAATTAATTCAATCGATGTCAGAAAGTCCCGTATTATTAAAAGATGTCACAGAAAACTTTCTGAAATTGTCAAAGTGCCAACAGCCCTACATATCAAAAAATTTAATGGTTCTTTTACATTTAACACCGTCAAAAATGATTATTAAATATAATGATACAGAAAAAGAATAAAAGAAAAAAAATATCCAAAGAAAAATCTGTATACATATAAAAATATTACAAACGACACTAGCTCTGCTGAAAAGAAAGGTAGATATTATTTTAATTTTGTTTTTGTAAATTTTGAAAAAATACTTATGTTTTTCACATTATAAGGAACTGTTTTAATAAAATAATATATAAGGATTAGTTTTGTCAATAACAAAATTATTTCTTTCTTCAGATTTTTTTCATCTTTCAATGTTTTATTAAAAAACATTTATTGGCATTTTCTTTTTATTTACGGATGAAATTATTTATTATTGCTATATTTCTTTGAAAGAATTCGTTAAACAAATAAAGAATAATGATGAAAAACTACATTAATGAATAAATAATTTATCCACTGTAATAATTAATATTAATAGGCCAACAACTCATCGTTATTAACATCTAACCAATAATTGAATCTTCAGCAAAAATTTAACTGCAACAAGCATTTTCTTGAGGAATTCTGAAAACTAATGCTTTTTAACTGCTATAATTCCTTTTTCAGCTGTTGTCGGTTTTTTTTTTCCCGAAATGGAATGGTATCAATTTTTGGAGTTATTGAAATATTTATTGAAACAAAATTAGTAAGAATTTTTTTCATGAATTTAAATCTTAGAATTAGTGATTTGAACAAGAAAGAATTCTTAACCCTTTCCTGCTTCTAATGTTGCCGATTCTAAAACGTCGCAATATATATATATATATTTTTTCAAACAACAATATTATTTTCTCGCGAATATTACAAATATGAAGAAAAGTTTGGAGAAACTTACCTCAGATTTAAGACATTAATTAAAAAAAATACTTACTTATAACTATTTTCAGCATTTTTAAAAAGTACCAAGAAGCAAAGATTCTGTTGACAGTTCATTTTATATTAAATAAATTTGAAATGTTTAATTAATCTTATATAATCGACCATGAAAATAGGTATTAAAATCAGTCTATTTGCATTTAAAAGTCCTCCGTAAAAGGAAAATTAATGAAAATCCGAGCGATCGCCACAGTTTTTTAAAAATTATAATTCAATCTTCTGTATTTTTTTATAGCAGATCAAATTAACTGATTTTTAGAATCGGTTTGGGGACTGACGAGCGTAGTTCATAGAAGATAGAACACCCTAGTACTTTAAAAAAAATCTATCGTTTGTTTCATTTCGACAAGTTATCATTCGGCAAAATACTAATAGTTATTAAATTTTCAGATGCTTTCTACTTACCAGTACGCGTATTTACTATTATTAAATCAAAAGTGAAAATGTAAATTCTATTTTAAAATGATTTTGTTAAAAATATTATCTCTTTCCGACGTGGTGTCTCTGAAAAAAGAACACCTAATTTAAATTTTACTCATACCAAGAATATTTAATTAAAATGTTTCTTTTTTTTGCATATCTGAAAATAAGCAAGTTCATTTTACCTAATAAATTCGTTTATAAGTTCTGGTGGAAATTAATTTTTTCAAACAGATTTGCACCGAGCCGGAAAGGGTTATTCAACTATAACTTATTATCTGTGATCGTTTTACAAAATTGTATGTACAGGGTGCCCCAGAAGTAATAGGAAAAACTTTAAGGGGAGGTAGGGGACATCACACGAATTCAGATTTATATAGCAGCCCAAGATCGGAAATGCTTTCTTGGCACAATAGTGATGATAAAAGGCACAAGAAAACTAAGGACACAAACAGGAAGGTAAAACATGTTTATTGTTCTTAGTGCTGCAAAAATGCTAGGGCAACGCTGGAAAGTGCTAAGGAACTTGTTGTACGCATTATAGCAACTGTTGGAGGAGTTCAGGACATTCACAGTATTTGCAAGAACATTAGATCTTCCATGCGCCGTGGGTGCGCTTTAATGCATCACGGTCTGGGTTCGTAATTTAAAATACCTACTTTGATGATGATCGTTGTCTTTTTAATGTTCTTCATTCTTAATTTTTTACTATACAAAGGATAATAAAGATGTTTTTACCTCTTATTCGTATCCTGTCTTTCTTGGGTTTTCTGTCATCAGGACAACATTTCCGACCATGCAATTCTGAATCCTTGTAATGTCCCCTACCTCCCCTTTAAGTTTTTCCCATTACTTCTGGGACACCCTGTATAGAAATTTAATTTGCAGATTTCTGTATAGAGATTTTAAAAAAAGAAGCTTTTTAATTATTTATGTAAAATGACTGCACAACAATTTTTTAAAATAAATGCATAGGTTTTAATTAAAATTTTAGATTGAAAGGTTATTAGCGATTTAGATGGAGTAATTAAATAATCTCATATTAAAGGTTGTACAATGCGTTTATTTATAACATTTAACTTTTATATAGTGCAAGAACCAATCGAATGTGCCAGTCCCAAACTTTTCTTCATTCTCATACGCGTTAATATTTCAAAATGCCCTATCACAATGCCAAAATTAAACGATAATCTATGTCATAATCAGGATTGTAAATATATTCAATTTTGTGCATTATTTCTTCAGATATGACTATTTAAAATGGTTTAAATCCTGCAAAATGCAACTTAGCAACATCGCATAATGGGTGGTTTACACCAAATCCATATCAGCAACAATTTATATATCAACGTCTTTTTGAGACGTAATCCATACTTTTTGACATAAAACTAATGCAATAATTATTAAAATTCTAGCAAAATAGCTTTAGATACTGACCGATTAACGCCAAATTCTAATCAGCAAAAACTTGTGTGAACATCTAATGGAATCTAATATTAAATGAGAATTAATGCATTAGTCTTTGAGATAGAACCATTGCGGAAATTGTAAAAATTCAGCTTAGCAATCCCATCTCCAGAAAACAACCCCACCAAAAACTAATCCGCATTAATTTATATCAGAGGTCAACCAAATATAAATTTTCATTAAATTCTGTGTTTTAGTTTTTTAAATATCTAAATGAGGTATTACTCACAATATTCAATAAATAATAGTCCAACTATTAGAAAAAGAAGCGGTTTAAATTCTTATGGATTTCGGATAAGCGTTATACATAATATATAAGTATGCATTACGGCAAAAATTTTATATTTTCAAAGCAGTTTGATGTATCTATATTATAAAGGCAAAACGTATATGTGCGTAACGCATACGTCATTTTGCGAATGGCAACAGTTTCGCATACAATTCAGTTTTGCAATTTTCCAATACTACAAATTTTATACTTCTAAACATCGCACATTTTCAATTTTTATACTGTCGTATTGAGAAAAAAATGTACTTTTAAATGCAATTTGTTTGAAAGCTGTATCTCAATTTTTTATGAGTTATTAATTTTTTTTATAGTTTTTAGTACGAATTTTGTAATTGTAGCAACATAAATACGCCATTTTCTCTTAAAATTGATAAAATTTGAAATAAAAATATCATTTCAAAAGATATAGTCTAACATAAAATCCGATGAAATTTGTTTTTATTGCGTTTTTATTCATCAATTAAATGTTTTTTTTAGTTTACTGAAAACCTAATTTACAAAGGATACAACAATTTCTCTTCACAAAAATGTATTTTAAATAATATTCGAGTGACTTCACCGCATTTACTCAGTTCGTATCAGAAAGCTAAATGAGTGCAATTTTATTTATCCGCCTGTTATGCAATGTTTTCCAAATTTGAAAAAATGTGCAAATGAATGATTTCTGATAAAGCATGAAGCTATTATAAATAAAGAAGTGAAGATTTATGAATCATCACATTTCCGATTTGTTTTGCCGAGTGTCTTGAATACTGTTTTTCCTACGTTTGTGTAATATTCCGTCCTACTGACGTCATATGCAAAGTTTTATATAGATGTTGTTTAAGACTGGATCCGTAAAAATGAAATGCTTTTAACGGATGAAAATAACGTCTTTTTATATAAAAAAGCAAAAGATTTTAAAAATCAAATTAAAATACTATGAGAAGTGCGTATGTAAATTTTGACATTATGAAAATTATGACGGGTTTAGATTTCACATAGGAATTCTATGATCTTGTCAATTTGGAATTTTTTTTCATTTGCTTTATACCAAGCATAAGAACCTCAATTGATAATTTCACCATAATAACTTATCTTTGTTATACTTTACTTATTACATATGCGATTTATTTTTAATTTTAATAATTTGGACAACTAAGTTTTATAGAAATAGTTTTTTTTCTCTTTTTAGCTTAAAATAATATTTGTTTGAGAGTTAGTCTGACCAATCTAAGATGCATTTTTTACTGTAGCTAATTTTGTGGACTTATTATAAATCAATGAAACAGTTCCTTCTAAATATTTTCTTTCGCCGAAATTCGACGGGTTCCACCTCGTAATAATAAAGGTTAGAAAAAAGTCTATTATAGCGGGAATGAAAATAGGCTAGTTAAAATTGATAATGGTGATAATCCAGAAATGATTCTTGTATCTGTTATTCATTAATTGATTTTTGTGTGTGATTTTTTTCAATTGCTTTTAAAGAAATATTATAATTATTCATAAAATATATCAGTTGAGAGAATCTTTTAAAAAAAATTTAAATCGCATATCATGTGGATAAGTCAGGAATAACAATTTTATAAATAATTTGCTGGGACGTGATTAAAAAAGGAACCATTTCATGCCAGGGAAGTGGTTTTTAGAATTCGTTTTAAGAAAATAATATATTTGGAATATTTCTTGAACACTTTTAAATTATTTCTTGAAAGCAATATTATTCAGAATATGAAATGCTTTAGACTTTAATCTGAATCCAAACAATTCAATGAAACTGAATTTTGAATACAAGTTGAAAACCTTTTATATCGAAACAGAATAAAGATTTTAAATTTTAAATTTCATAAAAAGAATCTCGTAGCAGGCATTAGTTTTCTATACTAAATATTTAGTTACGTCTGGTTTTTTATACTAAACTTTAAGTAAATTGTACATAACCTAGGATTTTTTTTAAATGTATTTCTTTTAAGAAAATCATCTTAAATAGATATAAATAGCCCAACGATGTATAAATAAGCATTATCGTTAAAAAGTCATAATCTGAAATAAAAATTAATTACTAATTGTAATTAATTTCGCTACATTAGTTAAAAAAAAATTATTTTGAAAGAAATTTCCTTGCGACAATGTTATACATTCATATATTTTCTTTAGCTTCATAAAATAAATGTCTTCTACAGATATCAGTTCTATGTTTCTGAATTTTTTTTTCTAAATTCTTAATAAACGGAATTTAAATTTCCTCAAGTAGTTTAAAGATGAAAGGTACTAATTAGAGAAATTAAATTCGTCCTATGCTTTACATATAATTCATTTTATCTCACTACTCAAGCAAAAAGTAAAAGAAATTTTCTAGAGAGTTAATTAAGTATGTATTTTCCAGTTTAGACATTCAATTAAATTTATTTTTTATATCCTAGAATAGTAAAAACTAATGATGCATTAAAATAAAATTTATAATTATGCGGAAATGTGTTTTTGTTACTTGTTTTCGTTCGGTAAGTTTAGATTATATTCTCCGTGCACAGAGATATATTTCGTTATTGAAAAATTTATACAGCAATGGTTTCTTTCCCCGCTGTTTCAAATATGAAATAAAGGGCAAATCGTGCTGACATTGACAGTAAAAAAACTAATTTGTTATACCATAAAGACCATTTCTGGTTGTCCCCAGAATAAATGTTTATTGTATAATTATACTTATCTGCAAGGGTTTAAACAAAAATTAAAAATTTATGAAGGAAGTAGACGTCAAGAAAAAAAATAATTATGGTAAAAATGTAACTCATTTCTTAATTATTAAATGAAAAGAAAAAAAAATGTTGGAAAATTTGTAACTATATACAAAAATACCTTTCCCTTACATAGCATTTCTTGTAGCGATTTTGATCATGAATCTAATGCTTGTCCGACAAAGGAAAAGTCCATTATGTGTCTTGCATATATTTCTTATGATATAAGGCAAATTTTTGTGTCAATCATACCAAGACGTCAACGTCTGGAACCTCTCTATTATTAAACGAGAGTGTTAACATCAATATATATTTGAAATCACATCTCCGCTCTCAAGTGACATAATTTTTATTAAAACAGATGATACTCCTTGTTCCACTACTAAAGATTCTCATAAAATCTTTAATTTTATGAATGAAGACCCTATCAACTCATTGGTTCAAAATCCTTATGCAGTACCTTTCTTGTGTTTTCTGATGCTGAGAACTCTATTTTGAAATCCTGAGGTTACTTTTTGGCAAAGACTAAACTTAAGAATGAATTGATTAAAGCAACTTTTCATTTGATAATTCCGTCATATTTAAAACATTCAACTATTATTGGTTCAGCATTTGTCAAATTTTCAACTTTGATTGACTGACATTTTTTTCTTTGACGCAATGAACAGAACTCCTAAATCCCACTCTGAAGCTGAAATCATTTTGTTTCAAAATGAATCACTGATTTTAAATTTTACCATTCCAGTAAACCATAAAAAGGCTTATAGGGATATTTTACCGACTGAAATTAGCCCCGATTTGAAATAATATTCTACCCAATCCATGTCTACTGTTTCTGATCCTTGTAAAAACACATTCTATACATTGGAAAAGAATGACAAGAACGACATAATCAATTTAAATATTTCTCCACGCTGTATAGTAGCGAATTTTGTCCAAATTAAGCAATATTTTTTTCAAGCAATATTTTTTATTATTGTGTAAAGCCATCTTTAGAGTGTACTTTGTGAGTACCTATATTTTGTATCTTAGAAATTACATGTATTTGCTAATGATATACTTATTAATTTTTAATTTTCAACAATGTATTAACCGAATCTCATTATGTCTGGCACAAATCTCCTGACATACACGAAATTGAAGTTCATGAATCTCCAGATTCAATGTTAAACAATATGTTCAGATATATATCATGAATGAAAATATATCTCTATGAATCCTACATATGAATACATATGATACATACATATATATAATACATACCTACATATAATACATGTGAATCCTATATGTGAATCATATTGTTTGTAATTCGCCAACGAATGAAGATGAAAAATTGAAAGAAATGAAAAAAAAAGGTTACAAAGCATTGTGAAACAAAAGAGCTTTTTTTCGTCGATCTAGTACCAGTTCTTATGCCACTTAAATGCCATTCGTGTGTTTTTTCTTAGCACTTTTAAACTTTTTGAAAAGTGATTGTGTATTTGGTTTTTCTGGTCGTCTGTTTGATTGTACGTGTAACCGTCTGGCTGACTCTCCACGCTTTAACTCCAGTAAATTCACTCGGATTTTAATGCGGATTTTGATAAAAACTTATTTAGGGCCATCAAAGCATGTTTGGTATTGAATATGAAGTATGTACAATTAATTGTTCATTTACCGGACATTCGAATGGATTCGATAACACATTTTGGTATACGTGAAAACATCGTTTTGAGATTATTTCAATGACCTATGCTATTTCAACTGATGTGATTCACCGAATTTCACATTTCGCCATTTTCGCCATTCCAAGATCATGTTAAAACAGAGCATTCATAGCATTTTTTATTAATTTATAAGGACACACACAAAAGAAGTCAGTTTTGCTTAATAATTGCTGGAGAGTACGTTTTAAAATTCGGAATTCCCTTTAAACGGATAGTTTGGACGGTTTGGATAGTTTTTTTTGCAGATATTATTGCTTTATATATTATTGCTTTATATATTAATTCTGTACTTCATATATAGGGGTGCACTAAATTATTCGCATTCCATTCTCTTTATTAGAAGAAATTGTTGAAGGGGAATTTTCAACTGAAATATATGTATCTCTTAAATGAACTAAATTTTGGAATTCATGTTGTTAATAGATACAAATTTCTATATCATATACAGGGGTGCTAAAAACTTCAGATAATTTTCCGACTATAGATGGAAACAGCTAAAATTTGGTTTGACATGCGTTATGCATTTCCTTTGGTGAAATGAGAAGTAATATTTTAATTTTTTAAACGGTGTAGTTTTGTTATATTACTCTTGAAATGTTGGAAAGTGCTTCATAATCAATGCTTGACACATGATCGTTTTTCTTTCATGTTTAATTATGTCTTAGAAATTATTGTGTTTCATCAACATGAAGAGAAAAAATTTCAAGAATTATATAGTTTCTAGAAAATTTCTTCATTTTTCTTTTTTGTTCATATCTTCTATGTCTTTATAAGTGTTTGTATTCAGAAACAGTTTTACAAAACATAAAGATTGTCCGTTAGAGATATTCAGTGTACATCATCAGTCATCATTAAGATGTGATTATTTTTTTCTTTCACGTCTGGATGTATATGAAGTTTCTTGTGATGAAACGAGTTTTATTTTTTCCTTCTTTCCTGTGTACTATCATAAATTTTTTTCTACTTATTTCTACTTGAGAACTTAAGAATTGTGGGTAGCATCATTTTTTGTTTGTTATCTTTAGAACATTATTTAAACTTTTGAACTTTACTTAATGACAGTTCAAGCATTTTTTTTTTCTTTTTAAAACTGCTACATTTGCTGAAACATTTTAAAAGAAGTTGATTTTTTTTATGTTTTACGACATACAGCTTTAAAATGTTCTAAGAGGGTATATTTTTAGGATTCTCTACTTAAAAAATAAAAACGAAACTATTATAAGATCACATCTTTGTTTGTCTGCCATAGCTATTTTAACCGTAAACTATGGAAAGTTCAAATTGGGGGAAGTAGTAAAGACTATTAAGCCACATATTTACATATTATTCAATAGTCACAAATATATTTAGGTAAAATATAAAGTAGCTTATTAAGATATTTAAAAAAAATCTGTTTTCTTATCGTGTGTAAGCTTTCGTAACGCTGACTTAAAAATACTGTTTTTCCTTTTTATTTTAGATATTATATTTTCAGAAATATCATCGAAAATGTAGCGAGAAAATATGCCCCTTCTCGTCTAACTCCGAATCTACTGAATTTAAAATTATGAAAAAACTAGAGGTAGTAGACGTTAATGTAAACCTCGTAGAAAATCTATAGCGATTATTTTACATCGCATAGTTTTGGGGAAAGGCGCAGTTTTCCGTTTCACACAAATTTCGATTTACGAACATTCAGCATAGGTTTATAGTCGTTCTGGAGATATCTATCGTAGCAGTTTAAGGCGCTGATAACATTTTTTAAAGATATACCGTATTTACTCGTGTATAAGGCGAACTTTTTTTCCAAAAACTAGGGCAAAAATCCTAGGTGCGTCTTATACATGGAATATTTTTTTATTGTTGGATGCAGTCGAATGATATACATATGAAACAAGAAATTATTCAAAGAATATATTAAAAGTCGGAAAATATTACTTAATTAAAGTATTTCTGCATATTTATTTCATTCCTTGCAGATTTTTATGCTATAGAGCTAGTGACATTATGTAAACGCTAATTAGCAATTCTCTTTACTGTCACCCATTCCTATTTCCCGTCATTCTCTCATAACCCGAAGTCTAAAAATGCATTTTCGTCTTGTTTTCTGGTCTGGTGTAATGTTTGTTTAGTCTTTTTTTTTTTTTTTTTTTGCTGAAATTCATTTGGTCATTCTTCATTAGTGTATCAAATTTATGGTGCGTGTTATATACGAGATATTAAGAAATCGCCATTTTTACTTGTAAAGTAGGGGTGCGCCTTATACACGCATGCGTCCTATACACGAGTAAATACTGTATATGTGTATTGCAATACCTAGCAGCAGTACAAAAGTAATAGACATCAAATTGTTGAAAACAAACTAATTCAATTAGAATTAGTCACATATATATTTTGGGAATCGGATCGAGTTCGCAATGAGTGGGTCTCATGCGGCGAGGACTAAGGTGGCATTGCAAATTTCGAAGCGCATTTAGCATAGTGCCAAGTTTAAACTTTGAAAAAAGATTTCACGTCAGCTACAAAGTAAAAAAAGGAATTGTTATTGCAACTGTCAATTAAGTTTTATGAAATGCCAAATGAAATTTAAATATGCACTACTTTTATTATCAGTACCTAATTAAGCTCATTCTAAACAAATGATCGAAAAAAACATTTATATAGAAAAAAATATCTGATGTTATTTAGGCTTCATATCTCTGTTAATATTTATGGCATACCCATTCTTACTTCTTACTTTTCTAGTATATAGAGCTATAACCAACCTTATGTTGCATAATTCTTTACAAAGTATTAAAATTATTTTATCTACGATTTTTTTAATAATACAGTTAACTCCTTTGAGGCGAGGGTTACTTTGTTTAATTTTTTAGAATTTTACTGCTGATTTTTTTTTTTTTTTTTTTTTTTTTTTTTTTAACCAGAAAATGTTCTGTAGTTGAATCGCGAAAATGCTACAATTAAATAAGATAAACTTTACGATAAAAAATAACTAGCAAAAATAATGAATAATTCTGATAATCTTAACCCTTTGAACTCTGGGGTATAAATTTCTTCAAAATTCCAAATGTCACATTGGCACCAGTATTTTGTAAAGAAAAAAGCCAGTTAACGATAAACACGAAAAAATGCTTTAAACATTTTTCAAATAAATCTGGTCGAATTTTCTGGTGCCATTGTGACATTTCGGAATTAAAATTATGTGGTTGAAAATTCTACCATCAGAGCTCAAAGGGTTAAGAAGCACATATACCAGTCGCACGTCCGCATTGTAGTTATTGTTAATAATATACATATTTATTGTACGGAATTCACTGAGCTCGAGAAATGCTCACACTTGACCGTTTATTTTATATATAAAACGAGAGTTATGATGACATGGCAACCGCCATTGATGACGATTTTCATTTTTTTCTTTTCCTGTTTTGTTGTATTTGTTTTGCTTGTAATAAGATATGTTAATATTATTATTTTCTAAATTTAATGTTTAAGTGTGTAGTCCCACGGTGTCATGTGAATGAAAATGGTCGAGTGCCATAGATAACATTTCTATTCAGTATAACAGCGAAACAACGGCATCCTGTGCTGCGCAAAAGAACGTTCGCAGGAGCGGGAAAGAGTGAGAAAAGTTACGTACGTAATCTCTGATTTGCATTAAATTCTTATTAAGACGAAATTTTATTTGCGAATGTTAATTATTTAATTTTTTTTACATAATATATATATTAATTTCAATGCGTTTAATAATTTAATTAGCATCAAATCTATTTTATTTGTGCGCATCTCATTAATTTAAAAGCTACATGTACACATTCACATACAAACATATACATACATATAACTTTTTTATGGAGACGATCATTTACACAATTCTGGAAAAATATCTTCCAAACTGATACATAAAATCAAAGAGCAGAAAATCTCAATTAAGTTTATTAATTTGCAAAAACGGACCAATGGGGTGGAAAATGAGTGATTTTATGAAGAAAGAAAAAACTTATAATTATGTATTTTGATTGAGTCATATTATTCTAAACAGAATTAATATAATGATTAGTATTTCCTAAGAATCTAGTCTCATATACATATGACTTAATTATAATGCATATCAAATGAGTTTAAACTCTTTATTACTTCTTAAAAAGAAGTTATTTTCATTTATTATCATTTTTTATATTATATATTAATGATAAAATTAAAAATGCGCCCAATTGGTGAAAAAATAGGGTTTTAGGGAAAAAAAATCATAGATTCGTGAATTCTAAAGATATCAAATCCAATTAAATTTATTATAGTTATTAAAAATATTATTAGAAACTTTTATATTGCAAATTTTTAATGAGACCAACTCTTACCGTAAAATAAATAAAATAAAATTGTATTTGAAGATTTAAAAAAATGTCATAATAATATAATTCTGATAAATTAGCTTTTACCGAAAAATAAAATTAGAAACTGGTTAAAAGTAGAAAAATAAAATTGTTAAAATGGTTATCTTGGTTTAGTTTTTGTAAGTGAAACCAGGACTTAAGTTCAAAATATATTTGTGTATGTAGGCCGAAATAACAGAAATTTTTTTGTTGTTCTTGCTGTTCAACGACGTACGAATAAAACGGTAATTATTATAACGAGACTAGATTCCAAAAAAATGTTTATCATTACATTAATTCTACTTAGAATAATATAACTCAATAAAAAAAAATAAAAAAACTTCACGAAACTTAAAAAGGTCTTTAAAATGCTATTTACATCGATTATAAAATTGAAAAAAATTCGACCATTTTATAAAATAAATTTTCTCAAGCGATTTCAGTTGTGCGTTTCCGTTGATTTTTCAATCATTATCTAAATATTGCAACAGATACAATTACAATGTCTTCGTGTTCTTTAAAAAACTGTGATAGTAATCTATGAAAATAATTTGTTTCTGCATTCAGTGCATATAATTAATTAAATCTTGTTACAACTACAACAAGCAAGGAAAAAAATTTACGATGTTATTCATTAGAGATGCAATTTACAGCTTACATATGCAATTAATTTTACTTTTTCTTTCCTGAGAATTGGGAAAACAGTATTAAAAGTAACATTTATAATTATTATTATTTTATGATTGTTTTCCTTCAGGAAATTTAGAATACATTTTCTGATGAAATTATCATGGAAATGAATGCTCTTGAAAATAAAACATAGAAACAAATGTTACTGATGATGTTCCTAAGGTATATAACGAAATGTGTTATGTCACTAAGTATAAAAAATTACATATTTTATAATTTCAACAGCAAATGCGTATTTCATAAATCGCAGATAAATTAATTATGGTGTGTCGGGGTAGTTTGTTGTTGGAGTAATTTGGTGCCTCTTTTTTAATTTTTATTTTTATGATCGTATTGAAAATTATGAAATTTAAAACAAAATTGCTAGTAATTGCACATTTCTACTGCACATTAAATACATCCCTGTCACATAAATACTATATTTTCAGTATGAAGAAAAAAATATCTTCTTGAATCTGACAAATAATATACAAAATGACACCATTCAGAGATCTATTAAGATGTCTGGACTTACATGCAATCACAGAAATATCGAGATGATGTCCTATGAATACAAAATTGTACTAAGATGTTTAAAGCACACTACAATAAGCGCTGCTTTTCTCTCTTTTGAATCTTAGAAAATGACGCAGAAAAAATAATATTGGTGCAAGCACCAAATTGTCCCAAGTTAAGTGATTGCATTAATTTGGTGCTCCTATATATTTAAAAAATTGATATATTTTTACTGTAATTTTATTATCTTTGCTAGTTGTAACTCGCATTTTGTTTAGTAACCATTTCTCAAAAGTATATAGTTCATTTCTTTTTTTGAGATCCTCTCTTTTCGTTATTCATTGTTTTATGATTTGCAGGCATATGACTTAAATCTATTGAAACTAGAATGTCGCTGTGTGAATTTCAGAATTTGACTGCTGAAATGTTAAAGCTCTAAGACTTAATTTATGTTTAAAACAGCTTATATTATAACATAGCCTTTTGTAATAAACTGTTAGGGAAAGTTATTTTTAAATAGGTTATTGTTTAAAAGCCATACATAATGTCTAAAATACAATTATTTTCATTGTAAGATGTTTTATTCTAGCCAATATCACTGAATAGGTTCAATTTCTTTGTCTTCTGAAATTTTTAACGAGTGTAGGCATAGCAATGTTGATAATTATATTATATCTAAGAAAGCATTTGATAGCTTTTTTAATTAATTATTATTTAGAAGATATCTATTGTAAAATATCTTCCTCTACATTAATGAGCTGATTCTTGACCTCCTAGTTATCATTTATAATCTCACTCATATCTAAAAAACGAGCGTATTTCGTGCAAGGAAAATGTGAAAACGTTTAAAGTTTTCTTTCAAATTACTGTATTGTATTAATTTTTTATGGTTCATTTCCTGTAAAAGTGTATCCTTTAAAGAGCACAAAACAACATTAATTTCAACAGAACCTTCAAATTATTTATGTAATTTCTTATTTCAAATCGTTCTTTTAAAAACATATGGTCTCATAAAAAAAATTCAAATTACTCTCAAATAATATCTGATTAAAAAATATATCAGTGTTATGAATAGTACGTTATAAATGTAAAAAATGACTAACACATTATTACCCCAAATTAAATGATTTTGGTAAGCAGTGGTTAAAAAATGTGACCCAATTTTATTCCGCTCAAAGATAGTGTCAAGCAATGCTATACAGCATCACTTTAAAAATCCGATATCAAATTAATTTTTTCTTTCCCAATCTTATGCTTAAAGATTTCAAAAGAAAGAAAAAAAGCAATTATTTAAAAATAAAAAACTTCGAATTCGAAAGTAAAAAGGAGAAAAATAAATAATTTACAAAGAAGAATCTGTGTTTTATTCTTATATCATATCCGATTAGTCAACTCAACAAAAAGTGCAAAAAAGACCTCTATGTGACCACTACTGAACCGCCAGTAATGCTAATAGTAGGTCACGGGACGATATAAAGAAACCTACAGAAAAAAAGTATCACCTGAAAAATGCTAAAATTTGACAGCAGAATTAACATCTCTTTTAGAGAAACAAGACTTTATTTCCAAAATAGTTATTCTTTACTTGTATATACAAGAAAAGCTTGTTAATGATTAGCCAAAAAAATGAAGCAAATAACATTAACTGTTACAGAAGGAAATGACTTATTCTTTTGTACTTTTTAATAGATTTTTTAGGTGTTATTTGTAACGTAAAATATATCAATTAAAGTTTTTTTTTTTAGTTTTTTTTTAATTTTTTGTCACATATTTATCACTTAATTGTGAATTAAATTATGTATAAAGACTCCTTTATGAATATCGGAAGTATTTTTTAAAGTTTCGTTCATCTTACGAAGATGAAGTTCCATAGTTTTTATATTAGCATAGAAGTTGAAAATCTGTTTAATGTTGAATAAAAAACTTAAGTAAAAATTTTTAGGTGATTTCTTGTGTTTATATGAACATTGTGTATTAAATTATTAATGTTATTAATTGGCATGACTCGTGCTTGATTTTATGAGCAATAAATGTTGCATATAATTAAAAAACTAATAGGTAAACATATATGTAGCTCTAAGGAAAGTGAACATTTAAAGTGAGTAAAATGATAAATGCTACATGAGTTCTATGAATCGCTGAAAACGCTGTGAAAAATGAACCAGGCAGTGTGAAAATGCAAAAATGCATTGTAAAAGGTACAAAAATTTTTTTCTTGAAATTTTAATTTTATAAATGTAATTCTTCCTTTGCATGTGCAGCGCAAGCTAGGACATGAATGTTAACTCCGCTAATTACTCAATATTCCTAAATAAACTATCTAATCAATTAAATATTAAGTGCGGTGTTTATAATCAAATTATTAAATCATTAAATTCACTGAATTTGACAAGCTCATATCACATAAAGGAGTTAACTCCCAAAACTCATACTGTATTTAAATTACAAGAACTTCTGTATTTTAAAAGTTAGTTTTGAAATATACCTCTTAAAATGTAGTGAAGTGCAATCAAGTCTCCTAATATAAATTAGGAACATCTGTTATATCTCCGATATAATTTTCAAATTATATTACTTAGGAGAAATAATGAATACTAATTGGATTTAATTGAATATTGCACAACTAATATGTTCACTGAAGTACGTAATGCATTTACTGTAAATATATCAAAATATTAGACCTTTTTATCTGATTTTAAAATTAACTATTCGTGAAACTTTTGCCCATTATTTATCGGTATTAAAATTTATTGAATTTGCTAAACAAACCACTGTGAAGCTACAGTTATATCCTATTATACTGATGTGTTTGTTTGATAAAATGAGGTTTTAAGGAATTATTGCGTTCCGGAATTTTGAAAACATATATTTTTATTTGGAAATCTTTGGCTTATGTAATTGAAAAGTTCTAAGATTAATTTTTTATTCTAAGCATATTTTTCACGTACTGGGATGAACGCTGAAGAATACAAAATCGTTGTTGTACATGCGTCTCCCTCGCAAACCCCTGAAAAAAATGCAATTATAATTAAAAGAAAACTAGTACTTTTTCATTTCAAACTGAAATATGTCAGCATTTTTGCATCATTTTGATATTATTCTTACTAACTTTTCAGTAAACATGCAAAGACTATGAGTCATAGGTATAAATATAACCTCCATGGTTTAGTGATGTTTTGCGTGTAGTAATTTTCACTTTTCTATGTTCATTTATTAACAAAATGTCGAAAAATCTACCAAGCGATGTTCGATCAATCATGTATTTACGACATATCTACCAAATGATTCGATTTTAAAATCTACTATTTCCAAGCACAATATAAACTTTTTTAGCTTGAAAGAAATTCTGGATTTAAGATCGCATGTCTAAACACAAAGTTTATGCATAAATTAAAACGATATTGATCCTCCATTCTTCCTTACAACCTCAAACACTCTGTTTTTCATAGAAGTAACCAAGCGTTTGAAATATTTAAGTATATAAATAATATAATATCTTAATTCAGAAATATTTTGCCATTCTTTTACAATGCCAACTTTTAGCTAATTGGCAGATAAAATCTGTTCATTGTCAGCATAAACTTTGCTGCTTAATATGCCCAAAGGATTTTCCATATGATTGAATTCTGGACTTTGACTTTGCCATGCCAAAACAAGATTTTTTTAAACCATTCTAGGTGGACATATGGAAAGAAGCATTGTCCTGCTCAATAATCCAGTTAGCTAAAAAAGTCCAAATGATATCAAATGATCATATAGTATAACTCTCAGATTTTGATAGCTTCCGAGCTTATCATATATCGATAAAGTGTCTTCAAATAAGAAGCATTTTTCAAGAACATATGTAAAATAAATTTGAGACGTTCGGGGCAACAATATACATAAGCCAAATTTTCATAAATATCTTAATATCTTTTTTAGAACATGTTCCAAGAAGGTTACTAATTACTCAACAATATTACTAAACAACTACAACAGATTGCAACAACGTTCCTCAGACTTGTTGGTATTCAAATGATATGTTTAGTTTATTTTCAGTCTACAACAGCACACGTTATGCAAAAAATCACAATGGTAAATAAGCAAAGATACTGTGTTTAAAAATGATCCCAGCAGTGAAAATATAAATGACTATGATTCAGAAAATAGAATAAAGGACAAAGATTATTCTATAGCGTATTGTATTATTAATTTTTTATCAGAAAAAGATGTATTGAAAAGAAATTAATCCATAACTACTGTTAGCGGTCTCACAGACCGCTGAGATTTTTAAGCTTTAAAGTTTAATTTTTTGTTTAACATTAGATACTGCTCCAATTTTGTTTCGTTTGGAGACCTATTACTGTCTCTAGGACTTTTGAGAACTGATTTTTTTAATAATAGTTCTGTATATAAAATTTAATACAAAAATAGTATTCTGAGAGTTAATTTAACATTTTATTCATCTTTAGATTAAGCGGACTGATAGACCGCTCACAGTAGTTATGCGACAATTTTTCTCTCAGCAATTAAGGGTTAAAATTGTGCTTCACAACCTTGTTGCTGTATTTTTAGTACAGTATGTGATTTTTATTTCTTTCCAACAGTATAAGTTTTATATTTTACCATGCTTAATAATTTCGTCAGTCTATACAGATATTCAAATAATGAAGTATAACATTTCACCATTGATTAACCTTAAGTATGTTCTATTTTGAATTTATACAATTAAAAATTATTTAAATTTCCATTGTGGTTTCTATCATTTTTGTATTCAAAATGGCCGTTGAAAATTTATGCTTGTTCTCATTGTGGCATGATTTTTTTTTACTTACAAATCTGCACATTTTCAAGAACATTAGTGTTGGAAAATAATACAAAAACTATGTCAAAACTATCCAATAAATTTATAAACACCTTGAGTTTAAAAAAAAATCTTTGTCAGCTTGACCTACAGGGGCAGCATTTCGAAGTTAAGTGTTCATTTCAACAACAAAATATAAAATATGATTAGAGATTTTTTTTTAGATTATGTACTTTAAGATTATTAGTGATGTGATTTGTTTTCTCCCCCAAAACTAATTTTTTTCGCCCCTTGAGCCCATTTTATCAAATATCTGTCATGCATAAACTTTTGGCCCATTTTTTCTGTTATATAAACTTTAAACTAATTCGATTTTTAAATGTAATTAAGAAGTTATGGGGTTTTATTGGTTTTTACAATAACTTCCCTAATTTCATACCTTTGGTCCGATTTCGCTCATTAACGAACTTCTCTGAGATTTTATTCTCCTTGATTTTATGTAGCAGTTTAGAAGAGATTTTAGCAGATTTATAGAAGTTATCCTGTCCATAAGATAATGATATAGGTAGATAGATAGACAGATAGGTAGATAATTTTTTTTTACTGATGGTAGTTTTGTAGTCTATGGGCCATGATCGACGTAGGTCTGCAAAAAGTATTCAGAAATTCCAACATTGGAGAGACCGAAATAGATAATATTTCATACGAAATCTACCTAATACAAGTAGCATGCACAACTTATTCTAAACTAGCTGGATACGCCAACCCCAAAACCTTTTACAGATTCGTACATGATAATATTTAAAAAAGTAGTTACATATGTTAATATTTCAATATTTTTAGTTTATTCTTATACAAACTTTGATTTCTATCTTAAATATCTGCTTCCGTCAATTATCTGAGTTAAAGCTAGTTAATTTAGAAAACGATGTTTATTAAAATCAGTAGCTTATACTTACTCTGTTGTTATGAGTTGTTTTCGAATAGCCGTCTTAAAAGAATGTAGCTTGTCATCACTGCCCGAGCCACCGACAGACCATAGAATTACAATTAACCAAGAAAGTTATATAAATATCGCTATTACATCATCCCAATCCCACGGAAAATATTTAAATTTAAGTAAAAACTGCTGGTGAAACCTAAAAGATATACAGAAAAACATTGGTTCCATTCTGTGTGTACACTTTTCAATTGTGCAATAATTTAAAATAGCACGGAAATCGCTATTAAAGTACCTAGTCCGGCAGATTTTTTCATATTCAGGGAGGACTTGCTTACCATAGCCATGAACATACACAAAAAGTTTGGTTCAATTTTATGCATAAAATCATATAATTTTCCACGGTACAATAATGGATATGGTATAGAAATTGCACAGTTGTACATTGACGCAGATAATGACGCACCACTACAGCCTCCCCTTCCGATAGAATATTTCCTAATTGAAGGAAGACCTACATGCCAAATCCAAAAATACCACAAAAATTTGTTTAAATTCTATGCGTACTTTCATGTACTTTTCTAAAGTGCAATAGTTAAAAATACAAAAATCGCTATTACAGTGAAGCTTTTTCGTTAGATTATTTTCAAAAGCATAGAGAAACTGGTTGTAATAGCCAACCCATACGCAAAATATTTCATTAAATTCTTGGAAGAACTTCATACACTTTTCCGTAGTGCAATGGAGACACATGGACAAACGGACAGAAAAAGATTTTGTATAAACATTTTTGGAGGAAATTTCTTCCCCTGAAAACGTGTAAATTCATCGAAAACTAGAAGTCAAGAAAAATTTCGGTTACAATGCTTCCTGCTATTGAAGAAGAGGAAAGCAGAAAAATGACAAATTTAATAAAATTGATCCAAACGCCGGTTTGAAGCTGTTTCAATATGTATCTCATATCAGCCAGAGGTTCTACATAGTTAATTTTAAATCCCCTTGGGTAGCAGAATATTAATATAACTGTAAGCCAGAATGATGACACTGTATAAATGGAGATGGCAGCCTACATTTTGAAGTCGACTTATTATGAAAAGTCGGTTTTTTCCAATTTTTTAGAATTGAACGAAAGGATTTCGAGATTTTGCTGATTTGTGAATATAAAACAGTAAATAATAATTGATATTAATGGAAAACGTACAATAAAATATTCCCTATTTAAGGCAATAAAACATATTATTGAATCCACAAGATTCGTTAATAAATTTCAGTGACAAGAAAAAAAACTGACAGACATTGAAAAATTTAAAAGAAGACCTTGTTTCAAATCATTTCCATGACTAAAAAAAGGGGACAAAACTAAATCATCTTAGATTGCAAGAAATACCATGTGACCAAAGCGAGATAAAAACTCTTCCTCGACTCTACAATTTAACAAAGAAAAAAGTAATGTAAAGTATCAGAACATTAAGAATATTCAGTATTTTCCTGAAACTGTATTTCAAAAACTTCTTAAATACTTTTTACATTGATACCATGAGCAATACGCTGCTACCCTATTATTTTATTAAATTATTCATTAAACAATCAATATATGATGGCAGGATTTCGCCAAACGTTTTAAACTGATTTTCTTGAAAATTTCAAAATGTAGTTTATGCGTATGTGCCTTGTTTCCCAAACACCCAAAAAAATCCCAAGCACAACACCTTTAAAGAAATTTTATAAAATCATCATACTTTGCAACTGATTGTCTGATGATTTCAATACTTTGAAAAAACTATTTGTTTTAACCTTCTCACTGACACCCCCATGTAAATAGGTTCACTATGCTCCAGATTTCACTGCAGTATAAGTAATATTTAAACTAGTAAAATTTTATCGATTTAATGTGTTTTAATATATTGAACAAGGAATTATACACTTAAGGGTTACTTTCATATAAGTAACTAAGATTTTTTGGAGAATGTTGAAAAAATCATCTTTATTTAGTAATGAAAACAAGATGCAGAGAAAATAACACCTCAATTTTACCCTTTTACAAAACTGTGAGAGGAAATAAACAGACTTAACATGGATTTATATCATTTGAATAATGTAGATATCATTTTAAGATAACAAATGGCTCTTCCTTCTAAAAAGAAATACGTAATTTTATCTCGTTACAAGTTCAGCGAGAAGAAAAGTGAAACGTCCATATTATTCATTAGGGATGTAATTTGTACGTTACGCATATAATTAATTTTGCTTTCCATTCTCCAGAGAAGTGTCAGGATCACAAAAGTATTAAAAGTAACATTTATTATTTTAATAATGTTTTTTTGGATTTTTTTTATTTAAAAAAACATTTCCTCCATTCTTTAAACATTTAAGAAGCCGTACATTTCCATAATATGTAAGGAATAATTTTAGCATTTTAATACTTTACAGAATTAAGAAATGTGTCCAGTTAAAACATAACAGAGATTTGCTTTAATGTCAAAAACATGTATATGGGTGATTCTCAAAATAGGGGACAATTTCAAAAGTGAAATCTTAAAAAAATTGCTGTTAGCAAAATTTCTGAAAAAAATAGGTGTTGTTAATATACTATTAGGTATACTTTACATGTAGTCAGCAGAGCTAAATATTTAAAAATTAACTTAAAAAAAAATAATTAGTACTTTTTGAGCCATGCTAATGACAAAACAAATTGCATGGAATAAATATATTAAGAAATTTTTATTTTCTACCTGTTTAAATATTTTTTTCTATATTTATTAGCCTTCCTTTTCAGCAAATGGTTTCCATTTTTACATATATACATATAAGGAGAATAAAAACATTACCAAAGGGCAAACTTTGTTTACACGAGCAACATTCTGACACTAACAATGTAAGAAGCTGTCTTAGTGATTTTCTGACAGATTTAATGCATATTTTAGGAATAATAAATGTAATACCTAAATTTATATGTAAAATTAAACTTTGTAAAAGATACAATATAAACAATGATTGCATTTATGCACATAGGAGTCTTTAGCATGGACAGAAAAACCATGCTAATGACACTGATATTTGTCCATGCTAATGACAAATTTTAATTTAAATAAGATTATGAGCCATAATATAATCACAATGCAATAGTCCTTTCTGGGGCTTTTTAAAACACAAAAGTCCTATGCAAATAAGTAAAATAAAACTTTAATTATAAAATAAACATGAAAATTATTACCATTCTAATGACATACAATTGATGCACGCCCCTAATATTCAACTTCTATTCTTAAAATACAATACATGCTTCTATTTTCAGGCTGGGATAAAATGGCTACTTGTTGCCATGGAGAAACTTTATATTTTCAAACAATTGTCATATGTGAAAATGAAATTTTGATTATTAACCAGCTGTTATTGTATGGCCTTGTTTTGAAAATAGAATATGGAGGACAAACTTTAATTCTTTTTTTATATACTATAATTTTATTTTTAAAAAGAAATTTATTGGATAAATCCTCTCCTTGATTAATTTAAAGAAAGAATAACATTTGTTTTATTTTATAAACATGATATTAACTCTTTAAAAAGCTAGTATATACAAGACACATCTGCTGTGGACATCCATGCTAATGACATTTTGAACATTTATTCTGTTATTTTAAGGTATTTTTAGCTAAAAAAGAGTAATTCTTGAGTGCAAATAATGAATAATATTAAGACAAACATATATAAATATAAAAACATGACAGAAAACCTCTCAAATTTTTTTGTATGCCGAAAGACATAAATTGTCCCCTATTTTGAGAATCACCCATGTATATTTATTTATTTAATTAGCATGTGGTAGTATTTCAAATACGACAATTTTGGCCACATTACCTCAAGGGGAAGGGTTACAAGCAAAATACTGATTAAATTTAATAAAAGTACTGCAAAAATTAAAAATAATTATTGTTACTAATTTAAAAAGACTGAACTATTCAAAGAATTGCTAAATTATTGAAAGTAATTATTTTGTAATTTTTATCTGCTATAGAAATTACTATTTATATGACCTACTAATAATTACCTACATGCCAATGTATTATGTTCTTTTGGTTTTGAAAAGGTAGTTAAAATCGTACGCTAAGTAAACAGAAAATCTGATACGATTGAACACATCTGGAGGTAAGTATCAACAAGAGGATAAAACTGTCTATTAGAATCCTATTTTTTAAGGTCGGTTGTTTTTAACCACTTCCCTGTTTGTACATCGTACTGGTAACATGTTTTTCCAATCATTAATTTCCAATAACACGTACGGGCATCCATATTTCAATCGTAATTTATCATTCTAACTAGTAAAAAATTGTTGTGAATTTTGCATTATTTAATCTGAGCATTTTTCTGATTCAATTAGTCAAAAATTTCTGTTTTGAAAAATCGGTGATAAAAGATTAAAAATTCCATAAAAGTCATGAAAAAATAGACAATTTTTAAATGTTTTTTCAAAAATATTGATCAGTTAAGGGATTAAATAGATTATTTTTTTCATGAAATCAAGTGATTTTATGGCAAGTCTTTAAATGTCAGTTTGAATCAATTTAATCCATTTGCATTGGTTTAAATATGACTTCAGACTAGTCTTCATTCATCATTTTTCATTTTCATAACTTATGGCCGTGAAAAAAGGCGCATTCGCTGAAAACTTCAGAAAACATAGAGGAGTATCAAAGATCCGCCTAAATTGATTGAACGATAACAATAAATATAATCCAATGCTATGTTATAATTAAATATTATATTTTTCTCAAAATAGGCGCTGGAGATCAATGATTGTATAAAAATGTCTAGATAAATAAAGTCATGCTACTAACATACATTCATCCTGCAAATGTATGTGAAATGTATTTCGCATAAGGCGTCATTCCTTACAAAAGGAGCAAATTGGTTGTTGATGACATGTCACAAGTTGAAAATGAAAATGGGCATGTACGTGTAACACGTTTATTTATGAATAAATGCAAAATAATAGATTTCACGAAAGTTTATTTAAGTATGTGGACTCACGTTAAAAGTTGATACAAATTCGAGTTTTTATCGACATGCTTGGAATTGTAGTTTTGATTATTAGCCGTAAAAATGAAAAAACTGTATCTTGAATTATTTTTAGTTAAAAATGGATAATAAGTAAGAGATTGGCGTAATTTTTATTTGTTAATGAGAAAAAAATATTGAACAAAAATTGGAAAATTCAGTATTTCTATTATTTATTTAAACAAAAAGGACAGCTATTATAACTTTATACTTATTTGACATTGTAGATAAAATTATGTATTTTAAAAACAGGAATTTTCATATACGCCTTTTAATTCCTTCGTGCAAAAAATTGACGGGAAAAGGCAATATTTGTATTGCTTTTTTGAACATGAAGAAAAGCTGTTAAATCTTTTCAAACTGTTTGATATTATCGATTAAAGTGTCTATTTTAAATATTGTAACGCTACTTCTCGCTTTTTTTCCTTTTATGCTTCAGGATTGCTTATATTAAAATTGCTTAGACTTGAACAAATAATTATCTAGTATATTTAAATTCTTGTAAATGGCAGCATTATTTTCCCATTGAAATCGTACAACATTTTAAGAAAAGTGCGTAAATTCAAAGAGAAATTGTTCATAGAATGTAAAAAATTACCTTTTTGAACCCATTTTTTTGTTAAGAATCATAAAGACAATCTTGAAATTTTTTTGCATGTTATGGACTTATTAACCTTTACGTTTGTGCATTATTGTGAACGTTTCTTTATTTATTTTTTGTACATACACAAGAGAAAAAAATTATAATTTTGTATTTTTTTTTAAAGTTTCTATGTTTTATTGAAGATGTAGGAAATAAATGGTAACTTCCAAATTTGGCGAAATGGATCTTTATGTGTAATACTGCATCAGGTATCGATTTCACGATGTTTTTTAATTACCTTAATTTTATAACCTTTCTTTTTTTCGAAAAATTCACAAATTTTCAATTTTTACTACCAATTTGTAATTAATCATAGCGTTACCAGTTTATTATTACTAAATAAATAAGAAAATAATTTTTCAGAGGTTATTATATTATAAGCAAAATTTATTTCTCTGAAATAATTTTCAAGATACAGAACTTCTAACTTGGAAATTTTGACGATTCTACACATGCCATTTTATATATCAGGTTTCTTTTAACTGTCCAAAACTTTTAAAATAATTTATATTTTGTCAAGATATTTTGCAGAACTCTCTTTGTATATACTCTGCGTATCTAATTTTATTAAAATGGGTTACCATGAGGCCACGACATTTTTTTAAATTTTGATCATTTTATGTGGAATGACCTATAAAAAGATATGGCTAAAGCATTTTAAAATTACTGAATACTAAAATTATTAAAATTTCATCATGAAATGCCATGATAAACGTCTTTTGTCGCAGACACTATAAATAAAATTCAACCAAAATATAAGCTTGCATTGAGGTTTTAATGAAACTTTGTGCAGTCGAAAATAGCTACTTTATTGAAAAGTAATCAATTTGAAAAGTTCAATGAATAGATAAATTAAATTTAGTATTTTACGCCTTTATTTTAAAAGCTAGTTAATTTAACTAAAATATTCACTGCATTAAATTTTAATCATGTAATAAGTTATTTGATGTAAATATCAAAATTCTTTTCGTTAGAAAATATGCATTCTGTATCAAACCAATCAAGGAGTATTTATTTACGACTTTCTTGACTTTTTTCTATAAACACTGGATCCAGCAGGGATATCTGCAGCATCTGAATGAAGGAACAAGCTTTTTCTATATTGATGCTTCCCATTATATATATATATATATTTAGTGTTGAATTCAAAGTGTCAGGGAGTGGGGAGCATTTACATGGAATTACACTGATATTTATAAAATTTGTTTAGTTTTAAAATCCAATCCTCCCTTCACACACACACACACTCCCGGCGCATAAAAATATCCCGTCAGTGGAAAAACTTACTTTAATATTGTTGAATTTCACTTGTTGATTTTATCTTTTATATATTAATTTTAATGAAATTAAAAATTACTTTAATATTAATTACAAATAATTAACTCCTGTGGCAGTTGAATAAATTTCTTGGACCACATATGTTGCAGTCAACGTCTGATTCATATGAAGAAATAGCATTTGCAATTATTTTTAGCTGGAATGTATGTTGAATCACCCCAGCTATCGTGAGAAACTCAAAAAGACTGATCATCAGTATCAAATGCAAACAATATTGCATTGATTTAACCTTGCGTTATCCCTTTGCGCGTCATTTTTCATTAGAATGTTTTATGAACTTTACGCTCTGTTTCCATATGTGGCACAAACACAAAAACAAGATTTTAAGCTAATGTAGTGAAATATTTTAGTTTTAAGCAACCTTAATTAGAAATGTGTAATATACTCGAATGTCTAAAATTTTATCTTGCTATGCTTTCAATATTTTTGGGTGAAAATGTTGAAGCCAATTCTAATGTTGTGTACAATGCACACTGCAAATATTTTTTTGAAATAAAAATTTAATAACTTGTGAGGTACTGCCATCAAATGAGAAAAACTGGTACAAAACTCTTTGTCAGAATGTTTTACACATGCTACAAAGCTCAGATAACCTAACTTTAAGTACCTTAGGAAAATAGAAGGATTTTATCGGTATGATCCTGTATGGCACACCGTGCAGCGAAGGGTTAAATGTTGAGAAACACCGAAATCACTGGCGATAGATTAATAAATAAGCTAAAAAACTTTGTATAATCACCATAAAAAGGAAAGTAAACAGGACGCGTTTCGAGCTTCAAAAATACAGCTCGTCTTCAGCTGATCCAAACACGTGTCACAAGGGACAGAGTGAAAATGACAGAGTGGAACAAGTTTTCCACTCTGTCCCTTGTGACACGTGTTTGGATCAGCTGAAGACGAGCTGTATTTTTGAAGCTCGAAACGCGTCCTGTTTACTTTCCTTTTTATGGTGATTATACAAAGTTTTTTAGCTTATTTAAGGGTTAAATGTGTTTTTCAACTGATGACATTATTTTTGTTAGGCGGCCATAAAGAATTCTTTATACTTTAAAAATATTTTTTCTTTTCTTCATAACCGGAAATCTAACTTATAATTTCTACAGGGTGATTCATAAATATAGAAACAGCAAACTATTTCCTCAAATATTGCTCTTAGACCCATATTTTCAAATTCGGCAAAAGAAAAAAAATGCAAAGTATGATGATTTAACCTGAACTCCATGAAGGGAGGGAGTCAATTCGAAAAAATACGACATTTAATTTTCATACGGTCTTCGTAGGATAAAAATGTCGATTAAGAAAACTTCTCTTATCCATTTCTCAGTGAAAAAAAATATATATTTATATATATATATATATATATATATTGTATGTGACATTTAAATAATTCATCATATTTTAAAGATTGGGCACAACTTGAAATGCTCGCAATTGAAGAAACAATATTAGATTAACAATACTGGAAACACATAAAAAATATATCCATTATTTTTTTTTTTTTTTGTAATGGTTAGCCATTTAATTTGCAAAAAAAACCACACCCTTAAATTTCTTATAAAATCTATAAAAAATTCAAATGATTAGTATTTTTGTTAATGAGATAGCTTAAAATCGTTATAACTCAAAACATTATTCATTCGATTTCATTTTTTTTCATTTAATTAAAGAGGAAAATATATTTTTAGTTTAGTTTTGTTTTTCCCCCGTTTCAAATCATTGAATAATATTTTTACCATAAATCATGATGTCACTTCAACTATTTGTACATGTCTTTTATATCACAGAAAACATATCTAACATAAAATTGGTGCATTTCTATCTTTGGTCCCTAGCCGAAAGATTTCATCCAACAATATATGTTTTTTATTTTACTATCCATTTTTCTGAATTTTCTTTGAAAGTCCACAAATTCTACTGGGGTGCAGAAATTCTCTATCGATATAAGAAAAAAAAAAATTACATATTTCTTTTCCCTTTACGTGCATTTTTTTTTTCAAAAATCGTTTATCCTTAAATGTGTTTCTCAACAGATAGGACTTTTTTTTTTGTTGGGTAAAGAATTTGTTATTCTTTAAACATATTTATTCTTTTATTGATATCAGAAAAACTAACTTTAAATACAATATCTACAGTGTTCATAAATATAGAAACAGTAAAATATTTCCTTAAATATTGCTCTTAGATCATTATTTCCAAGTTTCGTAAAAAAATATGTAAAGTAAGACGATATAACTTGCAACTCCATGGGAGGTCTGTTTGAAATAATACGAAAATTAAATCTTTAAACGTTCCCCGTGGGGTAAAAACTCTAATTCAGAAAACATTACTTATCTCGTTCTCAATAAAAAATAAAAAATAAAATAAAAGTATTTAAATTTGCAAAACTCAGTTATAGACGAATTAAAGCTATTTAAACAATTCAATAGATTTTAAAGGATTAGACGCAAATTGAAATGCTCACAATTCAAGAAACAATATTGATTTAACAGTTCTTGAAACATGTAAAAAATATATCTATTGAGTTAGAATTTTGTTTTCTTTTCTTTTTTTGTGATGGTTAGCCATATCATTTGCAAAGAAAATCACATCCTAAAATGTCTCATAAAATTTATAAAAATTTCAAGTGATAAGTATTTTTTAAATGGCATAACTGAAAATCATTATAACTTGAAACATTATTCATCGGATTTCAATTTTTTTCATTTAATTAGAGAAAAAAAAATATAATTTTAGTTTTATTTCGATTATTCTCCCACCATACACCATTGAATAATATTCTTATCATAAATCAGGAAGTCATTTCAACTATTTGTACATGTCTTTTTTATCACAGAAAACATATCTAACATAAAATTGGTGCATTTCTATCTTTGGTTCCTAGCCGAAAGATTTCATCCAACAGTATATGTTTTTTATTTTACTATACATTTTTCTGAATTTTCTATGAATGTCCACAAATTCTTCTGGGATACAGGGATTTTCTATCAACATAAGAAAAAAAAAAGAAAAATGTTATTTTGTTTTCCTTAACGTGTATTTTTTCAAAAATCGTTTATTCTTAAATGTGTTTCCCAACAGATGACATTCTTTTTTGTTAGGCGGCCATAAAGAATTATTTATGTTTAAAAATATTTGTTATTTTCTTCATAACAGAAAAACTAACTTAAAATACAATATCTATATACAATTGCCTAAGAAATAAAATATCTCTTTTATCTTATTAAAAACGAGACCCGATCTAGATTTAAAAAAATATTCCACAAATGCAAATTTTGGTTTTATTCATTTACCCATAAAATCATAGTATACCTGGGGAGTTATGTAATTTATTTTAGCCCGTTTGACACTTTCTATTGATCTTTTGGTGAACTATTATGTGTTACTTGTGTGTGAAAAATATATTTAACATTCTCAGGACTATGAGTGCATATATGAATCCTCAAAAAATGCTCACAGCTCTTAAGTTTGATACTAGTAATAAAGAAAAGTAAAACTGATTTTATTTATATAACGACATTTTCGGTATTTAAAGCGTTAAGTCAGATAATTAATAAAAATGGTGCCAAACGATTAAGATTCGTGTAAAAGATGCTGATCATGAACGGATTGAAGTCGCCAAGATTTTTTGTTATATTTTGACACCAAAGGAATATTATAATATATTTCGTTAATACTGTGTGCAGTTTGCAAGACTGCTGTTTTTCTCAATTTTTAGAAGATAATAATGGAATGGAAGGTGACAACACGGATATCACCTGATCGAGATGAATGCTGAAATTCCTGGATTAGTTAAAACTTAATTCGCATATTAAAACTCGTTTCATCTGCCAAGTCAAAAAATGCCTAAAAGTGAATTTTAATGATTGGCTTATAAATTTACATTGTGTTTATCTTGTCTTAGTCCTCAATATTTTCATAACATTAAATGCAGAAAACATAATATTCAACTTACGGGTCAACCACTAAAATCAGGTCTGAAGGTCGTATCCACAGATGTAACTTAACCAGTTGCCTTTTAATATTCTAATCAAATTCATCTAATTCTTGAATTTCCGATTTTAACTCGATAAGGCGGTTGTCTGTTTACTTACTCAGTACATAATTATTGATTCTGCGATCTGTTAAATGCATTATAAAAAAAGCCTTTTCGGCTAGGGCCGGTAGGAGGAAACAGATTTCATATTTCTTGGTTTAAAAATCTTGCAAGTTTTACTCGAAGCCGATTTCATTCAAATTTTAAGAAGATAAAATATGACGAACCCAATAAGAGAATATTCTTCAGTACTAAATTTGAATGAGACGAGCCAAATTAGTAAGTTATAGCAAAATTGGCATAATTTATGATTACTTATTTTTGGTCGCGCAATTTAGCGATATTTCCCTAAGTGTCACTAAACTTGGCGAGAATTTGCAGTTAACAGACATTAATAATATTCAAGAATTTTGAGACAATGCGCGGTGTAAATAGCCGCTATTTAGAAACAAGACAGCGAATGAAGCTGGCCAATGGACTCGGTCGAGGCATTGCTATGATGTATTTTATTAATGTCATTCAAATTGGTTAATAAATACAAGAGTTATCGGGTAACAAAAATTTCATATATAAGTCCACATTTCAACGAAGGGTGGTTTTGGGGGTCAGGGAATCATGATCGGTGAAAATATACGAAAGTTTTCCGGAAGTTCTTTCCTTTGAAAGGATGCAATAGGTAGATTTTTACTTTTGTAATGAAAGCTAAATAATTATTAGATAAATGAAGAATTGTTATTGTGAAGTGTAAACACTATATATATAACAGAAATTTTTATTTTAAAGATTGTTTATTATCCTAAGCAAAGTTAGCAAGCATATAACTTAAATTTCATTTATTTTTTTGTTGAAAAAATTCCATAGTTGGAATTAATTGGTATTAAATTCTGTTACTCAAATATTGCATTCGCTGCTTAAAAAATATTTACGACAGAAAAAATTATCCGTATGTTTGTTTTTTTTCAAAAACCAGTATGATTAAAACTAATTCTATGTATAAGATAGTTTAAAAAGGGTAAACTTTTTACAGAAAAATTTAAAAACAGTTAGTGACACACAAGAGAATCCTTTTCTAGTTGTAGTGTGATTATTTTCAAAAACGTTAAAATCATTCAAATAGAAAACAAAAATATACTTTTATTCAAGTATATAAGTAATTTTTTTCTGAAGTTTTATTTGTTTTAATTTTTATTGTTTTAGTTGTTATGTGTTCCAAAATAATGTTTATATCAATTAATCATGAGCTCTTTTCAATGCGTTAAAAACATATTAGAGTAGTTATGCTGGATGATTCAAATCAAATTTGTAATAGCGATTACCTCATAATTTTCTATTATTAAAAACATACTTTCAATTTTAAATATGCCAATCAAGTTGTGTATGAAATGCGTCTTTCCTGAGTGTTTTTTCCATTTAATGAAATTTGTGAAATTCAAACTTTCATAACTCGGTAAATTTCAATCTTAAATGAATGGAATTTTCCTTAATGTTCTTTTCTTGGGTAGCGAATCACTTTTCTAAATGTAAGTTACAGACAAACAAGTGTTTTACAAAAATTAAATTTCGTATCCCAAAACAATTGCGTAATTGACTTACATACACTGTAAAACATTTGAGTAACGTTACACCACAAAATGGGTGGCAGCTTTGCTGCCTCCTATTTTATGGTGTAACCTTGCTTCAACCAATTTTAAGGAGTGAACCGATATTAAGGAATTTAACCGATATAACCGGTGTAACATTGTAATGTTACACCAGTAATAAATGTTTACATTACACCATTATACAGGTGAAAAAAATCACTACATAAAATCGGAGGCAGCAAAGCTGCCGCCCATTTTATGATATAACGTTAGACAAATGTTTTACAGTGTAGCTATAAAGGATTAACATAATTTCTGGATAATAAAAACTTTTCAAGCTGAGACGGATTAATGACGTTATTATTATGTTAGTATGCATTTCGGATGACAAAATTTCCATTGACCCATATTGGGATCAATGGAAAAATTTTGTTTGAATAAACAACAACAAAAAGAAGTTGATTTTTTTTTCAATTTTCCGTCTACAATTTTCATCCGAAATGCATAATAACGTAATAATAACACCATTATTCTGTCTTAATTTGAAAAGTTTTTATTATCCAAAAAATATGTTAATCTTTTATAGCAACATAATTCAATTAAACAAAATTACTTGAGAGAGTTATAATTACTGCACACCAATTTAAATTTTGCAAAAACAACAAAATTTTGTTGGAACTACAAATTAAAAATACAAGACTTTAGTAAGAGTCAAATAAATTTGATGAATTTTTTTTTAATTTTATAAGAGTGTTAACAATATATATTTTTGTGTGTGTGTGTGTATGATTGAGCAACAAAACCGATTTTTTACTTTAACTTAAAAATTCGCTTAAAACAACCAAAATGTACTCAACAAAACATTTTTTGTAGTTTTAATTAATTCCTTTTTCAGGGTGTAGAAACAGTTTTTTATTCATTACGAATGTTTTAAATTGTAACTTACATATGTCAATTCATTGTATGAAAAAAAAAAATAACAATATTTTGATAGAGCTGAAAGTGTTAAATAATTTATGCCTAATGTAAGTTTTTTTTTATTTGAATATTTTCCATTTTGTGTGTTTGTCGGTTTGTTTCTATCTACATACAAAATTAAAAGTTTCATTTCCAAAAGGAATTATTGTTAAATTTTCTATTTCACCAGTTACAAAAAAAAAACAAGTAATGTTTCATTCTTTAAAAAAAAGTGAAAAAAAAAAGAATAACGAAATCGCATAATTTATTTTGGAGAAGTGTTTTTCTCTATTTATTCCGTCACTGAAACGTGTTTTTATTTCACTACCATACTTTAGGTTTACACATTTCGGTACTACAGTTTATTGCAGTTTTTTTAAAGAAAGTACTATTTTTAAATGGCTTACTTTCTTGCTTCTAAAAAAACACAAAATGTTTCATGTGCTGTTTTAACCGAGTTAAAAATAATAGCAAAAATTTCATTTCCAGTGAGCATTATTTGTAAAAATTTCTGTCTTTCCCATTAAAAAAAAATCTTTTTCTATCATCGAAAGAACTGACGTAGGTAGACGGAATTATTCAATGTGTCATGCAAAGTCATTTTCTTCAAAGTAAACCGTTACTGAAATAGGGATTGATATTACTATTGCATTTCAAAAACATTATATTTGACTTGAAATAAAAGAAGCGAAATAACTGAATATATTTATGAATATCTTTTGAAAAATAAGATCTATCATTTTCAATGATTTTTTTTAAATTACAAAATCAAGAAACTTCTTAAAATTATATTTTCCAAAAAACAGAGTTAACACTGTCATTTTTTTTCAATACCAAGTTTTTTATGGAGGCACAGCACTTTTGAGTTTCTCGAAACGATAAAAATACCATCGAAAAAAATCTATGGTAAATCATCGTTTTTTCAAAATATGAAAGAACACATAATATGCAATTAAGATTTTTTTTCTCTCTTTTTGCCTAAAGAATATGTTTTAGCTATATTATCCAACAAAGTAAATGTTAAATAAATATAAAATAAATGACAGAATGAAATTTTCATGTATAATATGAATTTTAAAATGTTCCGGTTTACTTAAAAGGCGATTAATAATCAACTATAGATGTTAAAAGTTAATTTTATTTAAAAATATCTTAGTACTTTCAAGCCTTTAATCAGGCTCTTCCTCAGAGAATATTTTCTTCTATACATACAAATATATAAATTATTTTAAGCAGAATTTCTATAAATAATTTAGGGGATAATTAATAATTAGCATATACTGATTGTGCAATTAAATCATCACAACTACTTTAAAAGAAAATTTGCAATATTTGCATTTTCCACACCCTTATAGGAGGCCCTAAAAAGACTGAAAAAAAAAACAATAAACTTTTTAAGTAAATTTAGAGCTTTTAAAATTTTGCTCATATGCGGATTTTAAAGAGGAATGACGTTTATCGGAAGTAAGTCCCCATTTGTTTGGTTCAAGGACTAACTAGAAAATACACGTGTTTCTCGGAGGAAAAAATATCATTTCTCTTTTTAATTTTCTTTTTTATCTGACCAAGATCTTCCTTAAAAGAATAAATATAATATAAATTATTATTAAAATTATATCTTCAAGATCATAAAAGACAAATCCTTATTATTCAACTCTAAATTCTGCAATAGCTTACTTCTGTGTCTTCTTAAATGGGGGTGAGGGGTGGGAGGCGATAGTTGCGGCTCTGCTGATTCGCCAAGTTTTAGAATTACTAATTTTGAATCTGATCTGTGTGAATCTGAAAATATCGAAATATCGATTTTAATATCGATCCTACAATTTAAAAATCGATTTTTATTATGATCGATGCCACTTTATACGATGTCGATTTTAATTGATTCTCAAAATTTCCATAATCGCCCATCACTAGTATATATATATATATATATATATATATATATATATATATATATATATATATGTATGTATATATACCCACCGATTGATCAAATACAGGGCTGTTTAAAGATATTGTAATATATATTTGGCTAGATACAGTAACCATATTTCCCTTAATAACCAAGTTTTGTAAAGATTTCTTAAAGTGTTGGAAAATGTCTCACAATCTATGCTTAACGCATGATTTTTCTTTCTTGTTATTTATTTTTTAGTTATGAAGGAAACAATGAGCATCAGATTTATAAAATATAGTCAATAATATTATATTTAGTATTATTAAGTGGTCAAAATTTGTGCAAAATGGTTGTTTTTCATGTTTCATCGACGTACAGTACCGTAATGACCGTTTTTCAGAATTTTTTGCTTTTCACACACATTTTTGCGGCACTGTTACAGCTAAACTATTGATCAGAGAAAAAAAAAACTTTTAATGCATAAAATGTAGGAAATTTTGTCCTCTTTAATTTATGTATTGAGGACTCTTATGTAAAATGCATATTTTTGAATTATTTAGTAAAAACAAAGGAAAGTCACATTTTTTGCACGTTTTTTGCTAAAAAAGTGTTTCCGAAATTAATTTTGTTGATTAACTTCAGATTATTGTTCAGCGACCCCAAAAACATAAAAGTAAAACACAAAAGGCCTGGACTATTATCGAAATTGGAGAAGAAAATGCATCATTTAGTTTTTTAGAACTAGTCACTGCAATGATTTAATGTAAAATGCAACATGACAGAAAACAAACAAATATAAAGTTATGCACCAATAGCTATATTTTATATTACAACTGAAATTTTGATCGTTTAGTCTGATAATGATTGATATGATGCTGCAAAATAGTGTTGATATTTATGTATATATATTTTTTTAATTAGGAGTCCTTAAAAATTAGAAATAAAGAAATCCTTAAGCTGTCAAAAGAAACCTCTTGGACAAAATAGGTATACCATACACATATTTTTAGATCTGGATGAGTTGGAGAAAATTATATCGCTGAATTAATTTGACATCTATTGTGTGTGTAAACATTAATTATTTAGAAATAATTACATTTAGAGAATAGTTTTATGTTAAAGTAAAGTTAAAATGAATAAAAATCTGAAAAGTATCTTTTGGCACTGTTTTTTAGATGGATCACATATGACGCATACCAAGTTGTTCACAATATGAATATTCTTGAGAAATATTTACAAACACACACAAAAGAAAATCTTTGAATTATGTATTACATACTTGTTAGTTGCAGTTTTTTTAAGATATATTATTATTCCTTTGGAAAATTCAGCAGCAGTTCGCTGCTCATTACTTTTAGAGTCGTGGAGTAATAAATAATCTGGATCATAATTTCACTAAAATAAAATAAAAAGATTTGTTTTATTCTGACATCTGATGGCACTTTTCAGAAAAAAAAGTGTAGTTCTCTAACAATGCTTTTGTAGAATGTTAACTTAATAGCCTCATTAATTTTATCAGTTTCCCAAATAGCAGAACTCTATCCATAAATATCTTTAAATTGATCCATATATTTTATGCAAAGTATAATATATGAATGTTGTGCATAGTTTAGAAAGTATTTCTTCCATTTTCTGATCTATAGATGTTGCTTTAATGGGACTTCTTTTTAACATTTTTATGATAATAACATAAACTTCGTAATGTGTCACATACACGTTATTATTAAAAACAAACATAATTTTAAATAAATAACATGAAACCTGTTTCTCAGACATGATTTTTTTAATCATTAAAACATAAAGAACATATTCTAAATTCAACTTAAACAATAAAAATTAATTTTTATTATTCCTATTAAAAATTACCAAACTAAAAGTTCAACTTAATTTTTGAAAACATCATCTGTAGCACACCTCCAAACTAATTTACTTTCAAAGTAAACATTAAAAGAGAATTTTATTATTGATTACTACTATCCAAAACTGAAATTAATATAAACATATTTCAGAATCTCCAGCAAATAGTGATACCGAATTAATTTCTAAAAATAAGTACTAACATAAATTAATTTCTTATAAAAAAAAGTTACTTTTTTATACGAAAATGTAATTTATCATTTGAGTTGTTTCACATGCATATTCCTCAAATAAACTTTATGAATTTAGTAAAATTTGAAATGCTGAAGACGTTCAGTAACGTATTTTTTGCCTTAAATAAACTTTACAAAATTAATTAAATTAAAAACTCTTAAAACATCTAGAAATATATTTTTCATAAAAATAAAATATTATACCTTACATGTTTTAATTAGAAAACTTAAATTATTTATGGGAGTAATTTATTTCTCTTTTTGTTGCAGATATAAGAGATGCCTCTTTTTGTCAATATTTTTAGGTTTAGATTAGTATTAGATTTCGTAAGAAATACTATTTATTACATTCTTCCTTATGTTAGAAATTCTGAAAAATCTTTGCATATCTATGCCGATCATGACCTCTAGAACTCAAAATCACCTCAGTTACCGATCTGTTTATCTATCTATGTATGTACAGATTCAGATTCAGCCAGGTGGGGAGGTCTACCAATTGGTTGCACCGATTATCCGTACTGGTTGGACTGAGGTCGATCTGGTTAATGAAAATTGCGGATAATTCGACAGCATTAAATAACGGCTATGGCATTGTGATTTAGGTAGCTTCTTTTCACACTTTCTTCTGACTTAGGACTGGAAATTATAGTAGTCACATTTTAGCATATGACAAATGGCAAATTTTATTATTATTATTATTATTATTATTATTATTATTATTATTATTATTATTATTATTATTATTATTATTATTATTTACTTTTACTTTAATTTTCTCCAAAGTTGGTACAATGTCATATATGGAAGTACGCAAAGAAAATATTGTTTGTGTATGTACATGCACTGTACAATAGCGTGGACAGAAAAAAATGCAAAATTTGATTTTCAATTCGCAATATGGCGGAAAAATGGCGATTTCAAAATATTAAAAATTGGGTAAAAAAAAAAAAAAAAAAAAATGGTTTATATCTTCAGGTTGCGATAAAATTTGTTAAATTTTCGGAAATTCATTACGTTACATTTTTTTTAATTAGTCTTTTCATGAGTGTAATAGCTGAAATTCTTGTATCAGAATCTGTATCACAATAACAAAACAAAATACTGAAAGATTATTTAAATTAATCAACACCTTCCGGTCACGCATTTCCTCTAAAGGTTGGCAAGATTCACATTTTTAAGCTAATCCTTCATGTTACTTAGCTTATCAATGTTTAAGTGTAATAGCTTCTTACAACTTTTAGAGCATTTACGCAACTGGAAGATGTAGATGAATTAAATAACATTTCAGCATTACATTTTCTTATTATATTACATAAGAATTTTAACTATTCATTCGTAAAAAGTCTAATAAAAAAAAATTGTAATAATTTTTTTAACATTACGGCAAACTTTACAGCGCATGCGCAATCGGAATATATAAACCGATTTTATTTCTTTTATTTTACTCAATTTTTAGTTTCTCGAATTCGCAAATTTTCACGGTATTGCAAATTCTAAATCAATTTTAGATTTTTTTAGCCCACCCTAATGTATGGTACAAATATTTTGAAAAGATTACTGCGATAAAGAAAAGAAATTTTTGATAGTATTCTTATTCATATAGGAACATTCTTTTTCCTGCAGGCATATCCCTTCAACAGTTTAAATGCATGAATTGAGAACGATTGGCAGAATATTTTCGATATAATCATTTATCCCAAATTAAGAACATTAAATCCTTGTGTGTCTGTTGGCCATCTATATTCTTCAATATCTCTCTTTTCTTAATCTTCTCTCTATTAATCTTCTCTCTTTTCCACATTTGTTGGCGATTTTATTCTTTCGGGATTAAATATTTGTTATTTAATGGTTAACTTTTGTGGCGTTCAGCCGATTTTACCCTACCGCTCATAAAGAAGTTTAACTTCGAAAGGGGGAGGTGGGTTTGATCCTTGTTAGATTCAGTTAATTGGACAATCCGGTTAATAGGCGTCCGGATGATCGGAGCTCTACAATATTTCCCTTTTTATGAGTACGATAATTTCTATAATGAAGCACATATCTCTTCCAAACTGTTGCATAAAATCAAGGGCAAGAAAATCACGGTCAATTTCGTTAAAGGCACAATCGGATCAAAAGTTTGTAAATGGAGAGGAGTTTAGAGAAAACTGAAGAAAACCCACAATATCTTAATTATAACACATATCAAATCAGTTTAAAATTATCGTTACTTCTAGCAAAACAAAGTTTAAACTATAACAGACTTTTGATTAAGCTAAAAAAGGGCTCAAGGGTCGAAAGAAATAGAGTTTTAGGGAGAAAAAAAATCGCAAGTTCGTCAATTTACGAGATATCAAATCCAAATAAGTTTATTAATGGACTTCCAAGTATTACGTACAACTTTTATACCCAGAACTTTTTGATTTGACTAACTAATAATCATGAGTTAGTTACAAGTAAAAACCAGAATAAAGGGTATAGCCGGGTTTCATAGTAAAATAATCCCTTAAGTCAACCACATCGAGTCCTACATGGATCGAGAGCCCATAAAAATAAGTTCATTTCTCCGCAGTTTTAAGTTTGTATCTCAAGACCATGGGGGGGGGGATGACCCTAAATGCCTGTTTTGAAAAAGTGCGCAATATGGCGAAACTACTAAGCAAATTTCAACGAAAAAAATAAGGAATGTAAAAAACCCTTATGCGAATGTTTGACAATTTTTTCAGATTTTTTTAAACAAAAGAACAAGTTTTCTAACATTTTCCCTGTTTTTAAATGAACATTTTAATTAAAAATAAACTGAAATTTCAGAGTGACCACCTTAATTTTTTTTGCATGAAATACTATGAGACATGATGCATATTCATTATCAATTTCAACTTTCTACGTATGGTGCATCATATTGATAAAAGGGCAAAATCATATTCCGGTGGAAATGTGGAGCGTGTTTCGGACAAATTTCCCGCCTTCTTTTAAAAATACCGTGTGAATTAATATATGAGATTTGAAAAGAAGGCGTGAAATTTGTCCGAGACACGCCCCACATTACCGCCGGAATATGATTTTGTCCTTTTTTTAATATGATGCACCATACGTAGAAAGTTGAAATTGATAGTGAATATGCATCATGTCTCATAGTATTTCATGCAAAGAAAATAAGGTGGTAACTCAGAAATTTATGTTTATTTTTAATTAAAATGTACATTTAAAACAGGAAAAATATTAGAAAACTTGTTCTTTTGTTTAAAAAAAATCTGAAAAAATTGTCGAACATTCGTATGGTGGCTTTTTACATCTCTTATTTTTTTCGTTGAAATCTGCTTGGTAGTTTCGTCACAATGCGCTGGTTTCCAAAACAGGCATTTAGGGCCATAACCCCCCATGGTCTGGAGATACAAACTTAAAACTGGGGAGCAATGAATTTCTTTTTATGGGTTATCGATCCATGTAAGACTCGATGTGTTTGACTCAAGGGCATATTTTACTAAGAATCCCGGCTATACCCTTTCTCTTAAATGAACATTATATGTATATAAGGCAGATGAAAAAATAAATAAAGCATATTTTTTATAGATTTAAATTTTAAGTACGCTCTTACTGATCAGTATTATTTAATATAATATTTAATGTATTTAACAGCAAATTTTACCTAATGAGACAAATTTTACTGTCAAATTGATGCAAACACTCAAAATGTAATAAGGCAGAAATTCTGACCAAAAGGTTTGAATCGATTTTATTATGCCACAATTATTATTCGGAAATAGTAGTACGCCCAATCCAAGCATCCACACTGCATCCTCCCGCGGTAGCGGGGATTTGCGTTTTAGAAAGTAATTTATCAAAAAAAAACAAAAAAACAAAAAAACAAAAAAAAAAAAAAAAAATTAGAAATGTCATGTATTATGCAAGTTAATCACATAATGCTTATAAATATGAATTAATTTGATTATTTACATTATTGATTCGATTGCTGGCATGGTTATGAAACTTTTGTTTAGGGATGATTCAATGAATATTTACGTCACTGCTGCATCGAAAACAGAATTAATCATGAAAATAAGATATAAATTACCTAATTGATAAGTGTGTTACATTTTAATAAATTAATGGATTTTGTTATGTTTGAAAAATAACTTAGTAGTTACAAGAGTTAAGCTGTTTTCTTAGGCACCTCTTTTCTGTATTTTGTGATAAATTAATTTATTTGCGAAACTTCGAATATAGCCTCAAATATATTGATGCTTTGGAATGTGTAATCAGAAAATTTATACCTAATGAGAGAGTTTTAAGTTTTTATTAAATATTATGCTATGTAATTATATAATCTAAGATTGTTATTTAGCCGTAAAAGTATATTTAACAGAAGAAAACTATTTAATATTATGGAATTGAAAGGTCTTATTATAACATAGTTATAAATATTTAACGTGCAAATATGAAGCCCATTAAATAATTCAAGACTCAGATTGACCGTTGTTTATATTCTAGTGTATCAGTCTAAAAAAAAAAAACTTTTTTTGTCCATGTTATCATTTCATCATGATTATAATTAGTTTTGATTTTTTAAAGATTACGTTTGATTATTTAAGCATAAATATGTTAATTAAAAAAATAATGCAATAAAGCGATAACCGCATCGCATTAATTAAAGCATATTTTAATTTTTCCCCGGATAAAAGTTTCCAAAAGTTTACATATTTAAGTAAAATAAAATATCAGTCTGATACATTAATGCGTGAATAATATATGTGTATGTTAGCATTGTATGTATATATTATTTTGTCAATAACTAGTTAGTAATTTTCGTGAAGATGATACTGTTTAACGTATTGGAAAATCGCAAGTACTGTTTAATAAGGACAGAAATAAAGCTAATGTACACACATAAATATTTTTTCTTAAGATAATTGGAATAAATGAGATATATCATATTAAGTACGACAAAGACAACAGAACAATTTACATAGAACATTGATTGCATAAACTTAAATATTGTGAATATTTCTGAGAAATATAGAATGTAAAAGTAGCAACCATAAGTGAAGTAACAAATATCGAAATAATATGGATTTACGTCATTGGTCACAAATCAGTTAAGAGAAAAAGGCTTTCTAAAAAAAGTTTCAATGATATAATCATATATATTTAATGCATTATTCTAAGAGTCACATAACATTTTTTTTTAATTTACTAATTTTAATTTAATAAAATTTCTTAGAAATCACTAATCAAATTGCTACCGCACCAAGATTTTAAAAAGGTACAATGAATACTGTATCTCTTTATACACGCGATTATTGCCGCGTTAGAATAATCATAAAAATGTTTTATTATCAAGTACGATCATATATAATAAATTTAGCTTTGCGTGAAATTTTTCAAAGAAATGTTATGATGAAAAATATTTTTCAACATAAAAAAAAACAATGAAAGCAATATAAGCGTTCGCTGGGAAATTTCCACATCAAAGGTAATCTATTTTTGAATTACATTGCTTGCTGCAAATTTGTTGTTATTGTAGTTTATTTCAATAGGCGAGTCAAAGTATTTAATATTTATGAAGCTTCACAATTGAATTTATTTCTTAGAGCATGTTTGAAAATAAGATTTTATTTCTCACTTTCATGTGTTTTTTAAATAGGAAGTTTTCTTAAAAGAATTATTTCACAGGCAATAAGCAAAGGGAAAAATGACACAGTTCAGTATTTGGGCGTTGCAAAGATGGTTTAAATATAAAAACAAGAATTTAACTGGAGAAATTTTATGTAAAAAATGTTGCTTTATTGAATTATACTTTTTTTACTGTATAGTACTAGTGTTTTCTATTTAATTAATTATAATGAATTTAACATTTATAATTATTTACAATTGAATTTATCTCTGAAAGCCTCTTTGAAAATAAGATTCTATACGTAACTTTATTTACTTATTTTATTTATTTATTTATTTAATTATTTTTTATAGAAAGTTTTTTATGTATTATTGCACAGACAATTAGCACAAAAAACAAAGACATAGTAGATTATTTAGATGCGGCAACAGAGGAAAAAAATAACTAGGAATTTGCGCCAAGGTTTTTTCTATTTGAAATTTAGCGTTATTGAAATATATTTTATGTTGCTATGAAGTACCAGTGTATTTTGTTTACTTAATTATAATTTTCTTGATATTTATAAAGCTTCACAATGGAATTTATTCCTGAGAGCTTCTTTGAAAGTAAGATTTCAGTAGTCACTTTTCTTTGTTTTTTAAACAAGAAGTTTTCCTACAAAAAATGTTTCACAGACAATCAGCAAAGGAAACAAAGACGCACTACAATATTTGCATGTTGCAACATTGGAGTAAATAACAAGATAAGAATTCAGCTGGAGAATCATTTTATCAAAAATATTATGTTATTGAATTATATTTTTTATTATCACACACTGTCAGTTTTTTACATTTAATTAGCTATAATATATTTAGTTCTTTTTTTAATGTTTATTGAATTGTATCTTAATTTTTTTTTCGAAATAAGAAATAACTTTCTTTTTTCAATTCACATTATTTTGGTTAACTTAACTTGATCCATGTATTGTTCGTTTTTGAAAGCCACGTCTAACACATTGGGACGACTTTTATATCCAAAAGGATGTTACGCTGAGATAGGTATTTTCTGAATCTCTACTTTGACGTTTACTTGTAAATTGTAACGCTTAATTAAAAAAAATCCATTTCTCCTTATTTTGATAAAATCAAAGCAGACTTGAGGCATGCGCAATAGCGCGAAGGGTTTCTTTTCTTTCCGACAACAAACTGTAAGTAGAATCAATATTTTGCAGCCGATGTTTCTTTGAATTTTTAATATTCTACAGTTAAACGAAAAAGGTAAAATCATGCGTCAACCATGGATTAGAAACCACTTTCTATCACATTCAGAATATTGTAATAAACTTCACAGGTTAATAAGGTGAAAAATGGTGTCTAAATAAAGAACTTGTAAAACGCATAACACATTTGAAAACACAATCTTATCAATTATTATTTGAAGATAAATAAAATCTGAATTTTCTGTGTAACCCTGTATGCGAACTATATCTGTGTTACTTTTATCTCGGTGTCCAGAATTAATGTTTCTCAGATCAATTATAAAATAATTTTAGCATTTATCTGAAAAATAAAATAAGGGCATTCAACTCTGTGTTCTCTTTGACAAATTACAGTTTAGTACGAAAGTGATGTATTTTATAGTTAAACTTTTCTTATGATTAATCTTCCGTAATTCGTCTTACAGCCAAATGGCGTATTAAACAAATATTGTTTGGAGCGAAAGTGTTGGTGGAATCTTGGAAGTGGCATTTACATTCGTTTAAAATAACAATGTGGCCATAATAGTAACATTTGGAAATGAAACTAACCACGGAAGATTAATGTTAAAAAACTATATGAGGACCCCAGAAGCCAAGGGGTATAAGTGACAAAATTAAAAAAATCGAGTTAAGTGCACAGGGTATCTGGAAATATGCTTTTTTCATTTCAGGTAAAGAAATATAGGTCATTTTCTGATTATTTGGTGAGTTATACAGATAAACCACTTTTTTCGAAAAACAAACAATATTGGTTAATTATACATTTAAAGAAAATTGTACTCTATTTTTTTAACAGTTATTGAAATGAGAGTTCAAAGATTAGAATGCAACAAGCAGATGTTCCTTATTTCAATTTAGTCAATTGTTATTGATGCTCCAATTTAACATCATTTATCTTTAAACTCAATTTACTCCAAATCGACATTTTGTCATTTGTACCCCTTGGCTTCTGAGCTCCTCATATATCGTTTTCGAATTTGCTCCGGGAAATCTAGTTGTGATATCTCATCGGTCACTAGCTACTTTTCATTACTTCAGAAAATAAATGTACAACTTGTGATTAGGGCTGGGCGATATCAGAATTTTAATATCGTGATATATCGCTGACCAAATATCGATAATTTTCGATATATCGATATATTTCAATTAATATGTCACTCCATCATAAATGTAACTGTCCTCTGTATAAAATACTACAAACACATAATTGTACATATATATATATGTGTGTGTGTATGTTAATTATCAAGAAAAAACAAAAATACCAATATTTTAACATGTTCCAAGGAACATAAATTTTAATTTTTATGTATTGATTCAAAATATGCAAACCCTTTACCTGCAAATCTAATCTAAAATATGTGTTATTGAAAACTCTTAGAAAGTTAAACATTATAAATCATTAAAATGAAACAAGAAAATGTATATAAGGCAACAAATAGACATTAGATATATTGAAAGAAAATACTTTAATTACCTATAAACTTAGAATTTTTTTATTACAATACAAAAAAAAATTTGCATTTCTGCAATTTTGGACAGTAAGGAACACCTTCTTTTCGTTGTTATAATAAATAATTCTATTATTAGTCAGAATACAAATGAAAGCATTAGAATAATCAAATAATTTTAAGAAAACACGAAATTTCTTTAATAGAGTACAAAGTCCCAAATCAGGACGTTTTGCTAACTACCGTTTTTTTTTTCTTTTTTTAATAATAATGCTAAATTAATCTCTATAATGATCTTTTACTTTTTCGATTTTGTTTACAGATATTTTTCTAGGATGCTTTTACTTTCGAAACCAGTTTCAAAAATGAAAGTATTCCAGTAAAGAAAAAAAAAAAAACTTGAAAACAAATATTAAAAAACGGCTTTTATTGAAAGAGATCAACCTCAGATGTGCAATGCAAAAACAAAAAATAAATAAATAAACAAAAATATGGAAATGCAAACGAGGTATAAAAAAGATTGACATTGAGCGGATGTTTTTGCATTAGTGAACTCTTGAAATAAAAAGGAGCCATGATATTCAAAATCAAAACTATCCTCATTCTTTTATAAAAGATAAACTGTGCGTTTTTTTTTTTTTTTTTTTTTTTTTTTTTTTTTTTAATTTTATAAAAAGGGTTTTGTGAAAGTATCAACTAGTTTCAGTTAAGTGCGCGAAAAACACATTCAACGGCACATACAAACGAAAAGGGGGGGGGGAGGAAGAAAAACAAAACCTTTTATTCTTTACCATTAAAAGGGAAAAAAATTCATAACTCCTAAGTTAATTTACCGATTTTTTTCAAATTTTCAGCAATTTGCAATAATAGTAAATTAGGCTGTGTGACAAATTTTTATTAAAATATAATAAGTTATTACAAAATTTAAGCATCTTTTACAAGTGCCCAGTACAGAAGAACCTCAAAGAAAACGTAGGAAACTATCCATCGTTTGTTTTTGTTTATCGAACTCAGCGAAATCGAAACTTGAATGTTTATACAATAATCATACTGTCATCTGCTGTGGATGGGTAATATGTTTTGCCAAGCAGAAAGACACCATCCATAGAGTTTTAGCGATCTTTCAAAATGAAAATTATTTTCCTTCCTAATTTAAGAAAGATTTTAATTTTTTTTTTTTTTTTTTTTTTTTTTTTTTTTTTTTGGGGGGGGGGGGATTTTTTTAAAAACTTGTACGCAAAACGGGTAAAAATATTAGTATCCAATAAACTCTAAAACTAAGGTGAATCACAATGAAAAAAGAAAAAACTTCCGCTTTAAGTAAAATTTCTGCTTAAAATAAATAACGTAATAGAATTACCATACATCTAAATTATTAATGTTATTAATAAAAAATGTAAAATAATATGTGATTTAATATAATTATTTATTAATGCTATTAATAAATGAAAAACAAACTTACAAGAAATATCGATTAATTGTGCTCACATTCTTGAAAATATGTCGATCAATTCTGCATTCCGGCAGCAATAACTGTACACAAGCTCACAGGAAAACAACAGTCAGCCACCGATATGGAGTCAACAAGTGATTGTATCGGAAATGCCCTATCCTCGAACGAGTGTTTCAACTTCGATTCTCGAACGAACTCCGATAAATAAAGCGGTACATCAGAATAGTAGACTGTTCGGCCATACTCCGGTATGTGTGCGACACCAGCGCAAAAAGTAGACGGTTCGCCCATATTCCGGAATGTGCGCGACACCAGCGCAAAAGTAGACTGTTCGTCCATATTCCGGAATGTGCGCGACACCAGCGCAAAAAGTAGACTCTTCGCCCATATTCCGGAGTGTGCGCGATACCGGCTCAAAACCGGAAGTATCACGCAAGTGCCGATCACAGCGCGAACATTTGCAAAAATAAACAACTTTTGCGCCGACAGAGGTAGATTCGAAATTCCGTAACTCCGTAATTCCGAAAGTAGGATGAAATACCGTTTGAAACGATATATCGGAAGGATTGAAATCTCAATTTCGTTACCGCGGTCTTAAAGAAATATCGATATATAACGATATTACGGTATATCGTCCAGCCCTACTTGTGATAGATCAGATTAAAAATCATGCTCGAAAAATTATTATAAACTATAAATTATGTCAATAAAATCAGCATCTGTTTTCAAACAAACGTCATTCAAAAATACATTTTTGTTGTTATACGATAATGTAAAAATTAAACTGATGTGATTAGATATTATGTAAGAACAATATAAGCGAAAATAAAGGTGTGGCTGCTTTCATATTTTTTTATACATTTCTAGGAACCGCTATTAGTTCTGTAATATTATAAAAGCGAGCAATGATTTTTTGGAGTCGACAAAAAAGCCCAAAGAGAAAGAAATAGGACGTTGTCATTAAAAAAATTGTATGAATAACCAAATCTTTGGCTATTTCTTTCTTATTAATCACTTCTATATAGCAAATTACAAATTTACCGTTTTTAATAAACTTCTAAATTTTGATCGAATACGTAATAGATATTTTTTTACAGAAAAATTATTTTTGGCGTTTTTCATGGAAAATTAGAAAAAATATTTTAAATATACAAAGATAATGAAAGTTTTTACTATCAAAAATGTACTAATACAGCATTCTAACACTGGTCAGTGTGTTTCCGTAACTGTGTAAGTATTAAAATAAAGAAAAAACGGTTTTTCTTTCTTAAGTCTTGCTTTACCCTCTTAAATCTTCGTTTAATGCAATTTGAGGAACGCTTCTGAAAAACTGGAATTTTCAGATTAACCCTTTATCTACCGAATTAATCAAGAAATTGTTTCACCAGAATAATTATGTTCTTTAATATCTGAACATATACTGGAATTTTTAAATTATAATAATGTGACATTTAGACATATTTTTTAATTAAAACTGATTAGATATATCAATAGCTATAACTTTTTTGGTAAAATATTCACAAAAATAATGTTATTAATTAACCAAAAATACTCTTATAGAAATATCACAAATCCTAAAAAAGCACAGTATTTAAATGGATTATTATCCTCTCTGTAAATTTAAAGGCATTTGTAGTTTACATGTAAATTTTTTCTTAAAAAGAAAATCGATACCTTTGAAAATGATTAAGATTATCACCAGTTTTTGAAAATATTTAGTTTCGACTGTTTTTGTAAGCTGTCTCAATTTGATAGATAAAAGTTTATTGTGTGACAAGGAGTTTAAACTTTCACAATAGACTAAATAAATAAGTTTTATGTTAAATTTTCTTCTTTGGCACTTAAGAATGTCTTTGGCAGTGCATAAAGGGTTAAACTAATTAAACTATAAGGAAATAAAAAGTCTTTTTTTTTAATTTCTCTTTATATTGTCTCGAGAATTCCGATAAGCGCCGGGTGGTACTGCTAGTTATAAGTATGAGTCAAAATGCGGATTAATCAGCAATATTTGAAGACATGTAACAGATGATAAATTCTTTATTACAGAATAGGAAATATTTAATCGTTTTTTACCATTGTACTTTTATGTTTTCAAATTGCTTAAGTCTATTACTTTTAACCTATGAAATCTTCAGAAAAGTGTCAATCATACAGATTTCTTCATAAGTACATATTTAGATTCAAGAAAAGCAAGACACACATAAAAAATAAATAGGAAAATAGCAATTTGATATAAGATTGCTTATGTTATGTGTAACAAAATTCTAATGTGGTGAAATATTTTTTTTATATCCTGCTAATTTTAATCCGTAATTGTAGCTCGATTGTTGAATAAAATAATTAACATTTAAAACTGCTAAAAAAATTCAGAAACCTGCAATTTCTAATTTTCGATTTTCAAAATTTTCTTTTTAATTCAACATTACGAAGCAAAGTTACTTAAACCTGAAAGAGTTTAGAACTTACATTAGTCATGGGAGAAAACATGACTTATAATGTTAAATCTATGGGAGAAATCTTTAAAATTTTCTCACATGATTTTAAATACTTTTAAATGATTTGAATTGCAAAGGAAACTTGGTATCGTTATTTTATAATGTGTATTTGTACTTTTTTGCCGTTGGTTACAATTTTTTATATGAGGATAGTTTTGCTTTAGGAACCTAATTTGAATGATAATCAGTTCTAAAAAAGTTTTAAAGGATGGGAATTACAACTGCAAATTTTTAAGTAATTAATGTAACACATATAGTCTTCACTAATAACGTCGTATAACTTTCCTTTTAGAAATTAAATATGAAAAGCTTAAATGGAAATCATAAAATATCCATTTTCTTGAAGAGTCTTTTTTAAAACATTGAAAAACATTTAGATGATCTTTCAGCAAAATATATTTTTTTATAACTGAAAAAAATTTTGAAACTTTAAAATACATCTGACAGTATATGATCTTTTGTTGAATCTTTCAAAAAATTTTATGGAAAATAGTTGCTACTAAACATCAGAATTCACATACTTTCGTTAAAACGACACAAAAGTTCTGCTCTGTTGAATTACATGAAATCCTAAAATAAAAAGAGTATTTCGATATTTGAATTGCAGTTATTTTAAAACTTTTTTGAAATTCAGAGAAACAAAATATTTAGTTATATATATATATATATATATATATATATATATATATATATATATATACAAACATGAACAATCCTTATAACAATATGAGCAGAGAATGTTACTATAATGCTCATTAAAGGCATTATAACATGGTATTTTGAAAAAAAACTGCTGAAATAATGTAATTGGTATTTGTAAGATGTTTCTCTTGATATCCGTACATTTTAAACCTTTATCTACCGACGCGATGGTACTGATAAGTACCATTAAAAAAATTTCTTATAAAAATCTTCTAATACGTCAGTTAGTTGTAATACTGTTTAAAATAAGTTGCATACATTATTTTACGCACACCTCTTCACCTTTTTGGCAGAGGCTCTGTGACTGGTGTTAGGTATAGGGCTGAGGTCTTCGAGCCCTGTTTGCATTTTCTGGCGTGCAGTGGGCCCCTATTTCATCTTACAGGAAGCTAACGCTAGGCCACATAGAGCTTTTCTAAAGGAAGAATTTCTCGATAGTCAGGATATTCGCCAGATGGATTGGCAAGCCGTGTATTCAGACCTCAGTTGTATATTGCATGTCTGGGATACTCTAGGGAAGGCAACTGAAACTCGCAACCCTCCTCAGCGGACCATCGAGAAACTGAAAACAGCCTTGCTGAATGAGTTGGACCAATTACCCCAGGCATTGATAAACTGCCTTATTTCGAGTATGACATCACGCTGTAGGAGCAATGAGTATAGCTGTCATGTAGTCACGATATAGTCATGATGTGTATAGCTGCAGGAGAGGACCATAGCCTCCTATTAACCTATTTCTTTTGTGTATTCTTAAAACGCTGTTTCAGACCCCACAGACTCCTATGAGTGTTATGCACGAACATGTATGTCAATTATAACTGTTGAATTTGTATTTTGTTTGTATTATATCAACCCATGTTCACACCATATTTTATTAAAATCTGTCTAGTAGTTCTAGAGATCATAGATCAAATATGGAAATTCTCTTAATTTCTTGCACCAGTCTATTTTGACTCGTATATACTCCGATAAAAAAATTTCGTTCTAATTTTCGTCTTCCCACACTTTATTTACACCTTTACCTGTTACATTTATGTAACACTTTAATGAATGATAAACTCAATCTAAAGCTTTATTTTAATTCTTAATGCATATTCTTTGCATTTATGTGTAAATGCAAAATAATTCAAGCAAGTGTGTTCATCCAAACGAGAGGATAAATAACTTCCTTATGATGAAGTTCAAATAAATGAGAGGCTGAACAATCAATAAACATATAACATGTTAATGGCAAAGCAGACAGTTATTTATGCATGAATTATTATACAAGTTACGAAATAGCATAATACTTTCATTATGTCCTTAATAATTAGTTAAGATGGTTCGAAAACTGCAACGATTTTATGTCGATAACTTAGTTATGATTGAAGCTGTTCTATTGTTTATTGACGTATAAGACTAAGAACAAATATTGAATTTTTGAGGTATTAAGATAATTAGCATAATATGTTTTCTTAAATAAACAAAAGTTGAAGAAAATAATTCATTTTTCATTATTTACACGAGTAGTTAAACAAGATGGATTTATAATTTGGTAATTTACATTTTTTATTCATGTAACTGAACTTAATTAATAAATAATGCATGGGTATAAAATTGCCCTTTCTTCTTCTTCTTCTTATTATTATTATTATGAACATGCTTTGACAAGTATTTCATATCAATATTAAAAATATTAATTTTTGTCCTTTACCCTATTTCATAGAAGCAGAATAAATATATCAATACGTATTACAACAATTTTCTAGTTAATTAGTATTTATTTATTTATTTATTTATTTATTTATTTTTTTGAATGTGCTATTTATATTTTTCCATACATTAGAATTTTTCATGCTATTTGTTTTAATAGATTTATAATCTACAAATGTAATTTCAGTTTTCATAATTATTGACAAAAGCACAATGCAGCATAGTATTTGCTAAAGAATATTATGCCATGTTATGTATAATGTTGATAAATGTGTGTATGCAATGTAAATAAATGTGTTAAAGCGCAAAATTATTCAAAGAGATTGATGATACAAAAAAAAAAATGAAGACAACTTCCTTAAGATGAAACACAAATAAATGAAATCTACCAATAAGTACATAACAATGAAATAGTATACTTAATCATGACTTAATAAACAATTACACTCGATTATGTAATAATCTAACTAGGACTTCCCTCAGAGGGATTAGTCTGAGCGATATTGCTGAGAATACACATTTAATAACTTGCGATAAGTAAAGAAAATGAGATGTTACCTTTAATTGGTCATTCATTGTGATAAAATATAATGATGAAAATAAGCATAGCGAATCGTAGAACAACAAAATCTTGTTGTATATACTATTTTTATAAAAGAAAAGCAAACCATGCATGGATATAAAATTGGAAATATGCAAAATGTTAAAAATAATACAGAAAATAAAACACCAAATTTTCCTATATTGGAAATATAGCTCTTTGAAATGATGTCATAAGCATAAACAGAAGTTTCGCACCGATTTGAGAAACTATAAATAACATAAACTATTATGTTTGACGAGAAATGGAGTGTATTTTATATGGTGTGAAATCCGTCCGAATAGTTTATAATGTTGAATATCTGTTTTCCACGGATGCAATGAGGTTGTCGGTAAGAGTTAAGGAATCCTTTTTTAAAAATTTGTCCTAAACGAGCACTTGCATCTTATAAGTTACTGTGATGCCAAAGTTAATCTTTCTGACCCCAATAGTATCCTAGAAATTGCAATATTCTCAAAAAATTGGGTTTAAAACTTTTTCTAGAAAAAAAAGTTTAGTATGTGAAATTAAATTGTCGAATGTTTTAGAAATCGTTCATAACGAGAATATTATATCTTAAAAGTTACCACCAAAAAAGATTTTAAATTTTTAGTCATATCAACATCAAAGAATTCTATATTTTAGAACTTTTTGCTTAACTCGTGCATTGATGGTGATTATTGTCCCTACGCAAAATATCGTATATTTTGCAGCAAAGATGGTTACCAACAATTTTTGCCCACATTATTTTTTAAATCGGCTAGGTACTCCCAATGCTAACGAAAGACACACAAACGTTAATGCTTTATAGCATAGAAATACAGAATCAAAAACTATTTATCTCCGATTATATACACATAAGACATAAATTATCTAATTAGTGCTAGCAGATGAATTTTTAAATATACATAGATCAATATAATGCTTCATTTTTCTTTTATTAGTATTTCTTAGTATTCATTTTTCATTTATTTGTATTATTCAGTAAAAAACTCACTTTCTTAAGCCCGAATTACGTCAAACTTTTTATAAAAGCGCCTAAGTCCATATAACAGCGATGTATTGTGAAGAGTATTAAATACAAGGTAGTAAGACACTTAGCCAAACGCAGGTAATAAATCGCCAAATATTGTTCTTTTCGCCCTCTCTCGAAATGAATTTTTTCCGTACATTTAAAAAACACGATTTTGAGTTATCTTATTTAAAATTCAAATAAATAAATAAGAGGAAGCAATAATAGCATAAGTCAAAACATGTTATTTCAGCATCAAGTCATAGTATCGTAGTTACACATGTGGAAAAAAGCTGCTTTTGGCCAAAAAACGTTGTCTTCACTAAATTTGAATCCGATTAAAAAAAGTACCGTGATTAATTAAAATGTTATAGGCAGAGCTGCCAAGTCTCCGGCATTTTGGGTACCGGTATTTTAATACAGAAATTGTTTTATTAAATTGGAACATTCTGCGGATTTAAAAAATAACTTTTCCTATAAGAAAATTCTGCTATGCAATAAGCGAGGGTTTGGCATCTCTATATAGGAATATTTCGTAATCTATTTTTTAACCTTAAAAAAAGCAACGACCATTTTTCGGGTACAAAAAGTATTGCTAATTGTTCCATTTTGCATACAAGGTACTGATTGTAATATTGATACATCTATGGTGATAAATTTCCAATTATTTTTTCAAATCCCATTTATTTCATTAAAAATATAAATATTTTATTCATTTAGTTTAAAATAAATGGTTTTTAACTAATTTCATAATACTTTTGAAATATCATTTTTCATTGAAATATTCATACTTAATCCATAACGTACATAATATATGACTCTGTTATTACATAAGTCACCTTTTTATTATCATAAAAATTATGTTTTTACTGATTTTTATTAACTCAATAGGAAAAATTTTGTGTTTTGAGCAATAGATGTCCGCATTTCCTATTATTTATTTATTTTAACAAAATTCTTTGTATTTAGAAGAATTTTTATTTAAATAGGAAATCCAGATGTCGCTGTTAATAAAGAAGAAAGTTACAAAAAAGGGTACAAAACGAGTAGACACATACTATCAAATATGGAAAAACGACGAATTCCAAAAAGACGTCGTATGAAATATCATCTTTTAAAGCAAAAAAACGAGGTCTGATTATCGAGCCTACTGATTACAAAATGTGCATTACATTAAAAAAAAATGCTGCAAATATTGATTATTTTTTCTTTTGTGCAGTTTTGGCTACGAAAGGTGCGCTGTGTTGCAAAAAGATATAAGCGCCTATGAAAACACACCTGGTAAAATTTCATGCTCAGTTTTACAAATAAATATGGCACATATATGCCCTATATACACCGAGGTACCTAATTGGTGCTAAAATGGCGTTTAGTTGCCTAACATGCTGGTTATCATATAAATATTATAATAAATTGATTGTTCTAAAAATATTATTTATTGATTGTTATATCTTTTTTAATAACAGGAAATGTTTCATTTATTCCTTTTTTTTCATTTTGAAATAAATAAATAACGTGTTGTTATAGCATGCTCTATGCATCTAGTAATCAAAACGATATTTTCGCCTAATTGGCATAAAAAATTTCGCCAAACCCGGTGCTTATATCTCTAGTATATTATCTCAAGTATTTTATTTATGTATACTATAATTGTTTTTACATACCACTTACTTCTTCTGGTATATAGAAATAGGTAAGTGGCTCCTTTATGCACTATAAATTGTATAAAACTTTAAAAAATAGCCCCGTTGCCCCTTTTTGGATCGAATTAAAAAAAAGCAATGTCTAATTCCAGTATTGCTCCCAGGTATGCATACATACTCCATATTTCAAAGTTGTATGCCAACAGGAAACGGATGAAAAATGGGGGAAAATGTCACATTTGCACCAGGGTACATAATTGGCGTCAAAATGGCATTATTTTACCTGAGATGGTAACCCGGCTTTACTTATTTATTATTTGTTTATTTACTCATAAAATGTTTATTTACTTTCACTTCCTTCTTTTAATTATATAAAATATTTCTTTTTATAGTTATTAATTATTATTATTATTTTATTTACTGTAAGTTCTTTTTGAAAATAGAAAATAATTTAAAAATGTGTATGTAAGCGTTATTTGAAAAGGGAGTTTTCGCCAAATGGGCTTTGAAAAAAAATGCGCCAAATCTGATGCGCTTGTGGTATCCGTGCCGAAAAATTAGTGACCAGAATTGACTTCCATATACAAACAAAACATAAGTTAAAAGAAAACATGCAATGAAAATAAATATAAAGGGAAAATGATGTCATAAAAGAAACTTTTTATTTAAAAACGTAATTGTTTCTAATTTTCACACGCGAAATATGTAAAACATTCTTTTAGCGATCAAAAAGTGCTGTTAAGAGATTATCACAAAATCTCAAAATCAAAGTTTTTATGACATTTTTTAATATAAAAAAATAACAGTTTTATTTTCCTGCATGATTAAATTTTAAAATGTTTTATTGCATTCAAAATTTCTGAGTGCGAAAATGATTACTATTTACTCCATGTACTGATTCGGTTATCTACGAAAATGTCCAGCCGGTGAAAATCACGCTCACCAAATTTCTGTGACGTATGCACATAAATTGTGCTTTTTTATCAGTTTTTTTAATATAACTTTTAAACTATTTGGAATTCATTTTTAAAAGTAGGTGCATTCACCAGATTACCTTCATAGGTACCTATTGGTACAAACAGAATCAGAATTCGACAAGTACTTTTTGAGATTTGCTTGACGAAAATTTTTTTTTGAATTTTAATATCGTTACGTATCTCTGAGTATAAAGACTTCGCTTCGCTCAGACAATTATTTGTTCATGAATTATTAAATAAATAAAACAGTAACGTTACGAAAATAATAGAATAGGCCGTTATTCCCTTAATATTTAATTAACTCATTTTGGATAAAATTACTTATTTTATGCCAATAACTCCGTTCGTTATATTAGAAAATGTTTCATTTCATATCTTTATGAATAAAAAAAAAACATCTAAAATGTAAGACTATAAATTTTGTACTAGATTATAAAATTTAAAGTGTATTTTTTAAGAAGCTTCTGATGGTAAATAAATACATGTAAAAAAAATATGTAACTCTACAGAAGAAAATTAACAGAAATCTGTATGTTTACTAAAATTTTATCTATATACTATATAGGAAAATAGGTAAATGTTAAAGCCAGAAATTTCCGCAGCTTTACCAAAAAAAAAAAAAAAAAAAAAAAAAAATTACCATAATTGCAATAATCTTACTAAAAATTTGTCTGTAACCTAAGTTGCAATCACATAAAAAGTTATTGGCATACCCTTTTCCTAAAAGAGTCTTACTAACCTTACAGATTTTTTTCTGTGCAAAATATCTATTGTATAGTATACTATCAAAGTATCTATGCTCTGTATCTACTACACTAATTTTTGTTGCCGCCGTTACATTAAAAGTTCTAGGAATCCCAGTTTCTTAGAAAATGTTTTGTAACTTTACAGATTTTTTTTCCGTGTCGTTTAATTCTATTAAAAGTAGAATATACCATTTTTTCCTTAATACATAGTTAATTATTTTATGTCAAAAACATTATTTATTATGTTATAAAATGTTTCATTTCATACAAGGTTGTTTGGTTTAAACCATGCTGGTTTAAACCAAGTGGTTTTTTTCATTTGTTTTTTTCTTTTTTTTCCTAATGTTTTCGTTTATTTAACACATTATTAAAATATGCTAAATACCCAAGTTATGCAAAAGCTACAAGTACAGTTTTTTCCCCCTTTAAAAAAAATAAATTAATTAATAAATAAAATAAAATAAAATAAAATAAAAAGCTGTACATGTAGCTTTTTTTTCTCCTTAAAAAAAAAAAAGAGAGAGAGAGAGAGAGAGACATTAATTAATTTTTAAAGTGACAATCATTTTTAATCCACCCAACATTTCTTGCTAGCTATAAATCAACATGGCAAACGGATTTTTCTAAAATGAGCTGCAATAATAAAAAAAAAAAAAAAAAAAAATATTTTTTTCTTAAGCCCTTCATTTTTTAAAAATAGCCAAAATGCAGTTTTACCATTTAGATTGCATCATATATCAAAGCATTAATGATGACATAACATAAGTCATTCTCCGCATTGGTTACTGTTTGTTCTGTATGCTAATGAATGAATGGCTGTTCTGTAGCTATTACTTTTAATAAACTTTTTTTCTTCTTTTTATTGGAGTTTTTATATTATGATTTTATTCTGTTTGTACTGTATTTTATTTTTAGAAAGCTACTTATATAAATAAGATATAATCTGGTTTTCATTTGAGGAAATAAGAAATACACCAAGAACAGGCTCAAGAACCAATTGTAAAGATTGCATGCATTACAAATACTGTCAAATTAGCTCTTCCTTATAATACTAGATGGAATTGTTTTTCAAGATGCCTTAGATGTTTACCTTAAAAATTTCCCCACTTAAAATTTGTAGTGACAATAGGAATGTTAATAATAAAAATATTCAAAAGCTTGTATCTATGTCTAATTTTAATCTAAAAAGAAATGTTGAAGATATGTTTGAATTGTTAAAGCCTATTGCAGTTGCCCTGGATAATATCTAAGTAATAATTGTTCCATTGCTTATGTAGTTTATATTTGGGAAGATCTTCAAAAAAATATTAAGAGAAAAAAGATAAGAAGTCCCGCAGTATTTTGAGTCCAGGTATAAAATGGCTCTGACACCCATGCACTGTTTGGTATATATGCTTCATCCGTGGTACAGTCAAAGTGAACTATTTGAGCAAGAAAAAAAAGGGTGCATTAAATTTTGCAAAACTAGAATATCTATATAACTCTAGCTTGCACTGATAGTAAAATTTTATGCCAATTTTCACTTTTTGAAGAACTTTTTTTTTAGAACTTTTGTTATCCCATATAAAATGTGGAAGAGTCAGCAAATTCAAATCAACAAATTTAATATCAACGTCTTTACTGAAGTTGAACAGCTTATAACAGCAAAATCCTCATCAGCGAGTGTTGAAAGAATATTTTCAACACAATTTTTATTTGGACTGGTACAGCCGAAAATACAAAATAAGTTAGGATTACAAAAGGTCTCAAAACTTGTCTTTTTATTTAAAGCTTTTGATTAAAATTAAATACATGGAGTTGTTTTTATAAATAAATTGTTTACCTAAATATATTTAACCAAGAAAAATAAATTTTGTATTAAAAAAAAGAAAAAAATAGTGATTTTTCTAAGCTTATGTCTCAATTGGTATAAATATTGCACTCATTGATAAATGAAGTATGTGATTTTTTTGAATTAAAAAAATGCATATTGATGTTTTTTAAAATAAATATGTATGTAGTAAAATATAAATAATCATTTGTTGATGTGGATATTATTGATACAGTAAATGATTTCTAAATTAAGCACAGGAAAATGTTTTCTATTTTAGCTTATTTTTTGATGATTTAGTAAAATATGTTTGTTTACCCCTCATTATGTTCTGCATTATCAATCTGCATAGTAATTATTTCTTTAATTATTATCTAAAGGCTTATATAAGTATACTAATAAATTAATAGTTTACATTTTTCAAACAATAAATATTTCCCTAAAGAAAGCTAAAATTATAGTTAATATAATTTTTATATGCTTTAATTATTTAATTATATCAAAAAATAATGTGAATGTTTAACATTATTTAACTGCTAATTACAAAAAAAATCATGACTTTCTAAAACTCAATTTTTTCCCCTTACAAATGCTATGTAAGTAATAATGGAAAAAAACCCGGTTTAAACCAAAAAAACCTGGTTTAAACCAAAAAAACCGGTTTTTATACCAACCCTGATTTCATATAGTTTTGAAGAGTAAAAATATCAAAAAGAAAGGCATTAAATTTGTACTGCATTGCAAAAAAAATATATCTGTAAAATTAATAACTTTTCCTAGGAAACTGTGATTCCCCGAAATTTTCATGTAATGACAACAGCAAAAATTCATGTAAATGATTTGGTTGCATAAAATGTTCTAGAAATCCGAGTTTCTAGAAAAAATGTAGTATATTTACAGATATTTTTTGCAGTGTACAGTAATAATTTTACAATGCATTTTCTTTCTTTTCTTAAAGCAACTTTTGACGATAAATAAATAGCTCAATGTCATTATTTAAATTTGTGAAATGTTACCGCACCTTTTTAAACGGCAGATTATCCCTTTAATTTCACTCTGTAAAACCGTGCCATTTAGGACAGAAGCACTTTTAATCAAAAAAACAAGGAACGTTGTATCGCTTGTATCGACTGTTTAAATAATCATTATAATTATTGAAGATTCCTAATCAGCCACTGCTTCTTTCATTGATTGTAATAAAGTTGGGTATGACTTTATACATATATACATATATTTAAACTTACATTGTGTAAGTTACTGTTTCTTGTAATATGTGAAATTGGATGTAAAGCTATTTCAGTCTGCAATATACACAAAAGAATTTTTAAAAAATGAATCGAAGGCTGAAAATGAATCGAGAGGGAAAAAATGAATTGAAAGTATACATTAAATAGGGATTATTTAGAATGAAGTAGAAAATTCTATTCTACAGTGTCAATATTTTTTAATACCAATTTCTGCTGACATAGATATGATGACAGGATATTCAACGATTATAAAAGAAACTCTTGCTGTTCTAAAATATTGGTAATTAAGGATAAGCGATTAATTATAAATACAATTTCAAAATTAGACTTTGGCGTGTAGAAAGAAAAAAAAAAAACATCTGCACTTTATTAAATTTACCAGTTTAAGAACCATATCAATATAGGCATAATAGTTTGTATATCAAATTACTGTTTTTCCTTTACTATTCCCAATGCATAATATTTGTATAAAAGTTCGAAATTATTGATTGTCTATCGAAAAGATAGAAACAACATCCTTATGATAAAGCATAAATAAATGAAAGGCAAAAGGATCCATAAGTACATAACATCTTAACGGTAAATAAGATAGCCATTTGTGCATGGATTATGGAAGAAGCTCCAAAATTAGAGATTGCTTCATTATCTGCCAATATTTAGCTAACATATATTTATAAAAACGATAATTATTTCATATTAATAACTTCAACAGTATATAAATTGTCTTATGTTATATCTGTGCCAAATTTACGTACAAATAATAAAAGCTTTGTGACATTAAATATTTGCAGTTATAATAGGTTTTCTTATAAGTATTTTTGAAAAATATATTGATACAGGTACGGCCAAATGTATTAATAACTCCAACATTTTAATAATACAGTTGATCAATGAATCCACATTTGCTGCTTTATTAAATATTAAACAATAGCACGTTTTCAATTTGTACACACTCGAATAGATTGGTAATATTTTCTTTAAAATACACGTCTTTTAAAAATCATATATTAATTCACTGTTTTTTATGCCTTTCAACGCAGGTTTAAAGCATAGATTTTTTTAAATTTATCTATAATTTATCTTTACGGATTACAAATGGCAAACAGTCTTGCAACTAGACCAATAGAAACAGTCCAGTAATTGTTTCCGTCTAACGTTACATAACGAAATTAACATTTCATCTGCAAAAGGAAATAATAATAATAAAGAAAACTTTAATTTAACAAATTATTACGACCATTTTGAAAATGATATTTTCAAAGACTAAAATTTTGGACTTATAAATAAGTTCTATATTTAAAAAAACAATATTAAGCATCATTTTTAAGATAATCAAAACTTGGCTTACGTAATAACAGAATGATACAATATTACGTACGCCATGGATTAAACATTAATATTCATGTATTAATCATAAAAAACTTTTAAATGTAATTTTAGTTTTACAATTTTCGGAACTCTTAAGTTTTTAAACTTATAAATATTACACATTTTCAATTTTTACACCGCCGTTTAGGGGAAAAAATTATATTTAAATGCAATTTGTTTCAAAGCTATATCTCAATTTGTTTTGAGTTATTAACTTTTTTATAATTTTTAAACTTTTAATGCAATTTTGGCAGCAGAAGTATTTCCTTTCTGAACATTAAACACGTGCCAATCGAAAAACATATAAAATCTGGAAATCCCAGAATTCATATATGCATCAGAAATATCTATTCTCGAAGTAAAAAGAATGTGTAATCGAATAATAAGCTTAAATCTCTACAATTTATAGAATCAAAAGGTCTTGTTCTAAGTAGCAATTTTAGCAATAACTGTAGCTAATTATTCTGTGAGCAAGCCGCCAAAGTTCTCGCTCCCTTTCGTCATTGCTCCATATCGTGACATAATGCTTCATTTTACGAGTAAACAAATAATCAATCTGGCCAAATTGCGAAAATTCAATTTCTGTTTATTTTATTTGTTTTTGTGTATACTATGCCAATACAGCTAAGATTCTTACCAACCGACGTTACTGAATGATTGATGACGCTTTATATGTTGAATCGCACAATGCCATTACATTGCTATATTTATAAAAATACTGACTCGAAAGCAGTTATGCTTAGCAGCTGTCACTGACACAGAAAGAATTACGCTATAGGTAATTCTCTATCGTCAGTTAATCACTACCGAAGCTCTGCACAGAAGTCGCGTCAGTAATAGTCCAAGTGCCGACAGCACAAAACCCTACGTTAACGACACAAGAAAAAAACTTTTATGTTATGAGGGAGTAGTAATAGAAGAATCTACTGATCCATGTCTGCCGGAAGTGAAGTGGTGCATAAACAAAAAATAAATACCACAGTGTTTGGTTCGTAGGCTTAGCATTATTTTTTGCTGCACACTGTTTCCATGTTTTCATACTTTTGATTTTAAGACAAAAACAATGCTAAACCTACGAGTCAACTGCTAGTGGTATTACTTTTTGGTTTATGCACCACTTCATTTCCGGCAGCCATGGATCACTATATTCCCCTATTGCTTTTCTTCCATAAAATAAAGGGGGTTTTTTGTGTTCGATAACATAGGTTTTAGTGCTGTCGGATCTTGGACAATAAAAACACTAACAAAATTACCTACATCAAGCACAATGTATACAAAATTTTTGCTGAAATGTGGTGTTGAAATTAGCCACATTTACCGTACAATGAAAAAGTTGTATGCCATTTAATAGTTGTATGCAGTCACTATTTTTTTTTTTTTTTTTTTTTTTTTTTTTTTTTTTTTTTTTACCAATAGAAAAAGATCAAAGATAGTTAGTTTTAATTTTAATTTAGAAGACATTTAGAATGTCCTTATTTAAAAACAATTTAATAACGGACAGTCAAACTTCTATTTTATAACAGATTACGAAAAAAAAAAGATTATTTTAGAACATATTTGAAAAAAAAGAAACGATGAGGGGACAAAGACAGATTTTCCACTGTTTCATGCCAAATCTTATCATTTGTTTTTATCTGGCTACTTTTTTTTCGCCAAATCGCTAATACTGCCCAAAAGCCTGCGAGAACCAACACCGACTCGATATATAAGACATGCCTTTCCACGGTCATAAAATATAGGTCGTGACGTCACAGATAAAGTTCTAGGGTTTTCCTAGGTTTTCTCCTCTCACCCCCAAAATCCAATGGAAATCACCCAATTCCGCGCTTGTTTTGAATCGCTTCCGTTGTGTTTGTGTGTGACGCTACGCTATTGGGAATGAATTATAAATATGTGTCATTGTTTGTTTAAAATATTTTAACACCTATTATAAATCAAAACAACTTTGTTAAGGATTGCATACAGCTTGATACATTCTAAAAATTATACCAGCTGGAATGGTTGTGAGAGCTGAATGTAAATACTTGAATTTCAGTTCTATAACCAGGTCAGCTAGTTTTCTTACTTCGTATTTTTGGACTTATAAAGAGTAAAGTGAAGTAGTAAGTAATTAAAGATTTAATATTTGAATTTTCTTACCTGTTAAAAAGTTTAATCTGTGTAAACAGGTGTGTTGATTGTTTCTGTGAAGAAACATGTTGATTTTATTTTTAAATAAATATTATGTTTCTATTTGAATAGCATTTGATTTTATAGAAAGAATAAAATTTCGTAGTTGAAAATTAATTTTATAAATATAACAAAACCTTTTTAAAACCTTTAATTAGTGAATATTAAATCCAAATCATGCCTTTATAATGTCAAATGTACTTATGATTAAAAAAGAAAAGAAAGAAAAAGAAATACAATGTTTTAAATGAAACTATGAATGATTTATATGTACTGTAATATTTAAATTTAAAAACAAACGTACAAAGAAAAGTTTGACTTGAAAACTGTTCATCATTAGTCTTAAAAATAAAAATTTTAACTGCAAGATTCCTAGAAAAAGAATGTTACTGGCAAATTACTCTTTCTTGGATAGTCATTTTAAAATAGCTATTTAGATTAATATTTGACCTGTATTTGTTTAAAAAACAACAGTTTGGTAATTGAAAGTTAATATTTTATTTATGTATATAAAAAAGCAATATAATTATTTTAAAAACAGTAATTGCTGAATTATTAACTTGAAATTATGTGGTTAAAATGTAAAATGAAGTATGTCATAAAAATTATGAAAAATGATTTAAAAATATATTCATCTAATATAAAATATAAGTGAAATGAAATGACGTAAAATTTAGTATGAATAAATGTTAAAGATATTTACTATTTTATATTTTATTGAAATAATATTATATTTTATAGTAGTATAACCACAAAAAATATACTCTCCCAGAAAAATTATTTTTTTTCCCACCCTTTCAAAGTTTTTGGGCATTTTATCCATTTATACATGATAAAAATAAAATATATGATAAATCATAGCTGTGAATGTAAACATATTTTAATTTCAAATTTTTAATTTAAAAATGTTATCTATCAGAAGTTTTTTTAATTCATTATTAAGTAATTAAGTCTGAGATAATATTACTTTTTTTATATACTATCTCTATTATATAAAAAAAAATATTTTTTTATTGTTACTCGCATCTTTTATGGTTTAAAGGATATGAAGAGTATATAATATATATTGTTGAAATTAATTATGAAGGTGAAAAGGTTAAATTTTTAATAAGAAATCATGAAAAAATATTTAATAAATATGTTCATCTAAAGTAAAAAAAAAAAAAAAAAAAAAAAAAAAACCTAATGTGTATTATATTGAAGTGGTATATACTTAATTGAAATACAACTAAAAGGAAAAACATAAATCAACCTTTCCAGGGGATTAAATGATAAAATTGTTTTCAATCACTTTAAAATTTCCGGAAATTTTAACTCTCTGTATCTGTTGAAACAAACATATGTGTGAATGCAGCGATATATTTTAATTTCAGGCTTTTCATTAAAATATTAAAGACCACCATTATCCTGTATGAGAATAATATGATTTATTTTAACCGTTCGAAATAAAATGGAAGAGATTACTTTTTATATATCTTTATTAAATAAAGAAAAATTTCATTACGTATCAAGGTATTTATATTTTCTTACATGTGATTAAATAAGAAAAAGGTTATTTATTTGTAAATAGTGGCACTCATTTTGAAATAATTATTCATGAAGGGTCTGTCATAGAATTTTCCTAGTTGATTTTGTTTTTGTGAAATTGTTTTTAATATTTTTAAAAAATCTAATCACAATTTCATGAATTTAAATTTCTCGTTGTATGCTAGTTCCTGTTTATTTTTTTAACAATACTATTTATATTTTAAAAAGGTATGAATAGATAATTTGGTTATTTCAGCTGTTTTGTGACAAATTAAATCTTATTTTAAAACATTTAAATTTATAAAATTTCAAATTTGAAGACAGGATTTTCATTATTTTTATTATATATGTATATAAAAAATGAATTTTATAAAGCGTCCTCTTTTAGGATGAAACATTTTGTGACGAGTTTGATTTTAAGAATTAAAAAATAATGAAAATTCTCTTAAAGAACCAAATTTTTTCCTTAACAGATTCCTGTTCATATCAATTTTTAAATTGCATAAAGAATAAATTTGATAGCTGGAATTTAATGTTATAAATTAAAAAAAATACATATAAAGGTATTAATTACTGTAACTGGAAATATTGTGATTAAAAAACAAACAACTTCCATCATGTAAAGAAAAGAAAATTAAAATCCATTTTGTTTTAAATAAAAGTTAGATTAATTTTCATACACTGAAAAATGTAAAAATGAAATTAGTTTGAAAACATCTTTCGTTTGAGAAGTAATTTTATTGTTAACCTCTCTCCTCCCCCTCCCCCTCTCGAAAAAAATAGGATTTATTTATTTATTTTTTATTTTATTTTTTATTTTTTTTTTTATTTATTTACTGACAAATTCTTTTTCGTGTATACTTACTTTTAAATAATGATCTTTGTAAATGTTTTAACAGTATTTATTTCACTGAAAAAATAAAATTATATAATTGGGAATTTATATTGTAAATAAATCTATAGAATTGTTTAAAAAATGTTTCTTACTAAAACATCAACTCGAAATTGTTATTTGTAACATATTTTCATTGGGAAAATACAGAAAAATAAAAATTGGATTGTTGTAAGTAATACTAAGAAAATTTTGTCTATTTTCTGAAATTTAAATAATTTTGTCTATTTTCTGAAATTTAAATTTGTAAATAGTGGCACTCATTTTGAAATAATTATTCATGAAGGGTCTGTCATAGAATTTTCCTAGTTGATTTTCTTTTTGTGAAATTGTTTTTAATATTTTTAAAAAATCTAATCACAATTTCATGAATTTAAATTTCTCGTTATATGCAAGTCCCTGTTTATTTTTTTAACAATGCTATTTATATTTTAAAAAGGTATGAATAGATAATTTGGTTATTTCAGATGTTTTGTGACAAATTAAATCTTATTTTAAAACATTTAAATTTATAAAATTTCAAATTTGAAGACAGGATTTTCATTATTTTTATTATATATGTATATAAAACTGAATTTTATAAAGCGTCCTCTTTTAGGATGAAACATTTTGTGACGAGTTTGATTTTAAGAATTAAAAAATAATGAAAATTCTCTTAAAGAACCAAATTTTTTCCTTAATAGATTCCTGTTCATATCAATTTTTAAATTGCATAAAGAATAAATTTGATAGCTGGAATTTAATGTTATAAATTAAAAATATATATATAAAGGTATTAATTACTGTATATTAACTGGAAATATCGTGATTAAAAAACAAACAACTTCCATCATGTAAGGAAAAGAAAATTAAAATCCATTTTGTTTTAAATAAAAGTTAGATTAATTTTCATACACTGAAAAATGTAAAAATGAAATTAGTTTGAAAACATCTTTCGTTTGAGAAGTAATTTTATTGTTAACCTCCCTCCTCCCCTCCCCCTCCCGAAAAAAATAGGATTTATTTATTTATTTTTTATTTTATTTTTTATTTTTATTTTTTTTTTATTTACTGACAAATTCTTTTTCGTGTATACTTACTTTTAAATAATGATCTTTGTAAATGTTTTAACAGTATTTATTTCACTGAAAAGATAAAATTATATAATTGGGAATTTATATTGTAAATAAATCTATAGAATTGTTTTAAAAAAATGTTTCTTACTAAAACATCAACTCGAAATTGCTATTTGTAACATATTTTCATTGGGAAAATACAGAAAAATAAAAACTGGATTGTTGTAAGTAATACTAAGAAAATTTTGTCTATTTTCTGAAATTTAAATTTGTAAATAGTGGCACTCATTTTGTAATAATTATTCATGAAGGGTCTGTCATAGAATTTTCCTAGTTGATTTTGTTTTTGTGAAATTGTTTTTAATATTTTTAAAAAATCTAATCACAATTTCATGAATTTAAATTTCTCGTTATATGCAAGTCCCTGTTTATTTTTTAACAATACTATTTATATTTTAAAAAAGTATGAATAGATAATTTGGTTATTTCAGCTGTTTTGTGACAAATTAAATCTTATTTTAAAACATTTAAATTTATAAAATTTCAAATTTGAAGACAGGATTTTCATTATTTTTATTATATATGTATATAAAAAATGAATTTTATAAAGCGTCCTCTTTTAGGATGAAACATTTTGTGACGAGTTTGATTTTAAGAATTAAAAAATAATGAAAATTCTCTTAAAGAACCAAATTTTTTCCTTAACAGATTCCTGTTCATATCAATTTTTAAATTGCATAAAGAATAAATTTGATAGCTGGAATTTAATGTTATAAATTAAAAAAATATATATAAAGGTATTAATTACTGTATATTAACTGGAAATATTGTGATTAAAAAACAAACAACTTCCATCATGTAAAGAAAAGAAAATTAAAATCCATTTTGTTTTAAATAAAAGTTAGATTAATTTTCATACACTGAAAAATGTAAAAATGAAATTAGTTTGAAAACATCTTTCGTTTGAGAAGTAATTTTATTGTTAACCTCTCTCCTCCCCCTCCCCCTCCCGAAAAAAAAAGGATTTATTTATTTATTTTTTATTTTATTTTTTATTTTACTTTTTTTTTTATTTACTGACAAATTCTTTTTCGAGTATACTTACTTTTAAATAATGATCTTTGTAAATGTTTTAACAGTATTTATTTCACTGAAAAAATAAAATTATATAATTGGGAATTTATATTGTAAATAAATCTATAGAATTGTTTAAAAAATGTTTCTTACTAAAACATCAACTCGAAATTGTTATTTGTAACATATTTTCATTGGGAAAATACAGAAAAATAAAAATTGGATTGTTGTAAGTAATACTAAGAAAATTTTGTCTATTTTCTGAAATTTAAATAATTTTGTCTATTTTCTGAAATTTAAATTTGTAAATAGTGGCACTCATTTTGAAATAATTATTCATGAAGGGTCTGTCATAGAATTTTCCTAGTTGATTTTGTTTTTGTGAAATTGTTTTTAATATTTTTAAAAAATCTAATCACAATTTCATGAATTTAAATTTCTCGTTATATGCAAGTCCCTGTTTATTTTTTTAACAATGCTATTTATATTTTAAAAAGGTATGAATAGATAATTTGGTTATTTCAGATGTTTTGTGACAAATTAAATCTTATTTTAAAACATTTAAATTTATAAAATTTCAAATTTGAAGACAGGATTTTCATTATTTTTATTATATATGTATATAAAACTGAATTTTATAAAGCGTCCTCTTTTAGGATGAAACATTTTGTGACAAGTTTGATTTTAAGAATTAAAAAATAATGAAAATTCTCTTAAAGAACCAAATTTTTTCCTTAACAGATTCCTGTTCATATCAATTTTTAAATTGCATAAAGAATAAATTTGATAGCTTGAATTTAATGTTATAAATTAAAAATATATATATAAAGGTATTAATTACTGTATATTAACTGGAAATATCGTGATTAAAAAACAAACAACTTCCATCATGTAAAGAAAAGAAAATTAAAATCCATTTTGTTTTAAATAAAAGTTAGATTAATTTTCATACACTGAAAAATGTAAAAATGAAATTAGTTTGAAAACATCTTTCGTTTGAGAAGTAATTTTATTGTTAACCTCCCTCCTCCCCCTCCCCCTCCCGAAAAAAATAGGATTTATTTATTTATTTTTTATTTTATTTTTTATTTTTATTTTTTTTTTATTTACTGACAAATTCTTTTTCGTGTATACTTACTTTTAAATAATGATCTTTGTAAATGTTTTAACAGTAATTATTTCACTGAAAAAATAAAATTATATAATTGGGAATTTATATTGTAAATAAATCTATAGAATTGTTTTAAAAAAATGTTTCTTACTAAAACATCAACTCGAAATTGTTATTTGTAACATATTTTCATTGGGAAAATACAGAAAAATAAAAACTGGATTGTTGTAAGTAATACTAAGAAAATTTTGTCTATTTTCTGAAATTTAAATTTGTAAATAGTGGCACTCATTTTGTAATAATTATTCATGAAGGGTCTGTCATAGAATTTTCCTAGTTAATTTTGTTTTTGTGAAATTGTTTTTAATATTTTTAAAAAATCTAATCACAATTTCATGAATTTAAATTTCTCGTTATATGCAAGTCCCTGTTTATTTTTTTAACAATACTATTTATATTTTAAAAAGGTATGAATAGATAATTTGGTTATTTCAGCTGTTTTGTGACAAATTAAATCTTATTTTAAAACATTTAAATTTATAAAATTTCAAATTTGAAGACAGGATTTTCATTATTTTTATTATATATGTATATAAAAAATGAATTTTATAAAGCGTCCTCTTTTAGGATGAAACATTTTGTGACGAGTTTGATTTTAAGAATTAAAAAATAATGAAAATTCTCTTAAAGAACCAAATTTTTTCCTTAACAGATTCCTGTTCATATCAATTTTTAAATTGCATAAAGAATAAATTTGATAGCTGGTATTTAATGTTATAAATTAAATATATATATATAAAGGTATTAATTACTGTATATTAACTGGAAATATCGTGATTAAAAAACAAACAACTTCCATCATGTAAAGAAAAGAAAATTAAAATCCATTTTGTTTTAAATAAAAGTTAGATTAATTTTCATACACTGAAAAATGTAAAAATGAAATTAGTTTGAAAACATCTTTCGTTTGAGAAGTAATTTTATTGTTAACCTCTCTCCTCCCCCTCCCCCTCCCGAAAAAAATAGGATTTATTTATTTATTTTTTATTTATTTTTTATTTTTTTTTTTATTTATTTACTGACAAATTCTTTTTCGTGTATACTTACTTTTAAATAATGATCTTTGTAAATGTTTTAACAGTATTTATTTCACTGAAAAAATAAAATTATATAATTGGGAATTTATATTGTAAATAAATCTATAGAATTGTTTAAAAAATGTTTCTTACTAAAACATCAACTCGAAATTGTTATTTGTAACATATTTTCATTGGGAAAATACAGAAAAATAAAAATTGGATTGTTGTAAGTAATACTAAGAAAATTTTGTCTATTTTCTGAAATTTAAATAATTTTGTCTATTTTCTGAAATTTAAATTTGTAAATAGTGGCACTCATTTTGAAATAATTATTCATGAAGGGTCTGTCATAGAATTTTCCTAGTTGATTTTGTTTTTGTGAAATTGTTTTTAATATTTTTAAAAAATCTAATCACAATTTCATGAATTTAAATTTCTCGTTATATGCAAGTCCCTGTTTATTTTTTTAACAATGCTATTTATATTTTAAAAAGGTATGAATAGATAATTTGGTTATTTCAGATGTTTTGTGACAAATTAAATCTTATTTTAAAACATTTAAATTTATAAAATTTCAAATTTGAAGACAGGATTTTCATTATTTTTATTATATATGTATATAAAACTGAATTTTATAAAGCGTCCTCTTTTAGGATGAAACATTTTGTGACGAGTTTGATTTTAAGAATTAAAAAATAATGGAAATTCTCTTAAAGAACCAAATTTTTTCCTTAACAGATTCCTGTTCATATCAATTTTTAAATTGCATAAAGAATAAATTTGATAGCTGGAATTTAATGTTATAAATTAAAAAAATATATATAAAGGTATTAATTACTGTATATTAACTGGAAATATCGTGATTAAAAAACAAACAACTTCCATCATGTAAAGAAAAGATAATTAAAATCCATTTTGTTTTAAATAAAAGTTAGATTAATTTTCATACACTGAAAAATGTAAAAATGAAATTAGTTTGAAAACATCTTTCGTTTGAGAAGTAATTTTATTGTTAACCTCCCTCCTCCCCTCCCCCTCCCGAAAAAAATAGGATTTATTTTATTTTTTATTTTTTTTTTTTTTATTATTTTTTTTTTATTTACTGACAAATTCTTTTTCGTGTATACTTACTTTTAAATAATGATCTTTGTAAATGTTTTAACAGTATTTATTTCACTGAAAAGATAAAATTATATAATTGGGAATTTATATTGTAAATAAATCTATAGAATTGTTTTAAAAAAATGTTTCTTACTAAAACATCAACTCGAAATTGTTATTTGTAACATATTTTCATTGGGAAAATACAGAAAAATAAAAACTGGATTGTTGTAAGTAATACTAAGAAAATTTTGTCTATTTTCTGAAATTTAAATAATTTTGTCTATTTTCTGAAATTTAAATTTGTAAATAGTGGCACTCATTTTGAAATAATTATTTATGAAGGGTCTGTCATAGAATTTTCCTAGTTGATTTTGTTTTTGTGAAATTGTTTTTAATATTTTTAAAAAATCTAATCACAATTTCATGAATTTAAATTTATCGTTATATGCAAGTCCCTGTTTATTTTTTTAACAATACTATTTATATTTTAAAAAAGTATGAATAGATAATTTGGTTATTTCAGCTGTTTTGTGACAAATTAAATCTTATTTTAAAACATTTAAATTTATAAAATTTCAAATTTGAAGACAGGATTTTCATTATTTTTATTATATATGTATATAAAAACTGAATTTTATAAAGCGTCCTCTTTTAGGATGAAACATTTTGTGACGAGTTTGATTTTAAGAATTAAAAAATAATGAAAATTCTCTTAAAGAACCAAATTTTTTCCTTAACAGATTCCTGTTCATATCAATTTTTAAATTGCATAAAGAATAAATTTTATAGCTGGAATTTAATGTTATAAATTAAAAAATATATATATAAAGGTATTAATTACTGTATATTAACTGGAAATGTTGTGATTAAAAAACAAACAACTTCCATTATGTAAAGAAAAGAAAATTAAAATCCATTTTGTTTTAAATAAAAGTTAGATTAATTTTCATACACTGAAAAATGTAAAAATGAAATTAGTTTGAAAACATTTTTCGGTTGAGAAGTAATTTTATTGTTAACCTCCCTCCTCCCCCTCACCCTCCCGAAAAAAATAGGATTTATTTATTTATTTATTTATTTTTTTATTTTTTTTTTTTTTATTTACTGACAAATTCTTTTTCGTGTATACTTACTTTTAAATAATGATCTTTGTAAATGTTTTAACAGTACTTATTTCACTGAAAAAATAAAATTATATAATTGGGAATTTATATTGTAAATAAATCTATAGAAATGTTTAAAAAAAATGTTTCTTACTAAAACATCAACCCGAAATTGTTATTTGTAACATATTTTCATTGGGAAAATACAGAAAAATAAAAATTGGATTGTTGTAAGTAATACTAAGAAAATTTTGTCTATTTTCTGAAATTTAAATTTGTAAATAGTGGCACTCATTTTGTAATAATTATTCATGAAGGGTCTGTCATAGAATTTTCCTAGTTGATTTTGTTTTTGTGAAATTGTTTTTAATATTTTTAAAAAATCTAATCACAATTTCATGAATTTAAATTTCTCGTTATATGCAAGTCCCTGTTTATTTTTTTAACAATACTATTTATATTTTAAAAAGGTATGAATAGATAATTTGGTTATTTCAGCTGTTTTGTGACAAATTAAATCTTATTTTAAAACATTTAAATTTATAAAATTTCAAATTTGAAGACAGGATTTTCATTATTTTTATTATATATGTATATAAAAAATGAATTTTATAAAGCGTCCTCTTTTAGGATGAAACATTTTGTGACGAGTTTGATTTGAAGAATTAAAAAATAATGGAAATTCTCTTAAAGAACCAAATTTTTTCCTTAACAGATTCCTGTTCATATCAATTTTTAAATTGCATAAAGAATAAATTTTATAGCTGGAATTTAATGTTATAAATTAAAAATATATATATAAAGGTATTAATTACTGTATATTAACTGGAAATATTGTGATTAAAAAACAAACAACTTCCGTCATGTAAAGAAAAGAAAATTAAAATCCATTTTGTTTTAAATAAAAGTTAGATTAATTTTCATACACTGAAAAATGTAAAAATGAAATTAGTTTGAAAACATTTATCGGTTGAGAAGTAATTTTATTGTTAACCTCCCTCCTCCCCCTCCCCCCCTCCCTCCCGAAAAAAATAGGATTTATTTATTTATTTTTTATTTTATTTTTTATTTTTATTTTTTTTTATTTACTGACAAATTCTTTTTCGTGTATACTTACTTTTAAATAATGATCTTTGTAAATGTTTTAACAGTATTTATTTCACTGAAAAAATAAAATTATATAATTGGGAATTTATATTGTAAATAAATCTATAGAATTGTTTAAAAAAAATGTTTCTTACTAAAACATCAACTCGAAATTGTTATTTGTAATATATTTTCATTGGGAAAATACAGAAAAATAAAAACTGGATTGTTGTAAGTAATACTAAGAAAATTTTGTCTATTTTCTGAAATTTAAATAATTTTGTCTATTTTCGGAAATTTAAATTTGTAAATAGTGGCACTCATTTTGAAATAATTATTTATGAAGGGTCTGTCATAGAATTTTCCTAGTTGATTTTGTTTTTGTGAAATTGTTTTTAATATTTTTAAAAAATCTAATCACAATTTCATGAATTTAAATTTCTCGTTATATGCAAGTCCCTGTTTTATTTTTTAACAATACTATTTATATTTTAAAAAGGTATAAATAGATAATTTGGTTATTTCAGCTGTTTTGTGACAAATTAAATCTTATTTTAAAACATTTAAATTTATAAAATTTCAAATTTGAAGACAGGATTTTCATTATTTTTATTATATATGTATATAAAAAATGAATTTTATAAAGCGTCCTCTTTTAGGATGAAACATTTTGTGACGCGTTTGATTTTAAGAATTAAAAAATAATGAAAATTCTCTTAAAGAACCAAATTTTTTCCTTAACAGATCCCTGTTCATATGAATTTTTAAATTGCATAAAGAATAAATTTGATATCTGGAATTTAATGTTATAAATTAAAAAAATATATATAAAGGTATTAATTACTGTATATTAACTCGAAATGTTGTTATTAAAAAACAAACAACTTCCATGATGTAAAGAAAAGAAAATTAAAATCCATTTTGTTTTAAATAAAAGTTAGATTAATTTTCATACACTGAAAAATGTAAAAATGAAATTAGTTTGAAAACAGTCTTTCGTTTGAGAAGTAATTTTATTGTTAACCTCCCTCCTCCCCCTCCCGAAAAAAAATAGGATTTATTTATTTTTTTTATTTTTTATTTATTTATTTATTTATTTATTTTTTTTACTGACAAATTCTTTTTCGTGTATACTTACTTTTAAATAATGATCTTTGTCAATGTTTTAACAGTATTTATTTCACTGAAAAATAAAATTATATAATTAGGAATTTATATTGAAAATAAATCTATAGAATTGTTTAAAAAAAATGTTACTTACTAAAATATCAACTCGAAATTGTTATTTGTAACATATTTTCATTGGGAAAATACAGAAAAATAAAAACTGGATTGTTGTAAGTAATACTAAGAAAATTTTGTCTATTTTCTGAAATTTAAATTTGTAAATAGTGGCACTCATTTTGTAATAATTATTCATGAAGGGTCTGTCATAGAATTTTCCTAGTTGATTTTGTTTTTGTGAAATTGTTTTTAATATTTTTAAAAAAATCTAATCACAATTTCATGAATTTAAATTTCTCGTTATATGCAAGTCCCTGTTTATTTTTTTAACAATGCTATTTATATTTTAAAAAGGTATGAATAGATAATTTGGTTATTTCAGCTGTTTTGTGACAAATTAAATCTTATTTTAAAACATTTAAATTTATAAAATTTCAAATTTGAAGACAGGATTTTCATTATTTTTATTATATATGTATATAAAAAATGAATTTTATAAAGCGTCCTCTTTTAGGATGAAACATTTTGTGACGAGTTTGATTTTAAGAATTAAAAAATAATGAAAATTCTCTTAAAGAACCAAATTTTTTCCTTAAAAGATTCCTGTTCATATCAATTTTTAAATTGCATAAAGAATAAATTTTATAGCTGGAATTTAATGTTATAAATTAAAAAAATATATATAAAGGTATTAATTACTGTATATTAACTGGAAATATTGTGATTAAAAAACAAACAACTTCCATCATGTAAAGAAAAGAAAATTAAAATCCATTTTGTTTTAAATAAAAGTTAGATTAATTTTCATACACTGAAAAATGTAAAAATGAAATTAGTTTGAAAACATTTTTTGGTTGAGAAGTAATTTTATTGTTAACCTCCCTCCTCCCCCTCCCCCTCCCGAAAAAAATAGGATTTATTTATTTATTTATTTATTTATTTATTTATTTTTTATTTACTGACAAATTCTTTTTCGTGTATACTTACTTTTAAATAATGATCTTTGTAAATGTTTTAACAGTATTTATTTCACTGAAAAAATAAAATTATATAATTGGGAATTTATATTGTAAATAAATCTATAGAATTGTTTAAAAAAAATGTTTCTTACTAAAACATCAACTCGAAATTGTTATTTGTAATATATTTTCATTGGGAAAATACAGAAAAATAAAAACTGGATTGTTGTAAGTAATACTAAGAAAATTTTGTCTATTTTCTGAAATTTAAATAATTTTGTCTATTTTCGGAAATTTAAATTTGTAAATAGTGGCACTCATTTTGAAATAATTATTTATGAAGGGTCTGTCATAGAATTTTCCTAGTTGATTTTGTTTTTGTGAAATTGTTTTTAATATTTTTAAAAAATCTAATCACAATTTCATGAATTTAAATTTCTCGTTATATGCAAGTCCCTGTTTAATTTTTTAACAATACTATTTATATTTTAAAAAGGTATAAATAGATAATTTGGTTATTTCAGCTGTTTTGTGACAAATTAAATCTTATTTTAAAACATTTAAATTTATAAAATTTCAAATTTGAAGACAGGATTTTCATTATTTTTATTATATATGTATATAAAAAATGAATTTTATAAAGCGTCCTCTTTTAGGATGAAACATTTTGTGACGCGTTTGATTTTAAGAATTAAAAAATAATGAAAATTCTCTTAAAGAACCAAATTTTTTCCTTAACAGATCCCTGTTCATATCAATTTTTAAATTGCATAAAGAATAAATTTGATATCTGGAATTTAATGTTATAAATTAAAAAAATATATATAAAGGTATTAATTACTGTATATTAACTCGAAATGTTGTTATTAAAAAACAAACAACTTCCATGATGTAAAGAAAAGAAAATTAAAATCCATTTTGTTTTAAATAAAAGTTAGATTAATTTTCATACACTGAAAAATGTAAAAATGAAATTAGTTTGAAAACAGTCTTTCGTTTGAGAAGTAATTTTATTGTTAACCTCCCTCCTCCCCCTCCCAAAAAAAAATAGGATTCATTTATTTTTTTTATTTTTTATTTATTTATTTATTTATTTATTTATTTTTACTGACAAATTCTTTTTCGTGTATACTTACTTTTAAATAATGATCTTTGTCAATGTTTTAACAGTATTTATTTCACTGAAAAATAAAATTATATAATTAGGAATTTATATTGAAAATAAATCTATAGAATTGTTTAAAAAAAATGTTACTTACTAAAATATCAACTCGAAATTGTTATTTGTAACATATTTTCATTGGGAAAATACAGAAAAATAAAAACTGGATTGTTGTAAGTAATACTAAGAAAATTTTGTCTATTTTCTGAAATTTAAATTGCAAAAAATATTGAAAGGGTTTATTTTATTTTATTTTATTTTATCTTTCGAAAGTTATTGTTAGATATAAAAACGAAAATTTCGAATTGGGGATTCCCAGTTAATCGGTTACTTGTAAATGACTTTTTGCTGATACATTTATACCCTAGCCCTTCTTTCGCCGCCATATTTAATGGGTGGATAGGCCTGTCTCTTCGAGACGGTGTTGCGAGAACCCGGCATGCGACTAACACAAAAGTATCACTTTAATTAAATTGCAAAATTGTATTTGAATATATTATGGATATACTTCAAATAAAAATGCTTTTTCTGTGCTGCTGGTGGAAAATGTAAAAAACACATTAAATGTAAAATGTTTATAAGAATATTCTATAAAAAATTGTTTTCATCAGTGTTCTGTAATTCGAGAAGTACGATTTGAATCCCCTAGCCTGATACAAATGTTCAACTGCATACAAACTATGAATTCATTTTTTTTTAGTTATATCAGTTTGTAAAAAATAACAGAAAAGAATCGATTAAACTTTTAATTAAATCAATTGCTTAAAATAAAGAACTTTTTAAAAAATTACTTTATTCTTTGTAAGTTTCTAAGATATTAGATTATCATGAAATTTGCATATTTTAAGATAATCATGAAAATTAGAATAATTTTACAAAAAATGTCCAAACATACGTACATTAGTTAGACACAACAATATTAATAAAGTAAAAAATATCTAAAAAAATAAATAAAGAAAACATTTTTGGCACTATTATACTCTTTCTTTATTAGTTATCAATGACAAAACTAATAGCGAAAAAAATGACAAAGAAAATATTTTTTAAATTATATTCTCTTCCCTTATTGTTGCCAGCTGTTCTTGCAGTAAATTTAACGAATTTTATTTTTATTTATTTATTTATTTATTTATTTATTTTACAGCGTACTTATACTCTATCCTTATGAATGCTGCTGTTTTAGGGTAAACATAAACTGACTTTTAAACAGAGTGCGTAAACATATTTACCTTTTAATAACATTCTTTCTTAATAGTTATTTTCATCTTATTTATTTCTGAATTTTGCAATTAGATAAGTCGACGATTGCTATATGAAAACAGTGTCATTCAAATATAAGAACTTCTACAAAAGTCTGTTATTGTTTGCTTTTTGCTTTATCCTTATATTTTACTAACAATTTAACTATTTACTAACAATATAACTAGTTGGATGTGGCAATTCCAAAACTTTTTCCTATTTTATGCACATTAATATTTTCAGAAAAAAGAAACCGGTTAGGTAATTTACACCAAAACCTAATCTGTTACAAATTATTTTAAGTTGTTGCATGTGAATCTGAAATTTATGAATGAATTTGAAATTTAATCTCATTTCTGAATCTGAAATTTCATGAAAATCCGTATACTGAGGGATTATATCCATTAATTGAGATAGAATTATCGCAGAAATCGTAAAAAAAAAAAAACTGGATAGAAGCATCACCTATTGAGCCATTTACTCTAAAAACTAAACAATGCTAATTTATATCAAGGACTAACTAAATCTGAAATTTGATGAAAATTCGTTCATTATTTCCTGAGATAGAGTTATTGCGTTAATCATGAATAGTACTGCATAGCAGCGCCACCTGCTGTATGATTTACACCAAAACGTATTCAAAACTATATTACATAAAGGACTAATAGATTCTCTGAAGTTTTATGAAAATCCAATAATGAGTTCTTTAGATATAGCTATTGCCTAAATCGTGAAAAAGGTAGCATAGTTGCACCAACTGTTAGGCGATATATACCAAAAACTAATCAGATTCAGTTTATATCAAGGTATAACATAATCTGAAATTTTGTGAAATTCCGTGCATTAATTCTTGAAATGGAGCACCCACAAAATTTATGTCAAATACAGACAGACAGACTCACTGACAAACATTTTGTAAAAACACTTTTTTTTTTTTTTTTTTTAATTTGACTTTTAAAATATGTAAATTTCTCGAAAACCGGAATTCGAAAATTTTCACCAATTCATTACTTTCTACTTGCAAAGATAGAATAAAGTAAAGATCATTTTATAGTACTTGTAGCGTGAATATTTCCTTTATCTCAGTAAGATAGACCCAATAGCACTTTACCACTCAGATCATGACAAATCTTAATTCCCTATCATTTATCAGATACGTTTACGTGCATCATCTTACATAAAAGCGATAGTTTTATGGCTTTAACTAGTTTATGAAAGGAAATGACGAAATTTCAATTTGCAGCTACCATGTTACCGTAGTGAATTAAATGAAAGCCGATTACGGAGTGCTATACACGAGTTACTTCAATTATAGAATTCTATAGGTGGTTTTGATAGCAATTAATTTTAGAGAACTGTTGTCGATCGAAATTGATAAAACACGTATTCTTGAAAGGAATTTTAATTAAACTTATTCGAGTTTACATTCGAAAATGCTACAGATGTATGAAAGCCGAAAAGCAGAAATATGTAAAGTTCTAAATATAAATTATGTTCAGAGTTGAAATCAGGGGGTGACTCGGAAGAATTGACATTCCCGCACTAGAGGAATAAGATCCCCTCCCTCTGAAATTTTGAGATTTTGTGTTTTCAGTGGTCAAAAAGTGCGAATTTCCTTCCCTGCCCTCGGAACTCTATAATGTCTCTTGCGGTGCCACAAAATTCCCAAACAGTGTCTGAATTGAACACTGATTTTGTTACAAAAAGTAATCCAAAGTAATAATGCACTTTCTTTTCTAATAACAAACAAATATGTCACATATTTCAAATGATAAAAAAATCAATAGTATCAAATCTTTTTGTTTCAAATTTATTTATATTATTTTGAAACTTATAAAGCTATTCCAATTATAAAAATATTTAAATTGAAAATATTACCCTTTTGCGTTTTTATTCCCATATAAATTCGAAAACATGTACTTTTATTTGCCCGTTTTATCCCCGAAACAGAGAAAATTAAACAATCTAACGTAAATGTTAAATGAAATTCACTAACTTAAATGTGTAATTTTGTCAAAAAATAGAAGTGTTCCACCAAATATCTTGCCTGTTAATTTTAAAAAAATTTAATTTCTCCTGTAAAAAAAAAAATAAAAATAAATAAATAAATAAATAAATAAATAAATAAAAAAGACAATAACTGTAAGATTAAATAACTGTAAGATTAAAAAACTGTAAGATTTTTTCCAACTGCATTGTAGGATTGGGATTTCTCCTTTTGCTGCCTTTACTTTTTTCATTTTATGAAGATTTTTTTTTTCAGAATAAATGCTATCTATATTATATGGAAAAAATGTTTCCATCCGTATCACTTGCGTAATTTTGATGTTGGAAACAGTAAACGATTAAATTTCTCTTATGCTGCGAGTTTTAAAGCTTCTTAAATACCTCACGCATTTTCAATTTTTACAACATCGATTAAGAGGAAAATAAATCTAAAAAATGAAAATAAAATAAACTTTTTCTGAAATGGTAAAATTATCTTTGTTCTTTTATTTCTCTTTAATTAATAAGTCATTATATCTGAAGGATTTTATAATTTAACCCTTTATCTACGGACGACGGTACTTATAAGTACCATTAAAATTACATATTATAAAATTCTTTTAATACGTCAATTTGTTGTAATACTATTTAGAATGAGTTACAGTTATATTACTTTATTTTGTTCCAAAAGCATTATTGGTTACACAAAGCAAAAATATTTTTAAAAGGATGATTTCTTTTGACTTTGCATCTTTTTCAGCTTTCTTAGCGCTGAGGGAGGGGAATATGGATTTTTCAATTCGGAAATATTTCTACATTTATATTGTAAAAACATCATATTTGTACATTTTATAATTCTAAAAAATACTAAGAAAACAATTTAAAATAAAAGATATGAGTGAGGTTATAGATATTGCACAAAATCACTTTAAATTCAAATTTAATTAATCCATCTAAATCCTTCAATCTTTCTAAAATCCATCAAAAATATATTAAATGATTGTGTAATTTTTTTAATTTAGTTTAAACAATTGACTCAAAATGCTTCAGAATATAAAATTTTCACGAATTCTTGATTCGGTAGATAAAGGGTTAAAAAAGTTGGTGTTAATCAAGAAATTTGAGTTTTAAAAAAAAGTATCCCATTGGCAACACTGTATAATAAGAGTGGGCCGAAAAAAACTTAAAATTTGATTTAAGTCGTAATACTGCAGGAAAATGCTAATTCATGAGACTAAAAATTGGGTACAAAAAGAAATAAAATCGGTTTATATCCTTCGATCGTGGATATGCTGTAAAATTTGCCAAAATGTTGAATAACTAAACCTTTTTAATTGTTGAATTCCGCAACTTATTTTATCTTATTCATTTTCTGATTAATCCATGTTTAATTTTCAAAATTGGAATACTTTGTTTTTCATTTTATTCGTTTTCTCATTGGTCCATGTTTAATGTCCAAAAATGAAATACTTCTGTTGCCACAATGTCAAAAAAGGAATAAAAACTAAAAAAAAGATAAATAATTTGAAAACAAACTATGATAAAGATTTCAAACAAACATCATTTAAAAGTGCATTTTTTTCCTTACGCAACGATGTAAAAATTTAAAATATGCGATGTTTAGAAGTTTAAAAATTTGTAGTTCCGAAAATTGTTAAACTGAAATTTCACTTTAAATTTGTTGTTGATAGATCCTGGAATATTAATGTTTAATCTATGCCGTTTGTAATATGAGGCGTTCAGAAGCCAGTCTGATTAACTCAACAAATAAAGATGCACATTTTAACGGTTAAAGCTGTATATCTATAAGCTATTTTTTTTATCATTGGTCTAGGAATATTAAACTTTAATGCATAGTGTAGGTAATATGTGACTCGTTATGGTCATCTTAAAAATGATGTTTATTATTATTATTAGTTTAAATATAGAATTTATTTATAAGTCTTTAAAATTTGAGACTTTTAAATTATCATTTACCAAATAGTCGTTGTAATTTGTTAAATCACAATTTTGTTATTTCATTTTTTTTTTAAATTAGCATCTTCACTAATGTAATATCTGAAATTCGTATTAGAATAGCAAAACATAATTTTGAAATATTATGAAAATCCGACAACATGTTTCTGTCGGTCATGTGCTATAAAGTTGTAAAGAGCTATTACACTTAAATATTGACAACAAAGTAAGATAATAAATTATCGTAAAATTGTGATTCACGTTAAACATAAGAGCATACGAGTGACCCGAAGATGTTGGTGGAAAATAGTATTCCAAAATTAAGTTTTGTTATTCTAATACACAGCTATTATGTTAGTGAAAAGGCTAATAAAAAATTGTAATAAGAATTTTTCACATACTTCGATAATCTTTACAGTATTCACGCTTTCGGAAGATATTAACTAATTTTATTTATTTATTTAATTTTACCCAATTTTTAGTCTTCCGAATTCGCAACTTTTCGGCCCACCCTACTACGTAAGTAATAAATAATCACTGAAAATGTGTTTTGAAATGTTGTTATAATCCAAGAGTCGACCGTATTAAACCCTAAGTCATCGAGCACAAGAAAAAATCCTTTATTTATGGAAAAATAGTCATAAAGGAATCTGATGATCCATGTCTACTGGAAGTGAAGTGGTGCATAAGCCAAAAATTGATACCACTAGAGGTTGACTCGTAGGTTATGCATTGTGTTTGCCGTACAATCAAAAGGAGGAAAACATGGAAAACTGGGTTCTGGAAAGCACAATGCTAATTCTACGAGTCAATCACTAGTGGTATTCCTTTTTGGCTTATGCACCACTTTCCTTCCGGCAGTCATAGATCATTCGATTCCTCTATAATTACTCTTCCAAAAAATAAACGATTTTTATTTTTATTTTTTTTTTTTGGTGTTTTATGACTTAGGATTTTGTAAGGTCGGCTCTAGGACTATTAGTTGGGATCGTTGTAACCTTACGTTTCCAAAAGGCATTAAATTTTAGCTTAATATGTAATGTGTAATAATAATCTGAAATCATACACAAAGTTCTCAAAATATTTCAAGTCACTTCAAGTTTGTATTATATGGGTAGTAAATATCGGAGAAAAGGGTATGGTATAGTTCTTTTTTTTTGCGGATATAAAGTTTAGCAAACTATGGGTGTTAATTGCCAAAATTAGGCATTTAACCGCTTTATTCTTTTTCTAAATTGTTATTTTACATATCTTCTTTTACTTTAATAAAAACTTTGTAACAATATTCTTGAAGTATGGGAAGGTGTTTCATAATCGTTGCGTGGAGCATGATTTTTCTTTCTGATTTTAATATACTCACGTGTTGTATTTCTATATTGATGATGTATAAAACCATAAAATCCAGCAATAACTACTCCAAAATATTTTTTTAAGTAAAATTTTCTGAGGTACAGTCAGATACAATGGATAATTGCTTTTAATAATTGTCCTGATCTCTGTTTATAAAAATCCACTTTTAAAAAGAGTAAATAATAATGAAATCTTGTTAGCAATCTTAAAGTATTCTTATTCTTTAAAATTATAAAATAATATTATACAGACATCTATTAGGTAATTCCTAACAGGTGATAATTTCTAATTTGTTTGTTTGTTTTAAATTCTAATTTTTCTGGGAAAGTGAGTTTTATATAATTTTTTAATTTTATTATTCAAAGAAAATTTTAAGATGACAGCGCATATTTCAATAAATATTGTTTATCCATGAATAATTAATACCATATCACACGTTGTTTCATACGCCTGCTTTGGTGCTATTAGATTTTGAATACTATAGTTAAATCTTTAAAATGGGATTTTCGCTGTCAGGAAAATAAGAATTTAGATTCTTTTCGATTTATTTTATAAAGATTTATTACATTTCTTTGTAGATTTCTTGAGATCACACCACTTTTAAAATAAATTGCAAGAATCACGTTTACCAAAACTTCTAAACTCTGGTAGACTATCAAGATTTATTAATCTGATTTTATGTCCTGCCACATCTATTTACTTTCTATAATATATATTCTTTTCGTGTTTTTCTCGGAACACGGAAATATTTTCGGTACTAAAATATTCTCATTCGTAAACTATTTTGAACTTTCAAAAAAGAGTTTAAAACTGTTTATGCATTTTAACAATTGAACTATTTTAGTTATTAAATGAGGCGGTTAATAAGTATTTATCACTGCTAATCATTAAAATGTGAAGATAAAAAAATACTTAATATAATATTACTTAATAAAATAGCTAGACACTTACATCATGAAAAAGTTCAATGTAAAAATGAAAAAATCTCGCAAGTTTACTAAAAGGCGTATACAAAATGTTGTAAAGTTAAGAAATGAATACATACTAAAATTATAATAATTCACGTTTCGTTCATCATGTATATTTATCTTTAGGAAAGACTTCTGACATTCTTTCCTGAAGATGTTCACAGATAAAGGCGGAAATGCCGATTGTTGTAATTTTACTTTAATTTTTGTTTAGTTTTAAACTTTACAATATTTTATATACGTCATTTAGGGATCATGTGATTTTTATTTCCACGTTAATATTGATAATATTCTTTTATCTGTAGAAAAACGATCTGGGAACAAAAACAGGTATAAGTAGAAATTTTTCTAAGTGAGAAAAAATATGTTCAACCCGTGACTCGAGCATACAGCTTTTCGACATTAATTGCTAATGCCCTACCAATTGAACTATCTCGACGACATACCAGTAAATGTTATTCCCTGAGACAAAAACTGTTTTCTTTATTTAAAACAGCTCAAAATAATAAGGTACAGGTTTTTCAGTTAACTCTTATACCGAAAAATTCGTTTAATACATTAAGATTTATTGTTACTCAAGCAACTAAATTGCCGATGTTTTACAATATCCCATCAATTCATTTCGTAAATCTAAAGCATTTTTCTTTATTTTGAGACCTACTCTATTTTTAATACTTTCCAAAATATTTTTTTAAAAAATCTGTCTGCCGTATCTATGTACTCTAACTCGAATAAATGTATTCAGATTGTGATGAAATTAATATATGATGTTCAATTTACTGTGGTATCTTTGGTTTCGAAAATAAAGTGTAATTAGTTTTTATTCAGATTGTGATGAAATTAAAACATGATGTTGAATTTACTGTGGTATCTTTGGTTTCGAAAATGAAGTGTAGTTAGTTTTTAGGGACACTCAAAAGAATTTAGTTACATTGCGGTCTCTACTATTAGGGCTGTATTTGAATGATGTTACACTTTTCAAACATATTAAAATTGATATATATCTCTGAAATAAGCTAAAACATTATTACTATGGAGATGGGGTACGTAGCATTCATCTTTGTTTTACAGGAGCATTCAAAAGGATTCATTACGGAAAATCAAAGGAGCATTCATTACGGTCTAAGAAACGGGAAAACTGCTTGCTTTTAAATTTTATATTATTGCTCAATTGGAAAACAAATAATTTACAATGGTGTCTGTGTACCAGCAGGAAGGGAAATTTCAGTTTTGATACGCGTTTTTAATGTATCGTGTTATATGGTGTATATTACTTTATGGGTATAAGTTTTATAAATCATTTTCATGCTTTGCAAAAGATCCCGAATACATTTCCGTTCATTGACGTTAATGGCTATAGAGGAAGATTCAACTGTGCTATGCATTTTTTAACGGAACGAAATTTTAGTGCGCTTTGTAATATATATACAAGTTCTACTGATTATGACAGGATTGCACAGAAGAATTCGATATTTTTTGGATTACAGATAGTAATTGCTGAAGACAGATTTTTCGAAAATGTTATACGTTTTTAAAAGTATATACTTGTGTATCATCTTTAACTTATTATAGATGACTAAAATAGAAGTTTGATGTAGAAGTTTGTAAGTGTTAAAAAAGCGATTTATAATCTATGCTTTATACATCACTTTTCGTTTTTGTTAAATTTTATTGCGCCTTATAACAAAAATTGCCTTTTATAGAAACAGTCTTTCATTGAGTAATCATTTGTTAAGAATTATTATTCAATTCATAAAACTAAAAAATCTAACTGCTCATTCCACATTTTAACTATAAATTTCTATATTATAATGTATTATTGGGCAAAAAAATTCTCAGATTTTTATTTCAAGTAATACAAATAATAATGATGAATGCGAATCAATTTTTCAATTTATCATTGTTTGATAAAATGCTATTTAATGTTATACTAGCGGTGTCACCTAGCAACCAAACAAACACTTTTCACTTTTTTGCTGCGGCTAGCTTTAAACCACGGCTACTTTTTTCCGCCGACATCTAGAGTACCTGGATGATGAGAGTTGCGATGTGGAGAATGAAATATGAACGCCTATTTAGTGGAAATAGTACGTTCCTACATTATTGAGAATTGAAATTTCAGTATAGTTTCTTTTATTATATAAATAATGTACCACAATTAATATTTCACTATAATAAATTCATTTCTTTAAATCTTTATATTGCTAGATATCACTATTTATTATAGAAATTCTTAATATAGAAAACAGTTGTATATACATTTAACACATAACATATTTATAATCAATGAGGTTTATTTAAAAAACATTCAATCAAAACCTGTCTTTATGTTATGCTTTGTCAATCAATAACAATATTTTAGTCTAGTTTCATTAGTCTTACAGTAGATGTCAAATGAATTTGAAATATTCTTATAATTTTATTCTATTTCTCCAAGCTTTTTTTTATTCGGATTCTTCTGTATCCATGTTTTTTCCCGCAAACATTTTTCTTTTATGCTTCATTAAAAAAGGATTTTGGAGTAGATATGCAACGCCAGAAATTGAAACCTTTCCGATATTTTTACTTTTAATAATGCTAAGAAAGAAAACTTTGAATAAGTAAAGTACAGCAGGGACATACAAATACGAAAAGGTCTACGACGCAACGGGAACAAAATGCGGAACATATTTCTTATAAATATGTAAATACATATAGATGCATACTTTTGAACATAATTTCAGAAGAAACTTTCATCGTATTTCAACATTCATTGCATTCGATATTTTTGGCAAGAAAATAATAAATGTTCACGTAGTTTGTTGGTAAAAATCATGAAACTCTTTAAATGTATTTTTCACTATTTTAATTAAATAATTATATGATCTAAATAATAATTTATAATTTTAGTCAATTAAATAAAATGCTAGTGAAAGAGTGTTCTGCATAATAGTAAATTGCAGCGGTTTTAGTTATCATATTATTTAATTATCTGATGGAGGGAAAATAAGTGGAATAACATGTTATCCTATGGAAAAAAAAACACATCCTATGGATAAAAAATACATCCTATGGAAATATTAGGTAATTTCATTTTTTTTTCAGTATGTAGTATAGGTGCAGATTCACACTTGCCAGTCGTCAAGTGGTAACTAAAATTTTTGTTTTGACGACTAACTTTTGGCGTCTAAGTCGCCGTGTTTTTTTATAAGGATGCCCCTTTTTCGGCGAATAATTTTCTGATTTTTATTTATTTATTTATTTATTTATTTATTTATTTTAAACCAGTCGCAGGATTATGTTTCCTCCGTAACCCAGCGATACTTACTACTTTTCTTTTTTTTGTATAGTCCATAATTAAAAATATAACTAAGCATATTGATTTGTTTACGTTTAATTTGTTATATACATATAAAAGAAAATGGAAAAGTCAGAAATACGTTATGTAAAATTAATATACGCACAGGCATTTATTCTGAAATTTTTTACATCTATATAATAAAGTAGAAAAAGGTAGGTATTCGCTGAAATATTAATGCGAAAAATTACACTTGCGGTCGTGAACCAATTTTTATTGATTGGTTCACATGGTGATTAATGCGAAGCTGAAAAGCAGCTAAAGAATAGACTAATGCGAAGAATGTCTTCAATTAGTCTATGCAAAAGCTAATGCGAAGAATGTCTTCAAGGTATTCTTCCTTCAAAATTTTCATTTTAGCTAGTTTTTTTTGCCATTTGTCTATTTTTCTGAGACATGTTTACCCCAAAAATTCTTCTGTGGAATGCAGTTTTATGCATTAGTCGAAAATATCGTTGCAATTCAAATATCTCTATTTGAAGTGAAGATTTTTCAGACTGAACAATTCGAGGTCACATCCAACCAGTGATGGAAATTAAATAAACTCTTTATTTCCAGAATGTTTTTGGCGTTCCAGATGCGGATCCGCCAGTTACCTACCATGGGTCTAAAACTAATTATAGTATTCCTTCACTTTTATTTGACTTACAAAGGAATGAATTTTTAAAATTCGAAATAAAGAGACTCCATACAAAAAAGCTTTGTAAAAATTAATCCATGTTAGTTACGTAGGTTTATGCGTAAACTCTGTGTGAAAGTTATTTTCCTTTTAACCCTTTCAGTTATAAAGTACTTATTTTTCTAAAATGTTAAAAAAAATTGAAGGATAGTGTGATTTATTAACAAACAAATATGATAATAATTCAAGGATGGTGTTTACGTATATTCTACAAACAAACTTTTACTCCAAAAGTTCTGCTGCATTTATGGAATAGGGTAAATAAAATTAAGTTTGATATGTAATATATCACCGCTTTCCAAAGGTCTAACAGGATAGCCCTCTGTATAAGATGAAGAAAAAATAGAGAAAGAAATTCCGTTGCAATTTAACTACATTAACCTGTTCGAAACATGTACCAATTCCGTCCGAGAAAAAAGTCCTTTTCAATATTGTATGTTTCCTCTGTACAAATAACAAATAAAAACTGACAGTATTGCTAAAAACATTTTTAAAAAATCACACAATGTTTTCAGAATGTGAAATACATATTTAAGTTTAAAAAAAGATTACTATTTATTAGATGTTTCTCTCTCTTTTTTTAATCACCAAGAAATTTTTGAGACTGTATTATTTATCGATATGCTGTTGATTGAGGCAAAAATTAAAGTGGTATTAATAAAAGATAATATTACGTTACACACACCAGTCATAAAACGAAACAGGTATTTAATTGAACGGTGAAGTGCTGATAATCGCTAGTGCAATTTATTAAATCTCAAATTATCACCCACTTTCATTTTTACACCTTTGTATAAGGGAAAGAAGTACTTTTAACTGTAATCTGTTTAAAAACTGCATCTCTATTTCATTTTTAAGTTTTTAACGATATTTCGGTAATGATTGCTTTTTTGTAAAATGTTATAAGAAAATATTAAGTTACTATAATTTTTTTTTATTATTTTCACAGAACAACTAAAAAAATGTAATTAAAATATATGAAAGTTTGAAAATATATAAATGAATGATTTCTAATAAAATATGGAGCTGTTATAAATTCATTTAGTTTTCCGTTTCCATATTAGTATTAAAACCAAATTAAGGCTGGTAAATCATTAGATACACAAGTTTTTTTTGTTTTTTTTGGGGGGGTGGGGGGTGGAAGTTTACGATGTTCGATTTTGCTAAATTTGTGTATTATTCCGCGATAGGGACATTATGCATACTTTCTACAGGGCCGTAGTTAGAAGTGAACAATAGAGGGCGCTCAAGAAAATGTAGGGGGAGGGCAACTAATAATTTTTTTTCGTAACTCTCTCTATGACACAGAAAAATATACTAGTGCCTTTTCACATTGTAGGTACTACGTTTCTTATTAAACTGTTATAATAATTTCATGTTATGCTAAGCAAAGAATAGGATGATGAAAACTTGGAGTGTATAACTGGTACAAAATTAAACATGTTGGCATCATATGGTATAAATAGGATGGGGAAGTGTTGAAACACTTATTTTAGATACAATTTAGTATCTAAATACAATTTAGTATCTGTCATAATCTGATACAATTTAGTATCTGTCTGAGAAACTCCGAAAGGGTTTTAAAACTAAGTTAGATTTTTGAACAGAATATCATTTGAATTTTCCGAACAGAAATTTGTTTAGTGACCTTGGAAACTTTTCCAGGGGGGGAGGGCTCAAAACATTTTAGGGGGGTCTGAGCCGCCCATAGCGCCCCATTAGCTACGGCCCTGCATTTCTATGTAAAATTTTGTTTATGACTTGATCATAAATGTGAAATTCTTAAACGGGTGCAAATGACGTCATTTTATGTACCATAAAAGTCAGTATTTTATGCCTTAAAACTGAAATACATTATGTAGAAATGTGTCATTTTCACTCCAATGGCTTTAGAATTTTTCATTTTGGAAAATAAAGCACTTGAAATCGTACATTAATAAAACGCGAAGTTTGCAAAAAATAGAGAGTCTTTATAAAAGAGCAGTTTTCTTTGGTTTAAAAAATTATTGTTCCAGAGTTAGACAGCCAAATATAAGAGGCATTTTTAATTGTAATATTTTTTGTTGATTTATTAGAAAATAATGCAGCAGTTCCTTCTGAAACTTTTTCTTTCGTCGAATTTCGATAAGTTATACTTTGTAGTAATATTTTCCTTCTCATCGGGGTCGACATTAAATTCTTAAAAATATTATAGAATTTCTACTTATAGAATATATACTTATAGAATTTCTGCTTCCTACTCGTTTTTAAATGCATTCGTAATTATGTAAATACGTAGCACCTATTGTTATCGCTCAGTCCGTCCCTCTGTCCGTCTGTCTGTCTGTCCGTCTGTCTGTCTGTCCGCATATAACAACGCAAAAACTACCCAACCGAATCGTTTGAAATTTAAAATACATAATTATAAGATAATTTTGTCGAGTCATTTTAAATTTTATGAAAATCGGATGGATAGAACAATTACAGGGACAATCAAAAGGATTCCGTTACATTACGGTTAATAGGGAAAAAAGTTTCAAATGCATTTTAATCGTTTGAAATTTAGAACATATAATTATTGAGTAATTTTGTCGAGTCATTTCAAATGTTATGAAAATCGGATGCATGGATCAATTACAGGGACCATCAAAAGGATTCTGTTACATTAAGGTCAATGGGGAAAAAAATTTCAAATGCATTTTAATCGTTTGAAAATTAAAAATATAATTATTACGTAATTTTGCCGAGTCATTTCAAATGTTATGAAAGTCGGATGCATAGATCATTTACAGGGACTATCAAAAGTATTCCATTACATTACGGTCAATGGGGAAAAAGTTTCAAATGCATTTTAATGATGTTACACTCATTCGAACATAATAGAATTGGCATGAATCTATGAAATATATACTAAAATATGCATTCTGTACAATCTGTGATGCAAAGAATTTTTATTATTAAATTGCAGGGCCACACAAAAGTATTCCACTACATAATGCTATACGGGGAAACATTGTTTGGGACGTGTTTTAATTATATTCAACTATTTCACATTTTATGAATAAGATATACGTTGCTGAGGTGTAATAAAAATTACTTCCTGCATATTTACAGAAACGTAAAGATTTCGACTACTATACTGTACCCGGAGTACGCTCTACTATATCAGCAAGATCTGAATATTTTTAAAACTTCGTTATCGTACGAACGTACTTCATCTGCTACATTCACGTGCAATTTCCAACTTGTTTTCTTTTCTGTAGCATTACATGTCTAGACATTTCGTGGTTTCTGACCAACATAAACTTACATAAATCAATATGTTTTTTTTTTTCAACTTTGGTTTCATATTTTTAACACGTTGATGATCAAATAAACAAATTCTTGATTTTGTTAAATTCAGCATCACTGAATAATTGCGTGCTGCATTCATGTAATTTTTTCTGCACATTTTTAGAACATAAGAAATTCCATATTATACCCTTTATTGTAAGACATTTATTGATACATAAACATTAAAACCAAATCCAGGAAATCAATTTACGAAAGGCTTTCAGAAGAAATCGGAGTCTCTACTGTTTTAAACAGCATATTTCAAACCATCTCATAATGCATTTTATAGCTGCCCGTCAGCATTGTTTTAATATCAAACGACGAAAATAATCGACCGATTTTGTGTCTGATTGTTTATAAAAAGGGATTGAAGGGAAATTATGTTTAATCCTCCTTAATGACGATGTCACCCGAAGAGACATTTAAATATCAGCCTTTAAACTCATTTAAATGCTTTTAGGTTTGTTAAAATTACATTCTAGCCCTTTTTAGGTGCGTTCGTAATTATGTAAATACGTAGCACCTATAGTGGTCGTTCAGTCCGTCCGCCTGTCTGTCCGCATATAACAACGAAAAAACTACACAACCGAATCGTTTGAAATTTAAAATACATAATTATTACATAATTTTGTCGAGTCATTTCAAATTTTATGAAAATCGGATGCATAGATCAATAATAGGGGCAATCAAAAGTATTCCATTACATTACGGTCAATGGGGGTAAAAGTTTCAAATGCTTTTTAATCGTTTGAAATTTAAAATACATAATTATTACATAATTTTATTGAGTTATTTCAAATTTTTTGATAATTGGGTGCATAGATCATATACAGGGGCAATCAAAGTATTCCATTACATTACGGTCAATGGGGAAAAAGTTTCAAATGCTTTTTAATCGTTTGAAATTTAAAATACATAATTATTACATAATGTTGTCGAGTTATTTCAAATTTTTTGATAATCGGGTGCATAGATCAATTACAGTGGCAATCAAAAGTATTCAATTACATTATAGTCAATGGGGAAAAATTTTCAACTCTATTTTATATGTTTGAAATTTAAAATACATAATTATTACATAATTTTGTCGAGTTATTTCAAATTTTTTGATAATCGGGTGCATAGATCAATTACAGGGGCAATCAAAAGTATTCAATTACATTATAGTCAATGGGGAAAATTTTTCAACTCTATTTTATACGTTTGAAATTTAAAATACATAATTATTACATAATTTTGCCGAGTTATTTCAAATTTTATGAAAATCGGATGCATAGATCAATTACAGGGACAATCAAAAGTATTCCATTACATTACGGTCAATAAGGAAAAATGTTTCAAATGCATTTTAATGGTGTTACACTCATTTGAACTTAATAAAATTTATATGCAACTATAAAGTACTTATTATAATATACATTTTACATAATTTGTGGTGCAAAGAACATTTGTTATTGATTTACAAGGCCACATAGAAGTATTCCATTACATAATGGTATAGGGAGAACATTGTTTGATGAGCGTTTTAATTGTAATTCACTATTTACAATTTTATGAGATTGATATAAGAGAGTAATATTTTTAAAACTTCGTTATCATACGAACGCACCTCATTTGCTACGCTTCACGTGCAATTTCCAACTTGTTCTTAAATGCATGCATATTGTTGATAACTCATTATTAAACACTTATAAACTCATAACACATATTTAAAAAACTCATTGGACTGTAGTTTATTCATTTTAATCACAACTTAGCCGCTCATGGCTACGTTCTTTGAAAAAACATTCTCAGAACTCGTCAACAAACGCAGACGATAAAAATCATTGCCAAAATTACAAAGCATAAATGCGACCGGACACATATCATATGCATCAATATATAGAATAACATATTTCGAAGATGTTGTACAGTAACTTTAAAATGTTTTTTGTGGCCCTCGTAATATTTGTCACAGGACTGAGGAGGTTATACGTCACTATAGATTTAAAATAAATTAACAGTGAAGGATAATACCCCCTGTAGACACACACACATGCACATGAATAAACAATCGCAAACACTACATTAATGAATATCTTTAAGCAATGAAATTCTGTAAACCTAACAGAATTTTACAAGTTATTCTAATTGTCATGTTCTTATCATTTTCTCGATAATAATAAATATACATATTATTGCAGGAATTGTTATGTAAACATGTCATAAGACGTAGATTTCCAAAATGGTGAAAAATTCAAAGAACAGAATTCGAATCAGGGATTTCTTGGCTCAAGCTGCCAATTCCCATTCATCTGATTTATCCCGGACAAATCTGGTGGATATAATTTACTCAGCTAACTTTATTTGTTAAAGTATCTGGTTTTCTTTCTGAGTAGGCTCAATAGAAGAAATCGCAGGAAATAAAAATTCATAAAATGCTGGATACGTAAATATACTTAATTAATTTTGAAATAGTTATTCTAATTGTGTATTAGTTTGTGCCTGATTGGGTATTATTATTAATTGTGATTTATCTTTCAATTAAGATACTTTTGTTAGTCTAAATTTATCCTGATGATTAACTTAATTTATAATAAAAAATTTCCGGGTCTTTCACATCTACTTGTGAAATAAGATTTTAGAATAATTTACTGCTACGATTTTATGAAAAACAAAATTCTCCATTTTAAATTACATCCTTTGAAATCAGACTCATAACTTGATTTTCATCAGAATGAACGTGACAATTTCACTTTTTTCAGGGCTCTTTCAAAAAGTAAGATTTTAATTATTTTTAAATTTGCACAAAGGAAATTTTCCTATATATTGATATAAAATGAACTCAAAGAAACATCACACAGTATTTTAAATCTAGAAAAACGCTATTAAATTACAATCGTTTTTCTCCAAGGTGTAAATTAATGTCAGGTTTTACATATTTAAACTAGCTTATATTTAATAATACCTGCAGATAAAGTACACTTAAAAATAATATTCCGTTTGTTTAAGATCAACCAACTTAATGTTTCAGAATATGGATTTATAATATAATTTTCTTAAAATGTTAAGGATAAAAAAATTACAAAGCTATTAATTAATTTAGCAATTTGATACTTAAAAATGGATTGGAATAATGGAATTTTTATGAAATTACTATCCCTAAATCAATTTCCATATTATCAGAAAGCAGTATAGAAACAAAAATAAAATAAAATACTTGTGCAAAATTTAAAATATGCATTTATTTTTACAAAATTAAAAATTTAAAATAATAAAAAAATAATTTTTGTAAAAATCTAAATTGAAAATAATCATTCAAATAAAAAATAAAGGAATTATAAAGCGTATATTATAGAGTATTATTATAAAGTATATATTTAGTGAATATTATGATTTCTTACGCATATATTTAATCTAAAAATAAGGAAAGCTACATCGTGAAAGAGTTTAATATAAATTGTTACTATTAATCGTGTTAACAAAATACCAGCCATAATAAATGTTGTTTTCTTTCTTTAAGAAAATACAGTTGCAATTAATCTTATTAAACAGTGGAGTGAGAAATTACAGCTAAGTACAGAAATTCTTTTAATGTTTTACAAATGTTTGACTTTGTTCCTTTTCACATAATAGCTTTTACGTCTATTTTAACTTATAGTGTGATCAAAAGATTAACACTTTCGAGATTAAATGTTTTACCTACAATTTGAAGATTATTGGAACAATTTGTTAATTATCTAGAAAAACTGCATAGAACTTCAGGAATGTAATGAAAATGTTTGAAAATGTCCAGTCAGAAAATGGGTAAAATAAATATGTGGTCAAATTAGATCATAAAAAATGAGAGAAAGAATTGTAACAGAAATAAATAATTTCATAAAAATCTGTGCAACATTCGGTACGCAATTACCTAAATATAACATTCATCATAAAGACATTTTTTTTGAAAATTCAACCTTTTTTTCAAACTTATTGAGTTGTGAGGCTACAATGACGCTGAGCATGACGCTGTGAGAATTTCAGCAGAAAGTAGCCACAGTACGTTTTAATAGCAAAAATTCTGTGATTAAATTTAGAAGAAGATAATTTTCGAAACTAATCTGCAGATTGAAATTGGACCAAACTGTCTGAAAGTTCATAGTCCAAGAGCCGACCGCACAAAATCCTAAGTCATGGAGCTTTCCTTTATTTTATGGAAGGTTAGTAAGAGGGGAATCTAAACATCCATGTCTGCCAGAAGCGAAAAATTGATATCACTAACGGTTCATTCGTATGTTTAAAACTCTGTTTACCGTACAATTAAAAGCATGAAAACATTTCCATGTTTTCATACCATGTTTCCAATTGGGTGCAGGAAAACATAATGCTAAATCTACGAGTCAACCACTAGTGGTATTCGTTTTTGGCTTATCACTACTTTGCTTCCAGCAGACATGGATCATTAGATTCCCTTCCATAAAATAAAGGAATTTTTCTTGTGCTCGATGACTTAGGTTTTTGGGCAGTCGGCTCTTGGACTATTACAGGATATTCAATTTACTTTTTTAGAAAATTTGACAGTATTAAAAATTATATTTTGTGTTCTAATTAATATATAGCCACTAATCAACGGGCACTTTCAATTTTAGGCATTTTGTCTAATATTGAAATATATATTTGTCGGATTCTAGAATTTCAGGGTTATAAAGAATATATTTCACCGCATATTTATGAACGTCGGCTTGAAAAGCGCGATCAGGGAGCCAACGAAAAAAAATCTAAAAAAATATTAATATTTCAGATCACACTGTAAATTAAAATACTCGAAATGGTCTATGAGTGAAGAATACAAATATGTGTACAACAAGCTTACTCATTTCTGTAAAAATAGCACGTGTATGTATAGAGATATGCTGATTTTTTTAGCTTAAGGGGGCTCAGGGGTTGAAAACCTTTCAAAGAATCGATTTTTTTTATGATCTAATTTGATTATTCATTTAATTTTTAACTCAATGCAAAAAACCGCATAAAAATATTTGCATTTTTAACGGAGTTATAAGCATTCACGTATCAACACTTTCATAGCCGCATCCATATAATTTCAACTTTCAGTCGCGTTTTCTCAAAACTTCATTTTTGATGACTAACACTAAGATTTAAAAAAAACTATTTGATGGAATGGCGTAATTTTTTTTCTTTGCATGCATATAATACCATTATCTAGATTATGAATTAATACATTTTAGATAGTTCAATATTTTGAGTATTTTTAATTTAAAAAAAAAGTTATATTTTTTAGGGGTTTTTAAAATTTTTAACTGTGAGAGATTTTTTAATACTGTTTTTATTAAGTGATGGTTATATCCATAATTCATAATCTAGAGTATGACGTTACATGCATGCAAAAAAAAAAAATTAAGCCATTCCATCAAATAGTTTTTTTTAATCTTGGTGTTAGTCGTCAAAAATCAAGTTTTGAGAAAACACGAGTTAAAGTTGAAATTATATGGATGCGGCTATGAAAGTGTTGATACGTAAATGCTTATAACTCCGTTAAAAATGCTAATATTTTTATGCGGTTTTTTGCATTGAATTAAGAATTAATTGAATAATCAAACTGGATCATAAAAAAATCGATTTTTTGAAAAGTTTTTAACCCTTGAGCCCCCTTAAATCATGCAAGATTTTCAATCGAATTTAACGGCATTTTCAGGAAAATTTCAAAATATTGTAGAAACAATATAGTGTAATTAGAATATAAATATGTTAAATGTTTTATGAAATATGAGAATTTGTATGAAGTATTTTTTATCTATTTATTTCGAAATTTCCCCTGAAGAGGTTCAAAATAATTTAACCAGTTATTTAGAAACTACACAGGATAGCTAGAAATAGTTGCATACTACAAAAAAATTAAACAAAACAAAATGAAATAAAGAAAAAAATCAACAAATTACAAAAATCATTTCAAAAGGATTTTCTCAAAGACTAAAATTTAAGACATAAATAAATTCCACACACACACATATATATATAAATAAATATGTATATATGTGTTACATTTTGTAATCCTGTGCATGATAATAAAATTTTCTTTTTTATTTTTAAAAAAAGATATTTCATACGACGTCTTTCTTTGGATTCGATTTTTTCCATATCTGATAATTTACGTTGTTTCATTTTGCAACTTTTTTTATGCTTTTTCTTTAATAACAATAGTATTTTGATTTCTTTCACAAGTAAAAATTCTTCTAAATGCAAAAAATTTCTTTAAAAAAGAAAGAATGCGAACATTTATTGCCTAAAGCAAAATATTTGAATATTTTCCACTGAGTTAATAAAAATCAGTAAAAACATCACTTTTATGTAGATAAAAACGTGGCTTGTGTAATAACAGAGTCATGTATTACGTAAACCATGTATTAAATATTAATATTCAAAAATTAGCCAAATAAATAAATAAAATTCTGACACCACAAGGTCCATTTGCGATCGAAAACAACAAACATTTTCCAATTGGTTAAAAAAAATAAAATGCAGACACCACAACGTTCATTCTCAACCGAAAATAAAAATCATTTTCGTAATAGCTAAAAAAAGGAGTGGGGGTTTCGACAGACTTTTAATCGGATCATGTGCAAAAGTTACTTTTATCTTAAAAATATTACGTGAATTTACGCCAATATAAATTCTAAATAAACTTTTAATGAAAAAAAAATAAACTTAAAAAAATTACTTCTATATAAAAAATCTTAACACATATTTTGTTTCTTTAAATAAAAAAATCAGATAATATTATTTGTTTTGTAGCTTGCATTTCAAAGAAGTAGATTATCACGAACAAGTATAATCTACTTCTTTGTTTAGTTTATTTCTTTGTTTATTTAGCTTAAGTTTATTTTATCTTTTATTTGGTTTATTGGTTTAGGTACTAAAATTTGTAATAGCTTCAAAAATATACATTAAAATTTTATTAATGAGATTTAAAAACGTATAAATCATTTTTATCGAAATCAAAACCTCTTGTTTAAAAAACAAAAATCTAATGAATGTTGAAGATTAATTCTGATTGAAAAGCAAGTATTGCTTCTTTTTTTACTATTTTAATGCATAATTCACTATTACTTGGATGTATCAATATGTACTGATGAGTATGTCTAAATAGAGTATGAAACTTTAATTTAAAATAGCACTTCCAATGTATATGTGAATCCTTAAACAGATATTATGCAGTCATAAAGTATGCTTAAAAATATACTAACCGACTTCAAAAAAAGAATCACGCTTGGCGACAGCTTGGCGCTAACGCATATGAATGCTTTGTTTTAATATGGTTGTGATTTGAAAACAGTTGCAACAATGAAAGGTAATTTGCGATAAATCATCAGTTTTTTTTAATAAAAATCATAATTATTTTAAAACTATGCTATCATATGCGTTAGCGCTATATTGCTAGAATCTGTGTAAGAGTAATAGTTTTTTCGTAGTACCACATTTTTCGTATTTTTGGGTTACTGTTAAGTCCATTATCTATGTTTATTTATTTCTAATCATCAAATTTCTAATCATCAGAATTTAATGAAATTAAAATGGGACCACATGCGTATCTTATACTTTGAAACAAAAAAAAAAGAATTATCAAAATAGGTTAATATTTAAAGAAGTTATGAGTTAACAAGAAATACATATAGGTCAAATTCAAACCTCTTCTTTTGAAGTCGATCAAAAATAAATGGAGAAAATACAGTGAAGTCCAAAGCCAATTCTTTTTATTTTCATTAATTGTATTTTTTGTCTTTATAAAGGCCAAATATATTTCAGTTTAGTGTAATAGTACTTGTTATCAGAACTTGTTTTCCGCCTATAAGAACATAATCCGCTTTTCTCGAAAAAACATTTCACTTTCTATGTTTTCATAACTTTCAGCATGTAACAAGCCTAAAACTACTTTCGAAAAAAAAATGGTGAATGTTTATTTAGGAATGATCAGATCTTGGATATCATATTTTAAATGCAGAGGATTATAGGAATTCTGTTTGCAAGAAAACATACATAGTCATATTTATCTTTTTAAGAAAATATAACTTTAGTTTTTTGAGGTTGCACAAAATAGGTACAAAAATCGTTAATCTTCATATGGAAAAAAGTTATATGTTAAAAATAATCTGTTCAAGTGAAAGAATTTAAATCTTCTTCAAAAGAACATTCAAAAAGTTCTTTTACACTTCTGCATTTTTTATGCAAATCTACTCCATTAAAATTCAAATTTAGCACTTCGATTTCGAATGATTATATAATATAGATTGTCTAACGGCGTAACTCATGAAATATATTTATTGATAACAATTTAAAAATTAAGTTAGTATTGTTATTATGCAGTATTACAACGCATTTTATTTAAAAAAAACGTTGCTTGATTTTGGGTTTGAATGGGTAAAAATATAACGATATGACTAAAACATTAATAATGTTTGATTTACATGAGAAACAGTCTTTGAAAAGAGATAAATCTTCCGTTTATTCAATAACAATCTTCAACGGCTAGAAAATCTTTAATTTTTTTTTTATGCATCCAATCAATAATTGCCCAGATTTTTCAACATTCATTTAAAATACCAGTAAATAAAAAAATTCTAATTTAACACATTCGCTGCTGCTCACGCGAAAGCGCGTGATATGGCGCACACGTTAAGGGGCCACTCACGTGCCAGCGCGTGATATGGGGTGATGTAGAATAGCCAGTCACGTGCTGGCACGGGACAATCTTTCACTGATTCTTTGTTATAAAAAGTAAATCGGCTTCTGGGAAAAACCCACTTCTACCTTGCGGCATTGACTAATATCACATCTTCACGTAAGCGGCCGCGAACGTGTTAAGGTACAGTTTCAATCAATGTTTGAAGCTGTGAACATGTACTACTGAATAGATTGGAAATATCAAATGCAATACGATACATGTTTTGTTATTAATGATGTACATATATTGGATGGTATATGAATCACAAAATAATTTCTCTTTCTAATTTCTTTTAATTAATTAAAAAATAAATATATGAGGGTTTTTTCATTCAAAGAACTTGTCTTATCTAAAGAAAATGAATGAAAAGTTAATATTCTAGAAAAATTAAACTACACATTTGTTGGTGTTTAGCATATATTTTTAATTTCATGGAAATGTTAAAAGTTTTAAAATTTTAAAACATTTGATACTTACAGATTTAAAAAAAAATAGTTAAAAAATAACTTTTCGTTTGGCGTTTTTAAATAATATTATGAATATTTCAGTAATGTGAAATAGAAAATTAGAAAAAAGATCATTATAAATCAGATTATAATTTTATTAATTCTAAACACTTATCACAAAGATTACTTTAGAAAAACTAAATATAGCTACCTTTTCAAATTAATTTCTGAAAGAACTTTTGAATTTATATAATAAATTTGAATGCATTTTCCCCATTTGTCTTACTGAATTCTACGTGAGAACGTGATTAGTCTGAGAAGTCTTAATTAAGGAAGGAATTAATGGACACACCATACAGATTTTTTATTTCTCGATGCCGGTTAGGAGTTTCGCCAATTAACTGTTGAAGATCTGCAGTTTTGCTACGAATCATTAACTAAAGTTTCATTTTATCGTTTCATTTTAATGATTTTTTCCGAAAATCATTAGTATTCAAATTAAATTATAGTCTAAATTTTTTTAGCGCTGAAACTTAGAACAATTATTTTTATCAGTACGCATAGATAGTAATAATCATTCATATTTCAAGTACATTAGACGCTTAATGGGAAAAGTTAGGCGTGCAGATACTTAAAATCCATACACGCATAGACTTAAATAACTCATTTTTGTTCTTTAATAGTATATATAGATTAGAAAATAAAAATAAAACAGTTTATTGATGAATTTTCGAGCAATATACATGTATTAAACATGCAAATTATTTTTCAATCTCTGAACACAAAAGATGATTTTACTCTAAATAAAATTTCTCAAAATATCTTTCAGAATTTCATAATTAAATCTGCTAGAATGCATTACAATATACATGCAACTCCAAATCATATCTATGTATTTAAAAAAATTTGTAATATTTAGTGAAAAAATAGATTTTTAAACATACGTAATACAGCAACATAGCTACATAGGTACAGTATTTAAAGTATTGTAAAAAAAAGTTTTATTGTTCTGGGTTATTTGAAATTCACTATTATGAAATCTTACACATTATCCTAAACTTTTTTTATTGTCATTAATGAATCGTTTAAATTCCGTGTTACAGTTGTAAATGAATACTTTATTATATTGATATAAAATTCAGTACGTGAGAAAGGCGCATGAGTTCTGTAATTTTGAATGCCACGTTTTTAAAAATCTTCGTCATATTTCATTACCAAAATTACTCATCAATATATTAAATAGCATGAAAAAAACAGTCAAAAATTATTATTTGAATACAGTGGTATTCAAAAGTAAGATCTTTGCAAACCCTGTAATTATCCATTCCAGAAACATTTAATGGAATATTCCACTTCGGAACTCATTTAATCTTCAATAATAATCACATATTATTTGTCATAAGAGCACTAGACTCTTTTAGGTAGCTTTCATTACAAAAAGTAAAAAGCTACTTAATGCATCCATCTGGAGGAAAGCAGTTCCAGAAAATTTTAGTATATTTTTACTGAATCTACCCCCCAGACCCCAAAACCATTCTCTGTTCGAATGTTGAAACATATATATATATATATATATATATATATATATATATACCGTATTTACTTGTGTATAGCGCGCACGCGTGTATAAGGCGCACACCTACTTTACAAGTAAAAATGCCGATTTCTTAAAATCTCGTATATAACGCGCACCATAAATTTGATACGCTAATGAAGAATGCCCAAATGAATTTCAGTAAACAAAAAAAAAAAAAAAAAAAAAAGTACATTAGATCAGAAAACAAGACGAAAATTCATTTATAAATGCGGTAAAAATGTGGCGGTAAAGAATTGCTAATTAGCGTTTAGATAATGTCATTAGTTCTGTTGTATGAAAAACTGCAAGGAAAGAAATACATATGCAGTAATACTTCAATTAAGTAACATTTTCCGAGTTTTAATATCTTCTTCAAATAATTTCTTGTTTCATGTGTATATCGTTCGACTGCATCCAACAGTAAAAAATTATTCCGTGTATAAGGCGCACCTAGGAGTTTTGCCCTATTTTTTTGGAAAAAAAGTGCGCCTTATACACGAGTAAATACGGTAATCATTGTCATGCTGTAACTACCGTATTTATGAATCGATTTGAATGAAACTTAGTGTGTAAATAATACATACTAATGTCTTTGCCAAGTTCGTTGGCCAGCTTCATCATCATATTAGTTCAAAAAGGCGACCATTTATTTTTTTTAATTTGAATTTTAAAAATAATTACAAAAATTAGAAATTGAAACATATTTTTCTTCTGTGTGTTTGACCTAAATACAAAAATTCCAAACCATTTTTTGTTTGGTCTATATCTTAAAAATAGCTGAGTTATAGCACTTTGAACTTACAGTGAGGCTGATTTTTTTAAAAAAATAAACAGTTTTTTGTCACGTGATAACACGCATATGAATGAGCCGATTTGAATGTAATTTGGTGTAACATGGTATATACAAATGTGTCGACCGAGTTCGTTGGCCAACTTTATCCGACATATTGTTTCAAAATGGAGGCCATTTGATTTTTTTTCATTTTAAATTTAAAATAAAGTACAAAAAATTAGAAATTGAAAAAGACTTTTTCTTATGTGTTTGACCTTGATACAAAGAATTCGGGGCATTTTCTGTTTTTTCTATTTATTAAACAATGGCTGAGTTATAGCACTTTGAATTTCGAGAGTGGCTGACATGTGTGGCTTGAAATGATCTGATTTTTGTCGCGTGATACTATGCACATTTACGAACCGTTCTGGATATAACCTGGTGTGTACATAGCACAAACCAATTTCTTGACTGAGTTCGTTAGTCAGCTTCATCCTCCATTTTGAAACAAAATGGCAGATTAAGCTGACTGACGAACTCGGATAGGCCCTTTAAAATTGTTAAAAAACATTTAAATTTATAAAATAATACACAAAAAAGTAGAAATAGAAAAAAGGCTTTTTCATGAAGTATTTAATCTAGATGCAAAGATTCTGGAGCATTTTTTGTTTTGTATTTATCTTAGAAAAAAGCTTATTTATTGCAGTTTAAACTTCTAAAATGGGTGAAATTTTGAAAAAATTATTAGCCTGCAACAGCACTTGCATATATCAGCCGATTTCGATGTGACTGAACATGTGCACAGGACTTACTAACAAGGAAGGTCTCCATACGGGCATACTCAGAAAAATCTGAAAAAATTACAGAATGTTCTTCTCATATAGTTATATATGTTTATAAAAAAAATTTCGGCGGAACTTCATTGCAGTGTCCGTAAAAAATTAATGAAAATTTCGTTTATTTGGCGATTTATCTCCGGTTGGCGAAAAAACGAAATTTTGAAAAATACGCTTTTACGCTTCGAACACTGTTAAAAATCTGCTGCATTTTGTTGCAACGCACTCCACCGCTTGTATATAATATCTCTATCCCAACCAATGAGAAAGCTTCATTTCACGGCCAAGTAACCGTTTTCTATACAAGCAAGGGAATGCGTTGCAGCAAAATGCAACAGATTTTTATCAGTGAATACCTTTTAAAGAAAAAACTTTCTATGTTCAATTTATTTAAATAAGTTTAGTTTAAATAATTTTAGTTTTGCATTTTTACTTTACTTTAAGTGTAATTTTGTCATATACGTTTATATGTACTTATAACAAAATGAAATTAATATATTTTATCATTTAAAACACAATTTAAATTGATTAAAGTTGTTCCAAATTGAAAAATACACAGATAAAAATCTGTTGCATTTTGCCGCAACGCACTCCCTTGCTTGTATAGAAAACGGTTACTTGGCCGTGAAATGGAGCTTTCTCATTGGTTGGGATAGAGATATTATATACAAGCGGTGGAGTGACGTTGCAGTAATTCTCATTCAGCATTCTCATTGGTCAGAAGAGAGATATTCTATAAAAGTAGTGGAGTGACGTTGCAGTAATTCTCATTCAGCATTCTCATTGGTCAGAAGAGAGATATTCTATAAAAGTAGTGGATTGACGTTGGAGTAAATGCTGCAGATTTTTAACAGTGAAGTCAATTAAAATCAATTTTCAGATTCGTTAAAATCGTCTGCTTTTGGCGAGGAAATGCACTGCTTGCCAAATCCCGCGTCGCTTTCAGCTTTTCACGCCAATTATTCCAAACTATTTTATTTTTTTACATATCTAATAATGTAATTCCGCCGCTAATTTTCACTGATCCTTTATTACCTACATGAGTAGTTTAATTCGTATTTTTTTCAAAAAATTCTGAGTATGCCCCCAATGGAGACCTTCCTTGTAAGATCTGGATCAAGCTCATTGGTTAGTGCGTCACTCATCATGTTGTTTTAAAATGGCAGACACTTCATTATATCGCGAAATTTAGTGAACAAGTGTAAACCGATTTAAATAAAACCAGCTTGTATAAAGTTGATTGATTTCTCGAAATTTCGTTTCATATTCAGTATTGACAAAAATAAAAATTGAATCTTCTATAAATGTTATCCACCAACTTGAGCTTCGTATATTTGAATAATATTGTCGGACGTTCCTCTTAGTCCACACAACTTTGAAGAAAGTCCGTGGTAGATATAGCTGCCACCACCGATATTACTAGGTGATATCGGTCACCCACTGTGAGGATTGTGTAAATGAACACTGACGCTGTCACTTAACTGAATTATCAGTTTATTAAGAATATATGTACACACTAAATACGTTATTTACAATTATATACAATTACAACTCGGATATAGGTGATCCGGTTCAACATTAAATTATATACAGTAACGGTTGGCTGTGTACTATTCCAATTACACTTTCCACTTCACACTCAATGTACGTTAGATTCAATTTATCGGAGATCAGCTTTGACTCTCCCAACACAAGTATACTCGGCCTGCACTTCTCGGCCCAGACCACTAAACACCAGGACGTCTGTGTCCTTTGCTCTCCAGAAACGCACTGCTTACGCTCTACAACACAGAGCACCCTCTAGGTACGAAACCCAGGAACGGACTGACTAATCTGAGACAAGCCTTGCTCTTCCCAAATCACTGGGTCACGCCAATGTCACCCCCCTTTGGAGCTCATTCATTGGACACGTCCTCCATTCCTTTCTTGCTTAGTGACATGTTGCTCATCTGCTCGTCATCCGCATACCTCACTGACAGATGGACATGCCTCTCAGCAATCTCCTTTCTCTAACACACCGCCTGCATAGGATTATCTGGCAATTCCCCTTTCCACAAAGAAGGAATGTCACCTTGGAAATTCTGGTACACAGCCATACAATACGAAATATTGAAATACAGAAATAGTAGAAATTCCATTCTTTAGCCGAGGTGGCATCAGAGCCTGACACCCCCCACCTTAGCGGAAAATATGCCTTTTAGGGGCTAATTTTCCCCAAACATAAGGTAATATCGCAGAAGAGTTCAATAGTCTCTTTACAGATTTCTTCATTATGCTTATTACATAGGTATTTCCAGGTGTCTGAACATTACCTACTGACATCTCTACTGAACCTTGTACTAATATTAATATTACATAAACAATACACGTACTAATACACTATTATAAACACAAAAGTTCAAAAATATTTACACATACACAGAAAAAAAATTAAATGTGTGATGACATCCCTTTAAGGTTGTCCTACTGGATCGTTGATGTTGATGGGCTAATAACTGGTTGTTCTTCCCAGCTCTTTCTATGTAGCCTGGAAATTGCGTCAGCATTTATATGTTGAGCTCCTGTACGATGAGAAATTCTCAGGTTCCAGCGTTGCAGGGCAAGAGCCCATCTAGTGAGTTTGGGTGATCTTGGGGTTGTTTCGGTGAGAAATTTTAATGGATTATGATCCGTAATGATCTCAATTTGAGATCCATAGGTCCACATTTCAAACTTTCGCAACCCAAAGAGAACACTCGAAGCCTCTTTCTCTATACTCGGTCAAGCACGTTGAGCCACTGATAATTTCTGACTGGCAAAAGCTATTGGTTTATACTGACCCTTTTCATCTTTTTGAGTAAGACAACATCCTACTGCCAGGTCGGAAGCATCTGCGTGGAGCTGATATTCCCGCCCTACGATAGGTGTAGCCAAACTCGTCACTTTACATAACTCATCTTTAAGAGTATTAAATGCTTTTTCTGCCCTTTCATCCCATGGTACAGTATTTTTAACCTTCCCTTTGGTTAATTCGGTTAAAGGTATAGCAATTTCGGCATAATTTGGAATATAAGATCGGTAAAATCCCATTAATCCCAAAACAGATCTAATTCCTTTTTTGTTTTTGGTCTCTTTAGATCCCTTATTGCTCCTATTTTTTCCTCATCAGGTGCATGCGTTCCACCTCCAATTACATGACCTAAAAACTTAGTTAATTTCTCACCAAATTTACATTTATCCAGCCTAATTGTAAAATTTCTATTTTTAAGTTCTTCAATGACAGCCCTAACATGCTCACAATGCTCTTCCCAGGTGTCGGAGAAAATAATGACATCATCAATATATGCTTCCGCATACCTCCGATGACCTTGAAGAACCTCATTCATATCTTTCTGAAACGTAGCAGCCGCTCCTGATAATCCAAACGGCATGGTACGCCACTGATAAGTTCCGTTATGTGTTGTAAAAGCTGTCAAATGTTTACACTCCTCAGCCATTTTAATCAGCCAATAACCCCTCAATAAATCAATCGACGATAAATACTTAGCCGCCCCTGCGGTATACATGATTTCTTGAGAATCTTTCATCGGAAAGGTTGGAACCTGAGTTACCGAATTTAAAGCTCTATAGTCTATACAAAGTCTAACAGTTGCGTCTTTTTTCGCCATGCAAACAATTGGATGACTAATTTCAACATTTGACATTTCGATTAGATTTAATTCTAATAACTCCTGAATCTGCCTATCTACTTCCGCTTTGTAAGCCATCGGTACACTGTATAACTTTGGCTTTTTCCTTTCCACCCCAGGTTTAAGATCAATACGATGTTCTCCTACATCAGCTGGTCGTACAGGACCCAAAAACACCTCTTTATTCTCCCTCAAAGTAGACTTTATATCTTTAACTTGATTGTTAGATAACCCTTTTATTTCGAACGTCTCTATATCTCGTTCTACTTATTGATCCCGGTTCAAAATAAGAATTTCCCCAACTTCTCCAAATTCCTCATCACCCTCGAAAACAATATTAACTATATTACATTTAGCAATAAATTCTCTTATTTTATTTGGGTGCACATGCTTCCTACTCCCGTCAGCTAACTCAACTATAAACGAATGCTGATTTTGTTTGTCGACTATGGTTGCCGGCCCTTGCCACTTAGAATATAACTTATTAATTGAATCGGGGATTAATAATATTACATTATCGCCTACTTCAAAAGTTTTTTCTTTTGACCTTAAGTTATAATGATACGCCATCCTATTTTGTTGCACCTCAGACGATAATTTTGCCTCATTTGCGGCTCTTTCTAAGCGTCCTCTAAGTTTATTCAAATACTCATGAATCGGCGTAGTATCTAACTGCGCCCCCTTATTTTCTCCTGCCCAGGACGACTTGAGAATCGATAAAGGACCCTCCGGCGCTCTACCATATAATAACTGGAAAGGTGCGATTCCCGTCGTAGAATTTGGGACTTCCCTATACGCCCATAATACAAATGGTATTTTTTCATGCCCTTTTTTCCCTTCTTCTCTAATAGTATGATGTAACATACGTTTAAGGGTCTGATTAAATCGTTCCACAAGCCCGTTAGACTGTGGATACTGTGGGGTCGAAAATCTTGGACTAGCACCTAACCTTTTCTCAAATTCTTTCGTTAAGTCGGCAGGGAAATTGGTTCCATTATCACAGGCAATTATATTTGGAATTCCTGTCCTCATAAATATTTGAAGTAACGCATCACACGCGGTTTTAGCACTTAAATTTTTTAGAGGGATCGCATCCGCCCACCTGTTATGCTGATCAATTAATGTTAGTATATACTGATGCCCTTGTGAACTTTAACGATCAATGGGCCCAATTAAATCAACATTAACCACCTGAAATGGGAGTTCCGGCCGCGATACTGGGGAAATAGGAGCTCTATCATTTACTTTAACCCCTCTAGTCAACTGGCACTCTAAACATAACTCACAAAATTGTTTAGTTTTTTTCGCCATCCCCTCCCAATAAAATGAATACCTGAATCTCTGTAAAGTTTTCTTGGCTGCATGATGCCCTCCAAATACCGAACTATGCGCTAATTTTAGGATTTCTTCTCTCCTTATTTTGGGTACTCCTAATTGCGCTATACTTTCGCCTAACCATTTCTCTTTATGATATAATAAGCCATTTACAATATAATAATCCCCCTTATCCATTTTAGCTAATTCCCAAGCTTTCTCTAACTCTTTACATTCTAATTGGGATTTCTTAAACATATCTGAATTGCTAACAATAGCTTCATTATCTTTCTCCACTTCCGTTTTTTCCGTATTCTGAATTTGTAAATTTTTTGATCTCGCTTCTATTGCGTTATCATTACAATTGTCGTCAATAATAATTTCCGAATTTTCTAATTCTTGGGCCTCTGGCAATGGCTCCTCGCGGTTGACACCTGACAACTCATTAATCACTTCGGGATGTAAAATTACTTTTTCATTAATATTATCAGTCACTGCGCAAAGTACTTCCTGATGAATTATATTAGTTTGTCCGAATTGCGGAATAGCTAACGGTAATTTACCCAACGGCGATTTAACTGCTTCACCGAATAACCCTTGTAAATAAATACTACCCGCTCCTTTTAATTTCTCTTCCGGTACCAAATCTTTATGAACAACACTAATTTCACATCCAGAATCAACCAATCCCTTTGCTTTTTGCCCATTTACACTAACTTCAATTTTCTCAAGTTTATTTAATTTCTCACCAATAACATTAGTTCTCTGTTCGGCCCTTGCCGATATTCTCGCCACAATAGCTCCATTAGGTAACTCTTTGTTTTCTTTTACCACAATCTTATGCACACCCGCTTTCGAATCTCGCCCTTTATTACCATTATTTCGCTCATTACCCACTTTATTAAAAAAAGTTGGTAATGACCTCTCACACCACATTTAAAGCATTTAGGCGCTGAAGCATCACTAGGTTTCTTAAAATCTATTTTCCTATCCGAAAAAGAATTAGTCTCATTACTCCCGTTTTGCCTCCAGTTACCACTAACTTTACTATCCTCCCTCGGTCTCATTTTCTCATTGTTTACATACCTATCTTTACCTTTAACTCTTTTATACGTATTTGCATAAGACTTATTTTTATGGTCAAAATAATGGTCACATTCTCTAGCAATCTTAGAAGTTTCTAACCATTTACCCTGGTGAGTTAACCCAATGTATGACGTAGTATCCTCATCTAACGTGCTTACTACACTGTTAAAAATATGCAGCATTTTATCCAGTCATTTGACCGTTTTCTACAAAAAAAAGTAAAACAACCGTCTTTTTACGCTATTCTGAACTTATTATTACCAATTTTATGGTCAAAATAGAGTTAAATTGCGGTTATGTTACTGGTTTTTCAGAAAACGGTGAAATGACTGTACAAAATGCTGCAAGATTTTTAACAGTGTAATTTATCAGTAACTATTAACTGGTTGACCTTTTCATAAGAGTCAGCACCTCTAATCTTGCAATAATTTTCCCATGTCGCTATTAAACGCGATACAAATAATACACGAGTTTCATTCTGGTTTCTCTTAGCCTTCTTAAAATTTTCCAAACATGCTTTCGATGTCGGCTCATGTTCCCTTAGAACTAACTCCTTTAACTCCTCATAATTCTCCATTTGTTCCGTAGTGGTAAAAATTAACAAATTATCCGCCTTATCTCCTAACATATTTAGTAGAATTTCGGCCTGCTGATTTTCCGGTACATTTTTTGTTTTGAATGCCCTTTCTAAACTGTTGAAAAATAAATTCCATCCCTCAGTCCCTTCCGGTACTTTGATAGATAGAGTTTTTACGCTTTTGATCAATTTTTCTATATTACTTTCATTATTTGATTTCCTAGAAACATTAGAATTATTTGCCGATCCTTGAAGCCTTAGTCTCTCCATTTCTAATTCATGTTCCATCCTTAATTTTTCTATTCTCTCTTCTCTTTCTAACCTTTCATATTTTTCTTCGCGCTCTAACTTTTCCTGTTTCTCTAACTTTTCGCGTTCTAATTTTTCGTATTCTAGCCGTTCTGCAACAATAGCGTCAGATAATTCCTTAACAACCCCCTCATCATACTCATCACTGTCCATTATCTTTTTCTTAAGCTGAATTCTGGTATCATCTTCCGCGAATTCAACACCCAATTCTTCGGCTATCCCCTGAAGATCCACCTTTTTTTAGTTTCAATAAGAAAGCCATACCTTCACCGATTGGTATTACCACCCCACAAGAATAGTTAAACCTACCAAATTAATATTTTCTAAATTTCTAACTTAGTACACATATTTTTTTCCACTTATTATACTAATTAATACCCTTCAGATAATCACTGCATTTCATTTCTAATTAACCTACTTAATACTCTAATTTTTCTCAACCATTGATATCACACAATTTACTTCCAATAAAACAAAAGATAAAACAGTAATTCAATTTGATTAATATGCAATACAGATTTCAATTTATACACTTAGATAACAACATACAATTTACATAATAATACTGATACGTTGAAATTGAATAAAAGTATTGATGTCAATCAAAAAAAATCCAAATAAAGAAAAATTGTATAAAATGCATATATAAATTTCTACAATTATCCTCACTAAAATATTTCCGAATTCAATACTGGTTCTCACACTTAAAACAAATATAATATTTTGATCACAAGATCTTCACTTTTATTTTGCCTCCCTATGGCTCTCTTTTGAGCCTTTTTTTTCACTATGGCCCTCTTTTGAGCCTTTTTTTTTCATTATGGCTCTCTTTTGAGCTTTTTTTTTTCTTACTGCTATTGGCCAATTAAAATTCTAAGCAAATGTTATTATACACTCTTCACACTTAAAAAATATTGCTTCATTTAAATATTACTTTGATAATAATTTACATTTAAATAAATTTAATTATTCCTTCCAACTACTATTAACACAATTAGAAAAAAAAATTATAGACAGTCAATACTAGCTCAAGTTATTATGACCTTTCCTTAAAACAATAGCCAATATGGTTATTAACACTTTATAGGTAGGAAATATTGATAAAACACATAAGTAATATAGACAATTTACTTAAATTACTATTAATTATACAACAACAAATTTTGGTTCGAGATGTCAGCAGAAGGATATGATCAAAACACCTTACCTTATACTTTATTTGCTGGGGTACTTTTCTAATCACAGGTAGTTCCACGATGTAGCGGTAATATGGCACAGCAGTTTAGTTCTTTCTAATACTGATACGGCACAGGCACAACACTTTAGCACACACCCGACGATACGGCACGACACTTTAGCACACCCTCGACTATCCGGCACGATACTTTAGCACACACTCGACAATACGGCACGACACTTTAGCACACATTCGACGATCCGGCACGATACTTTAGCACACACTCGACGATACGGCACGACCCTTTAGCACACATTCGACGATACGGCACGGCACTTTAGCACACATTTGACGATACGGCACGACACTTTAGCACACATTCGACGGTCCGGCACGACACTTTAGCACACATTCGACGATCTGGCATTACCACGCAAGAATTCCACTGGGTACTCCGGCACTAACAGACTGCAACACGGCTCTCTGGTCACTGGTTTCAGGCGATTCTATCCCACCGCTGCCACCAGTTTGTCGGACGTTCCTCTCAGTCCACACAACTTTGAAGAAAGTCCGTGATAGATATAGCTGCCCCCACCGATATTACTAGGTGATATCGGTCACCCACTGTGAGGATTGTGTAAATGAACACTGACGCTGTCACTTAACTGAATTACCAGTTTATTAAGAATATATGTGCACACTAAATACGCTATTTACAATTATATACAATTACAACTCGGATATAGGTGATCCGGTTCAACATTAAATTATATACAGTAACGGTTGGCTGTGTACTATTCCAATTACACTTTCCACTTCACACTCAATGTACGTTAGATTCAATTTATCGGAGATCAGCTTTGAGTCTCCTAACACAAGTATACTCGGCCTGCACTTCTCGGCCCAGACCACTAAACACCAGGACGTCTGTGTCCTTTGCTCTCCAGAAACGCACTGCTTACGCTCTACAACACAGAGCACCCTCTAGATACGAAACCCAGGAACGGACTGACTAATCTGAGACAAGCCTTGCTCTTCCCAAATCACTGGGTCACGCCAATGTCACCCCCCTTTGGAGCTCATTCATTGGACACATCCTTCATTCCTTTCTTGCTTAGTGACATGTTGCTCATCTGCTCGTCATCCGCATACCTCACTGACAGATGGACATGCCTCTCAGCAATCTCCTTTCTCTAACACACCACCTACATAGGATTATTTGGCAATTCCCCTTTCCACAAAGAAGGAATGTCACCTTTGAAATTCTGGTACACAGCCATACAATACGAAATATTGAAATAGAGAAATAGTAGAAATTCCATTCTTTAGCCGAGGTGGCATCAGAACCTGACAAATATAACTAGATTTTTTTTTAAATTTTAAGTAAGAATATAAAAGCAATCTCTTCCTCCCGACATTACCCGGAAACACATTTTTTTTCTAGGTTTTATTGCACACGCAAATAGGAAGTGAACACATGTTTTATCTTCTTTTTGTACTAAAAATATTTTACAGAGAATTACAGAAATTTTCTATTAAATTTTTCTGGCAAAAAAAAAGCGTAAGGCTTGACAGGTATGGATATGTTATAAGACAGGCAAGTTATCCATAATCTTGCCAGCTTATTGTTTTCTAGTGATATGAATGTGGTTGCTCTAATATAGACTATTTTTTTCCCTTCAATTACACAGAAATTGCATAGAAACAATTTGCCACATAACTTTATGTGCGTTCCAGTCATTTTAATATTCACAAAAACTTTCCGTGTCACTTTAATGGTGCAGCAGACATTAAGTAAATTTGGACACATTTCAGTAAGATCGAAGTATGTTCATCACTTATTAATAATGTACCACGATGGTTGTTTCTTTTGTAACCGCAACCTAGATTACAGATTCGCATTAACTTTTTGCTTCATTTTAACGTGCAGCAGATATTAATTTGGTCATCTTTCCATTATATCAAAATATTTTTATAACTTTTTATAACTTCTTTTTATGCTTGTTTTTTTTCCTATGACCGCTTGCTAGATTACAGATTCGTAAAATCTTTCGGTATCATTTTAACATGCAGCAGACATTAAGTAAACTTGATCCCCTTTCAATTAAATTGAAATATTTTCATTAATTTTTAATAATGCATGGTGCTTGTTGTTTCTTTTTCTACGAATGTATCGTAGATTTGAAATTTGCAAAAACTTTTTGAATCATTTAAACGCTGCAGCAGATTTAATGTAAACTTGGATACAGAGAGACCGTTTTTGGATTGTTGTAAGAAATCTGGACTTGACTTACAAGACTGGTTGTTGTATGGCTTACAACAACCTAAATCAAGCTAAAAATTCAGACTAAAAGATAGTTTCCAGTCTGTTGATTCGAAATTAACAGATTCTCGTATAACGAAATTTAGAAATGATTTCGAATGATTAAAACAGTTGATTTGAGTGCTTATTGCTCCTACGGGTTATCTTTTTCTGTCTGTCTGCTTTTGATTCTATAGTATTTTATTCTCATGAAATATGTATATTGTATTTATACTATTTTATAGGGTTATATAAAAGAAAACGAAAGTATGAAACGAATATATGTTAAATGAGTGATTTGTAAATCACCGATTTAGTATAATTAGGTGCGTTCGTAATTATGTAAATACGTAGCAACTATAGTTGTCGTTCAACCCATCTATCCGCATATAAGAATGCAAAGACTACCTAAACGAATCGTTTGAAATTTATAATATATAATTGTTATTTAATTTTGTCGAGTCATTTTAATTTTTGTGAACACATAGTTCAATTACAGGGACAGTCAAAATATTACATTACGGTCAATGGGGAAAAAAAGTTTCAAGTGCATTTTAATGGTGATTCTCTCAACTCTTTCGAACATGATAAAAATGATATGCATCTATGAAGTATATACTAAAATATACATTCTGCACAATCTGGGGTGCAAAGAACGCTTGCTATTGAAATACAGGGCCACACAAATGTATTCCATTACATAATGGTATAGGCAGGACATAATATTATAATTGTATTAAACTATTTAACATTTTATAAAATTGATATATGTTGCTGAGGAATACTACAAGTTATTTCCTGTATAACAGAAAGTAGATAGTATTTACAAGGACACGCAAAAGATTGCTTTTACTATACTGTATCCGAAATACTGTATACTATTGCATAAAGATCTGAATATTTTTAAGTGCGTTCGCAATCATATAAATACTAAGCACCTATAATAGTCGTTCAGTCTGTCTGTCCGCCTGTCTGTCTGTCTGTCTACCCATACATAAAAGAGCAAAACTGCAAAACCAAATCGTTTGAAATTTAAAATACATAATTTTTGCATGATTTTGTCGAGTCATTTCAAATTTTATGAAAATCGGATCTATAATTTCAATACAGGGATAATCAAAAGTATTCCATTACATTAAGGTCAACAGAAAAAAAATCGTTTCAAATACATTTTAATGAAGTTACACTCTTTCAAATCTAATAGAATTGATATGAATCTATCTTTTGTTAAAAACATATAATAATGCACATCAACAATGTACATTAATTTCGCACTTTTAGGCAACATAATTAAAATATAGGACTTCTAGCGATTATCAACCTCAGAAAGTAGTTGTTCCGATGACTTTTGTGGAGCCCTGTACATGAATAATAAATATTCATTAATCATATTTGATTTCGAACATGGTAGAGTGAGCTAGATGCCATATATCGAATTCGTTTCCCAAAATGCGATTGTTTTTTTAATTTTTTAATTATACTGACCATCAATAGATGGCAGGACCATCAAATTTATTTTTAGCTTGTTGTCAGTCCAAATCTTGCGTGCTTTTAGCTTGAAAAAACGGTCACACTGCTTGGATACCTTTCCGTTAAATAAAAGTTTGTTTATCAATTTTTGATTATGTATCACGTCGATGTTTCTTTTCTTTGACCGCTTTCTAGAATTCAGATTTACAAAGACATATTGTGTCATTTTAGCGCTCTAGCAGATATTATGTAAACTTGAAGAGCTTTCCGTTAGATCAAAATATGTTCATCACTTTTTAATAATGTATGATGCTCGTTGTTGTTTTATCTTACAAACTCTTGCCAGGTTACAGATGCGCAAAATCTTACTATTTCATTTTAATGTGCAGAATATATTAAGTAAAATACTCACCTTATCGTTATACTTAAATATGTTCATCACTTTTTGATAATGTATGACATTCGCTGTTTCTTTTTCTATGACCGCTTTCTGTATTTCAGATTCTCAAAAACTTATTGTGTCATTTTCGTGCGGCTGCAGATATTATATAAACTTGAATATATATCTGTTAGATCGAAATGTGTTTACCTGATTTTAATAATGAATGACACATGTTGTTTTTTCCTATGACCCCTTCCTAGATTACAGATTCGCAAAAACTTTGTTTTATTTTAAAGTGCAGCAGTAACCATTCCTTTAAAAATTGAAATAAATAAGTTCATTAAGTTCATCATATTTAATAATATATATTTCTCGCTGTGTTTTTTTTTTTTTTTTTTTTTTTTTTTTTTTTTGGTTATGATTGCTTACTAGATTTTAAATTCACAAAAAAATTCTGTGTCATTTGAACGCTGCAGCAAATGTAATGTAAATTTCAAAACCTTTCCGTTAAAATGAAATATGTTCATCACTTTTTAATAATGTATGAAGCTTGTTTATTTTTTCCTACGACCGCTTAGTAGGTTACAGATTCGCAAAAACTTTCTGTTTCATTTTAACTTGTACCAAATATTAAGCAAACTTGATCATCTTTCCGTTAAATTGAAATATATTCATTATTTTTTTTATAATGTATAATGTATAATATGAATCTAAATTTTAGATTAACAAAAAAAAAAAATACTGTGACATTTTAGCGCTAAAGCAAATATTATGAAAACCTCTTCGTTCGATCAAAATATGCTCATCGGCTTTTAATTATGTATTATGCTTGTTGTTTTTATTCACGACCTCTTGCTAGATTGCATATTCGCAAAAACATTCTATTTCATTTTAACATACAGAAAATTTTATGTAAATTGGTAACTTTTCCGTTACATTGAAATTTATCGATTTTTGATAATGTATGGCGGTTGTTGTTTCTTTTACCTTGATTGCTTCCTGGATTACAAATTCGCAAAAACTTTCTGTGTTATGCAAAGACCGCATCATTTTTAATGTAAACTTTGAACATTTCATTAAATGAAAATATATTCATCCTTTTTTAATAATGTATCATAGTTGTTATTTCTTTATCTATGACAACTTTCTACATTTCAGATTTATAAAAACTTATTGTGTCATTTTAGCGTTGCAGCAGACATTATGTAAACATGAACACCTTTCTGTTCGATCGGAATATGTTCATTGAGTTTTAATAAGGTATGATGCTTGCGACTGCACCAAGATTACAGATTCGCAAAAACTTTTTTTTTCTACATTTTAATGTGCAGCAGTCATTTTTCCGTTAGACTGGAATATGTTCATCTCTTTTTAATAATATATGATGCTCGTTGTTTCTTTTCCCAAGATTGTTTCCTACATTACAAATTCACAAAAACTTTCTGTGTCATTTAAACGCTCCAGCAGATGTAATGTAAACTTGGATCTTAAATCAAAATATGTTTTTATCTTTATGATAATGCATGACGGTCATTGTTTCTTTTCCTATGACCATTTTCTAGATTTCAGATTCGCAAAAACTTATTCCGCTATTTTAGAACTGCAGCAGATATTATGTTAACTTGAACACATTTCCTTTAGATCGAAATATATTCATTAGTTTTTAATAACATATGACAATCGTTGTTTCTTTTCCGATGTTATTTTACTAATCACGATTTACTTTTTAATATTAATAGTTACTGTGGGCTAATGATCTAAATCTGACGCAGGTACTCTGAACTACTCATTGAATTTAAATATAAATAAACAATGAAACGTGACAAAAAGAAATATATATATATATTTCAATTTTGTTTGCAGGCAGCTATTTTGTATTTGCTAAAATTTAAACAAAAGAACAAATTCAAAAGATTTCCTAATATATTTATGAAAATATTAAATAATCTGAAATAATCTGAATAAATTAAAATCAATGTAAAAATGATTTAGAGTAAAAGAATTAAATGCGCTATGTGACCTCAGCATCTATGACGTTACTATACATTATAATAGACAAGTTTATTTAACATAACGTTTTACTTAACTCTTTCAATTTTGTCTTTGGCATAAACTGCTTTTCTTACTCCTCGATTTTAATATTTTTCATGTCTTTGTTTTAATCTTCAACTCGCATTGATGGTAAAATTTGAAAAACAACTACAACTTTTGAAAGTTGCCTGCTATAGGCATTTTAGCTTATTTTGAGCTTTCCGTAAAGTTATTTATTTGAATTTTATTATATTAGTACAAATTTCTGTTTATGGTTTTAATTACGCAAGTTATCATTGTGAATGTGACTATCACGTACTACATATGTCGTTCCACATCACCAGTTGTATCTCATTTCAAATATAGACTCGATAACTAATGCCTTCGTCCGACAAGCATGCACGTTACAATATATTGTACTTCATTAATTCTATCAGAGGAGCGAAAATCGATTTCATTTTACTAACAATAACTCAATTCTTCTGATCTGACGTAGTATATTTGAAAATTATTCAATTAATCAATTATTTATAGTTCACCTTGTAGTTGAAACGTTGCGTAAATATTTTAATTAAATCGTAATTCGTAATTAATTCTTAAATTACCTGACAATAAATGTAATAAGGTTGTGTATCGATAATTAATACCCCTTATCTCTAGTCTCTCAATGTATCTAAGTCTTAATTATTACATTTCTGAAGTACGTTTTCATACGTAAAATATTTAGAATATAAAATTTAGTTGCGAAAATCGATTGCTAAGTATGATGATTAAATAAAGTTGAGATTAATTATAAAAGTTCTATGAAAAGTAATAAAACATTGATTTATTATCGTATAAAGATACTATATAAATATTGCATGAATAGAAAAAGTGTCTATTAATAGTGTGTTTTTTCTTAGTCTTTAGTAAATGTATATTCTTATGAGAGATTTTATGCTGTATTTAAATTAAGGTTAATAATTTATAAAGGTTTATTTAACGAAATTGCACTAATAATAAATTAAAAATAATTTCACAGAATATTTACTAACAAATTCAACCAGTTATTAACTATTTTGTGGAATTTTAACAATTTTCTTGCAATCTTAATATAGATATCAACAAATAAGATCCATAAAAATTTATTTATAGATAAAAAATTTGCTATTAATTGTTAGAATTTTGTATAATTTGCTATTGAATTATTTATGGCATCTATATGAAAGACGATAGGATTTATTTATTTATTTATTTATTGCCTAAGTGGGGCAGAATCACCAGACCTCAAAGGTCCGGACGATAGGATTTGAACTAATAACATTATACCATTTTTTACGGAAAAAAAATTGACGCTTAAAATGGGAAGAAATAAAATGTCATTAAATTTAGAGACGCAATTGAAAAAAATTGATTAACTATATTCAATGGTTATTAGTTTGTTGAAATATGTATCTTAATGACTAGGAAGTATATAATGCAATAACCGTATTGGTACTCAATATACTTCCCTCAGTTATTTATTTTTACAACTCACTATTTTATAGAGTGCACGCATTTTAACAAAAGCAGCCTGTCAATTTAGACTTGTTAGCATCCGAACTAAATTAAAAAATATATATAATAAAACTTATTTAATGTTATTTAAAAAAGATTTAATATTTTTAACTATAGATTAAAATGTCAAAACATAATACTTCATAACATTTCATAAATGGAATACAATTATACAATTATTTATTTAGTGACAAAAATCTATAAATAAATGTCTTGATAAAGAAATAGTTGCGTTTTGCTGTAATTAATTAGTGATATTTTATGAGCTATCTAAAGAAAATATTCGGATCTTTTCTTTTTTTCTGTAATTCGTTTCAAAATTCCAAAAAGTTTTGTTTTTAGCGGACTTAAAATTATACTGGGATGCTCCCTCCTCCCCCCCCCCAAAAAAAAATATATATTTAATAAATAAATCATCAAAAAATTTTACAAGTAAGTTCTTTATTAAGAATGAATCTCTGTTTTAGCACTAATTCTGCCGGTTTCAACTGATACCTTATAAAAAACAAATTATGTTTTTTATTTGTAATTTTTATGTTAAAACAATTACAAATCATTCTGACTTTTTTATGTTTCTTACATTTAAAAACTACGAGCAAATTAACAATAAATCAAAACTTTCAAAAGCTGTCGTAGCGTTAGAAACAGATTAAAAGAATTATGTACAAAGTAACAAAGTTAGGAATATTACACTACTTAAAAAAATTAAAATATTTCTACCTAAAATACATTAAATATATCATTATTGTAGTAAAAAACTGAAAAATATTAAAATATATTTCATTTCTTTTAAAAGATAACTGCAAGAATTTTTGTGAAACAAGTTTTATTTTTTTTTTTACTTCAACAATATCTATTTACATTCAACATTTATTAAACAATATTATATTCAACATTTTCTATGCAAGAATTTCTCGTATTTAATGTCTTTTATGTGTTGTTATTTTTTGTCAGAAGCATATTATTTAAAGAACCATTTTTGTAGAGAATAAATTTTATTTTACGAAACAAGGGCATGGTATTATTCCTTATTTTTGCTCATTATAATAAGTTTAACGAGTTTTGCACAATGTTATTTCGAAATTCTTCCCATTATTCCCATTATCAAAGATTTGTAGTTTTGCATAATACAATGATATAAAACAAATGCTTTTTTTTAATCTTTACTTTTGTATAGTTTACTTGAGCTTTACATTAAAAACTTTTTGTTTCTAAAAAATTAAATCTTTTAAGAATTAATATATCAACCAAACTTTTAAAGTAATTTCATTATTGATCATTAAACTATATTTTTATTTATTTTTGCCGATGTCAAATAATACCTGTATAAAAATCAATTAATGCTTTTTATATTTTTAGTTTTAGATTATAACAATTATAAATCTTCTTTAATTTATTGAAGTTGTTTTTATGCTTCTTACATTTAAAAACTACGAGTAAATTAAAAATAAATTAAAACTTTTAAAATGTGTCGTGACGTTAGAAATAGCGTTAAATAAATATGTACAGATAACAAATTTGGGAATGCTACCATGCTTTTTTTAAATAATTTTTCAAATAACAGTTCTACCTAAAATATATTAACTATGTCATTAATTTAATACAAAAAACTGAAAAATATTAAACTATATTTAATTTCTATTAAAAGAGAACTACAAGAATTTTGTGTGAAACAAGTTTTACTTCTCTTTGCTATATATTTTACTTCTTTTGACTTAAACAATTTCGATTTACAATAGTATCCAAAAGTTTCTCATATTTAATGTCTTTTATGAGTTGTTATTTTTTGTCTGAAACATATTATTTAAAGTACCATCTTTGTACAGAATAAATTTTATTTTACAAAACAAGGGTATGATGTTATTCCATATTTTTTCTCATTATAATAAGTTTAAGGAGTTTTGCACAATGTTATTTCGAGATTCTTCCCATTATTCTATCAAATATTTGAATTTTTCCATTATACAAAACTATAAAACAAATGTTTTGTAATTTTTTTTTTTAAATCGTTACTTTTGTGGAGTTTACTTAGAAACTTTTCGTTTCTAAAAAAATTAAATCATTTAAAAAATAAATTATCAACCTAAATTTTGAAATAGGTTCATTATTAATCATTAAAGTCTATTTTAAGTTATTTCTATCGGCTCAAATAACACTTTTTTTAAAATCGATTTATTTATTTTTTATTTGTATTTTTTAGACCATAACAATTACAATTCATTTTTAATTTATTGAAGTTGTTTTTATGCTTCTTACATTTAAAAACTATGAGTAAATTAAAAACAAATGAAAACTTTTAAAAGGTGTCGTAGCATTAGGAATAGTATTAAATAAATATCCACAAAATAACAAAGTTAGGAATGTTACTGTACTTTTTAAAATAATTTAAAAAAAAACAGTTCTGCCTAAAATATATTAAATATGTCATTAATGTAATGAAAAACTGAAATGTATTAAAATATATTTTATCTTTCATGAAAGAGAACTACAAGAATTTTGTGTGAAACAAGTTTTATTTATTTTTACTACATATTTTATTTCTTTTGACTTCAGCAATTTCTATTTACAATACCATGCAAAAATTTCTTTTTTTTAAATGTCTTTTATTTGTTATATTATTTTGTCTGAAGCATATTATTTAAGGTGCTATCTTTGTAGAGAATAATTTTTCGTTTTATAATACAAGAGCATGATGTTATTTATATTTTTTCTCATTATGATAAGTTTAAATACTTTTGCACAATGTTATTTCGAGATCCTTTCCATATTCTCTTTAAAGGTTTTATAGTTTTACTTAATACGGGTCTATAAAACAAACGCTTTTTCTTTTTCTTTTTTCTTTTCTTTAATGAAGATTTAACTTTTTTTTATTTCAGGATGATAATTTTTTTATTGATAAATTTTAAAATATTTGTAAGCGAAAAATGTATATTGATATATTTTTATATTATTTGTATTTTATTTAAAATGCTTTTTTAAAAATATTGAATTTGAACTAAACTTCCTTTCTAAATGATAGCAGTAATAAAATGTACACTATGATCTACACTAAAAATTCTAGTACGTAATAATTACATATTTATATAAAGTGGAATTTCAGCGATTAATTTTAGAATGAAAAACTCAAAGTGTAACAGTGCGCTCCATTGATTATTTGAAATTAAAACTGAAGCAACGATTATACATTTTATTAAAAAACAAAAACTTAATCCTAAAGAATGGTGGCGTCATAATGAAGGTAGCAATGACTTGATCAGTCAATTTTGCTTTATCACAATTATTTTTAACTTCTTTGTATAGCAAAATTTCAATTTTCCCACCGCCAAAATGTAATTTCAGATGCAATTTACTTGTAAAATCAAATGACTGATTTTTCATGGTTTTGAAAAAATTTTATAAGCATGAATTTAGAAACAAAATCTGTCTCAAAATTAAGCATACAACTCGAATGACAAAAGGTTATTCTTTGCTCGAGAAATAATCTAAATAATTCAACTTTTGTAATGCTTCCATCTATTATTTTGGGGCTAAATTTCCGAATTAAATTAAAATTTCACGAACAAAAAAATTGAAGCATGCATTTGACAGCTATGTAAATGAAGATAGTAAAAATAACCATAAAAATTCTAATTTAGGTAGGCAAACAAATTTCCCCTGAAATGTATTATGAGTCAGGTAAAATAAAAGCAACGCCACTATTTCTTCTATAAATTTAAAATATTAGAAAATAATTGTTTAAAAGAATAAAAAACATTAAATGTTTTTGTATAGGGTTTATTGACACAATAGCCTTTTAGGGGCATGCCAAAATGTAAATCAAGATTCAATAATTTCCCAAAAGTCACATTCAAAACTGCCATAAAAAATAAGTTAAGTCAAAATAGAAAACAAAGCTTAAAGAAAAATGTAATGTGATGTTAAAAATAAGTAAAATTATTTGTTAAAATCTTAAAAACATTTTTTGGAAAAAAAACTTTATTATGATACTTTATTTTCAGTTGTTATTGCCAGGCCTGATTTCTGCAATTTCGTGATGAAATTTTGAGAAGAGATTTTAATATTGCCTGTTAATCAATGAAGATATTCAATATATAAATCTGAAAAAATGGGTGTTTTAATTGTAGTAGATAAAATAAGGCTAATTAAGGTTAGACAATTTACCCTTCGAAAGAAATATTTCGTATAATGACGCGACGTACATCTATGCTATTTTGAAGTTTTAAATTTCGTAAGAGTTCTTATTTTAGTGGAAATACAAATTATAGTTTGTCTAATTGATCAAGATTTGTATTTAGAACTTGATATTCCTGCACAGAAATAGAAAAACAATCTATTGTTGTATAACTTCATATCAAATATGGCTGGTTGTCGGAAGAACTTCCATCAGCCAACCCTTCTGTCTGCATTCTTAAGTGAATTAGAAGCTATAAAAAGAGACTAAAGTATGTTTTGCTGTAAGAAAAAGTGCATTTAGTTTTAAAGAACACTTAGCAAGTCTTTCAGCGTGATTAAATATAAAGAAATGAGTGAAAGAGCTTTTCCTTACAATTCATTGATATTTACTTAAGAAAGAAGAAAAGTAATATTTCTATCAATAGTAAATAAGCCGTCAAGTGCGAAGAATACTGGCGTTCAGGGTGTTTTGTACAATATGTATATGAATTATTCATTATATTATTTTTTAAAGTATTGCAAGAAGAATAATACGACTTTGCAAAACTATATTCAACGTAGGGTTAAATTCAGATGTATACATTAAAAAAGTATGAATGGATATACCATAAAAGTTCAAAGAGATATGAAGCCAACATTATGCTTAAAATGTTTTACTATGCATAACTATTTCTTACTTTTTTTCTATATGCAAAAGCAGAAAACATTAAGTTCGTGAAAATATTCGGCTTCCGATTTTCAGCGGATTTGGACGATTTTTTATTTCAAGTAACTTAAATAGCCAATTTTACATTTTTTTCTAAATATGTTTGTGAATGTTTAATAATTTTTAAATATGTGTGTCAAAAGATTTTATTAATTCATCCAATTTGAATTTCTCATGTTCCATAGTATACGAGTAAAATGGTTTTGATAGACAAACTGAGGAATGTTTTTATAATGGTTCAGTTTTTAGTACGGAATACAAAAAAAAAAATGAACACAATTCTGTTCCTGACAACAACACTCATTGACAAGCTGAATGCAAATCTTTATACTAATGCTAACAACGGTTATGGCAGACTGCACAATTAAGGGTGTATTCTAATCCAAATTGCTTATTTTCTGATTTACTTTTAAATTCATTTTTCCACTCAAATGCATCAAACAGACAAATTCTTTAATTTAAAAACATACTCAATGTGTCGTGATTGCCGATATGTTGATAAATGCAGAAAATATTGAAAAAAAAAAGGATGACAGAAACAAACATTTGAATCGAATTTTAGAAGCTGGAGATCTGAGAACGAAAAAAAGGGTCACACTGAGAAAATAATTTGTTTATAAATCAAATTCTGATGAATTGAGCAAAAAATGACATCACTCGCATCTTATACGTCTCTTAAAAAAGCCCCTCAGCAAGTTTCATGTCTTTACCTTTAAAAATGAGCCTGAAAATGTACCGGAAAATTTCGAGCTGTTAAGGATGGAATTTTTTTTTCGAATACACTCTTAATGAGATGATTTGTATATGACCACTCATTTGGTTTCTAATCAATGACATGTAAGCTGGCCAGACGATTAATGCATACTGGACCAAACGTATTTCCCAATCTCGCTCCCGTCTACATGAAGAATAGGGCAGAGCCGGGTGTTGGTGTCCCTCAACGACGACAATTGTCCGTTCCATGTCTCGTATTGGTTCAAGAGCGGACTGCACAAAACTTAAGTCATCGAACACGAGAAAAAATCCTTTATTTTATGGAAAAGTAGTAATAAAGGAAACTAATGATCCATGTCTGCAGGAAGCGAAGTGATGCATAAGCCAAAAATGAATGCCACCAGTGGTTGACTCGAAGGATTAGCATTGTTTTTTTCCTGCACCCAGTTTTCCATGTTTCCATAACTTGGATTGTACGGCAAAAACAATGCTAAACCAACGAGTCAACCACCAGTGGTATTAGTTTTTGGCTTATGCACCAAATCGCTTCCGGCAGACATGAATCATTAGATTTCTCTATTACTACTCTTCCTTAAAATTAAGGAATTTTTCTTGTGCTCTATGACTTACGGTTTTGTGTGGTTGGCTCTTAAACTATATGGATACGCGTTGCGAGCATCTGGATCGTTTATAATTACTCCATTCATTGATAAAGACTGTCTGATATCGATTTCTGAAGAATTACCTTCAATTCAGAAGAGAAAATTACAATGGGAGTAAAACAAAACGAAAAATACAGAGTAAGAATTGACTTACTTCATTACGTGTTACAGACTGATTGAAATCAGCTACTAGAGAATTGCCCTCAATTTCGAAGAGGGAACTACAATGGGAAAGAAACAAAACTATAAGAGCAGAATATGAATAGACTGACACTATTAGGTGATACTGACTGATTGATATCGGCCTCTGAACAATTACCCTCAACTTCGAATAGGAAACTATAATGGAAGTGAAACAAAAAGAAAAGAACAGACTTAGAAATGACTTACTCCATTATGTGTCATAGTTTGATTGAAATCGGCTACTGGAAAATTGCCCTCAAATACGAAGAGAAAACAATAATGGGAATAAAACAAAACGGAAAGAACAGACTAAGAACTAGACTTAGACCATTATGTTATTTAGACTGGTTGAGATCTGCTCGATATCGTGCCCTCAACTTCGAAGAGGGAACTATAATGGGAGTAAAACAAAACGAAAAGAAGACTAGGAAAAAAAGAAATGGTTTAAAAGCGGATAAAAAATAGGAACAAAGAAAGATCACTCGGTGGTTTGGAGTATGGAAACGCGTAAATATGCAAAGAAGGGGTTCCCGTGATATGAGACTATTATAGAATGCATGCATCAGGAAATTTAAATTATAGCAAAACCTGTGAACCTGTATATGAGGAATTCCGCCTTATTTTTTTAACAGAAAAACTTCATAATTCTTTAAAATGAGTAGAGTACAAAGTAATTACTGTTAGCATTAAACTTTTTATAACCAAACGTTCTTTTTTCAGTAATGGAGGGTGAACAATTGATGCCATCTTCTCAAGCTTTAATATATTTTAACACAATATTACAAAATTAAAAAATAAAGCAAATCTCGAATACAAAAAAAGTAGTTTGTATTCGAAACATTTAAATTTTATTTTTATTTTTTAACGCATTTTGTTTTAATTTTTCTTTTATAGATTTTTTGCTAACAGAAACACATAATTAATTTAAAAACAGTTTTAAGCATGAAACATAAAATTCCAATCACTTAAACTAATTTAAATGCTATAAAAATGCATTTTAAAATCTTAAAATAAATTCTTCTCTAAACTTTAAGTAAATATTTTGATAGCAAATCTCTTAACAAATTAAAGCTGAACTCAAAAACGTTAATTGAATTTGCCTGCAAGAACATTAAAATGATCAGAAAAAATATCTTTCTTATCGCAAGAAAAAAGATTATCAAATAATCTCTCTGATAGATAAAATTAGATAGCTGATAATTTAAAAGATTTCCGTGTTATTAAAGACTTGGAAAAAGATTATATTAAATAAAGACTATAAAAATGCTATTAACACGATATAAAGAACAGAAATATTTGTTGGTTATATAAAACTTGAGATAAAAATAACTTAGATAGCACAAATTAACATTCTAATAAAATTAATATAAATGCATGTGTGAAAAAAAATTATCTATTTTTCATATCTGTTTTTTTTAAACAAAATCGATTTGAATTCACTCAATAGTAATAGATATTATTTTCTCGGTACTACTCCGTTATCCCGTCGACCAATTTCGCCAAATTATACATACTGACATAATTTTTGTTTTAAATAACAAAAAAACCAAATAATCAGTAGAATATTAAAATATGAATAAAATATCGAAATAAAAATCACTTAATGACATTTTAAATACGTGAATCGCATTTAATGTCATTGAATGTGACATTCACGATCATCCATTATTGGCACTTAATCTTATAGTTTGGCGATAATTTTTTCGTCGACGGGATAACCTAGTAGTACCATTTTCTCATATAATGTAGGCAATGAATAATGTAACCAACGATTTATTACATAGAAACTATAGGGCGACCAAAATGTTTTATAACAGACAAATAACCTACTATAAAACCATAGAGAGTGAAAACAGATTTGCCTTTATTAAAGGTCTATTTATGTAAGTAGAAGTTAGTTTTTGATGAGGTTCCATTTTACTTTAACTATAACAGTAAAAGTTTCAGGAAATATTTCATATATTTCACATAATTCATTCTTGCTTACTGTTTAACAAGAAAAATTAGGATTTTTTAAAAATATTCCGCATATTTTGAGAAGTTTATCGCAAGCTTTTTTTTTTTTTCTATGCTCGAAATTTTACAAGATTTTTTTTCTTTATTTAAACACACGCACAAAAGAGTTACAAATTTTGCAATTTAAATCTGAAATAGAATTGTTATATTGAGAAATAGCGGTGATATAGACTCCTTAAAAATTCCAAGGAGAATAACCTTCCATGTAATTGGCTTTTCTGGTGCTCAAAGGTATGAAAGATGGAGGAATTGGAGCTGAAAGAAAGGTAAATCTAAAAGTCAACATCTAAAATCTAGATTTCAGTGTTTTCCACAAAGATATGACTTGGCAAGTCTATTGCGTTTTAACAAGCAAATCGAGTTTTAACTAATTCTGAAATTTCAGCTGTGAACTCGATGTACTCGATTGTATGTGCCACCACCACCCCATCTTATTAGAAGTAGTCACATGATAATATTAGTTGTAAAAATGTTAATTGATAGGTGAATTTAAATCACAATTACCTTAAATATGCATCATTGAAAAGATAAAACATTAAATTTGACAAAAGCATATTTAATTTAGCAAAAGTAATCACAAAACATTCTCATTTTACACATTTAAGACACAACATTTAAATAATATTTTTAAACTTATATGTTCCAGAATACTTGTGAATTAGGGTTTGCATCGGGATAGGTGCTTAAAATTAAAGTAAATATTATGATTGTTTCAACAGAAAATTCATTAAAAAACGGTTTAATATCTTCATCTTTTTTTTTTCCTTAGAAAAGTAAATTGTTACTAAAATTGATATTGTCTGCTGGTTAAAAAATTTATATCTTCATTTAATAAAGATTTAAGTTCATTATTGAAATTTATTATATATTTGAGGAATTTATTGCTTAACAAACATTAACCATAGCACTGTAAATAACTCAAATATGATTTTTAATATCAATAAATTATTGGTAAACCAACTTTTCGTAAACGCAGTAAGAAAAATGCCATTATCGGCTTTCTTTTCATATTAAGTGATTTTTGTCGCCAAAAAATTACTTGATTTATTTAGCACAGAAACTAATCAATCTGATAACCCATTTTATTGAAAAGGAACTTTTCTTCTAAAGTGAGCTTACAGTTATTCCCCAAAATAAACTTGTTTAATTCAAGTGCTAGAATACCGCAACATAAGCTCTGTTTCCACTTATGTTGATTGCCTAAGAAGCATTATTTCTTTCCACTAACAGAAGTAAAAGAATTAATTCCTAAAATAGTGACAAAAGAATGGCTTTAAATGTTTGATGAAAACATTAACGTTTATGGTAACGTTTAAGATGCAGTTTTTTTTATTTTGATAATTTATCTTCAAAATAAGTCTAATTGCATTACTATACTAAAAATTGTCATTACCTAAAAATAAAAAAATCTTCACAAACAGATATATGTTTTATACAGTACATATGTTTCAAAACTATTTAACACAGAGTCTTTTGGAAATATTTGGTAGGATTCGTTTGAGTTCTGGAACTCACAGAGCAGGAAATTCTTCGGTACCAGTATTTTCTTATAGAAAATATCGCCTTAAATAAAGCGAAATTTCACGCATTTAAATTAGATTTATTTTTTATTTAAAAAATACTAATATATCACATGGAAAACAACAGGACACGTACGAACCCAGATTGGTTATATACAAAAGTTAAGTTTAGTTTTTTGTTTAAAATTATATGTATATTTACATTGTTACATGTTTATTCTGTGTATACGTCTATACTGACAGAGGATTGATTAATGTAATGCTTGTAGTGTTTGTGTGTTGCCTTCATTCAGTAATGCTTGCAATTTCTGCCTTCACGCTCTAGGTCATTAAGATAGAACAAACCTTCTTTAAATTACCTGAATCATCTTTTACAACTACTCTTAGAAAAAGCATGTTTATCCTAAGCTTTTACAAGTAAACGATGACTTTCAGCAGCTCTTTTTTTTAAATTATAAAACTAATGACAAAGCCTCTGGCAAATGACGATTAATTGGCTCAAAACTATCCATTTTAAATCGAATAAAAAATTTAAGTTGTTTACATGTTAATCAAATGTCATATCTACTACGTTCTGAAGGTTATGAAGTAACTTTTCAAAAGCATGTACTACTTAGATTCACATAATACATGTAAGAATATTTACGCTTTCTACTAGAACAAGTCGGTAATTGAACGTTAAGCATAGCAAATAAGATGCGTTCATTTTATAACGAAGTTTTAGAAATATTTAGATCTTGGTGTAATAGTATGCAGTACATCGGATACAGTATAGTAGCCGAAATATCACGTGCGTCCCTGAAAATGCCATCTGCTTTCTATTATACACAAAGTAACTTTTAGTAAACCTCAGCAACGTAGGCAATTCCGTGTAATGTGAAACATTTTAATGTAACTAAAATGCACCACAAAGAATGTTCATCCCTATACCGTTATGCTATGGAATACTTTTGTGTGGTATTATTATTTGTATATAAATAAATAATAAATATTTATTGCAGTTTTGTACGAAGGAGGGGGGCTGAAAAGGGCGGTTGCCCAGCGCGCGGAAATTTTAGAGGTACAAAATTTATACTACCAGCATCATTTCTGGCCTGTCACAAGAAAAAAAAATTTTTTTTGGGGGGGGGGGCGCCAAATTGCAATTTTTCCCCGGGCGCAGTTTTCTCTTCGCACGCCCCTTATTCTCTGTATCATACATTGTAGAGAATGTATATTTTAGTATATACTTCATGGATGCATATCATGTTCGAAAGATTATAACATCATTAAAATGCACTTGAAACTATATATCCCCTTTGGCCGTCATGTAACGGAATATTTTTGATTGTCCCTGTAATAAAAGTATATATCCGATTTTCATAAAATTTGAAATGTCGCTACAAAATTATACAACAATTATACACTTAAGATTTCAAACGATTCGGTTTGGTAATTTTTACTCTGCTATATCCGAACAAACGGAGAAACAGACGGATGAACGGACTGAACGAAGAATATCCGTGCTACGCATTTGCATAATAATGAAGGCACCTTAAAACAAAAATTACTTTTGCATATACCCAATTTATTACAGTCCTTTCCGAAATAAATAAAGGTATGTGGGGGTACTGTAAAATTTCCTTGCAATTTTCACTCTCTGAAAGCATTTGCTAAAGAAGTATGTTATGAAATGTATTTTTTTAAAGTGGTTCTTATGCAATATAAAAATAGTCGCATGCAATTGAAACATTGGTATATCCCCATGTATATGAATTAACGAATCTATATTGATGCTTCCAAAAAGAGAAATTTCTAAAACATAATATGAAATATATTACATTTCGCTAACTTCAAGTACATTTTAAATATTTTTTTCTTTTAAAGTTTAATAAATTTGATACTTTTATATAATAGCTGAGGCATCTGGTAATAACCAGCTAAGGCACATTTTTAATATTTTGAGTAATTAACGTTTAAAGTTTTCAAATGTCTTTTTATCATTATTTTTATAAAACAGATTAGAACTTAATAATTTTCACTTCATTCAATTAGAATATAAGAATATATTATGAATTTTATAAGAAAATGAAATATTAAGTAAATAATGATTTGCGAAGCTATAATTGTCTATTTAGTCAATAAGATTGATTGAAAATTCCCCCCCCCCCAAAAAAAAAAAAAAAAAAAAAAAAAAAAAAATGCAAAGAATAAGTAACAGTCTTTAAAAAAACCAACGTGATTTCCAGCCAGTATTTTTTTATATATGAATTTGATACTTCAATTATTAAAACGTTTATCCGGCCAAGAACGGAAAATAAAGACTTTATAATTAATAGAATGGTTTCATTTTATATAAAACTAACAGACCCGCCCGGCGTTGCTCGGGTCCGTATTAACAATACTAAACGAACTTGAAATTTGTATGATTTTATCATTAACTCGAAGCATGCAGAAATGCATTGTCTGAAATACGTGGCAGCTGAGAGAGAGAAAAATCGGTTTAAAAAAGAACTAATATTAAGCTCTAAAAATACTTAAAATGAGCAATGAGAAACGCTGGAGGGAGCATGTATCCACGATTGCGTTATTTTCTTGTTAGAGTGTTGATATTTACCCATAAAAATCACTGTTAGATCACGTAACTAATTTTTTTTTTTACATAGAAGTCCCAAGTGAAATATTTTGAATTTCAAACTAATTATATCACTCTTAAATCCGACTATACCGTGAATGAAATCGATACTCGATGATAAAAGGTTGGTATATAGTATTATAATTTCAGAGCCATTTAACAAAAGTAAGTGCATATTTTTAATCAGAACATGGGTAATGTTCACTCTGTGGACAAATTTCTAACTGTAAACTTTTGTACCGTAACCATAACCTGTCTGTAACCTAACAGCGACTTAAGTTACAGACTTAAGTTACAGTACCCTATCGTAACTTAAATATAACATAAATGTAACCTAGCCGTCACTTTATTGCAACCTATCGTTATTCTAACCATAACATAAATGCAATTTAACTTTAACCTAACTTTAAATTAACCGTGATCTAACTGTAACCTAACGTGAAATTAAATAAAATAAAATACTTACCTTAATGTAATTGCAACCTAATTGCAACCCAAATGTTACCTAACCATATATTGGGTTCATGTCCATGGAAATCATTTTGTCTTGTTCGGATCTTGGTTATGATTCATTAGAATATTTTCGTCCGACTCAGATTTGGTTCGATTCAGATTTCAAGTATTTTTTGAAATTTGATTTAAAATGTTCGTGTCGGATTCAGGTCCTTGGAAATTATTTTGCCTTGCTCGGATTCAGTTATGGTTCTGTGAAATATTTTTGTCGGGAACAAATTTGGTTCAATTCAGATTTCGGTGTTTTTTTCAAATGGAATTTTTGGGTTCAGGTCTTCCTGCGTGTCTACGGAAATTTCTCTGTCAGATTCGAATAAAGACATGCTTCACTGGAATATTTTTGTCAAGTTCAGACTTGGTTTAATTCAGATGTCGGCTTTTTTTTCAAATGTAATTTTTGGGTTCGGGTTCTTTTGCGTGTAACTTGCGTGTAACATAAGAACATGCTTCAATGGAATATTTTTGTCAAGTTCAGATTTAGTTCATTTCAGATTTCGAGATTTTTTTCAAAGAAATTTTTTAGGTTCAGATTCGGTTCATGTGCATGGAAATTTTTTGTCTTGTTCGGATCCGGTTAATGTTCTTTGGAATATTTTTGTCAAGTTCAGATTTGGTTAGATTCAAATTTCAGGTATTTTTTCAAACAGAATTTTTAGGTTCGGATCTCGTTCATGTTCACGGAAATTTCATGCAAGATTTTAAAAGAATGTTTTCATCAATATATTTTATATATTGACATGGAATTATTAATATATTGTTAAATCATAAACATTTTTCATCTAAGTTATGAAGAATTAAAAAGTGCTAAAAAAAAGAAAACTTTTAGCAATACAGTTTTTAGTTCAAATCAAAGGTTTTCAATATTTTATTTAATTTTATTTTGACATTTAATTATTTCTAATTTTCCAATTTCAATTATTTTAAAAGCAAACATTTATTTTAATAAATAATATAATAGAAAATAAACGTTTTAATAAATTACTATTTCTTCGTAAAATATGCTTTAGCTTTAATTCATTTCTTTCAATTCGTCTTATTAATACAAAATTCCTTCCTCGTGCTTTTGTTTGAGACATTAAAATTTCAGCGATAAATGGTTTTATATTGCAAACCTTTTTTTCTTCGGATTGCTTCACCTCCACCTATCTTTTTTTCCTCCATGGCGTACAGCAGCTGTGATTAAAAAAATCCTCATTTAAACTGACAGCTTGCCAATCTATGAATTTTAAAAGTCTATCCCAGCTTTTTTAATTATTTCTACGAAAATTTTATGCAACCAACCAACCATAAGAAATTGAAAGGAAAAAAAGTAAAAAAAGGCGATTTTTTATGAGAGTGAGCTTTGGAATTTAATTAATAACTCCGTTAATAAATAGAATTTTGAAATTCTGAGCTTCAGGTGCATCAGGAGAGATATTGGGCTACTCTCATAAGAATTTTGAACATCGTACGTCCCATAGATTTTGCTAGCCATCGCAGACACACAGACACACACACAGACAGACAGAGCGTTTTGTTCTTTTATTAGTATAGACCAGCGGTTCCCAAACTTTTGGACTTGCGGAGCCCTTTTTGGGAAGAGTTTCTAAGGCGGAGCGCCTTAACCCAACCATAATCTGTGGTTAACAAATTAATGTTTTTTATGCCTATGGAGCAGAGAAAAATCTGTTGGATAAAAATCCGAGCCAGTAATTTCCAACATAGGACCAAAGTTTCAGTTTGGCCCTTTCCTGATGCAGAAATTCTTAATTCATACTAGAAATTTCAAAAATAAAATTTCCTATTATATAACCCTTTAACAATTTTATATAATATTACTATTATCGGACTAAATAAAATAAAAATAAGTATTAAAACCCTCTTTTTCTTGTATTAAAATATCTACCTAGTATAATCGAGATATTTTCTTCAAATACAGCAAAAATTATAGTTAAAAATTTGTAATTTTTGAAAGTTTTTAGTAACGAGGAAAACAAACTCTTTTTTTACCCGAGCGATGTTCAAGCAGTACTGTTAAGGGGTTAATGACATCCAGTTTTAAAATATATTTTTTTGGAGGGGGGGATTTTTAGTATGAACTTGAAATTAAAGATAAAAATGGAACCATGTTTGTATATGCATGAGTAAAAATATTATTTTTTATGGCGAAAAGCACACACACACAGTAAAAAAGGTAAGTTGTACAATTTTCGTTTGCAGAGAGATTCTTCAGTATTATTCCAATAGGCTGCTTGGGAAGAAAAAAATGCATAGTTTCAATCAGCCATGAGTAATTATGTAACACATTTTTGCTAGTCCCGCCTACTCATAATAGAATTATGTAATTATGGATTATTTTTTCGTCCTTCTTTAAGTTTCTAGTACTTCTAAACATGCAACGAAAATAAATCACCTCTCGGCCTTTTTTTTAACCAATTTAAGAAATACATTTAGAAGCAGGTCATCGTTGTAGTGTTTAAGTGAGTGGGGCAAAATCTATAAGTTGTATTATTAGGTGCAGCATTGTTCGCTTTTTTGGATATTTTATTTCAAGTATTTGGCTACTAATTATAGTTTTGAAAGAAACTTTCTTTATTTATTGTTTTTGCTTCAAAACAGATATACAGTAAAAAACTACACATGTTAAACGAATTGCAATTAGTAGAAAAACTTTACTAATAAAATAGAATACATGGGTTGGATTAAATTTATATCAGGGCTAATACTCATTGACAAGCAGTCTAAGCAAGGGGTGGAACTCAGCAATTTTTTAAATTCTTAGTGTGATGACAAATGTAAAGAACCAATATGTATTTTTTAAGTTGCTACAGACTTATTTCTGGTTGAAAAATGTGGCAGAGACCAATTAAAAGAATATTTTAACCCTTTAACGGATAAAGCATTTTTATTGCTAAGAGATTGGGGATGACACCGGTAATTGCGAACATATATATTTATAAATTTAAAAAAAAGTGATTTTTCACATATGGCTGTTTCCATGCGAATTTGTTTGTATGTTACGCTCTAAGATTTTTGGCTACCTGTATAACACCAGTAAAAACTTATTTTATCGAAGATATATATTTTATTGAAGATCTCATGGACTAAATCAGGCGAGGCAAACTTTTCGAAAATAACGGTGGCCATCAAGCATAGCGATTTTTATCTGTGTAACAGACAAACAAATTTCCAAGGAATTAGTCATATAGTATAATAAAAGGAGTTTTTTTCATTAAAATTCCGGTGTCGTTGCATATTGAAATTAAAATTTTGTGGTTTCGTAGGGAAACCAATGAAAATATTAGGACGTTTGAACCTTGTTACTAAGCAAAAAAGAATTATGTTTAAACATATTAATAGGCGAAGCTCCAAAGAACAAAACTGTTTTTCCTTTTGTATGGCAAGAACTGGTGGGCCTTTTCTGTTTCGATGCACTTTGTGCATTCGATTCAGAAAACTATTTCTTGTAGTTTATTTTAAATCGAATTTTTAAAACTCATTAAATGCAAAAACATAAAATAAAGCAATTCTAACCAAAAATATTATACAGAAAATAAATAAATCTATAATGCAAATGTTTAAATGATTTTCATGTTTATTATTATACTTTTCAACCCAGTTAGAGAGATATATATTTTCGATACACACATACACAAAAATTCTTACAAATTTTTGAAAAATCTTTCACTTGAAATATGCTAATTTCTTTTATGTTTTGTTTATTTTCCTGGAACGCCGCGGAGCCCCAAGGGCTCCGCGGAGCACACTTTGGGAACCTCTGGTATAGACTATCCTTTCTAAGGCGACTTCACTTTTAAAATAAAACTAATGCAATTGATGAAGAAAACATTATAATGTAAATATTTCTTTTTCTTAAATATTATGAGTTTGCTCAGAAATGAAAACATTCAATGAAGTTTATGATGCATATTTCAATGACCACAACTGACATTTGACGGGACGGGGGGGGGGTCGCAATTTCCTGAGTTATGAGTTTTATAAGAAACAGCCATGCTGCAGGCTCAGAAAACGAAAAGCTGAACTTTTACAACCTCAACCTCTTTTTTTGAAAAATAGTTATATAAAAATGGTTTTTATTAATTGAGAACGATTATTACTGTTTTTTCAATTTTAAAAGGAAAATTTATAGTCGCCCTGTGACGGAAGTATTCGATTTTTATTCTCCAGTACTATGGCGTATGAAAGTACTCCTTTTAAAACTACAATTTGCCAAATTATCTCATTTTTTTTCAAAACTGTGCCTTACCTGGTTATTACAGGAAGCCACAGATATTCTCTATCACTGTTTTTAATTTTTCTTGAAAATATTTAGCGTCAACTTATGAGCTTCGCGCGTATCATTTTTTCTTCTGAAAGCTTGAAAAATTTATGTTATGTAGTTTTGTAACAGAAATAACAAAGTTATTACAGTCTTTATGGTTTCATGTACACCAAACATGTTTGCACATATTTGTTTTTAAAAATGTATAAAATTATCGTGCATTATATGTTATTGATACTTTTATTAAAAGTATATTCGTATTTTTTTTTTAAATATTAAATTCCAACAATGTATTTCACCTGCATTTTAACTGTTCGTTCTGAAAACGTGAAATTTCGTTAGTGATGTTTATATCTAAGAACAACCAATAATGATTTAAGGGAGTACTAATTTGTTTTTAAAATGTCCAAGTTATCGTATATCTTACTGTCACTTTATCGAAAAATATTTCCGAAATATCTTAAAAAATAAATTGAATTTTGATTTATGCATTTCACTTCCATCATTCCCTGCTCTTAAAACAAGAATCATTAATCTAAAGGAAGTTTAAATCAGAGAACAGATAAAGTATTTCTGATTCTTAATTAGTTTAATAAATTTATTCAGTATATGTTAGTTAGTATAAATTTTAAAGAAGATTTATATAAAGAAATTTAGGTTATTTAACTACCATACACTTATCAAAGACATCTAAAGTTAAGAAACGTTCTCCAAGGATTAATTTTCAAAGGATTTTTAAGTATCCTTTTGATAAGTCAGACCATTAAATTACTCATGCAGAAATGTGGAAGTGGTTTTAAATATGGATATTTTACTTTCAACATTACAAGAAATTAATAAATTAAATTGAAAATACATTTTGATTGTGTAATTATATTACATATTAATTATATTTAATATATATTATATGATGCCTAATTAATATATAATTACATTATGTATTAATTATATATGATTATATAATAAATAAATAACATATATTGAATGTATATCAAATAAATTCAATTTCATTGATATGTATTCCTTAGCGACTTAATAACATTTCGATAATAAAATAGCTTTTTTTATACATGCATATATGTCTTTTAGAGCTTTGTGCATATATTTTGTAAACATATACCTGTACGCTATAATATTTCTTGAAGCAATCTTGAAATTCTAGCTCAAAGAAAAATGAATCTTAACGAAATGCTACGTTAAACCCATTGCACGTATAAGATTAGTATACTATGAGAAAAAGTATTTTAAATAAATTACACTTTTAAAATCACAAGATTTAAAAGAAACATCACCTATTCATAAACATTTTAATTTTATAATACTTGAGAAAGGTGTGACACAATTTATTAAAAACAAATCATTTTTCACATGTTTCAGTTTCAATTAATATGAGAAGTATAATCATAATATAAAAATCCAAATCATCTACAAATAACAAACGATATTGTCGGGTGTCATTTGTATTGAACTTGAGACGATATCTATTTTTATATTATGGATAGGAAACAAAACATGTCAAAAATAAATTATTTTTAATGTATTGCATAATACATTTCTTCAGAGATAGAAAATGTTTATTAAAAAATTAGTATAGGTCAAACTCTAATGCAATACAGGAAAACCTGTGTAAATTGAGTCTGCCTATGACAAAGTATTGTCTTAAAATTAACATTTTTATGACTCCTACAAAAAGAATATCACAGAACTATCCTTCATAATAAGGAACACATTTTAAATAGAAATCCTTTACGTTCTTTTGGGAATTCGTATTGCTAGGATTTACGGTGCAATATTCTAATATTTTTCTTTTTAATTATTTTGCATGCTATTCTTTCAAACATCTTTATTCAACTGAAAGTATTTGCCAGTAAAAGTAATAGAAAACTACCATAGCATCGATTCAAAAAAATCGATACAAAATTTCTGTCTCTCCATCTGTGTATATATATGCCCTCTTTGTATTATGTATTGAATGCGGAATTTGCACACATGGGGAAAACAGTCATCTGCATGTTTTCTTAAATAATTACAGACACATACTTTCCAAAAATTCTGTCAAAAATGTAAAACCATGGGACATTAGTTTTTAAATTAAGCTTAAAGTTAACAGAAAAGCACGCCTTCTTCTCACTGATGCTGAAAAGTGGTCTGTAGTAAGATGCGGCACAGTAAGAACGTCTTCTCCTTTGGCCCGAAAGAGCTAGAAACTGGTGTCCACGGCTTCACGTGCTCTGCGCAAGTACTGGTGACCATGGGACCTTCATTAAATCCAAGTTTCTTTACATCGTAGGTGTCATTATTTTTTACTTTTATGACTTTTTACGGACCTAAATATTTTGGTTTTTATTTCAAACCTGGACCTTGTTGTGTGCGTTTTATAGCAACCACACATCATTAAGCTTAAATTTGTTAGATTTCTTTCGTCTGAGATTGTAAGTTTTACGGTTCTCTTCTTGGACTTTTAAAATTTGTTTTTTAGCATTTTTCTCAAATCTTCGCGATTATTAGTAAAATCGGATTGTATTTCAGCATTCAGAAGGCTAGTAACCTCAATGTTATTTTTTAGTTTCATTTTAGAACCAAACATCAATTCAAAAGGGGTTGTGCTAATACTTCTCTGAAAAGTCGAATTTATCACCTGTTGGACGTCGCTTACATGTGTATACCATTTTATAGGGTTATTGACAGATAATTTAGACAGAACAGATATTATGACAGAATTTAGACGCTCGACTTGGCCGTTAGACCTGGGTAATCCAGTGGTAATCGAGATATGTTTAATATTTTCTTTGATGCAATATTCTTCGAAAGCTTTAGCGGTAAATGCAGGACCTTTATCTGAGATTATACGAACTGGACTTCCAAAGACAGCTTTTTCGATTTCTGATTTAGAAATTACTTCGGCAGCATCGGTAGATTTTGGGGGATACAACCAAACAAATTTTGTGAATGCGTCAATGACCGAAAGGATATGTTTGTAATTTTTATTCGTGCTTCCCAATGGACCTAAGTGATCAACATGGTACGTATGTAACGGAGTTTCTTCTTTTTCTATTGGGTGAAGTAAATCTTCTTGTTTACCACATTTTCTATTGATTAAAATACAGGGAACACAATTTGCTATACATTTATCAATTCTTTGTTTAACTTTAGGGATGTAAAAATCATTTTCTAAATTTTTTTCTGTTCTTGCAACTGCGTAATGACCTTTTTCGTGAGCGGCCTTGATTATATTCATTTGCATGTCTTCCGGTACAACTAATAAATCGTTACCATTAACAAATTTATAAAGAACATAATTTTTAACTAAATTATCTCCATAATCAGCTCCATAGTCTTCAACACTGGCTTCAAAATGGATTTCGGTCGCGCTTTTTGGATTGTAAATCCAAAGTACTGGTTCTGACGACAGAATACGTTTGAGTTCATTAAAAGTTTTGTTCTTCTATATCAAATTTAAATTTCGAATCTTTTCTTAACAGGTCACTTAACGGTTTAGCTATAACCGAATAATTTCTTAAAAACTTTCGAAAGTATCCTGTTAATCCTAAATAACTTTGAACATCTTTGATACACTTTGGTTCGGAAAAATTTATTACTGCTTTTTCTTCAGTGGGGGGGGGGAATACAATTTACCATTTATGATTCTATACCCCAAAAAATCAATTTCGCGCTTCAAAAAATTGTATTTTTTTAAGATTTAATTCTAACCCATATTCCGATGCAGTTTCGAGAACAAGTTTTTATTTTTCTAGACCTTCAGCTTCGTTTTTAGCAGGTATTATTAGGTCATCCATATAAATGACTACAGTGTGATCTTTTAATAGGTTTCGAAATACATTATAAATATACTTTTGAAAAACAGTAGGGCTATTGGTTAACCCAAATGGACATTTAAAAATTCGTATTGTCCTTCATGAGTGACAAAAGAGGTGTATTACCGCGAGTCTTCTTCAACATCTACATGAAAGAAACCGTTTTTCAAATCTATGGTGGTAAATACTTTGTCAGAATGTAATTGATGTATTACGTCATCGGTAACTGGCAAGGGGAAATGCTCACGCACTGTCTTTTTGTTAAGACGTCTGTAATCAACACAAAGTGTCATTGTGTTATCTTTTTTCTTAACTAACACAACCGGCGAAGAAAAATTAGAACTTTTCCGAATGATTCCCTGAGCTAGCCACTCCTCAATTTGGTCTTCGACTATATTTTTCTCATAAGGCGGTAATCTTCAAGAGGAAGAACAAACTGGGATTTCATCAGTTAGATTAACTTTCATTTTAACATCTACTGTTTTAGTTTTAATTGGCACATAATTCTCAATTAAAGAGGATAACTCTGAACGCAAATTTTTGTCAGCAAAGTGACTTAATCAATTTTAGGCTCATCCAAAACATTTACAATATTAACTAAAAAGTCATTAGACTGAACTTCAGCTTTAAACAGTTTCACTTCATAATGTACTTTGATGAATAACATCAGTGCCAATAATTAAATCGAAATTAATGCAACTGTCATTAACGACAAAATTGGTAACTTTAAATTTTGAACCATCTACTTCAATTTCAGAATTGAAATAATCTTCTGGTTTAATTGAAGCTTTTCCTAGACCGGTCAAAGTAATACTCGTAGGTTTTAACTGTACAAAATTCTTCAAATTACCATAAATGCTTTTTTTTAACAGAGTCTTTTGTCTACCAGTATCTAATAAAGAAATTAAATGCAAAGAATAAAGCTTTACCCTTTTCAAAATTAAATCTTGGGATGTAATAATGTTTACTTGGGACTGAGCATTTAACATTTGTATCTTTAGATTTATTGCACTAAAATGATTTATGACCATATGCGTTACAAGAAAAACAAAGGGGTCCTTTATCCTTATTTACACAGTTAATGCTCTTATGATTATTCCCACCACAATTATAACAGCGCATATTAGGCTTTACAGGCTTACATTTGTTCTTAACTTCAACTTCGGATTTAATTTTAGGCTTAGCTTCTTCATATTTATGAGATTTTGCATTTTTATATTCCGACCGTATTTTTTGTAGACCTTTAATTTTTGTTTAAATTCAACAATATTGGGGCAACCGTACAAAAAAGATTTTTTAAAAATAGGATCGTTAATTACATTTATTACATATTGAATAAGTGCAGAATCTTCAATATTGCCTTTTGAACATAGTTGTTTCATGTTTAAAAAATATTCATCTAATGATTCATGTGGTCTAACTTTTCTTTTAGATAGCAATTCATGTAATTTAGTTGAATTGCACGTTTGACCAAATTCAAAAATAAGTAAGGCTTTCAATATAGACCACGAATTAATTTTTGTTTCGCTTTCAATAAATAATTTAGCTTTGCCTGTTATACGGCGTTTAGATCAAAATCAATTCGTGCAAATCACTAACATTAAATAATGAAACAATATCTTCAAAATCGGCAAGCCACTTTTGAACATTTTGCAATTCAGTACCCTCAAAAATTGTAATCATACTTTCTATATCATTAATTGAAATAGAAGGTTTAATAACATAATCCTGAATTAGAATTTTCTGATTTTCATTACTTTTACAAGTAGAAGTACCAGAATCATTTCTCACATTATTCTCAAAAACATTCGAAATATTTCTAGTATTACGTAAATCATCATTAAATTCACCGGCACTCTCGTCATCACTAAGACTACCTTCATCGGGCATAATATTATTTTTCAAAATACTAAAATCACATAAACTAGAAATTATTCTGGCAGCAATTTCATCAAAAGTTCCCGAATTATTTATATACAAAACATTGCAAATGGTTAGTAAATTGTTGACAGAAAAAATCTTTGATTTCTTTGAATTTTGATTGATATACATCAGAATCTACTTCAAATGCAAACCCAGTAAAATTTCGGAATCTACGTCTGTTATTTCTGTCACCGATTTCTCCAAAAATTAATTTATGCAATGTCTTAATACTAGACGATTTTTCTGTTTTCAACGAAATTTCTAATTCCTTGAAATCTATTAGTTTTGCATAGTTGAAAATAAAATAAAATAATAAACTCACTTCATAATTAGATGTTCAGCTTTATACACTGAGACAGCGCTTTCATCACATCATCTTTCAGCTTCAAAGACATTCTTCAGAAATTATTTCAATCTCTGTGAGCGTGCGTCTGTATCCCACTTACTGAGACCATTTTTTGTGGAATTTTCTTCTAAAGTTCAGTTCTTTAAATCATAATTCTGACATACATTCTGACACCGTTAAACTTTTAAAACTTATATTTAAACATTAATTATTTACAAAGGTAGTATTTACAAAATTCTGTTTACAATTTAAACACTCATAAGTTTAGTTAATTAGTACACGTCATACGCGGAAAGTCATCTTCATCCAACATTCTTTTTTACGACCCAAAAACAAAACATTCCATCCAACGTTATCTTCATCTCACTTCGGCATTTCGCTGGAATTTGATCTACTCCTGGAATCGTCTGCATGTTGAGAGCCTTGGTCTCACAGTAGTGATATGGGGAAGCTAAAAGACATACTGTTGCTTGGCTGTGGGAGAAAGAATCGCTTCCACATATATACATATATTACTATAAATATCAGGTCCCAATTGAAAATGGGGATATTTCTCCGTAAATAAGAATTTAAACAATGACTTTTGTGAAGTTTTCTCGATTTTTCTTAGCTGTGTTGTATATCGGCTACTAAATCAGCGTTAGGCACTTCTAATTCAGCTATCTCGGCGATTCTCAAGCATAGATGATGCACAACAGGATAAGGAATTATACCGACTTTATTAAATATCATGGTAGAGATTGAGCAGTTTTCACTCCAATAGTAAAATAAAGCAAAAATTTAAGATGTAAATCGAATTTTCCGTAGGATTGAAGCTACACAATTAAAAGATTAACAAGTGTAACAAATTTTGAAATATTAGCATGAAAGAGATGGATGAATTTTGAATATTAAATGTTTTGGAATTGGTTCATCCAACAAGTTTTAACAAACTATTAGTAAATTTTTCGAATTGTTGTAAAAGAATTTGGAATAGCAGATGTTTTGGAATTGCTTATCCAAATAGTTATAAGCTCTATTACAACCTATTGGTAACTCTTTACAGTTGCTGTAAAATAAATGGTTTTAAAGTTATATGCAAAAGTTGTAACCCGAGATTTTAAAAAAATATATCAATGGAATCAAAAAGTCACATACTGTTGAGAATACAGTTCTTTTACACAGTCAAAAATATAGGTTCTCATTTCAATCCTAAGTCAGATTTTTGTTCATAAAAATATTGCTAATATTTAAAAAATACAATCTACATAGCTTTTTGTGTAAAAAGTAACGTTATTGTGGGAATTACTTGAAATGGTTACCAACCGATTTCAAAGAATATTGAAATAAGTTCTCCAATTTGTGGATGTAACTGATAATATCTACTATTTTCGTTACCATATTCACTCCCCTTGCCAGCATTTATGATTTTATTCCATTTTACAGAACATAATGTAAGCTCATGAACTTTCATGTATTTATATTCTGGTTTTTGTTGAAGTTATGAACAATAGTGATGTTTGGAGCCAGACACCATGTATTTCTGAGTAAATAAAAGGATTAAGATGTAGGTTTCCTTTAGAAAAATTACTTGTTGTAGTTTTCTCTATCGCGACTAAAAATTTATATTTAAATTTTTAAGCACTTGTATAGATGATTTATTAAGTCTTAAAGTTGGTACATTCTCAATTTATCAAAAAGAATTTGTAGAAAAAAGTGTCGCACAATATTTTATGGAACTAGCTATATAAATAATCATTTTTGAAAACAAATCTTGCACAAATTTAAAATAATAATAAAAAGCAAAATTTTATTGAAATAAAAAGACATTTAGTTTATTCTTATCCCCTGTTTTGATTGCATTTTTTTTTAGAAATAAATATTACATAATCTAACGCTACATATTATCATTTTTATTAACACAGGATATAACTACTCATTATACCAGATAATTCAGATATACGAGATAATTCAGAAAACGATAATGGTGTAACATAAAGCGAATATTGATTTTAATAATTAAAAAAAAAGTATCATGTGAGTATTTTTTTATACTTCCATAGTCATTTAAAACTTATAATTCTTATTAAAAACATAAAATTTATTAAAATTGTCCCTTCTCAAATGATATTTCATAGCTTTCTTATTGCAGTGTGATGAAAAAACTATAAATATTCATTTCCTAAAATGTTTAAGAAAGCAGTATAAACTTTCAACCACTTAAAATAATTTTTTCTCGGTGAAGTAAACGGCGTTTTCATACGAATTGAATATTTCCAGGTGAGCGAAAAATTGCCCAGGCCGGGAATCGAACCCGGATACTTGGCTTACAAGGCCAATGCTTTACCTGTTAAGTTATCTGGGCGGTAGCCGGCTGGGATTTTTCGCTCAGATATCCGGGTTCGATTCCCGGCCTGGGCAATTTTTCGCTCAGCTGGAAATATTCAATTCGTATGATTACTTTACCAATCAGTTTAATTGTGTTAAAAATAATAGTAAACGGAGTTTTATTCGCAACTTAATTTTAAGATGAAATACTACATTTTATGTAATGAGGCATGATAATATTTTAACTTAACAACAAATCATTCAAACCATGAACATCAATGTTAAATAAACAGAGGATTGTAATTATGTTTTATATTGAACTGATTTCACACCTGAACTAATATATATTCATAATTTTCATAAAATCTAATTTTTACTACATACACGAACTTACATAAACCAATAAAATAGTCTTATATCATTCTAACCTGAATTTTAACTGAAAAATCATAACTAAAACAAAAATAATAATAAGGTTGAGAAGAACACAGCTACTGAAATAAAATTTTCAGCTCAGATCTAATATTAAATAAACCGAATCTGCAGGTAATAATTAGTAATACCAAAATAAGATGTGCTGACAAAGAAGAGAATGGAAACTGGGAATTTAGAAGTCGATGTCATATTTTTTCTATGAATGGATCATCTCCCTCGTATAATTAAAGAGATTTATCACTCTCTCGATTTGCCTATGGATCTTAGAAAAGGAAACATTTTTTTTTTAATCTTACAGATATTACATTATTATCGACATATACAGTGCTCAGCAAAAGTTTAGACACTGTTGTTTTTTAGCCTTTAAATAAAAAATACGAACACATGAGTTTTACAAATGGCTATACTTATTTTCAAATATATGTTAAACAATGTAGAATAAAAATAATGGCTATAATATAAGATAATATTTAATTTAACTGAAAAAAGTAAAATTTGCATATTGCAAAAGTTTAGACACTTTTTTGATTTTTAGCCAACTGTTCATGGAAAAATGCAAATTTCCAAGTTATGATGTCACATGTCTGAAGTATTTAATTATACCTCGATATAGCATCAGTTAGTGAAGATGCCGCGAGCTAAAAATATTCACTTAGATGAGGTGATTGAAGTAGGAAAGCTGGAAATTGAAAGGGAAGACTGTTGCAGAAATTTCGGCAGCACTGAATCGTCTAAAGTGGTATGTCTATGAAGTATAGTCTAAGGATGACTCCTTATAAACAAAACATAATCTGGAAAACCTAGTGTGACGAGAAAATGGGATGACAAAAGGATCCAAAGACTGACATTTACACAAATAATGATTGCTAATCACTTTAAAAGTAAGTCAGGACTTTCTGTGTCGACGGACATGATTCGTAGATGAATCAAAGAAACAGGTAAATCAATTTACATGAAAATGAAAAAACAATCAGCTTTAAAATCTCGCTACAAATTGGTGAGAATGCAATGAAGTTGTAAACATACGTCATATTGACCCAAATGGTGCGCTATGATATTCAGTAACGAAAAAAAAAAGTGGAATTTGAATGGCCCAAACGGGTGGGCAAGGGCATACTACTGGCATGACTTGCGTAAAGAGCCGGGACTTTCTTAAATGAACAACAAGAAGGTGACTTTTTAATGATTTGGTCCTCCCTTTGCTTTAATGCTCGAGTATCTGTGGAGTTATTCATTGGTTGCCGAGCAACACAATACTACGTACATACGTTGGAGATTAATTTTTAGTCATTTGGGAAACTTTTAGCTGATCTAAAGTATGAATTTTAGCAAGACAATGCGTCTATTCATGTTGCATACAAAAGAAGAACTTCGTTTAACTGGGAAAATACTACTGATCTCAACTGGCCGGCATGTAGTTCTGATCAGGACCAAATCGAAAACCTTTGTAACATCATATGTCATAATGTTTATGCAAATTTTTGCTATACTTTTCTTTTAATGAGCTTCGAGCTGCTGTTGAACATGTTTGGTACAAAAATGACCCCCAAGTGACGCAGCATTTAGTTTCTTCGATGAAAAGTCACATTCTTGCACTAATTACAAACAATGTGGGTGCAACTCGATTTTAATTTGTAGTTATTTTTCTGTAAACATACAAATTGTCTATATTTTTGCCACAATGTTAATTTCATTTTTTTGTCATTATATTTTATGTAAAAGGTAAAATTCAAAATTTATTGTTTGTGAATAAAGGATAAGCCACAAGTAATGAATGACAGATGAATTACAAACATTCGGCACATACTTCTGTATATAGAAGCGTAATCGATCATTGTCGTAAATCGATCATTGTCATAGTAATCGAACTTTTGCTGAGCACTGTATTCTTGTATTGACTGATTTTTCGCAGCCGAAAGAATTGCTGCATAAGATTTCACAATGCTATCCCCTCCCTAATTAAAATGATGCGTAATGATAATAAAACATGAAAAATTTCGTATTTTTTTATCTACTTGATTTCATAAAATTAATTCTAACCAAGATATGATAATGTTAAAAAAACATCAAAAGTTAAGCAACATCGGAAATAACAGAGGTGCTTAACATGCCTTTTTAATTTCGGTATTTTTCGGAATTTGCAACGCATGGCATCTTAGAGTTTAAGAACGACGATCACCGTATCTTTTATCGAGTGATTATATTTGGTTTTATTTTCAATGTATCTTCAGCGGGACTTCCGAGATAGAATGGAAACAGATTAGAGTGCTCTACTTTTTGCGTGTATAGTCGCTTACTAACATTGATATCTGTATATTTTCTTCTCAGTACATCCTTAATTCCTTTAAGCTCCGTTTCCTCATCGTTGAAATTTATTTTATTTTATTCATTAAATAAAATTCAGTAAATATAATGTTTGCTTCTATTAAAAATTTAGCTAACTTACCATTAACAAGTCATTTATTGTATAAAGCCGCGTATACTTTTTTTTATTAATGTTAATAATGTCCGTTTTTCCTTCTGTCACTTTTACTTTTTCTTGGCATCTGCCTGTTACCTGTTACGGTGCTAAAACAATTTTAGATTGCAAGTGCTTAAAAAAGACGCGTCAAAGAAAATAAATTTTATTTTGAAAAAAATTAAATTATGTTGTTGAGAAATCTTTTCAAAAGAATGGAAATCTTTTTGTCTGACCTGAACTTTCATTTAACTCTATTTCAACAATAAAATATTTAATGCTACCCTAATACCTCTAATATTATGTCGTTAAAGAAAGATGTGTAATAATGTAATTATATTAATGCTTTAAATAAGTTGGTTTACTCATTTGAAAAGTTTTGAAAGTCTTTGAAAGTCTTCAACAAAAATACTTTGTAATTTTTTTTTTACTTCGAGCTTGGATTGAGATGTTACAGAATAAAAAATATATGTATTATTACTATTTTGTTTTGCTTTGTTTGGTCTTTTTTTTATAAATTTCTCTTGAAGTTTTCCCATTTATAGATGTAATATATTTTTTTCTCTGGGTCATTTGAAACCGTAAATGATTTGTTATTAGTTGAAAAAGGATTTATTGTGTTAAGAAAAAGAAAAACAAGAGACCCTAAAAACGACAAAGCTGGAAAGACAAATTTTAAAAGTTTCAGAAAAAGTTTTTAGAGCAAAAGCATATTGTTTATAGATAATTTTTTGTGTTGTGAGAATATAATTTAAAGGAATAACTTCATCCGGATATACAGTTTGTGAACAAATAAATAATCATTAATCTGAAAACAAAAAACTACTTTGAACTCATATGGTTTATAAATATATGTTTTTTTACGTAAAAAAATCTTTTGCTGCAATTTGTCTTTGAAAAGAATCGTTTTTGTTTCTGATTAGCAATTTTTTCAACTGTGTTGATCATACACTAAAGGTTTGCAACTCAGGCTGCGCGATGTGGAAATTATGCTATGTTCTCCTTAGATCTTTTGAAAATAATGATGGCAAAAATCTGTAGCAGTTGATATCTATATCTTGCGGAAATTACGTTTGAATTTTTTTAGTTTGAGAATTGTTCACATACTTTAGAAAAGGCTATTATTTTAAATTGTTGCCGACGATAGATTTAAAATGTCTTATTTGAAACCATTTTCATAATGCGTTGTTAAAAAATTCCGGGTGAGAAACATTCTGTTGAATTAGTTAATTGTTTATTATCCAATTTTCAAATGTTACACTTATTTTATTTTATAAAAAACGAAAAAAGCCATTAGCAGCAGCTGATTCGCGCCCCCCGCCCATATAAGACTTAAATGAATGGGGTCGCCACTGTTTTTTTATTATAATTCAGTCTTAATCATTTTAAAACCGATAAAATGAAAGTGTTTTTAGAATCTGAATGGAGATTTACCTCGAAGGGGGCAGAGTCCCTGAATTATAAAATACTGTTCTCTTAGGAAATTCAAAGCACAGCTGAAAAATTCCCTTCAGCCTTTTTTTTCATTGAAAGAAAAAGCACTCAAATTATGTTTTTCTGCATTACAAAAGACCTGTAAAATTTAGATACACGAATTAATATGCACAAAATAAGGTAAGTATAAAAAAGACATGTGCCATTTAAAACGCACTCTCAGCAGTTGTTGCTAATAAATATTATTGCAGCCGAATTCTTTCATGTGTCTCTGTGAACGGTAAATGTTATGTACTACAATGATTTTCCTGTAGCGCAGTTCAGTGATGCATATCAATTCCAATATGTCTGAAGTAGTACAAAATCATTTAGATACACTAAAAATATTTTTTCCGTAGACCATAATGTAACAGATTTTTCTTACAAGGAAACTTTTTTAGGTATTTTCGCAGCTAGCATCGAGATTCGGTGCATTTTGTAATCTTATACATAAGCGATAGAGAACTGATAAAATTTCTTTGTTAAAATCATATTTTGTATATATATATATGTATATATATATTTATAATTTAATTTTTTATTATTGTATTTTTATTTTTTTTCACGCCAAAAGTCAGTTATGTCGGCAAATATGGCGCTAAGAGTTTTTCGTTGGCCTTCTTTTGGGGCTATGACATTCGGCTAGGATTGCCAGAAACTCTACTTTTGAAACACCATAAAGAACTTTTCAAAAACTATAAAAAAGCTAGATTATAGTGGGCGCCCAAAGCATATTCACTTGGTGATAAATTGCTGAAAGTGATATTCAGGAATGAAAAAAATGTATTCTTGATGGCCTTCATAGATTTAAATAATATTGGTATAATCTCTGCAAAGAAATCTAAAAGTATATTTAGCCGACAACATGATGGTACTAGTGTAATAGTATGGGGGACTTTCTTTCAATGGTCAAACATCTCTAACATTCATCAGTGTTTTTGCAAATTTTGAAAACTATCAAGAGATATTCACCAATCATTTTCTCCCTGTTGCTGAGGTTTTGAGGAAAGAAAAATGGTTATTTCAACATGATAATTCTTCGATCCATGTGTTAACCTCAACTTCAACGTGACTTAGTTGAGAAAATTATCTGTTTTGAGATGACCGACATATAGCCGTGATTTACATGCTATAGAAAATATGTGGGGAATACTCTCTCATGCAATTTATTCAAAAAGAAAGCAGCATTCTTCAGTTAAAGATGTAAAAAATGCCATTGAAAACACTTGGTGTAAAATTGAGCCAGAAACAATGAAAAACCTCATTTTATCGATAGAAGACTGTATATTTAAAATATTTCAGTAGAATGAAGCAATAATCAAACAGTAATATTTTTAGATATTCTTGTTTTACAAAAGACTAAATAAGTATTGTGCTTAAACATTTGAAGTTTACATTTTTGTTTTTGTTTTTTTATAAATTCTGTCATAATTTTAAAGCATAAATCTGTTAAAAATATTTTTAAAACTATAATATATAAGTGGTGTAAAGGAAAATAATTTTCAGTCAATAATAAGGTTCTATTTTTAAATTTTATATTTGTGATTAAACTTTTGATACACACTGTCATTATCCATTTAAAGCAGACTCTTATTGATTTGACGCATACTACATAAAGACATTGAATTATTTAAAATTCTGCAAAATTATATTGAAAAATTCTCGAAGGAAAAAAAAATAAATAGCCCAAATTTGTGTATTACGTACTACTTTTATAGCAAAACTAGATATACAAAAAGACAATAAGCACAATATTAAATTTGAAACAGAATAATATATGTTTCAAAATGTCACAGAAAAAGATGCAAAATATATTTAAATGAGAAAAAAATACTTAAACAACAAGTATTTTTAAATAATAAAATACATTTGACACAAAAGTAGATTTTCAGTAAAATAAAAATTTAATATTAAATTTGAAAACAGAACGGTATAGTTTTTAAAACATTACTGAATAAAAATTTCACAATATACTATATTCCTCTCTGCCAGAAGATTTGTTTATACATATGTATTTATATCATATCCGTCTGCAGTAATTCAATAAGCATTCAAGTGTGCTATATTATACATTTTTAATTCTGAAATCCTCTGAAATCCTGAAATTTTTATTCGCTTAATCAAATAAATACAAAGGCATAGGAAAATCTTTCTTGTTAAATTACTTATACTTTACAGCTTTTTATAGTTTGGAATGAAGAAAATAAAATTTAATATTCAAATGCATTGATATTCAATGTTCTAACATAATATAAAAATTGGTGTTTTACTTTTAAACATTTTATTACTTACTTTTCTCTTTCTGTCTTTTTTCTTCTTATAATTAATTTTTTAATAATAAGTACAGAGTAGTTATAGTTATCACGAAATATAATTTGTAATTTCATGTATTTGTACTTGAAGCAATCTTATGAAAATTGGCATTATTAACGAAGTAGATATATATATATATTTAATTACTAAAAAGAAAATCATCGATCAAGCAAAGTACAAGATCAGCTAAAAACAATTTTATTTTATTTATTATTATTTTTTTTTAGACAAGAATTTTTTTTTGTGTGTGTGTGTGTTTTCTTTTTTTAGAGCTTAATTGATTTAGGGGGCCGCCCTCAAATGATTTCACGCTTCAAGGGGAGGAGAGGAAAGTTCGATAAAATGTGCCAATTTGTGAAAAAGTGTTTGGAAAGGGGGGGGGGGATAAGAAGAATTGTGACATCATACATTCTGGTTTTAAAAGCATTAAAAACCAGCACATAAAATTTTGAAGTTACTTTTAAATTTAAGTTTCTTGTATTCATAAAATAGAGATGAGATTTATAGTCAAATAAAGTAAATTCTTTTTAAATTTTCAAAATATAAATGTTGTCAACTGCTCTATAGAGTCAATATTGTATTACAATCTATATTAATTATGTTTTTGTTATGAAACTTTATCTTATTTCATACGAGACAAGTGTATTAAGCAGTTTTACTGTTATGCTCACAAAATTCATTAAAGCACACATTTAAAATTTGAAAATAAAATTTAATAAATCTATAAAATTTAATAAATCTATGCTTTGTTTCTAAACTGCAAGTATATATTTATGTAATAAAAAGTGGCATGTAATAAAGAGAGAGAGAGAGGGGGTATGGAGTAATGTAACACTTTGTGACAAAGGGTGAGAAGACAGTAAAAATACTGAAAAAAAATGTTACGGCATTTATTGACAACCTATTAACTAAAATTACATTATTACTGCTTTGTGTGAATGTTAAGAGAAAAAAAAACAAAAGTTATTCGTTTGATTATGTTAATATTATTTTAATAAATACGTATCACAAAATTTAGTGACTTATAAGCTGTATCGAAATCTATTAATAAATTTTTAAAGTAGTAATCGTTTTATATTGCACCCGTTTGTATGAACTAAAAAAACGTATCGTTTAACAGAAGAAAGATAATAGTTTTGTTGTTACTTTGAAAACGACCAAATAAAAATTGTCTCAATCAATTTCTTAATTGTTATAAGTAAATTCCTGAAAGTCAAGAACAAAACTATTTAGAAACTAATTGGAATTGTCCTTAATGTTTCGAACAAAAACTGTTACAAGTTGTTGTAAAACTTAAGTACAATTTTTTGTATTTTTCATGTACTATTTAATTTTTTTGTGCTCGAATATCGGCAAATAACCGCCAATGAAATTCCCTTGTACATGTTTTGAGCCTCTTCAAACCCCAGGATTTATTTATGTACTTTTCTTAATATCGAAGTTATAGATTTATATTAACGAGCTGATAATTAAGAAAGATTGAAAGACAAAAGATATTTTTTGTATATGAAATATGATTATACATAGGGATTTCAGAAGTACATTTTTTGACAATTTCTTATGATTTATTTTATTTTATTTTACTTTTTTGCAAAAGTACTGAAAAACAAAAAATAAATATATATTTAATAATTTTTAACTACTAATGGACTCTACGAATGGTATCTTAAAGCACGGTAAAATTTTCACGTTTTCATTTTTGGACATTTCGTACATTTTTGCTGCAAACTATTTTTACATAATACTTAGATTGCTAAAACAGCATTATAAGAAAGAAAGTGCTTTTTTTTAGTTCTGCTATCTTTTAGGTTTTGTTCACACCAATTTCTTTTTTTAAACATCATTCATATAAGTGAAAAACTTGTAAAGATTTGTGTACTATAGGATACATTACATTTAAAGTGGTTAAAGTGCAAGTATTTTTTTTAATGGTACCAATAAATACACGAATAATTTCATGTAAAAAATACGTGTGCCTGGCAGATGTACTTCGAATGTAAAGTTTAAAAAATGTAGATAAACCTGTATAAACTACTCGTTTGTATTTGAATGTGCGCACGCAATCATCTAAATGCCAGGTCTTCGCAATGACGCAAAATGGTTGTTATGTTAAGTAAATTTTTATCAACGTTCGTACGGTCCCTTGAACATGAATGCCTATTTTTTTAAGTACTTTTCGCATTATCAGTGTTGGAACGTCTGCATATCAAAGACCTAATTGTCATCATTATCTTCCGAAGTATCATGTCCCTAAGGGATTTTACGCTTTAAAACCCCATACAACCAACTAAATTTAAATATAATTCTTCATTGTATTTCGTAACTGAAATATGGATTTAGTAAGGTAAAGAACATTATGAAAAATTAATGGTGACAATCGTCGCAGTATTGCGCATCCGTTCCATCACTGCCATATTTTTTGCAACTAAAGAAAGGAGAAAAATGTTTTCAGAAAGTACTATCTGTTGAAATTCAAGGGACTATACAAAAGCTGACAAAATCAGCCTACAACAACCACTTTTATTTTTTGTCTCAGCTCGTACTTTTTTTTAATCTTATCTCTCTTATATTTATTACTGCGGTGCACATTTAAGTGTGCATATTCATAAATAAAAATGTTTCTTTGGAAATATGTTTCGTACCATTCCATTCTAAGATTTTTTAACCTGAGTTTCACATATTTCATTAAGATTAACTAGCAAAAGCCACGCTTTGTTTGGATTCGCGAAGCATTATTTCACTAGATAACTATTTCAAAGTAACAATATATATTTGCTTATTATTTTATACTACTTTATTATCCCGACGACCATAAAGGTACCGCCAAATTAAAAGAATAAATACCAATATGAGATTAAAAAAATATCACATTCACATAACATTTAACTCGTATCACGTGTTACGCCACCAAGTGATTTTTAATATAAAAATTTATTTGTATCTTATTAATGTTTTATTAATTTATTTGTTCTTTCGTTATTTAAAATAAAAAGTAAGTCAATTTTTTTAATTTGGCCAATAGTTTGGCGATTTGTATAATTTGGCGGAATAGTTTTTTGTAAAGTGTACGACAAAATGTAATTTGAGTAGCCTAGTAGAGGATTCGCTTCTCTCATCCTAATAAAATGCGGAATTTCTGAATATATTTTTATTATTTAAATTTTTACAGTTGTGTTAGAATGTAGATTAAAGATGTAGAAAAAGATCGTTTTAATTTATTATGCCGTTCTTTTTTATTATATTTTTCAGTATATGGTACTTTTCCATGTTACTTTTCAGTTTTACATGTTGATAATTTTGCTGCATTCTAAAAATATTTCTCTAATTACTGAAACATTAATTCCAGGTAAAGCCTTCTTTTGGTTAAATATCGCAATTATTCTACATGAGAATATTACTATGATAAAGATTAGCAGGTTTCGCCCACTATTATTATTCTATGACCCGTTTCTATAAGCAGCAGCTATCTTTCATATTGCAACTCAAATGACTCCAATCGTTATAGTTATATTAATAATTATTTTCTATAAAATTAAAATAAATTTGTGAGTAGTTCATACCACTAATTTTTAATCGTAATTTCTGAAAAAAAAAACCAGTAACGGTCCAATTCCTGATCGAGTAGTGAAATTATCTTAATTGGTTGTTTTTCTAATAGCCGTCTCATCTCCCCTTCGTCTTCTACATTTGTTCTGTAACTGTGCCCCATTTCATTAACTCGTCAACTTTTTTTACGGATTTCAAAGCAGCTGATTCCAAACATTTTAGTTTACTTAATAATGACACTATATAATATTAAAGTAAAAATATGAGTAGTATATATCACAATTTTCGAATAATAATTTCATATAATTCTTATTTCATTTAAAAATATCTCTTGTTTTATGGTACTAACACCGAAAGGGTTTGGTTTATTCAAATTGATATTGGTAGATCCATACATATTTTTAGTCTTACTTTTTACTACAATGGGACGTTTTCTTATCTGCAGTACTATAACGTGATTACGACAAGGCTTTCTCCTTTGACTTGATATCGATAGCCTTAGATAATTCAGATCTATTTACCAGCACTACGAACCTCATTCTTATTTTGGATTCTATCGCTCCAATCACAACATGGCTCATTCAACTTAACTTTTAAAAGCTTCATTCAGAAGCCGGTTTGCTTAGAACTGAGTACGGCCCCTAGAAATAGGAACTAATTTTGCACATCTTGTAAAGACATTGGCTATATGGCTCGGCAGACAGCGGGACTCGTGTCGAATGTTTGTAAAAAGCATATTAACCCGTCAAAAAAAAGGGAAATTTTAAATTGGGTTTACAAAGTGACTGGACTTTTCTTTTTTATCTCATCACGTGTGCTGACGAGTTAACCCTTAATTTATGACTGGTAGTTACCACTATTTCCGATTAGTAATTGTAGCAAATTTCGTAAATTCTTATTTTAATCCATACTTCTTCGATTAATATGTTTGGGAAGATTATAAAGTGGGTTTTCATTTGAATAGATCTTCAATTTGATTAGAGGTGATGGAATATCGAGCCTATAGATCTAGAGGCCCGTGCATAGCACGCCTGCTATACAGTTCAGCAGTTGCAAAATTTTAAACTTTATTCCACTAAATGTCCACTAATTTTTTATATTTCAAAATTTTAATTTTCGTTTAAACACCTTGCTTTGTTTTAAGAAAATAAAAACCGTTAAATTTTGCTTGAAATTCTACTAAATTATTGAGATATTTCAGAATTTCAAATTTCGTTTAAACATATTTTTGTGTATGCTTTTAAAATTTTAAATGTTACTTTTATTTCGGATAAATTTTTATACTTCCGGAATAAACGTTAATTAGGAATTTTGAAATTTTATTTAAGAAATTTGACTTGAATATTTTTAATTTGATTTTTTTAAAATCTTTCTCTATAACCCTTTTAAAATAAAATTTCTTGGTATAACGATCTATATAAGAATTCAAGAATTATAAATTAACAGTTTGTTAAAATATAAAATGTTTTGAAAAAAATATTAAACGACTACCTCTGTGCGTCGTGCGATCACATTTAATTACATGTTTTACCCGGATCACAGTGGGCTCAATTCTCGAAATGCTGGTCAAAATATGAAAAATTTGTTGAAATTGCATGAAACTTAAGGATTTATACAGCTCCTCATTTTTTTGCTCTCTTTTGGGAACAGCGGATTTTGAGTTTATTCTATCGATAATAATTTTCAGAAATTTCAAGCTATGTTTTTGATACTTTCACAAGAGTTGCTCTATACATTTCGCTAACACATTATGCAAATTATAGTTTGATTACGTTTACGCATGCGCGGTGAAACATCATTTAGTAAGTTTATTCATTTTTCATACAATTTTTTTAAAACTTTGTTTACAGAGTATTATATACAATGTTGTTTGTCATGTTTTCAAAAAAGAATTTTTTTTTACATTACGAATTCTGCAAAATATAAGCAAAATTTGGGACTCTTTTTATAAAAACCTTAATTTCTCTACGATTATTCATGCTAATCTCATAAAAATGAATACAATTTATTACACTTAATCATAATCAGCAGTTTGAATGCATTTGCGACATTAGTTTTGACAGGATTATCCAAAAGATCTCCGTTCTTTTTCAATTTGTTGATGGTCCCCTATGATGTTTCGAGAAAAACGTCTTTACGGAAACATATGACCTGTATTATTCTGTTTACACACCTGGCGTTTCAGAACAATTCCTATGTATTTTTCTAGATATTTAACAAAATGTCTAAAATTGCAAGCGGCCGATCTCTTTTGACCATATTTTAGCCATCTTTAACTTATCCCTCGGTACATTATTAAAGGACATTTTTTAAATTGCATCTTTTATATACTTATAAAAATTCCGGTGCTGTACTCATAGAGGTACAATTTCTATTTTCTTTTCTTAAATTTACTTTTCTATCTTTAGGGATCTCAGAAGTGATTTTTCATGGTGTTTCATTTTAAAACAAATTTCATACATCAGGAGTAAACTTGCACATTTTATAGTAAAGATAATTATTATTTTCCATTTTGAAATTTTGTTTGAAATCATTTTTATAGTATCACTGATTAAATAAATCCCTTACGATTGTTTATTTCAAACCCCTGAATTGTCTTAGAATATTTTAAGTGCATAAAATCATAAAAAATAGAAATTTATAGACACACATGTTTATATTTCATTAATTAAGATTAAGAAATAAGAAGTAAGAAGTAAGACAGGAAAATACCGGTAAGTTACAGTACAAAAACAGTTGTTTTATTGTCATGTAAACTATTTTTTTGTGTGGTAATATTTTCTTTCTTCGTTAGATATTTTCTACTTTTATTTATTGGAGTCATATTAGAATTTTCTTTTCTAAGAAAATATACATTTTCTATCAGTAGAGAAATAACTTATCGCAGCCACAAGAATATATTCCTGGTATTATTACAGAGTTTATCGACCTTGATTTATGTTTGGAATGCTGTTTCCTAAACTGTCGTAATTTTCCGAAATGTGTCTTTTCTCCGAGCACTCTATTATATATGCATTAGATGCGATTGTGAAAGTATAGATGCAGCGAAATGGTTCTATAGAATTGTTTTATCGCATATTGGTCAAACTTTCGTATTTTTGAGTACTAATATTTCTTAATATAAATATTTGCTTTATTTAATGACAGATTTTGTGATTGAATACGATGCAGATAACTGTTTGGAAGTAATGAATTTTAAAAATCGAATGTTTGGTAACTGTGCTATTACATTAAAATTCTGTTTTAAAATAGTGAACGATCAAAACCAATTCTTCACATTTCTTTTAACGTGTCCTAGAGACATATAATGGCCTATACAAAATTTCTAAAAGAAGACCTCGTATTTAAATGTAACGTATTAAAAATGATTTTCATCTAAAAGCATTGCTGATTAACAGTTGGATATTTTAAATGAATTATTTAGTCTGAGGATTTATTATTTAAGTTATATTGGAAACAAAAAGGTAGTAAATAACAATCCATATATTATTTTAGAAATTCGTGCTGAAAATGTTACATGCCTTGAATTTAGTAATTTTCAAATCTTTTCATTTATTGCTTAAAAAGCGTAGAAACATTAGGTTAAAAAGTATCCAAGATTAGAATCGAATCTGAGTTACTGACTATACGTATCAATGCTTTGTCATTAAGCTCTCTGGACGAGGCGGCCTAACTCTTTTCACTGTCGTCCTTCGATATGGCTGCAACTGCATCCAGTAACGATTCAGCAGTTATTCATAGTATGCTGCAGTTGCACCCTTGACATTAGATAACAGGATAAGTGTTACGTTTGGTATCGCCCAAATAGCCCCGTAGTTCGCCCCATTTAACTGATTATAAGCGTTAACGCTTTTCTAATGCAAAGCACTGCCGGGTATAGTCAGTGATAAGTTCAGTGATAGTTCAATCAGGCCTCAGTATTTTTTTCATTCGGTTTGCTCTGCCCTTCTTAACAAATAAAAAAATTTAAAATAAAAAAAAATGTTAGAGCTGAGAGAATTACCTACTCTCTTAGGCGTTGAATATAAATGTGAACGAAAAACCAATGTTTGTCCGCTGATCATTAACAAAAAAAATGTGACGACACAAAATTAATGGTATAGGATTTTTTTAATATAATGTTGAATAAAATGTTGAATAAATGTACCTTAATCCAAGTGTTAGACATACGTTAAATTGGTGAACCTGTACTTGTTGTCGAGGGTAATTCGAAATTATTTATGTAGAAAGAAACTGGAATTAGCTGATGGAATATATATGTTTTAAAGATATTTTCACTTATCTATTTTGAAAGGGAGTGATTGTTATTTTAAAAAGCTAAAAGAATAACTTTGCAGACATTTAGATAACCTTATATTTTCTGAAACAATTTTCCAGAAAAAACACTTAATTTTATATGAAGTGTTAAATTTTTTTCCCACTTTATCAATTTTTAAGACATAAAATATTAAATTAAGCAAAGATTATTTCTTGATGCTAATTGATGCTAGTAGATTGATTGGATAATTGATAAAATAAAAAATATCAGTCTTAAAGTTAGATTTTAAGATCTATATTTTTTACGTAATATTATCAATCTGTTTGTTTATTACAGTTTTTTTTTAAATATGATTGCATTTCATACTTATATAGGTTTAATATTTGGGATGGAGATTGGGGACCTCTCTAACAAATACCCTCCAAGAGAATATCTACTGACTTAATTTTCCGAACTGTTTTGTGATTTTTTTAAAAATTGATATAAGGAGCATTAAAACAAGTGCTGTCATAGTACTGCATTTAGATCAATGCATAGTATTGCATTGTCTCTAAACAATTTGAATATTTTTATCAACGAATGTTGGGATTTAAATTGGTCAAAATATCCCCGAAGTTCACTGTGCACGGCATGCACAGTAAATGATTGCGATTTATTGAAAATTGTTGTAAGTGATTGTGTTTTTAATAGTCGTCTGAAAAGTAAAAAAGAAATTACATCTATCCTTAAACAACTTTCGTTAATATGAAGCTATTTATAAGATAAATCAATTTTCATAAAATAGCGGCACTTTGAAGTTTATCAGTTTCTGATACTCAGTTGTATTTTGTTTATATTTGTGGTATTTTCCTTCACGAAAAATTCCATAATGTAAGTGTTATTCGTATTATTGCTATTCATGATATTCATGCATCTTTGCACTCCTTTCATACAATTTTTCTCTTGAAAATATTGATCCGCCACTTCTTGAAACTACAATTTTACACTTTTGTTTTACAATATTATTGTATAGGATTTAATATATAATAATATATAATATACTGTTTAGATTTTTCTATATTTTGAGATTTCTTAGTGGGGTCTGTATGCCAATTAGCCTTTACTTTAACATAGTTTTAGTATAATGATTAATGTTTAACATTATTATATGTCATCTTCATTTAGAATCTTGGTTAACCTATTAGCGCCCGAATTGTTTTCTTTATTAAAATTTAAATTTTTGATTTCCCATCACTTTTTAACAGAACAGTAGTTTGCATCTTGTGTTATCAAGAAATTTGTCTCATGAAGTCTACATGTTTATCTTCGTATTCACTGGTGTGAAAAGCACTTTCCTGTCCCTTAATCTAAAAATATGCCACTGGGCGTTAATTGGTTAATATCGTTTATAAATTTGTAAATTAAATTTTATTCAAAAATATTATATATATATAGAACTTGATTTAAGAAAAGTTTCAATTTTTTTCAGCTGCCAAACCGGTTTATTAAACAAGTTATCTTGATTTAAATATTGGAATAAAAAAAAGATACAGTTTTAAATGGTATACATACAACAAATGCAAATGATAGAATAACCTTTTATATAAAATGTTATAAGGTAATTTCTGATTAAACTGATTTAGATGAAAACTCTATTATATGCACGCGAAGGAGAAACTTCGAAAGCAAATCGAAATTAACTACTTTTGAAGTGATGGCTTTTAAATTGAAATTCATGCGAAAGTTTCGTATTTCGGAAATCTTCCTTCCAATAGACATATTATGGAGCAATAAATGTTTAAATATAATGAAGTTTCAAAATGTTATGGGCTGAACTGAAATGCAAGATTCACCCTCAGATGTATTCCTTACCCATTTATTGACAAAAATGTCAATCGCGCTTTCCATATTCTACGAAATTATTGGAAAACGCGAAACTCTTAGAAAACATAAGTAAATAACAAACAGTTTTTACTTTTAATTAATTGTTTTTTGCTTATTAATTTCTAGTGGAAAGATTTCTTTTCTTTAAATTTTTAAAACAGAGTAGCTCCAAAACAAGGAATAAATTTTGTTCAACTAGGAAGCTCAAAAAATGGCTGAACTATTTTATTGTACAATCAGAATTTCAATCAAATCCTTTTAAAAAACAATACAAAGATATTTAAGCATACTTTCAGAAAGCTTTTTATTAATAATTCAGCAAATAGTATAGTATTTGAAAATGTCTTTTTTGTATAATTCATTTTATTTTTAAATTACCTAAAGTATGATAAATATTTATACTAATTGTAAATAACTGATTGCTGTTATTTATGCTTTTTTAATATTAATTCTTGAAGAATTTTCAAACAATTATTTCTCCAAAACATTGTTGTTTATTTTTCAACTAGCAGTTACCCGTGACTGCGTTCACATAACATTTAAAGAAGAAATAATTGTTCAATCAAGCAAAAAAATTCGATGATGAAAAGCATGTGTAATTAACTTTTTATCGCGAATTTATGGTAAAAAAACTTCTGATAATCCCTATTTGCTAATTTGTTTGCTGGTTAAAATTTTCCTTTCAGCGATTAATACTAATAGATAGAAACATTCTTGAATTCTTTTGTTCAGCCCTGTAGTTTTCCAAGTGCTTTTAATACACGAAAGTATCTTTCTAAAATTTAGTTCAAACAAAAATATTTCATATTACTACCTAAATTACATTTTCAGAAATTATCATCCGAAGACAACTTTGTATCCAGTTCTTTGCGGGACCCTGTATATCATTTTATATATATATACTACAAACATTTCTTAGTTTACTAAATGCAGTTCAAAATAAAAATGCATATTTTATTTAAAAACCACCTCTAAGTAAATTACGCTCATATTCAGTAATTTTTCCGAGATCTTTTGTGTAACCTTGTATATCTAAATTTAATGATTTATATTACAACCAGTTGTACTCTCCATTTAATATGCATACATTTAGCGAAACTTAAAAGCACATATCATAATTCAAAATGCATTTCATCCATGCAACAGTCATCATCCATCATATACAGTACTTCGAATAGAATATATAATATTTGATATCTTTTGTGTGTTCCTGTAAATGCTATGCACTTCGTATTATGCATGAAATAACTCACATTAAGCCTCAGCAACGTATATCAATTTGATTATACATGAAATCGTTTACCACAATTAAAATATGTCAGAACCTGTTCCTCCCTTTATTCTTATGCAATGGAATTCTTCTGTGTAACCCTGTAAATGAATAATAAGTGTCCTTTTCACTACATACTTTACAAAATGCATATTTTAGTGCACTTTGTAAATGCATGTAAATTCGAATATGTTTCACAGGGTGTAACACCGTGAAATTTAATTAAAACAATTTTCCCCATAATGGCGTAATGTAAGGAAATTTTTTGACAATCCCTGTAAATAAACTAATCATGGTAGAAACTTTATTTTCAATAGGTATTCGTGCTAGGTAAACGTTAAGAACGTCCAAAAATTTCATGAAAATCGGGGCATATTTACGAAAGTTAGAAAGCGACCAGACAGACAGACAAACCGAAAGCATAATAACTTTTCAACTTTGTTCGAAAGTGTTAAAAAATCGAGCCAAAAATATATTAATCAGTAGTTTTATTTTCCGCCTTTTCCCCACAAAAATTTCTTCCATTGATAATTATGAGTTTTGAATAAAAATATTCATTTGTATGTAACTTATAACTGTAAGTAAAAAATACTTCTGATTCATTTTAAATATGACGTCATTATTTATCTCGCTCCATTAGCTACTGATATTCATACCCCTTGTATTTTTAACGACTGCTATAAAGTACCTGTTTTATTTCAACTATGACGTCACATTTTCATAAGTGAACCATTTTATTAAAAACATAATTCTTTTTCATTCTTTTTACTTTTAATTTATATCGCCATATTTTACACAAAAATTCCCATTAACTAAACAAATATCCTTGTTAAATATATTATAAAAAATACCCCTTTTATTTTTTTTTCAAACATGACGTCACATTTATTTTCTTTTAAATTATTTTATTATTCGCGTTTGAAATGAAATAGACGCCCTCTCGCGGACAATGTCTGAAACGAAATAGAACTGATACCGTGAGCATCTTCCGCTGAAATCTGTGTTTAAAAGGCTGATAAATAAATAAACAGTTCTATAATAAATAAATAAATAAACAGTTCTATAACGCATGCAACGTTGGGTTCTTTGTATTAAAATTATCTAAAATCAAAATTTTATACACAAAGTTTAGATCTATAATATAAAAAAGTGCATTTGACTTACTCATGGCAAAATAACATGACAGCAACACAATGCTTGCATGATTCGCTTGCTCCAGCTGCATGGAACAAACAACATTACGTAAACAAACGATTATCAGGTCTATACAACGCCACCTTTCGGTCATTACAAACGCGAATAGTTTTCCGTGTGGAAGTTTTTTTATTAAAAATTCATTGCTGCTGAAAAATTACTAATCCATTTTTTTATTTTCTTGGCAACAGGAAAGGAAATTGGTTAAATTTTATCTGAAAAATGCTTATTGATTTTGTATGAAAAATAATTAAATTTTGAATTATTAAGGAAAATATTTGAATAAAATAAATAAAAATTAGCCTATGTTCATTCCACTCCTATAACCTAGCCATATGCAAAGATTCAAAGACATTAATCCATCCGTAAGTTCATTCCAATTTTTTGGACACACTTTCACATTTATAATATATATAAGGTTTAATTCGACTTGTTTCATTTTTTAAAATATTTTTTAAACGAAATGATCTAAATGTAAATTAAGAATTAATTTCGTGCAAGGTTATTTTCGTCTCCATATAAGGAGTACAATGCAGATTCGTTAAATACCATAACAATACCAACTTAACATAATACTTAAAATTTCTAACTAAATCCGTTTTCGGATGCGTTGCAAAGGTATTGTGCCAAATAAAAACATTGTGCAGAATGTTTTGTTAAAATTTTTCAGACAAAAAATTATGTTTTCAAGACATATTTCAAAATATTCATTGAATTTTAAATTGTGTAGTTTTAAAGGTACAATGCCGAAAGTGTTTTGAAAATATATTGAATGTGTTGTTTCATAGTATTCTAAATTTTGTAATGCTTACAATTTGTTGTTAATTTCGTAACAAAGCGCCGTGCAACTCAACACAATTGTAAGAACATATTTTCATCAACACTGTTTACAACACTATTTCAACACAATTAACAACACTAGTTTTAGAACTCGTTTGGAATCTCGTTTAGAACTACTTCTCTAGATAGCAACACTTTTCCATCCTTTTAAGAACACAATCACAATACAAAAAAGATTTTGTATCTGAAGTTTTCTAATTTACAATACATTAATGTGTTGTTAATTTTTTGACAAAAATTGGTCTAAAATGTGTTTATATTTGTGTTTGGGAATTTGCGGTGTATATATTCTAAGACTTACTACACTACATGGTCAAAGCTGACCGGCCACATGCAATTTTACACCCTTTGTTAAATATCGAAATCAATATATGAGGAATTATCCTGAAACTCTCTGTGTGTAAACAGAATAATACACTATTTTAAATCGAATAAAAACTTAAATCGTTTACAATGTTGTTAATCAAATGTCATATGTACTACGTTTTGAAGGCTATGAAGAGACTGTTCAAAAGGATGTACTGCTTAGATTCACACAATACCTGTAAGAATATTTACGCTGTTTTTTAGAACAAGCCGGAAATTGCAAGTTAAACAAAGCAAATAAGATACGTTCGTACGATAACGAAGTTTTAGAAATATTTAGATGTTGGTGTAATAGTATGCAATATTTTGGATACAGTATAGCAGCCGAAATATTACGTGAAAATATTATTTGCTTTCTATTATACAGAAAGTAACTTTTAGTAAACCTGAGCAACGTAGGTAATTTCGTAAAATGTGAAATATTTTAACATAATTAAAATGCACCTCAAAGAATATTCTACTATATCATTATCCTATGGAAAACGCTTGTCTGGCCTTGTAAATTAATAACAAATATTCTTTGTATCACGCATTGTACAGATGTATATTTTAGTTTGTACCTCATTGATGCATATCAATTTTATTATGTTCGAAGGAGTGTAACATCATTAATATTTAGTAAAAACTGTTTTTTCTCATTGGTCACAATGAAATACTTTTGATTACCCCTGTAATTAATCTATGCACTTTGCTTTTCATAAAATTTGAAATGTCTCGACAAAATTATGCAACAATTACACCGGGTGTATCCTAAATTCGTGCAAACTTTAAAAATCCATAATAAAAGAAGTAATGCTCGGAAAATTTTTCAGCAAGTATCATGAGACGGATTTTGGATTTTTTTCCATGTATAATAAAAAAAGACTCCAAAAGTGAACGATAGACGGCGCTCACACGTCATACTGAGTTATTTTATGCAAATCATTCTAGCAATAAAATACCTGGCTGGAAATGTCATTCGATCTCGGCAGCATAGTATCGTTACCCGATCGAGCGCTGGTGGTTTAACTTTTCTGCAACTATTGCATTTTGAAAATTTCGTGCGGAGAAAGGACTTAATCGGCAAAAAAGCTCTATTTCATTGAATGGGATGCTCAATTTAGTAGATGTTTGGAAGAAATGGGAGTGTCTGTTTGCCTTCGCCTCGTTTGCATAAAATGTTTCAAAATGACGTGTGAGCGCCCTCTATTGGTTATTTTTCGTATCATTTTTCATTATACATAGGAAAAAAATCCAAAATCCATCTGATCATCTTCGTGCAAACAAAAAATCTTTCCGAGCGTTACTTCTTTAATTATGGGTTTTTAAACTTTGGACGAATTTATGACGCACCCAGTATTTTTAAGATTTCAAAAGATTTGGTTGGATAACTTTTTCTCTGCTACAGATGTACGGACTAAACGAGGACGACTATAGGTGCTACGTATTTACATAACAACAAACGCACCATAAAACTGAATTTACTTTTGCATTCATCCAATATGTTACAGTTTTTGCCGCAGTAAATGAATGTATTTGTATATATTATAAATTACCAGTTACAGAAATATATTTTTCATTGCTACCTTGCACCACTTTTTCGAAACCAATTTTTTTTTACACTTTAAGAACATTTGTAAGAAAAATGTGTTACAAAATGTATTTTTTTTAAGTGGGTTGAATAAAATATAAAAATAGTTGCCTGGAATTTAAACTTTCGCATATCCCTATATATAAGAATTAACGCATCTATACTGATGCTTCCAAAAAGAGAAATTTCTAAAATATAATATCAAATACACTACATTTTACTTACTTCGAGTACATTCTAAAAATTCTCCTCTTTTCAAGTTTAATAAATTTTATACTTTTATAAAATATTTCTTTGCATTGTTTTGTCATTTTCTTGAGAAACATTCAGTCTCAACATATTCATTTCGCTTACATCATTTTATTTTCTTAAAGATTGAAATATTAATGTTACGTAATTTTGTGATAAAGATTACAAAGTTATTACAGGCGTTATAATATCGTGGATACCAAACATGCTTGTTTTTAAAAATGTATAAACTTATCGTGCATTACAAGTTATTGATACTTTCATTAAATGTATATTCAGAATTCTTTTTTTAATATTTAATTCCAACAATATATTTCACCTTCATTTTTACCCTTCGTTCTTAAAAAGTGAAATTATATAAGTGATGTTTATATCAGACATCAAATTATCAATGATTTTTGGGAATACTAATTTGTTTTTTAAATGTTTAAATTACCGTATATCTTAATATATTTTCCACAAAAGATATTTCGAAATATTTAAAAAATAAATTGAATTTTTATTTTTGAATTTCACCTCCATGATTCTCTGTCCATAAAACAAGAAACACTAATCTCAAGGGTTTAGTTTCATAAATTTTCTCAGTATATGTTAAATCGTATAAATTTTAAAGAAGGTTTTTAAAAAGAAATTTAGGATATTTAACTGCCATGCATTTATCAAAGCCATCTAAAGGTAAGAAATTTTCTCTAAAGAATATTTTTCAAATGATTTGTAAGTATCTTTTTGATGTATCAAATCATTAAATTAATCATGTGGAAATGTGGAAGTGGTTTTAAACGTTATTATTTTACTTTTACAATTACTAGAAATTAATAAAATAAGTTGAAAATATTACACTTTAAGTAAAATAAATTAAATTTCATTTATATTTATTCCAGAATGACTTAAAAAGTTTTCTATAATAAAATAGCTTTTTTTAAAAGTGCACATATTTTTCGAAACTGTATATATATACCGGGTGTCCCAAAAATGACTGATGGATTTTAAAATTCAATAACTTGCAAACGGTGACAGCTATTTAAAAAAATTTTGCAGGAGGGTTATGTATAATATCAGGAGTTTTTTTTTACCGCAATTTTTTATTTTAGTCGCATATCATACAATAGGTGGCGCTGACGGCGATTGAAGGCCAGGTCGACGCTTCACTTTGCACTGATCACCTGGCCTTGAATCGCCGTCAGCGCCACCTATTGTTTGATATGCGAACTAAAATAAAAAATTACTGTAAAAAAACTCCTGACATTATACATAACCCTCCTGCAAAATTTTTTTTAAAATAGCTGTCACCGTTTGCAAGTTATTGAATTTTAAAATCCATCAGTCATTTTTGGGACAACCGGTACATGTGAAAATACAAGAAACTGTGTATATTTTGTAAACATACATCTGCTATAATATTTTTAGAAATTCTTTTGAAATTCTAGCTAAAAGAAAAATGGATTTTAATTGAAAAATACCATAAAACCGATTGCACATAACAATATTAGTATTCTATGATAAAAAGTTTCTAAATCAATTAGGTTTTTTAAAATCACAAGATTTAAAAAGAAACATCAGCTTTTCATAAACATTTTAATAACCATTTTCAATTACTTAAGAAAAATGTTGCACAATATCATTGTTAAAAATACTCAAAATATCTTATATTTTACTGTCACTTTCACGAAAAATATTTTAAGAATGTTTTAAAAAATAAATTGAATTTTTATTAAAGCATTTCACCTCCACCGTTTTCTGCTCTTAAAACAAGAAACATGAATCTAAAGGAAGTAAATATCAAAGAGCAGATAAAGTATTTTTGATTCTTAATTAGTTTCATAAATTTATTCAGTGTATAATTGTTAAATCGTATAAATTTTAAAAAAAGTTTATATAAAGAAATTGTGGATATTTAAGTACCGTGCATTTATCAAAGTTATCTAAAGTTTAAAAATTTTCTCTAAGGAATTATTTTCAAATGATTTTTAAGTATCTCCTTGATATATTAGATCTTTAAATTACTCGTGTGGAAATATGGTACCGATTTTAAATATTGATATTTTACTTTCAACATTAGAAGAAATTAATAAAGTAAATTGAAAATATAACACCTCACATTAAACGCACATTAAACATTCATCACATTAAACATTTTATAATATTTTTTTGCACGCTTTTCAAGACAGTGTACACATATTTTGTAAACATATATCTGAACGCAGTAATATTTCTTGAAATCCTAGCTTAAATAAAAATGATTTTAATGAAATACTATCATAAACCGATTCCAAGTACACGATTAGTATACTATTGTAAAAAGCTTTTTCTTAATTAGATTTTTAAAATCACAAAGTTTAAAAGAAACACCACTTTATCATAAATACTTCAATAAGCATTTTCTGTTATCTAAGAAAGATGTTAGACAATGTATTAAAAACTAATATTTTTTTCACATGTTTTGGTTCCAATGAAGATAAAAATCATAATCATAATGTAAAAATTCTAATCGTCCACAAATGACATGTGGTATGTTCGCGTGTCATTTCTAATTGAGCTTCAGGCGATTTGTATTTTTATATTATGAATTGAAAACGAAACATGTCAAAAATAATTTTTTTATATTGTATAACATTTTCACTGTAAAACATTTGTGTAACGTTACTCCATAAAACTTGTGACGGCTTTGCTGCCTCCAATTTTATGGGATACTTTAACCGATATAATCGGCGTAACATAGCAATGTTACACGAGTAGTATATGTTTAAATTATATAATTATATAAGTGAAAAAAAAATACTACAAAAAATTAAGGGGTAGCTTCGCTGCCCCCCAATTTTTTGGAGTGACGTTACGCAAATGTTTTACAGTGTTGCTTAAGTAATAGAAAATGTTTATTAAAATGTTTATTGAAAAGAGTAGTTTATGGCAGACTCTAATACAAGAGCGGAAAAAACTGTGTAAATTGAGCCTGTCTGTGGCAAAACCCTATTCAAAGATTAAATTTTTATGGTTTTGACAAAATGAATATAACATAATTATCTCTCATAACATGGTAACACGTTTTGAATGGAAATTCTTTATGTACTTTTGTAAATCCATATTTCTTGGCTCTTTTGTGCATTATTCTAGAATTTTTTTAAAATTATTTTGCATGCTAAATTTTGGAACATTTGTATTCAACTGAAAATCTTTGCAAGTAGCAGTAATAGAAACTATATAATGACACCACTTGTAGTGTAAGAGCTTGCGACAAAAATATTACAAGTGATTTGTAAATGCCTATTTTTTTATTAACTTACATTTAGGATGTTAATAAATACGCTACACGTTTTAATCTTTTCTGTTTGTTAAATACAAATAATATTGGATTCATTTTTCTATTTACAGGTTTCAGGGGTTTGGGATCTCAAAAATTCTCTTAATGCAAAATTTCTGTCATTCCATATGTGTATGTCTGTCCTCTTTGTGTCATTTTTGTATAATGTTTAGAATTAAACCAAATTTCATAGATGTGTGTTTGGCTATGACCTGCAGGTTCCACTTCATTTTCGAAATATTCCGCCGGAAAAGGTTTCACTATTAGCGATTTTTCTATCAATTTTATTGTTATATTATAAAAATTATTTCAACTTTTACATTGTATACCTCCGCAAGTGAACATTAAAACAAGACTTTTGTGAAATTATCTCGCTTTTTCTTAGTTTTATTGCATATCGGCTGTTCATTCACCGATAGGCACTTCTAATTTAGCCATTTCAGCGATTTGCAAGCATAAGGAAAAATGTCAATTTTATTAATTATCAGGATTGAGATTGACTAATTTTTCACTTTAATAATAAAATGAAGTAAAAAATTAAGATGCAAATCAAAGTTTCTGTAGTATTGAAGCAAAAAAAATTAAAATATTAACATGTATAACAAATTTTGAAATATTAGCTATGAAGAAGATAAATGAATTTGGAATAATACAAGTTTTGGAATTGGCTCATTTAATTATGTTATAACCTCAACTATAAACTCTATTGTTAGTAAATTTTTAAAATTGTTTCAGAATGAATGTTTTTAAAAAGGTATGTAAAAGTTCTAATCTGAGATGATAACAGTCAATGAAATCAGAAAGTTACACGCTGTTAGGAACACAGTACTTTTATGCAGTGAAAATTATAGGCTCACACTTCAATCCTAAGTCAGATTTTTGATAAAAATAATGTTAATAACAAAAAATACAACCTACATAACTTTTTGCGTAAAATGTAACGTTATCATGGAATGTCATTGAAGTGGTCTCCTAATAATTTTAAATAGCATGGAAATTCATAATTCAATTTATTGATTTAATTGGTAATAGCTACATATTTCCCTTACCGTGTTCACTTCTATTGCTTTTCATGATGTCATTCTATTTTACAGAAAGCAATGTAAGCATTCATCACTATCAATCATTTTTGTATATACATTTTGGTTTTTGTTAAAATTATGAACAATAGTTATGTTTGGAAATAAACACCATGTATTTCTGAGTAAATAAACGGATTAACATGCTAGTTACTTTTAGAAAAATTGATTATTGTAGTCTGCTCTACCATGATTTAAAATTTATATTTTAAGTTTTAACACCTGTATATATAATTTGCAAAGTCTTAGAGTTGGTACATTCTCAATTCATGGAATAGAATTTCAATACGAAATTGTCGCACAATATTTTGATGGAATTCATTATGTAAATAATCATCATGTTCGGAAACAATGCTTGCACAAATTTAAAATTATAATAAAATACGTGTAAAGTTTTATTAAAATTAAAAGATATTTATATTCTGTATATAAATATTTATGTTCTGTATTTATATTTAACTGTATATTTTTTTTTATAAAAATAACCATTATACAGTATTTAACAATATATGTTGTCATTTGTATTAACACAGGACATAACTGCTCAGAACGTTTTGCGAGAGCCGCGATAGTGTTGAAAACGGTACATGTGTAACAAGTGAACATTGATTTCAGTAATTAAAAAAATATCAAATTGGTATTTTTTTATATTTGCATAGTCATTTAAAGACTGCAATTATCATTAAAAACACAAAAAAATATTCAAATTGTTTCGTTTTAAAAGATAACTCATTACAGTTTCATTGTGGTGTAATGAGAAAACTACATATTCACTTTCTACAGTATAAAATTTCAACCACTCAAATTAAAGTTTTCAGTGAAGTAAACACTGTTTTATCCGCATATCAATTTTAAGATAAAAAATATATTTTACGTAATGAGGCATAATAAATATTTTAATTTGGCAGCTAATCATTCAACTAATCATCAATGATACATAAAGAGAAGGTCGGAATTATGTTTCGTATTGAAGTAATTTTATACCTAAACTAATATTTATTCATAATTTTCAATTTTTTTTTTTTTACCAGATGCATCCAACTTGGCAGGGGTCTCAGCGTCCCTAAAATTTCACACTTTTCTACCAGTATTTTAAATCAAAGTTCTTCTCAGATTCCTTTAACATCTACAATGAAATTCTATAATAAATATTATCGTTTTAAAATTGTGCTAGGAAAGTGCGAAAATTTTAGGGACGCTGTGACCCCTGAACTTACGTAAACCAAAAAAATAGCCTCATATTATTTTAACTTGAAATCCAATTCAAAAATCATAACAAAAATAAGAATGACACTAAGAGTGATACATGTCCTGAAAGAAAATTTTCAGCTCATATCTGGTATTTAATGCACCGAATCTGCAAGTAACAATTAGTAATATCAGAATGCGACGGGCAGAATAATTGCAGAATGAAAAGGGGGAATTTATAGGCCAATGCCGCATTTTTTTTCGATAATTAGATCATTTTTACTCTTATCATTAAAGAAATGATTTATCCCTCCAATGGACCTATGGACCTGAGAAAATGAAAAAATATTTTAAGTCTTATAGATATTTCATTATTATTGATATATATTGATGTATTGACTTTTTTTCGCTGCCAAAAGTAAGATAAGATTTCATATTGCTGCCCCTGTCCTAATAAAAACTTTGCGTACGCTAAGAAACCTGAAAATTTCCGTAATTAATTTATCAATTTATTTTCATAAAATTTATTTGAACCGAGATATGATAACGTTAAAGGAACTTAAAAAAATAAGAAACATCTGGAATAATTGAGATGCTTAACATACATTTTAAATAGCAGTCTTTTTGGAATTTTCAACAAATGACATCTTTATTTTAAGAGCGATGATCACCGTATCTTTTACTGAGTGATTATATTTGATTTAGTTTTCAATGTTTTCGAATGTGATTTCCGAGTTGGGATGGAATATTTAAACAAATTTGATTGCTTTATTCTTTGCATGTGCAATCGCTTACTAACTTTAATATCCGTATACACTATATTGCCATTGATTATGGGACACTTGCGATTTTAGACATTTTACTAAATATCTAGAAAAATACATTAGGAATCATCTCGAAACTCTTAGTGTATAAATATAATAGTATACGTCATACATCTCCATGAAGATTTTTTACCGAAACTCCATAGGGGACCGTCAACAAATTAAAAAAGAATGAATATCTTTTGAATAACCCTGTCAAAACTAATGTAGCAAAATCGCTCAAACTCTAGATTATGATTGAATGCCTTATTGTAATACACTGTGTTCATTTTTATGCAAATAGCATGCATACTCGCAGAGTAATTAAGGTTTTTATAAAAATGGCCCCAAATTTTTCTAAGTTTTTCCCTTATACTTTTCAGAGTTCTTAATATAAAATAATATTTTTTTCAGAAAATATGACAAACAACATTGCATACAGTACCCTGTAATCAGAATTAAAAAATAATAAAAATTGTATGAAAAATGAGTAGGTTTACTAAATAATTTTTTACTGCGCATGCGTCAACGATATCAAAATTTCATTTGCATATTATGTTAGCTAAATGTATAGAGCAACTTTTGTAAAAGTCTCAAAATTATAGCTTGAAAATTCTGAAAGTAATCGTCTATAGAAAAAGGACAAAATCCGTTGTTTCCAAAATGAAGCAAAAAAATGAGGGATTTTATCCGAAAGTATTCGTAACATCCCGTATTGTGTATTCTATATTGACACTAATCAATGAATATATGGATACAACCCCTCTTGTTTTTGCTTCATTTTGAGAATAACGGATTTTCAACTTATTCAATTGACGATTATTTTCAGAATTTTCAAGTTATGATTTTGTGACTTTCACAAAAGTTGCTCTATACATTTAGCTAACATAATATGCAAATGAAATTTTGATATCGTTGACGCATGCGCAGTAAAAAATTATTTAGTAAACCTATTCATTTTTCATACAATTTTTATTATTTTTTAATTCTGATTACAGGGTACTGTATGCAATGTTGTTTGTCATACTTTCTGAAAAAAATATTATTTTATATTAAGAACTCTGAAAATTATAAGGAAAAAACTTAGAAAAATTTGGGGCCATTTTTATAAAAACCTTAATTACTCTGCGAGTATGCATGCTATTTGCATAAAAATGAAGACAGTGTATTATAATAAGGCATTCAATCATAATCTAGAGTTTGAGCGCTTTTGCTACATTAGTTTTGACAGGGTTATTCAAAAGATATTCATTCTTTTTTAATTTGTTGACGGTCCCCTATGGAGTTTCGGTAAAAAATCTTCACGGAGATGTATGACGTATACTATTATATTTATACACTAAGAGTTTGGAGATGATTCCTAATGTATTTTTCTAGATATTTAGTAAAATGTCTAAAATCGCAAGTGTCCCATAATCAATGGCAATATAGTGTATTTCCATCTGATTACAACCTGAATTCCTGTGAGTTCCGTTTCCTCATCATTGAAATTTTGTTTATTTCCTTCAGTAAGTAAAATTCAGAAAATATAATATTTGTTTCTATTAAGGAAAACGAATCTGCCATTTACAAGTTAGTTTTTATACAGACTCGCATTTACTTTTTTTTACTAATGTTCATAATGCCCTTTTTTCTTTCTGTCACTTTACTTTTTCTTCTCACCTACCTGTTACGGAGCCAAAACAATATTGCATTAGTTAAAATATTGCATAATGCGAAATAAATTTTATTTTGAAAAAATTGAATTGTGCTGTTCATGAATCCTTTCAAAAGAATGAAAATCATTCTGCCTGACCTGAACTTATATTTATATTTGTTTTAATAATAATATTTCTAATATTATATATTTAGGGAAAGATTAGTTATAATTTAATTACATTAATCTATTAAATAAATTGATAATTTTGAAAACTTTTAGAAGTCTTTGAAAGTCTTTAATAAAAATACTTTGTAATTTTTTTTTCATATTTTACTTCAAGCTTGGTTTGAGATGTTTGAGAGTTAAAAAAAATATTATTTTATTTGATTTGCTATATCTTTTGTATAAATTTCTCCTGAAGTTTATCCATTTATAGATATAATATCTTTTTTTCTCAAGGCCATTTGAAACCCTAAATGATTTATTATTATTTGAAAATGGATTTATTGTGTTAAGAAAAAGAAAAACAAGAGACCCTAAAAACGACAAAGCTGGAAAGACAAATTTCAAAAGTTTCACAAAAAGTTTTTAGAGCAAAAACGTGTTGTTTTTTAGATATGTTTTTCTGTTGTGAGGATATAATTTAAAGGAGTAACTTCATCCGGATTTACAGTTTGCGAACAAATAAATAGCCTTTAATCTGAAAAAATGCTACTGTGAGTTTATAATTGAAGAAAAGTTTTTGCTACCGTTCATCTTTGAAAAGAATCTTTTTATTTGTTAGTTACCAACTTTTTCAACTGTGTTGATCGCACACTAAAAGTTTGCTAGTCAGGCTAGCCGCTGTGGAAATTATTTTATATTTCTCTTTAGAAATTTGAAAAATACTGATCACCAAGATCCGTATCATTTGACATCTATATGTCGGAAATTACATTTGTACTTTTTAAATATGAAAATTATTTAAAGAAATATTTAATACTGAATTTGGTTAAAATTCATGCATTAAAAAGGTTAAAAGGAGCAAAAATTATACATAGGAATTTAATCATTTCCTCTAATAATACACACAAAATGTATGCAATGTGCAGATTGCTTTTTTTTAAATTTGACTCATTGTTTTAGATTTAAATTTAAATTTTCAGCATTTCGAGAGACATAACACATTTCAGAAAAGACTGCTATTTTAAATTTGTGTCAAGTGTAGTAAAGGGGGAAGGAAGAATATTTTTATCAAATGAAAAAAATATTATTTACAAGTGAATATTATAAACAGAAAAATATATACTTCAAATTAGATTTAAACAATTACATTTAAAAAAAGAAAAATATTAAGAATTACGTTATAAAAATTTTATTTACAATTAAACTTAGAAAAAAGAAACAAAACTTTAAAATAATAAATTCATTAGTATGTGTCACAAGAAATAGTTAGAAAAAATTACGTTCTATTTAAAATGGCCAAAAAAACATTGCCAAACAGTTTAAACTTAAAAAATATTTAAACGAGACATTTATTTGATATTTCAATGTTTCGTGGTGATCATTTTAATTATTGTAGCCGATTCTATAGCAGCTCAAATTATAATTTATTTTTCAAACAATAAAAAAAATTCGCTTGAATATTTAAAAAAAGAAAGAAAACATTGCCGAAAGTTACGTGTGATTACAACAATATATATCTTTTTAACAATTTTCAAAGATATTGCGTTGTTAGAAAATTCCGGGTAACAAACACTCTGTTGAGCTAGTTCTTTGTTTATTAGCCTATTTTCATATGCTTAACTCATTTTATTGTAGGAAATAAGAAAGCAGCCATTAACAGCAGCTGATTCAGTCTTAAAATTCTCCAGTAAAAGGTATATGGATGGAGATCACCATCCTTCTTTTATAGCAGAATGGGGGGATTCTCTCATTAGGTTTTTCGATTAATCTACAATTTTGTTATCATTAAAAATTATATATATTTTAATATTATATTTTATTACTAATCTTACACGGTACAACTTTCACGAAAAAAATCAGCAGTTTTAGTAATGTATTCCGAGAACCTCACTTTCAATCCTATTCCATCCATTGCAGGAATGTGAGCACTTTTTACAATTTTTATTATAATCTAAACGTTTGAAAAAATAAAATTCTATCTTATTTCTCATATCTTTCTTTTTCTTAAATAAACAGTTAACTTTATCACTAAATGCATTGAATCTACTTTGATTTTACCTGAAAAACATTTTTAATTCTGTATCTGTAAAAAAAAGTGCGTATGTTGTTAACATAAAGGTGCTATTTAGGTAGACTGTGGGAAGTCTTGCTCCAAAACAAAGCACTTTATTTTATTTTATATTATATTTTAAAAAATAAGTTTATAAATTGTTATAAAATGGATCACTAATTTTAAAAATGGAAAAAATAAGTGTTTCGGGCATTTATAATAAGTGTTTTTATGTGTAAAGCATACTTCTTTTCATAAGTATTTAGAGAATTAAAAGCTAAGTATACTAAATAATAAAGTAGGCAAGGGGTATCCATAAAGACTGGATTTTGCTACTAAAAACTATAAAATAGACTTCTATATTCTAAAATGTAAAATAGGTGTTTATTTGTGATTTAGCACTAAATCGGGCTATTAGATGGAAGATAAATAGATTTAATAAATTTTCCCATTGCCCAGTTCTATCCTCAATAATTTAAATCAATTATATAGCAATTCAAGTATATTCGTGTGAGTAGAGAAAAACATCGGACAGACAAGTGCAATTCATAAACACATTTTAACAACAGTAGAATTACTTATAAATATGCCGGCAAAATGCCGAATACTCAGAAATTTGGGATAATAAGGAGGAAAAAACCTATATAACGTCAAACGATATTACAATTTTACAAATTATCGCTTAATTGTTTTTTCCACATCGCATTTTACAACAATCAACAGAAAGAGAGAGTAAAATAGCTATATTTTTTATTTTTTTTTTTATTGTGAGGCAAGTCTGCTTTCCAAATGATTGTCGTTCTTTCATTTCTAAGTCCCAGTGCATTTTCAGCATTAGTACATGAATCTCCATAGATTTTCCTTGGTATTTAATGTATTTTAACGTGATTTCTGGAGATTTAACTTTACAGTTTTTCAAAATTCTGAGAAGCTTAACAATTGATTCTTGATAATCTATTGTTATTTCGTTGTCACCACAGTTGACCAGAGAATGAATTACTTCATTGATTATTTCATTCTGATAATCATTGCTCGTGAAATTTTCAATTTTCAATCACCCAATTCCTGGATGGAAAGATCTTTTAAACGACGAATTCGTTGGGCTAACGGTGAGAATGCTTTCTTCGGTTACATCCATACTTTCCGTTTCCATAAATTCATCTTTCTCTTTGCCAAACTATTTCTCCCGTGGTTTAGAATTGTTGTAGCCCTAAAAGTCAACCAAGACACTAGCAACCAAATAATAATTTCATTCAACATTAATTCTACAGTGTTAACTTTCAATTATTTAATTACTTTTTGTCTTGTCCTTTTTACTCAGAACAATCAGTGTAAAAATATTTCATTTCCGGATATCAGTAAGATGTGTATATCTGTGTTTAGACACTTAAGAAATAGAAAACTGCCAAGAGGCAATTTATCAGAAGTCAAAACCCTTTATAACGACTTCATGAAAGTGGCCGCCGCAAAGACAGACATACGTTCATTAAAAAATTCGTATCTGTATTCACAATTATAATGTTCTGATATTTTGATATCTCTTGAATGTTCTTGAGTTATGCTACAAAAAGATTCGAACAAAATTGTTTGGTGACAAAAGATCGAGACATTTTTACGGCGACAATACAGAATTCAGTTAAGTACCATTACACACATTGTTACGCTGCTTTCCTGTAGTCATGTCATGCGTTATCCTAAATAGTTACCAGTCAGTTTTAGAGGTAGACTTGCATCCCATTTTGAACTTGCAAAAAACAACAGGATACATCTCTGGTAATTGCTCCAAGTTGTATAAAAATATTGGTAGCCATCGAGCATAGTTGGTTCTATCAAGAGCAAATATCCATGGACAAATTTACTCCAAAATGGAAATAAAGTGTGTCAAATTGCCCTGACAAATACTGTGTACAAAATCTAAAAACAGAAATTCTAATGCTGTTTGATGCTATGCAATATTTAAACTGAGTCGATTTTTCTAATCTTCTCTAAATCCAATCCTCAACTGTTTCATCTATCTCTTATTCAGTTTGATTTTGATAGAATCTCTCCAATAGGACTTGCAGTATCATAATCAAAACCTCGTGAGCGCATCGGTTTCTTTTCATGTGCGGCAACATTCCTTCCTTTCTTCCAAATATTGCTACATTAGCTTCTGAAAGTTATTAGCCCATCTATTTCTTTCAAGACATTTACCTATATGAAGCTACCTAACAATACTATGAATTTTTCTTTCCCATATTTATACGGCACAACTCACTGAAGAAATTTCAGTAAGAAGTAGACGGGTTGATCAGGTGTAATGGCAGGAATTGTTTGGGGAAAACAATAGCACACACAATATTTGTTGCATGTCTGACAACCGATATGTATTCATTAATCATTCTGGGAGCAAGATTGTCCAGCAACTGTTTTTCGTTAAATTCATCTGTTCTTTTTTGGAAAAGTAAGAAGCACACCGGTGTTACTGCTTGACATTCTGCAAATTTCCTATCTTCGTTCAACCACTCGGCGAATTTTGGTGAAAGTTTATATTCTTCAGCTCATTGTTCACTGTACTCATTGGAACTTCGCTTCTGAATTTTAGTTGGTTGGTTGGTTGTATAGATTTTTATTGCACAAGGTTTCTTTATGGACATGCTGCGCTTGAATTTTAGAATTGGGATGCAATGTCATGTAGTTTTATGGGAGTCGTGCTGCCATGGGATTTTTCTTTTTTTAAATATAGTTTCACGTACTCTGAAATTTCTGTCTTCCCGGATACATAATGAATCAAAGAAATGGAAATAACGTGAAAAATGTTTAGTGAAATGTTATAATCGATATTATCTATTGCCCTACATGTGAAGCAAGTGAATTTTAAGCAGGTTAAATTTGTCAAAAGCGAAAAGTATTCTACTGATGACTTAATACGTTAGAAATCATTGCAAATGCACCAATATTTAATATTGAGAACATAAAAATGATTTACTTAACAAATAAAATTTTCAAAGGTTTAATATATTTTCAAGTTATTGAAAAGGAAAAGTATTTTCGAAAAACACAGCAAAAGTTTTAAGATTTTTTTTTCTTGAAATAAACCATTTGTTCCTTAAATATCAATATTTCTGCAACAAAATCCTATACGATCATTGTATATATATTTTATATAATGCACATGCTTTTTAATAATTTGGTACAAAAATAAGTCGATAAAATCAACGTGCACCATAGCTGCCATATGGAATTAAACCGTGATAATCCCCCCCCATGGGTGGGGTCGTCTTAACATCTGATAAATTGATTCCCAGTGATTTTTTGTTCCTTAATAAGTATATAAGTGATGAGTAAAATCTCATACTGGTATCCGGAAGTGAAGTATTTTGGTGAAATTTGTCGCAAACGTACTGACTATTTCTAATTTCGCCTGTCATTATCCACAATAAGTTCCTACGATAACTTCCTACGCGTTCGTAATTATATAACTACAAAGCACCCAAAGTCGCCATCTTCTCCGTCTGTTTGCATATAAAGTGCAAAAACAACTCAACCCTATAGAAAATATGTGGAGTGTTCTCTCTCCCTTGCAATTTATCCAAATGGAAACCAGTTTTCTTCAGTTAAAGGTTTGAAAGATGCCATTGAGAACGTGTGGTATAAAATTGGACCAGAAACTACATTGTAAAAAAAAATTCAAGAGGTTACTAAAAATTTCTTAGTAAATTTGTATCCCACAGAATTTTTTAGTAACCATTACAAACTTTTTTTGCAAGTGAAACAAGCATTTCTTTTGTAAACTGAACAAAAGAATGTTTTGTATAACTAACTTAAAAATTTTTAGTATGAGCCACCAAGAAAATTTTAGTAATAGCTCCAAAACTATTTTTAATAACCATTACGTGCGCCTGAAAGGGAGGAGCTTCTTTCGGACTTCTGAAGCGGAAGATTTTCGGCAAAACCGCAATAGATGGCAACACCAAATATTCCTACCTGCTCCAACAGGATTTTCATAAACCCTTTACTAACGAGACACTACATACATTCAGGGCGTATTTGGCGGTGGTAAGTTTCAAACCCGGGACCTTTTAGCCTGGAGTCCGTTATTATAACCACTATGTTATCAAGGCCACACGAACTGAGTTTTAGTAAGAGCTATTAAAAATATAAAACTATTAATTCTATTCGTTGCTGACTTTTTTCTAGTAATTCTTACAGATTTTTTTGTAACCGACTAAGATTACTAAAAATGTTTTAGTAATTACAAGGATCACTAAAGTTTTTTTAGGAGATCGATCTTTCTTTTTTTACAGTGTATACAGATCTTCATTTTATTGGCAGAAGCCCGTATATATAAAGTAATTCTGAAGAACTGAACAATAATCAAGTAATATTTTTTATATTCCTGTTCTACTAACGGCTAAATATCTACTGTACATAAAATTTTGATGTACTCTTTTTTTATATAAATTCTGTTATAATTTTAAAATATAAATCTGTTGAATATCTTTAAAAACTACAATACATAAGTCATGCGGAAAAGAAAATAACTTTTAGCCAATAATAAAATTATATTTTGAAAATTTGTATTTGAACTTAAACTTTTCATAAGCACTGTAATTAATAATTTAAAGTAGATTCTCACAGTTTGAATCATACAAGATAAAAAGTGTACAAAATTAATAAAATTTCTGCAAAATTCTCGGAGAAAAAGTATTTAAATATCACAAATTACATACTATTCTTATCGCAAAAGTGCATGTAAGAAAATATACTAAGCACATTATTAAATTTGAAACAAAACAGTATATGTTTTAGAAAAAAGACGTACAATATATTTAAGTGAGAAAATTTTTTTCAAAACAGCAAGAATTTAAAAATAATGCATATATTTGTCACAAACTAGATGAACAGTAAAATAAAAATTTAAAACAGAACGGTATAGTTTTCGAAACATTACTGAATAAAATTTCGAAATGTACTAAATGCTTCTACATCAGAAGATTTAATAATATATATATATTTTTTATACCTGTCTGCAGTAATTCAATTTTTCTATATTATAAAATTATAATCTGGAAGTCCTCTATTTTATTCACTAATGAAATAAAGCGAAGTAATAAGGAAAACTATCTTGTTAAATTACTTATATTTAACAGTTTTTTATAATTTTAAACGAAGAAAATTAAATTTAATACATAAATATATTGATATTTAATATTCTAACATAATATAAACAATAGTGTTTTACTTTTAAACATTTCATTACTTGTTTCTCTATCTCTGTCTCATTTTCTTCTTATAATTAATTGTTTTAATAAGCACAGAGTAGTTATAATTATCAAGAAATATAATTTATAATTTCATGTATTTGTACTTGAGGCAATCCTTTGAAAATTGGCATTATTAACGAAATAGAATATTTTAAAATTATTATAAAAAATAACATCGATCATGTAAAGTACAAAATCAGATGAAAACGATTTTTTTCCTTAAGACACGAAACTTTTTTTTTGTGTATTTTCTCTTTTTAGAGTTTAATTGATTTATGGCGGCCCACAAATGTTTTCATGGGGAAGACAGGGAGGATCAGGAAAATGTGCCAGTTTGTGACGAAAGAAGTTTGAGGAAGTAAGAAGAAATGTGACATTATACATTTTGGTTAAAATAAAAACATTAAAAACCAGCACATAAAATTTGTAAGTTACTTTTAAATTAAATAATTTTGTATTCATAAAGTAAAGATAAGACTTAAAGCCAAATATATTATATTAATATAACTTTATTTGAAATTCCAAAATACTGTGGTTATCAGCTGCTTTATCATATCAATATTTTATTACTATAGTATATTAATTAAAATTTTTTATGAACCTTAATCTTATTTGGTACAAAATAAGTGCATGAAGCACTTTTCTTGTTATGCTCACAAATGTCATTAAACACATAGTTACAATTTTAAAATAAAATTTAAAACATGATCTAATATACGTAGCGCTTTGTTTCTAAATTGCAAATATATGTTTATGTAATAAAGAGTGACATGTGATAAAATGGAGAGAAAGTGGTATGGTGAAATGTGACACTTTGTGGTAAAGGGTGGGAGGAAGAAGGTCAAAAATATCGGAAACAAAGTGTGACATAATTTAAGGATAGACCCTTAATTAAAATTACATTACATCATTTAACTAATTCACAACTTTGTGTCAATGTTAGAACGAAACAAAAATAATTCATTTAATTATGTTAACATTATTTTAATAAAAAAGTATCACAAATTTTAGTGACTTTTAAGTTTCATCCAAATCTATTAATAAATTTTTAAAAGAAGTAATCATTTTGTACTGTACCAATTTGTAGTTTCCTTAACTAAAAATAAGTATCATTTAACAGGAAAAAGATAACAGTCGTTTTGTTCCTTTGAAAACATCAAAGAAAAAGTGTCTTAAGTATTTTTTTAATTGTTATAACTGAAATCCCGAAAGTCAAGAACGAAACTATTTAGAGATTAATTGGAAGTGTCCTTAACGTTTCGAACAAAAATTGTTACAAGTTGTTATAAAACTTAAGTAAAAGGTTCTGTATTTTTTCAAGCACTACTTATCACTTTCTGTTTGATTGTCAACAAATAGCAGGCGATACTTAATATACGTGATTCTATTTGTATACTTTATTCACACCATTGTGTACGTTTTAACAGTGCAATTTTTAGGATATTCTCTTGCACATACTTTTAACCTCTTCAGACCTCAGGGTTTATTTTTTTTTCTTAATTTCAGCTATGGATTTATATTAACAAACTGATGACTAAGAAAGATTCAACAGTAAAAAAAATAAAGTTAATCTTTTGTATATAAAATTGATAATACATGGCGATTCTAAAACTATATTTTTTGGCAGTTTCTTTGAATTATTTTATTTTATTTTACATTTTGCATTGCAAAAATATTGAAAAAATAAAATAAATATATATTTCATAATTTTTATTATTAACGGTTTCCACAAATGTTATCTTAATGCACATTAAAATTTTTTACGTTTTCATTTTTGTACATTTCTACTGAAAGCCATTTTTATGCAACATATATTTTACAAAAAAAGCAGAAAATATAACCATATATTATATATTTCATGGAATGCATAATTTAGAAAGGTTTTAAAGGATTTTTTATAACGTTTGTTGTTCCTACCAATGTCAGATGGCAGTGGAATGTAAATTCGTTCGCTTGTTTCATCCGCAAAGTTTCAAATTCAAAGTTTTAGAATTACAAAAAAATAAAACCAAAAAAGACCCTTGTGTATTTCCCCTCAAATACAAGAAAACTCATCTTTTTCTTTTTTTTGGCTTCTATTTAAAAAAGGCTCAGATTGTGGCTGACTTTTTTCATAGTTAGGCTTAAATTAGGTATTTAAGAATGCATGGTTTCTCGCAAATTTGCTTTAATCGTTCCTTTCTTATAACTTTAAAACTACATAGTCTTATTCACCAGCCACAAATTCTAATCAAACTAAGCGTTACTTAGCAATTTATCGCCAAATATGGTACCCAGAATAAATTGTTTAAAAGAAAACCATCTTAGATATATCTGACTAATTTGGCAAAATTTTTATTACCCTCAGTATTGATAAAAACTGCATCAAATCTTCTACAATTCGGTACCAAACAGTTTAGCTTTCTTTGTTTCAGTAAAATTAATTCACTGATTTTTTTAATTAATTAAGACTATGAAAACGATCTTTTCCCTATGAAAACAATTTTTAACTTGTGCCCTTGGCACAGGATTAAAGGGAATTAAAAAAATTTTATCATTTATATGCTTAAGCAAATTCTCATACTATACTTAGAGAGGTACAGTTTCTGTTTTTTTCTTAAATTTACGTTTAATTTTTTTAGGGATCTCAAAAGTGTTTCTTCATGTCGTTTTCTTTTAAAAACGGATATTTTGCATCATGGTAAAAATTACATACTTTAGTAAAAATAATTGTTTTTTTTTTATTTTGAAATCTTATTTGATGTACTTTTTATAGCATCATTATGTAAATAAACCTCTTTCGACTATTTATTTCAAACCCCAAAATTATCTTAAAATTATTCAAGTGAATCAAATCATGAAAAAAAAAACAATTACAACTGTATAAATACACATGTTTATACCTTATTAACTAACTTTAAGCAGCAAGACGGGTAAGTTACAGCACAAAAGAAGTTGTTTTATTGTCATGTAAAATATTTCCTTTTGTATTAATATTTTCTTTCTTCGTCCGACATTTTGTACATTATTGGAGTCATATTAGAATTTTTTCTTAGAAAATATACATTTTCTATCAGTAGAGAAATACTTTATCGTAGCCACATGAATACATTTCTGATATTATTGAACTGTTTATGGACCTTTATTTATGTTTGGAATGCTGTTTCCTAAACTGTCGTAATTTTCCAAAATTAATTCTTTCTTCGAGCACTATATATGCATTAGATGTGATTGTGAAATCATGTGAACGCTGGGAAATGTTTCTATCGAATTGTTTTATCGCATATTGGTAAAACTTTCGTATTTTCAAGTACTACTATTTCTTAATATAAATATTTGATTTATTTAATGACAGATTCTGTGATTGAATACGATACAGATAAATGTTTGGAAGGAATAGTTTCGAAAAATCGAAAGATTAGTAGCTGTGCTACTACGTTTAAATACGGATTTAAAATACCGAACGATCAAAATTGACTCTTCGTATTTTTTTAAGTGTTTTCCACAAATATATAATGGTCTATACAAATTACTAAAAGAAAAACTCGTCTTTATATAAATTGTATTAAAAATGATTTTCATCGAAAAGTGTTGTTATTGAATAAACAGTAGAATATTTTACATGAACTATTTAGAGTCGGGTTTTCCTATTTAAATTATATTGGAAATGAAAATGTTAGTAAATAAATCTATATATATACATATATGATTTTGGAAATTTCTGCAGAAAATTGTACCTGTCTTGAATTTAGTAATTTTCAAATATTTAATTGGTTAAAATGCATACACCCAATAGAGTAAAAAGTATCCAAGACTGCGCCAGTGTTTTATCTCTAAGCTTCGTAAACGATGCGAAGCCTAGCACTTCTTACTCTTATATGTTGGCAAGGTTGCAACTGCATTCAGAAATGATTAAACAAGTATTCCATCGTGTGCTCCAGTTGAAGCATTGCCAACAGATAAGAATGACAGATGTTAGGCTTCGCATCGTTCAGGTAGCCCCATGGTTGTAGTCGTATTACTGACTATACGCGTGAGATGGGCTTGCATTGACGTGTATAGTCAGTGACACGGATTCAATCAGGCTTCAGTGTTTTTTCGTTCTGTTGGCACTATACTTTTTAATACATTTTTAAAAAATTTAGTACCAAGAGAATTATTTACATCTTTGGGTGTCAAATATGAACGAGAACAAAAAAAACAGTGTGTATCCGATGACCATTAACAATAACTGTGACGACACAGAATTGACGGTGTAGGATTTTATTGAAAAATCACAAAATGTCGAATAAAAATACTACAGTCCATGTGTTAGACATGTGTAAAATTAGGGAATCTATATTCGTTATACCAGAGAGGGGAATTAGAAATTATCTAAGCAAAAAAAAATTAAATTAGCTGATAGAATATATCGAGATTAAAAATATTTTCACTTGCATATTTTGAAAGGAAGTAATTGTTATTAGAAAAAGGTAACAGGATAAGTTTATAGACTTTTAAAGATCTTATACTTTCTGAAACAACTATAGGGTATTTTCCAGAAGATAGGGAAGCACCATTTAAAAAATATATATATTGTTCCAAACCAGTAGCGTAAGCAGGGGAGGTGCCCAAAACTGGTAATATTATAAGGTTTTTTTTTTAATTCATTACAAAAAAATGTTCGGTTAGATAAGGCAAACAGAACTTTTAAAAGTTACCTGAATTCTGATCTTTTGGGTACCCATCCTGGTTACGCGGTTAGAAAATAATAAATGTTCTAGATTTAAACTCTTTCTTAGATGAATATGAAAGCATACGATTACGAATACGATTCTAGAATTCAAATTTAGGTTATTCAGAAGCCCTCACAATTACCCTCTCAAGCAAAATCATTTCTCAAATATTCAAATCAGAAAAGCTCATGAAGAGGAGCACATGCTCAAGTTGCCAAAACACTTACTCGCTTAAAGAGAAAGTTTGTAGATTATAAAATGTAGGATAATTTCCGATTAAATTGATAAAGATGAAACATCGATTATACGCATTTGAAGGAGAAATTAAATAAATAGATTCATTAAATAGTTTGTCTTGATTTAAATATTGGATGAAAGAAAAGCACAGCTTTAAATGGTATGATACTATAAATGTAGTTTTAAATATAATTTTTTATCAATATTTCCTGGGAGAGTCTCTGATTAAAATAATTCGGATGAAACTGTCTGTTATATGCATTCGAAGAAGAAACTTTAAAAGCAAATCAAAACTTTATCGCTTTTGAAGTGATGGCTTCAAAATTGAAATTCATAGGAATGCTTCGTACTTCGGAAATACATATTGTAGAGCAATAAATATTTAAGTTTAATGAAGCTTCAAAATATTATGGGCTAAACTGAAATGAAAGATGCATCAAGAAATGTATTTCTTATCCATTTATTGACAAAAATGTCAATCACAATTTCTACATTCAACAAAATTATCAGAAAATGTAAACCTCTTAGAAAAAGTAAATTAAATAACAAACAGTTTTCCAATTTAATTATTTTTTTTATTTTATTAATTTATCATAGAAAGATTTCTTTTCCATAAATTTTAGAAACAAAGTAGCTCCAAAACATTGCGCAAACTTTTGTTCAACTAGGAAGCTCTAGAAATGGTTGAACTATTTAATTGTGCAAGTTGTCTTTTAATCAAAATTTCTAAAACACAATACAAAGATATTTAATGATAATCACAGAAAGATTTTTATTAATAATTCTGCATATTATATAGTTTTTGTAAATGCTGGTTTGTAAAATTTAGTTTATTTTTACACTGCACTGTAAAAAAAATCTGTAAACGTACTACACTTTACCTAGGAAACTGGGATTCCAAGAACTTTTCCTGTAACGGTAACAACAAAAACTCAAGTTTTAGAATCAGTTACATGGATCTTTCCTGTTATCGTTACATGAAAAGTTCTTGGAATCCCAGTTTCCTAGAAAATGTTTAGTACTTTTACAGATTTTTTTACAGTGTGCTGAAAATTTCCTAATAATATATCTAATTATAATTAATTATTTACTATTGTATTTGTGTTTTTTAAATATTAATTACTGCAAATTTCGCAGATTGTTATTTTTCCAAAACATTATTTATTTATTTTTTAATTAAATCAACTTGTTTCTTTCTTTCAAAATACTTTTTAAACGAAATAATCAAAATGTAAATTTAGAGCTAATTTTTTCCAAGGTTATTTTCGTCTCCTTCTACGAAGTTACACTGCAAATTCGTGAAACACCTTTGATCTACTAACTGATCATTATAATTAACACTTCTAAGTATGCTTTCGAGTTCGTTGCAAATATATTGTGCCAAATATAAATATTGTGTAAAAAATGTTGTTAAATATTGCAAGACGAGAAATTTTGTTTTCAAGACGTTATTTCAAAACATTCATTTTTAAAATTGTTTAATTTTAAAGGAACCATGTAGAAAATGCTCTGAAAGTATTTAGCATGCGTTGTTTTATACTCTTCTAAACTGTATGGTGTTTACAATATGCTGTCAATTTGGTGACAAAGTTCATGCAAGACAACATTATTGTAAGAACATATTTTCATCAACATTGTTTACAGCATTATTTCAACATTATTAATAACCCCTATTTTTGAAACACATTTCTAGATAGCAACACTGCTATCTAGAAACGTATTAAGAACAACAATTTTGCAACGTATTAAGAACACAAAAACAAACAATATTTTTCATCTGAAGTTTTAAAATTCACAACAAATTCATGTGTTGTTAATTTGGTAACAAAAAATGTTCTAAAATGTGCTTATATTTGTGTTTGAGAATTTGCAGTGTATGCATTATAAGAATTACCTATTGTGAGAAAAAATTCCATGTATTCTTAAAATATCTTATGTTAATAAAAAGCAGAACCTAATATATTTTTAAAATAAATCAAATTATTAAAAAATAACTTCTGTTTGAAGATGGATTTCGGTTACTAATTTTCGTGTCCGAAACTACTTAAAAAATCGAAAGTATTAAAAATTTAATTTTTATGAAGATTTTTCTTCCAATTTTAAATTTTATGTTAATTTTTTGAAAAATAAAATGGCTGTAGCTTGAATGGTTGGTATATTGAAAAAAAAACTTGTTTTAAGTAAGCTTCAATTTTTTTTTCAACTCCAAAAGTGGTGCATTAAATATGTGGTCTTGCTTTAAATACTTGGTGGAAAGACAAACACAGTTTTAAATGCTAATACATACCATAAAAGCAATACTAAAAATATTTTTTTCAATATTTTCTGGGATAACCTGCCATTAAATTAATTCGGTTGAAACTGTCTATTATATGCACTCGAATGAGAAACTTTAAAAGCAAATCGAAACTTTATCGCTTTTGAAGTGATTGCTTTAAAATTGAAATTCATATGAATGTTTCATATTATCGGAAAAGCTCTTTCCAACAGATGTATTATGGAGCAATAAATATTTAAATGTAACAAAGTTTCGAAGTGTTTTTGGTTAAATTGAAATGAAAGTTACATCCAGAGATGTAACTCTTACGCATTTAATGTCCAAAGAAAAAATCGCTCTGCATTCTACGAAATAGTCAGAAAATATTAATTTTTAGATAAAGGAAATAACAAACAATTTTTACTCTTAACTAGTTGTTTTTCTTTCAGTAACTTCACAGGAAAAAGTTTATTTTCCCAGATTAATTTTTGGCCTGCCTCCGCATATCCCACCAGAAACCTTCGGCAGACTGAAATTTATAGCAGAAAAAACGCATCATAATATACAATTCAAACCCTATAAACATAATATTTTGCATTACAATGCCATATATATTAGTTCGTTATCAACTTTGAAGATCAATTTATAATTTATATAAAAGTTATTAACAGTAAGCGAGAAAATGAATAATTCGTCATAATTTGGTACAAAGCGAAAAGAACAAGGCGCCTATTCCCTGTTTTGGCAATTCTATCATATCATCGGGCTACAGCTTGAAAATTTGGCACTTTAGAGATATCAATTAATACTTTTCGAATATTTCAGTCTGCCTTGTAATATCTTGTCACGAAATTTTCAGTGCGCGGCGTCAATTCTCTATTTTAGCATCGCGTCATCGAATTACGATTTGAAATCCAGATGTAGGATAAGATTATTAGAAGTCGATTAAGAAATGACTAGTAAGCCTCAGCATTTCTTGGTAATCTCATTAGCTGCAGCGAGTGCCATCCCGTCATTTTCCCTTCACTATCACGTCATGGAGTTACGAGATGACATTGGGGCCAAATTAATTCTAAAATAAAGTATTTTATGAATATCCCTCATAGCATGCATAGTCACGGTGACGTCACTGAGTTACTTTGGTCACATCACATCTGTGACCAAAATGCCACCACTCAGTGACGTCACATTGTGACTAAGAGGTGACTTTTTTAAAAATCTTTAGAAAATTTACTAAAATTCTTCAAAACATGTTTTTTACTTTAAAAAACATGTTTCTGGCAATTTAAATATCGTCGTTTTTGTCACAGTTCCGTCACAATGTTAGTGTCAAAGTAATCACAAATGATACATTTTTCATAAATTTGTCAGATTGTGACCACTTTGTGTAGTGGTCACAAACGAGCTCTAAAACAGCCATAACGACTTCACATCGACGTCACGTGACGTCACATCGACGATCGATGGTCATAAAGTCACAATGTGCTTCACAACGACGTCGCAGTGAACGTCACCATGCCTTACGGGATATTTGTCTGCCTGCACATGCAGTGTAATACATTATGTTTTCAGATTTAAATTATACATTATATCATCTTTTTTTTTTTTGTAATAAATGTTAGTTTCCAGAGAATTCCTATCAGGATATTCACTGCAGACGATATTTCTGAAATATTTTATTTTACTTTTAATTTGGCACCAATTTATATTTTTAGCCAATTTTTATTAATGACAAAAAAATAACAATAGAAACTAATACTGTCAAATTACGTACCATACGCTAAATTAATAACAAAAAAATTTCAGAGAGTATCTCGAAAATTTTTTGTATTATGTTTTAAAAGCGTTTGATTAATAGGCAACTTGATCAGTTAAACAGTTTAGGCATTTATTGAGCTTCTTAGTTGACAAGCTTACGCTTCATTTTGGATAGCATCTCTCTTTCTGAAACTTCGGGGAAAAAACTTCTCACTAGAAATTAATAAAATAATAAAGTAATTAGTAATAAGAAAAACTGTTCCTTATTTAATTAATCTTTTGTAAGATATTCGCATTTTCTGATGATTTCGTAGAATGTGGCGCGTATGGGGGCAATAGGCATTTTTGACAATAATTGGGTAAAAATTACTCAAATATCTTTATGTATCTTTCATTTAATTTGGCCCACAATATTTCGAAACTTCATTACGTTTAAATACTTATTGCTACATAAAATGTCTATTAGATGGAAGATTTCCGAAATACGAAACTTTCGCATGAATTTCAATTTTAAAGCCATCACTTGAAACGTGATGAAGTTTCGATTTGCTTTCGAAGTTTCTCCTTCAAATCTGTGTAAATAGATTTCATTCGAATCAATTTACGGGACGTTATTCTAAAGAACACTGATAAAAATAATTACTTAAAAATTTGCATTTTTCGTACGAATACCTTTTAAATCTGTAAGTTTCCTTTCATCCAACCTTTAACTCAAAACAATCTTTTTAAGAATTTTTCTTAAAATAAGTTCTTTTTTTGATAGACGAACCATTCAAGCTATTGCCATTTTGTTTTTCACAAAAATAACTTAGACTTTTTAATTATAAGAAAAATGTCTAAATTTTAATAATTTCGGGTTTTTAAATTACTTTACCTTAAATTCTTCCCGATAAAAGTATGCCTATTGTATGCATTCGAAGGAGAAACTACGGAAGGAAATCAAAACTTTATCGCTTTTGAAGTAATGACTAAGGGGGCTCGGGAAACAAAAGTCTTAAAATTTTCTAAAAACATTTTCATCGCGTTAAAAATGTCTGTGTTTTTCATGCTTAAAAGGATGTTTAAATTACATTTCTATCTTAATTAGAAAAGGAAATATTATTATTTTTTTAGTTTTGGATTGTTCTCAAAATCTAGCTTTGAAGCAATGGTTGTCATAGAAATGACTTCTTCTGAAAATGCACTTTACTTCAGAACGGGTATTTTTTTCACAATTTCTCGGAGGCTCTAACTCAAGAGCCGTGAAAAATAAAGTCTTAAACTTAAAACATGTCATTTTGATTATTTTACATTAATGTTGATTCAGCAAATTAAAAAAAAAATTACTTTTTAAAATATGATTTCTTAAATAAAAGTTAAATCCTTTTTTTCACATTTTTACTTTGAATATTTTTAATTTTTTAAATAACGTTGTTAAAAGGCTGCATCAAAATTAAAATTTCGATATTTCTGTTTATTTAAATTTAAAAAAAATTCAAATTCTATAAATAACATTCTAAAATATAAATGTTTTGAATCGCCTTATTTTTTAATAAATTTTTAACTTAAAATTAAAAAAAAAGAAGTAATGAGACATTTTATTATGTGATTTTGTTTACAAATGATTTTGTGAACCACAATAAAAGTTCAAAATTTTAACACAATAAATAAAAATTATTCTAAAATATGTTCCAGACCTCCTTAAAATTGAAATTCATACGAAAGTTTTGTATTTTAAAACCTTCTTTCCAACAGACATATTAAGGAACAATAATATTTAAATATAATGAAGGTTCGAAATGTTATGGGTTAAATTGAAATGAAAGATATGTGAAGAGAGGTAATTCTTACTCATTTACTGTCAAAACTATCAATCGCACTTTCTGCATTCTACAAAATTATCAAAAAATGTGAATTATTTAGAAAAAACAAATGAAATAACAAATAGTTTTTACTTATAACTAGTAGCCGTTTTTCTTATATTAATTTCCTGAGAAAATGTTCCTTTTATCGATATTTTAGAAAGAGATCGCCCACAAAACAAGGCGTAAACTTTTCGTCAACTAGGAAGTCCAAGAAATGCCGGAACTGTTTAACTACTCAAGCTGTTTTTTAATAAGTACTTTTTAAACACACAAGAGAAAGGTATTTAAAGATACTGGTAGCTGTTTTTCTTTTATTAATATCCTGTGGAAATGCTTCTTTTATCTATATTTTAGAAAGAGGTCGCCCCCAAAACAAGGCCCAAACATTTCGACAACTAGGAAGCCCAAGAAATGCCAGAACTGTTTATTTACTCAAGCTGTTTTTATAATAAAATACTTTTAATAGACACAAAAAAAAAGATATTTAAAGATACTATCTGAATTTCTTTACTTTTAATTCAAGATATTGAATATTATTTGGAAGTATTTGTTTATATAACTGACTACTAAATTTCTAAAAAAAATTATAAATTTTCTCTAATTATAATTAGTGCACTAATTATAATTTGTGGTTAAAATATTTCTGGTTTTTTAAATATTAATAATTGAAGAAACTGTTATTTTTTCAAAACATTATTTGTTTTATTTTCAATTAATTCTATTTGTTTTCTTAAAAAATATGGTTTTAAACGAAATATTTCATACATTAATTTAGAGCAACTTTTGTTCGTAGTTACTTTCGTCTTCTTCTAACAGAGTTCGTACGAGTATCATTATATTTCATGTTAAAAATCAGTATTGGTATATTTTAAAAAGTAATTGAAACGCGTAATTTCGCCTTGTTTAATCAGAGGTTTTCTGTAAGAAAATATTCCACAAAAATTCCCAAGTCTGAAAATTCCAGGAACCGCACAAACCCTGAAGGAATAGATGGTTTAAGAATTACTAATTTGAGTAGACATTCTACGAAGTAGATATTTTAAGAAATATATTTCTTCTGAGAAGTGTACAATCTCTATTGGGAATTTAGCGTTAAGTTTTGGCTTCCGATTGCTTTTTTCATGGAGGCTTAGAGGCAATTTTCTTTAAATTCTAGCTTCCAGTTTTCATTAAATTATTTGAATTATTTTTTTTCTTGGGTAATTCATTTTGAAGATATATTTTTTCTCAACAATCTTTAAATTTTAATGAATAGAAACAATTTTAAAATCGAAAATAATGAATGTTTACAAAAATTACCACTATAATAATCAAATCTGGAGTTGTTTATCTTAACTGCGAATTTTCATGTTTTTAACAAATCTAATAAACATATTTTGGACCAGAAACTTTTTAAGATTTTACATTCTTTATACATTACAACAATAGGACATCAATCCAAATTACGTTCTGAACTCGATACTAGTTGGTTTAACCCTATATTTTGATTTTAGAAATTCTAAAAAAACTCTTCACATAATGAGATTTTTTTTTCGCCAAACATAGACAATTTTGCCGACGTTCTTTGATTTGACGCAGACTATGCCTCTTGAAAGTTGATTTTTCCGCCAAATATCGCCAATATTTTGACTAATACAGCTATTTCGCGGCTTTATAACCCTGGTCAGTAGTGACTTAAAATGACCTACGATTCAAATCTGTTCAAACGTGCCTAATGATTTCTGGAATAAAAAACAGTAGGATGTAAAATTTAATTAAAGTCAATAAAATCGTTTTATAAATAAAATTAGCTTGACTCACAGTGACACAAAAATGACTCACTAATTGTAATTTTTTGAACATGTGATCTAGCCCAATGCTCTTCTCATGCCCAAAAGCGGTATAATACAAGATTTTGTCAAAATCGTTTGACCCGGTTTTAGATACAATTATTTTGACTTTGTCCCATGGTGATAAAAAATTACCCACTAATCTGATGTTCTTGTACATACGTTAGGTCCGAACGGTTTAGTCCGATGGTATTCTTCCACCTAAAAACGATAGAATAAAAAATTTATTTAAAATCTTCAAACCATTTTCTTGATAAAATTACCTTGACACACAGTGACCCGAAAAAGAGCTTTTAACTTGCGATTCAGATTAACGGTCTTCTCGTGATTGAAAGCGATCGAACACAAAATTTAGTCTAAATCGTTAAAGACTTTTTTTAGATAAAAGTGGCTTGACAAATAATGACAAAAATATAACCCCCTGATCGAAATCACTCGAACTTGCGAAAGAAGCCCAAAAGTGTCCTCGAACCAAAAGTTTTGGATTCAAAATTTAATGAAAATAGCTTAAGCCGTGATATAATTTATCTTGAATCTGAGTGGAACATTTTGACCCAAAATATCCCATTAATCGGATTTTCTCGAATATGTAATAATTATCTCAAACTAGTCCAATCGTCTTCGAGGGTGATTTTTGGAGCCCTTTTTAAGATAAAATTTACATACGTACCGATATACGCACGATACACGCATGTTTGCTCGTACTACACTGCTCAAAACAATTAAAGGATATTTGAAGTTTTATATAAAATAAAGATATAAACGAATTTTTTTTGCCGAAAATAGAAGAAGAGAATCACAAATGCAAATTTTTCTGGTTTTCAAACTGTGGAGTATGCAAATTTTGAGTTCGACGTAAAAAACGTCGCTTCTGCGGCAGCGAATGAAATTTGACTTTCAACTGGATAAAAGAGAATGAAGACAAGGATGATCGGCATTCAGTGATTGCTTTGTTTCGAAGAGTACGATGTCTCAGCGAAGTCATTTGACAGATTCAGAAGCTTGGAGAATTGTTGGTAGGTTAGAAGGGGGCCAAACTCAAGCCGAAGTAGCGCAAGCCATTGGAGTGTCACAAAGTGTCATTTCCAGGATCTGGAACCGTTTTTTCGAGAGTGAATGTGCAGGCCGAAGACCAGGGTAAGGTCGTAGACGGGCAACAACGCCCAATGAAGATCGGTATTTAGAGTTAACAGCTCGGAGACAACGAAACATGAACGCTACTCTTCTCCAACAACACCTTCGCTCGGCTACAGGCACCACGATTTCAACTCAGACTGTCCGAAACCGGCTCCATGCTGTAGGTCTGTATGCTCGCCGACCGATGGTATGTGTTAGATTAACATCAAGGCATCGTCGCGACCGCAGGGAGTGGGCAACCGAGCCTGTCAACTGGAGGAGAAATGAATGGAGCAATATTCTGTTTTCTGACAAGTCCCATTTTTCTGTGTATCCGGATAATAGGCATATTTTCATCTGGAGGGACCGTGGCAGTAGGAATAATCCTGCGTTCGTGCACGAAAGTGTCAGATTTGGCGGTGGAGGAGTGTTGGTGTATGGTGGCATCTCCATTAACGGGCGCACTGACCTCTACATCATTCGAGATGGAGCTCTGACTGGTCGCCGATATAGGGATGAGATCCTCAGACCTATTGTAGTCCTTTACGCTGCAGCAATCGGAGATGACTTCATTTTAATGGACGATAACTGCAGGCCACATCGTGCAAACCTGGTGGAGGATTTCCTTTTCGAGGAAGGAATCGTCCGAATGGAATGGCCAGCGTGTTCTCCAGACATGAATCCAATCGAGCACGTTTGGGACGCTCTAGGAGGACGAGTTTCTGGCTGCCAACAACCCCCACAAACTCTCCAAGAACTGGAAAGAGCTCTTCTGGAAGAGTGGGGCAGAATACCCCAACTCGTCATTAATAGCCTCATCGAGTCCATGCCTCAAAGGTGTTCAACGTTGCTGGCCGCCCGTGGAAACCATACCCCCTCCTGAAAAATGATTTTCTTTGAAGAAAACACCTTTTCTTATTCTTTTTTTCTCATATGCACAAATTGTGTTTTTTTTTCCTTTTGTACACAAATGCGCAATAAAATGCATTTTTTTCTGCCAAACATGTGTAATTTATTCTCATATAACCTACTATGTCTGTCGACCATGTATCAATCAGCTAAAAAGTTTCCCAGATACAAAATCCACCTAAAACTGCAATATCCTTTAATTGTTTTGAGCAGTGTATAATAAAAGAGTTTTTACTGGAATTACGCTTTTTTGTCTAGGTGTCATTACGATATGATTGTCTTAACAAATATTGTGTTGGGTCGGTTATTGTCTAGATAGCTTAATTGGAAGAATACTGGCAAAATTAGCCATAGGTTCTAGATTCGTGTACTAGCCTGGACAAAAGTTCACTCTTGTGAATAAAATACTACTCATATTAATTATTAATCGTTTCCAATCACACTTCTGTTTTATCCAATATACATTAATCATATTTTTGTAAATTTATATTTTCTCATAATATTTTTGTTCATTTTTCACTTAATGCAATAGGTTTTATTCTTTCAAAAATCATTTTAAAAGAAATCATACAAGTATTTATTTAGAACTTCTTTATTGACGAGTTAGTTGCGTGTTTTTCTAAGAAGTACATATTTTTAGAAATATAGTTCTTCTAAGAAACGTTTATTTTTTGTTAAAAATTCAGCAATGAAATTTCTATTTTCCATTATTTTTTTACAGTGGGGCCTTGACACAATTTTGTTTCAGTTTTGTAGTTTCATTTAATAACTTTAAATATTTTGTCGTTAAACGATTTCAAGAATGTTTGTAACACTCTCTTACCTATGCGCCTGTAAATTTTTATGAATGTATATAGTTTTAAAACTAAAAAAAGTATTAAAAATTACTTACATTTAAAACTATCTTTTATTTAATTTAAAGTTCCTATAAATGTAAAAAGTATTTTTGTTCTCAGCCAAAATCGGAGACAATCGGTAAATATGACGTATGGCTAAAAAAGGAAGTTTACAGATCTCATAAAACATTTAAATTGTACAAACAGTTGATTTGCCAGACACTACTTTGAGTATTTGACTTTCAAGAATCATGAAGTTCACATTTACACTGTAAAATGTTATACGGTATTTTGTAAGTATCTTGTTATACGGCGCTTAGACAAGAATACAAGTAATCTAATAATAATTATGTTCTTATTTTTTTAAATCGGAGTCTAAAAAATTACAAAGAAGTATATGGTTCAATAGCCTTACTACTATTGCTAAAATGGCGCTTTCCACATTTCATATTTCGCCCAATCCAAAGTTGCGGGTGTGACATTTACACAACTTAATTTAGTCACCAGCAAAAACATTTTTGAGCATTGGTTTTAATTTGTATGAATTTCAATGTAGACCACTTGCACATACATTTATCTAAATCTGAAAATTGTCCGATGTATCATTTATTTATTAAAAAAAAATAATTTCCGCCTGTTGCGGGTGTGACATAAAAAGGACATGCATTTTCATCTTTCAGTGCAAAAATGCAAAACTCTGTGAATTATGACAACTGAGTGAATTGATATTTTTATATATTAGACAGTAATACCTAAATAATTATTCTATGAAAAAATTAAATTACTTACTCAATTCTTGCTTTTGTGGAAAATATTCAAAATTTCCTTTGTGGGTGTGACGCCCTGTTGCGGGTGTGACTTGTATAGCCAATAAAATAATGACATACACAAATATTTTCAAGGCAGATTTTTTTAATTAAAGAATTAATCAATATTACAATTATAATGTCTAGAGAGGAAAATATAAAAAAAAAATTTCATTTCCAATCATGAGTATATAATTTCTAGTGGTGGTAGCTTTTTTTACAAAAATGCTCTTTTTTTCTGCGATGCATCTGATTTCCTGGGCCAAATATGCACGTTTTCTTAATTTTTTTTCAAACATTCTAATTCTATATCGTCACCATCCATTTGTCTTATTTGTCCATCAAAGTTTTCGCTTTTTTAATGTCGAGAATAAAACAACTTCTACAAAATCTCCAACTGCACATTCATCGTTGGATATTATATCCTTGTCAAAGTATGGATACATCTGACTGAGCCAAATATACACATTTTCTTGATTTTTATTCCGATACTCTTATTCTATAATATCCCCATTCATTTGTCTTATTTGTCCATCAAAGTTTTAATTTTTTTTTTTTTTTTTTTTTTTTTTTTTTTTTTTTTAATTGTAGAGAATAAAACAACTTCTACAAAATCTCCAACTGCACTCTTATCATTGGATATTATATTTTTGACAAAATATGGTAACAAACAAATTCTCTTGTGATCATTTTCTGAAGTTATTGCTACATTAATTGTTCCTACGTCAATAAAACGAACATGATATATCGATTGAATGTTGAGCTCCGATTGTGCTTGGTGCCAGCATTCATGAAGTATTTTCACAATATCTTCTGAAATTTCACATTCAGCAAAGTTCTTTTATATTTTTTAGGACTTTTTCTACACACATGGCAAAATCTGAAGCTCAATTTATAGTTGCAGATCGTTGTTAGTGTTACCATTTTCTTGGCAACTGCACCAACCCCATCGACAACTCCTTTACTATGAGATGAAATGTAAAAGGATTGCCATCCTTTACCGGGATTTTTTAAAATAGTCTCTTCTTTTCTCTCCTTGCTTTGTCTCTTTCCTTCTCTTGTTGTAGATATGCTTCATATTTAAAAGAGTTTTCCTTAATCTTTTTTCAATGATATTGTGATCTTTCTGTACTCTTCATTCTCTGCAAAAGAGAAGAAATTAATGTGTAAACTGAATAAATATAGCACTTCCAGTCCTAAAATATAAGCTTAACAAATTTTTAATAGTTATCCCTTGAAATTTCTAATCTTACATAAAGTTAATTATGTTAAATTTTGGTTAATTACAAACTGACTATAAAAATTTTATGCTAACTTAATAAACATTTTAACAGTTTCTATTATTCTTACTTCTATTTTTTATTTAATTTGAATTAAAAGAGAAAAAAATCTTCTTCTAATATTGATTTACTTATTTTAAAACTAAAAATATATTTATTAGATAAATACTATCAAATAACAAAATTGTAAATAAAAAATGTATATAAAAAACAAAACAAATTTAACAAATTTAAAGAAAATTGCTACAATATTGTTTCGTAATTTTCTTTTTTTAATTTCTATAAAAATCTTACCTTTTAAATTAATTTCTTAATCATATATCACTAATAAAATTATTTTATTGCAGTAAAGCAACAATTTTATCAATCCAAACTGAATAAATCAACTGCACACAGTGTCAGATGCTCAGATGATACAAATTTTTATTTATTAACTGGAATTCTCTCTATTAAATCAAAGGGTATAGTTAAAGCTGCCAAGTACATGTTTTCCAGCATATTATTCTTTTATAAATTTACATATAATTTGTAATTATGCATTTGTAATCAATTTTAAAAGACGTTGCGGGTGTGACTTTAATTAAATGTCACATCCGCAACAGGGACATGTCACGCCCGCAACGCTCAATAATTATAATTAAAATATTAAATAATTCCTTTTGTGTCTGTAATTCAAAGTATCTCAATAAACTATTTTTGAATATAAAGTTTCATAACTTTAAATCAAAAATATTTTTCTGCAGAGATATAAATGTAACTTTTTGTTGCGGGTGTGACACAATAATTAAGAGTAATTAAATGTGCTTACCTTTTGTAATGAAGATTAGTGAACAGTTCTCTGCAGACAAGAACTCTCAATAATAGCTGTCAGATCATATATATCAAGTTTGGAGATTTTCAGAATGTTTGTTCAGCTGTACGAGACCATGGAATGTAAAGTTTTTTGCCACAGTCTATTTTGCAAAGTCATAGTATCACTTTATTAATTAAAATAACTATGTTAATGACAAAAATTTAATTCTTTTTTGATAAAATATGAAATAGTACACTCTTAACAGTTAATATGCAAAATTTCAATCATATTTAAAGAAATTTAAATTTTCATCCTCATGTCTATTTTTTCGTGGATTGGGCGATTTTATAAGAAAGACGACTGTGTCAGGTGGTGAGACTGACACGTAAATAATCAAATAATATGATTTTATTTTTAACAGAATCCGAAAAATTACAAAGAAGTATATTCTTTTAAATCATTTTAAAGTGTTTTATTTCTTTGATAAGATTTTTTAAAATAAAAAATATTGAATAATGCTTAAAATTCATTTTGGATACTTAAGATTAATTACTTTCCAACTGGTGAACTTTCTTTTGTTTATTGAATTCTGTTGGCTCACTCTCTTTCCATCATTTCGAGAAGTGATTAAGTTCTGCTTTTATGTATGGGTGAAAATTCCAGTAATGACTTGCACAGAAGATAGTTTAGCTACTTCAGTTGGCAACGATCTAAATTTTTTGTAAATAATTTTGTTTGTCTAAATATCATTTTTATATTCCGTAAGATGTGTTTAGCGATATATTTTAAGTTTTAATCAAACCATTAAGTCTGCTTTATTAATTACTTAAAACTGATTTCTGATAAATGTTAACTCACTTTTTTTTGCTACAAAACGATGTATTGCACCAATTTTCATACAAAATATTGACTGTAAAATTGTGATTTAAAGGTGCCAGAAAATTGGGCCATCAGGTGGAGTTACTTTGTGACACGTGTGTTTTTGCCTTGAAATTCAAGAGAAAGAATTCATGAATTATTTAGTCTTTTAAAATTATGTTGTAGACATTTTAAATTGCAGAAATTATATTTAAATGTCGCTGATTTATCCAACTTTTCTACCCATGCTTCACATCAAAAAATTGAGAAGTTTTTAGCAGCTTTGTTAAATACATCACATCTTTAACCAAGTGCTTTTGAACCGCAATGAATGGTTATGGAATAAAATCTCTCGCTCTAGTCAATGGGGTAAAAATCTGAGAATGTGCCGTATCTCATTTAAAACGTATTCAAAACTTTGTTTAATGCAAAAAGTAATGGGCAAGATTTTGAAATCTTTCTGGTTAGCTGCGTCTTTCTTTTTGTACTTTTTCTTTCGGTGTCAAATGTCGCTTCTTAACTGTCGGTTAGTTCGGATGGTTAAGCCTGACAGGACATTCAACTTTTTGCATCTTTAGTGACCCGACATTTTATTTTTCCACCCGTCTCTTTCTTCAATTTTTTCAAGAAAAATTTTCTTACCTTTTCCGTCATCCAATCCTAACGTTTCTTCTAGGTGTACTTTTAAAGGCCGTTTGCAAATTTTGTTTCTATTTAGTAGATAATTTCTGACCACTCGAAATCCAGATGCGTCATTTGGTACGTTTGTGCATCTACTACCGGAGGTAATTTTTTGCAGTTTGACAGCATTATTCTTCAGTAGAATTTGAAAGAAATGCAAGACAAATTTATTGTTTTTTTTTCTCACAAAGACGTAGCAATTCTAGACCTATATCAGACCTTAACTTGTCTTATGATTTCCTTTGGACTATCTTGCATTCTCATAATGTACCACATTTATCTTAACACTAAAAGCAAAAAATATATCTTTAGTTTTTAAATGGTAGTTTTGTGGAGCTAATTTAAGAATGAGTCGAAGTGTCACAAAATTAAATGTCTGTTTTTATGTATATGCTGCTATATCTTTCAGATATATCAGTTGACAAAGGTTATATTACTCCAAATTTTAACTGACAAAATAACAACAAAGAATATTTACCTGTGTTAGGTGGTTTTTATAAACTTTAGGCTCAGCATACAAAATTTCCAGATTTCGAGACCGCAACAGAAAAGCAGGTTACATTCTTATACAGGCCAGAGAGAAAAAGCAAGGCGTTTAAGCTTCAAACAATGATCGTTAGGTGATGATGAACACCGAACTATGATATACCACTGCTATTTATTTTCCTGCCATACAAGACGGAGCAGGACATATGAGATACGAAAACTAGATCAGGTGCCGCAAATTATCTTCGTACCCCATCTTCGTTACTAAATTTGAAATACTATTTAACTCTCTATTGTACAGTGTTGCCATTTGGAAACAAATAAAAAATCTCTTCTTAACTTTTATGAATAGTTGACTCTTAATATCTTTAAGTATACATACTGACCATATGTTTAGGTTTAGTTCATTAAAAATACCGTAGGTTGTTTATCAGTTACAATTAAAAAGGAACTTCTGAAGCCTTCCATTTTCCTAGGAGTAGATGGGATTTCAACATCAACAAAAAATATTTAAAATGCAAGATTTTATTTTAAATAAAATCTTTTTTATAAGAATATGTTTTTAAACATTATTTTAAGTAATTTTCAGCAAGGTTTCTTGCAACAAATATTGCATTCATGCGATAAATGCATGGTGCTGCAATTTGGTAACCCTTTAAAAAACCGAAATACTGAAAAATATAACAGTAATATTTTTTTCAGTATTCTTTCTTTAATGTGTTCCCATCAAGGAGTCAAAAATAATATTTTAAATTAAAAATAAAAAGTCATGCACTACAGTGTTAATCGAACTTTAAATTGATAGTTTATTCCTGATATGGAAATAACAGTTCAGGTCGAACATTTAATACAAATTAGGCGAAAGCATTATACAAATTTAATCTGCAGAAAATTTTATTCAGTTTGTTCTGTAATTCCAGTATTGACGTTTGGACACAGTATTTTTAATCGTTAAGTCACACCCATTCTCAATATGTGAATGTATTAAAGTGACTGATTCTATTGACTAATTTTCGTATAAGCCTGTGCTTTAATATATTTTTATGTTAATGTTTGGCATTTTCAATTTTCATTGCTATTATTTTTAAATGCGTGACATGCGTACGCGTCAGTGCTAACCCCCCTTATTATTTGCGTTATAAGCGTATATAAGCTCCATTTCTTTAATCTTAAATTCCAAATCTATACTGGAAATTACATAAAAGGATGTGTTTACTTTTTTGTAAAACAAAACATTTTTCATCAGATAAAGAAAAATTCACAATTGAGAAATTCTAAAACGATGAGGAATTTCTGAATAAAAAAGAAATTGCCCAAATGTACATTTTAGATGCAAAAGGGGGCTACAATGAAGTTTTATGATATATTCATAATCTTTTCTTAGTTCTGTCAGCAGTCGGAGTTTATTTCCCTTTTCAATGTACCATTAGTCGGATTTAAATTAAGATCCAATTTCATTACAATTCTCAACTTTGAAATTTTCGGTTTTGAGTTAAATAATACATTATATTTAAACATGAAAGGTTTTCATTTTCATTGATATTTATCAAACGGTTTATTGATATCACAATGCTCCTCTCGGCATTCTGTAAATAATTTATTTATTAGTTTTTGCAAAATGTCAATGACACTTATTCTATTCATTATAACTTAATGACTTAATCTTTTATAGTAAACTTTTAATAAGAATTCGTAATGAAAATAATTTAAAATTCCATAACTAAAATGTATGTTAATTTCATAGATAAACATTTACACCAGTAAAGTTTAACAGAATAATTTCTACATATAGAGTATTAATAATAAATTCGAACTTGAATGCATAAACAATTTATTAGCCATCAGGCAATACGAAAGGCGTTTCTTTGGAGATCTTTAGGTAAATTTTATTTCCTTATCTTAGAAAGCATAATTCAATAAAATTCGCTCACCCTTTTACCTAGATAAAGAGATAGAAGAAATTCCTTCAGATGTAAATCATGTAACCAAGCTTTGATTTCATTTTCTGCTATTCCTTCTTTGGGGCTCTTCATTTTTCAAATTGGATTTACTACTATTCTAGCATATTATTTTTCTTGGAAAGCAAAGATTCCGTTTGCAATGCATTTATTCACGATTATTTGTAACAAGTTCAAGATTTGATGTATTTAGAACAGAAAATAATGTATTTTTTACAGATTTTCTTTAACATTTTTGCACAGAATTAACGTAAATGCTTAAATATCTATAAAAAATTTAATTTACAAATTTTTCGAATGGGGTATCAAAAATTTATATTGCATAGAATCTATTATCAATCATATGATAGTCACAGAATTGGAGTAATCACAGGATTGGAGTGGGATTCGAATTATTTAAGATAACTGTACTTGAAAGAGGAGCGTCAACTTCCCAAATTTTTCCAAGCCAATAAATTAGTTTATAAAAAGATAAATTATACAATAAAATTGATTTTATTTTTAATACTTATTTCACTTAAGATATTTACCATTCAGTAGTATAATTTTTAAGAACAAACTAAAAAACACAAAAATGTAGTGAGAATATTAACTTTTCGTCCAATCAAATTTGCTTTTATCTCTATTATTGAATAAAACATAGATTTTTATTAAACATTAGTCATATCCACATTCTAAATACATATTTTTTTAAATCATAATAAGCAAAAAATCAAAATACTGATGCAGAAAGCATAAGCAACCATGATATACATTCATAAAAACTGATGCAAACTACTTTTAACATATCTATAACTCAGACAACAATTGTTTTATAAGTACTGTTTTATGTTTGATAGATTCAGGGCTACAGAAACTCATGAAGCTGCCCGATAAATATCATATTATTTTCAAGACTTGTTACTATATCCATTTAAATCAGTTTTTATATAGCTATTTATATATCTGTTATTTACAAAACTCAGTTTATACACTATCTTGTTTTGATAAACGGATTTCACTTGACACATTATCGTTGCGTTGGTGTGAGTTCACCTTTTCCAAATATTTCATAGAACGTGTATAAATTGACTAATTTTAGTAAAGTGAAACTTTAGAAATTTATTGAAATGTAATAAATGAATAATTCTTGAAAAAGTTGGAATATTCTTTTTTTTCTACTAGCCAGAACCAGCGACAAAAAGACAAAACGCGATCATTTGTTTTTTTTTTAAAGTAGAGGCATTCCGGGCGACAGAAGTAAAAACTTGAACAATTACGTGTGTATTTTTTGAATCGTCAGCATACACAATCATCGTCATCATCACCAATCATCATCACCAATAATCACCAATCACCATTACCAATAATCACCACCAATCACCATCAACCAACATCAATCATCAATTATCATCATCATCAATCAACATCATCAATCATCACCATCAGTCATCACCAATTACCAATCATCATCATCATCAATCACCATCACCAATCACCAATTATCACTATCAATCACCAATCATCATTACCAATAATCACCACCAATCACCATCAACCAACATCAATCATCAATTATCATCATCATCAATCATCACCATAAACCATCACCAATTATCAATCATCATCATCAATAATCATCAATCACCATGAATAATCATCAATCACCATCACCAATCACTAATTATCCCCATCAATTATCACCAAACACAATATATGCGCATACTTATATACAGAAGTGTCGGCTACGGTAACAGTGTCGAGAGTTAAATGGTTTTTTCCCTTCTCATAAAATGTCTAACGCTCTTAAAGAAGTTTTCACTTCAAAACATAAATAAAACTATATTACTTTTGGGTTAAAAGTTATAAGTTTCTTACTAGCTGCAAATAAACTTATTACTGTTTGATGTGCTGTCTGTCATTCTGCCGACAGTAGGTTAGGTCTCAGCCAAACTCGATCCCCCTTATAAGGAAGTGAAAAAATCGAGTTTATCCGTGACTACACACAATGCGGTTTAAAGATTTAAGTAAGATTCCTTGAGGTATGGCAGACGTACGCCATCTAACAGTATTGGCAGAGAATGTGGTTTCAAGCCTTCTTTTTTGCTCAAGCATTTATATTTATTCAATATTTTTTTTCCGTTGACAAAGATCTTCGTTTCTAACATCCTTTTTTACTCATTAAAATTTATTCAAGCTTTTTCTTTTTTTTTTCACTGACAAAGATGGGGGTTTAAGCATTCTTTTTACTCAAGTATTTAACTTTATTGAAGCATATTTTCGTTAGTAAAAATAGTGGTTTCAAGCATTTTTTTTCTTTGTTGCTCAAGCGTTTATTTTATTCAAGCTTTTTTCCTTTAGTTTTAAGAATCCGTATTTTTTCCATCCGCTAGGTGCAAATCGCATTTCTTAATTTTTATTCTTGTACTAATTATTAATTTAAAAGTTGTTTTTGACAACCAAGTTATATCACCCAATAGAGTAGAAATCACCATCGCAGATAAAAGAAAGGTAGTTATTTTTTAATGCAAAAAATATTCTTATTCAATTCATTAATGTATAATTTTCTCAAAGTAATTCATGTAATTTTTCATTTATAACACTAGACTTTTTTTATAGTTATAAAATACCAGAGACATAAATAGGCACCTTTAATTCACTTACATTGAATCTTGGTTGATATTGATTTATTATGCAATGTCATACTTAATGCAATTTTCCTTATTTTTTTTTATTTCACAGAGGTTTCGTATTTCGCAATTAAACTACTCAGTTTCTCCATAAATTTAGATAAATAATTTCTCTTTAAAAATACTTCATACATATATGCCTTTGCTGTATGAGAAATTTTTTAACAAAATAATATTTATGCTTCAGGTTACAAGAAAGTGTTAAAAAACGAATTTTTCAAAATGACATTGCTTGAAAATTCTCCAGACTTCCTTACTTCATCATGATGTAAAATAAATTCAAATACATGTATTTGAAAATGACATCAATATTTAAGGGTTTAAAAAACATTTAAAATATTATAAATAGAATAGTGACATTTTCCTATACTATCACAATTTCTAATATAATTTTAAAAAGAAATTAAAATTTTATTTAGAATTAACAGTCAGAAACAAACTTTATAATTGTAGATTATTTAAAAAAATTGGATTAATTTTTTTATTATGAAACAGCAAACGGCGAAAAATAGCATATTTGAAGAAAAATTCAAAAGCAAAATTTCTTTTCGAATTTTATTTATTTATTTATTTTTACCTTTCAAATAATTGCTGTTAACTTAGTACTAGTAAATTCATTTGATTAATGTTATATGCACAGAAAAGTATGCATTTATTTGAAAAAAGTAATATATATATGTAATTAATATATGTTGAACTTGACGAAAATAAACTATGTTGCATAAATTCTAGGTATTCTTAGCAGCACGGGCAGAGTAGTCGCTCCGACAGTTGGCGAGCAGTAGAAGAATTTCATTGGGGTATTTCCCCATTATAAAAACAGACACCATCAGTCTTCAAGTTCTTTATTGATGAGCTCATAAAATAGATAAACTCTTCCCCGCAATCACCTTAGTACACATCGACACTACAACTTTCATTATCTCGTCCACATCATCAAATATTCTAATTCAGCGGAGAAATGAAACGTGCGGCTTGGTAGTTTAAAGGGCAAATCCATTCTAACCTCCTAAAAAGCCAAATGAATATGGGACATTTCCACGACAAACTAGCTCCCTCCTACTCCGCGTCAATCATTTTAAAAATCCAATTAGGATGAACCCGAGTCTCAACGGACAAAAATGATCAATTCTGATTGGTCTTAGCAGGCGGTCCTTGGCAAGAACTATATTTTTTCCTCGGAAGTAACAAGCCCTTTAGCAACGCGTATTAACACCTGTCACGCGATGTTAAAATAAAAAATAAAATTAAAATCCCAGGAATATTCCAGAAAGTAAAAAGCTTACGAAATACCTCCCGCCGTATTGAGAAGCAAGCAATAATTTATTAATAACTAAAGTAAGAAAAAGAATTTTAGCTGTTACAAGTTACGAAACTAAGATTCAAATATGTTCTACAAATTTAGAATTGAAGCTAAGAAAGAACAAAAATGGCGCAATTTTTTTTAATTACAAATCCCCCCTCCCAGAAAGACGGGTGAAAAAGTAGGTCTGAGACCTGCAATTTGACAGAAAGGGAGATGATGCAGACTTAGCTGAAGAAGTTGTTGATATAAGTAATAATAATTAGATACTAAATAAAAGAAAAATTAAACTAAATTATTTTTTTTATAAATATAGAATTCAAATTTAGGAACACTAAGGTGATGCGTGGAATGACTTTATATTTACATACAATAAAGTAGGCATCAATAAAAATACAAGATATGATCTTGTTTAGCACTACATAACAGGAAGTAAGTTGAAAATATAAACAACTAATCTTAATATGCTAACATGAAAAATAAAAATAAAATAACGTTGAATGCATTCATAATAATGACAAATCTAAATATGAAGAAATTCACTGGAAAGTTCTAGACATAAATTTCGAGAGTTCATTTCAAAAAATCCTCGAAGGCTCAGAATTAGAGTGGTATAGTTCATACCTCTTTTTTCATGGAGTCTAATTATATCTTTAATAATTGTCTAATTTTCATTACTTAATATTATAACAACAGTTCAGTTTTCATGTGACTGAGTCCTTGCATCTTTATAACAGTTCCATATTTGGGTATCTTTGTGAAAATACTTTATACTTGTAACTCAATATAGTAACACATTTTATAGTATATTAATATATTAATAATAAATTTTAACAATGTAATAAACAAACAAGATAATAAAGAAACATAATAAAGAAAAAAAATATCACTAATAATAAATATCATAATAAGTATAAGTTACTCTCATAATGGGCAATAATAAATCTTTCAGTAAGTAATAGTAAATATTTCAAAAGACATTCTTTAAATTCTAAATTATTCGTTTATCTCATCTCAGGTATTTTTGGGATGAAATATAGAGGAAAGTGGAATAGAATAAAGAATATAATCAATTATTTAATCATTTACTTAATCTTGTAAATCGAGTACAGGATTAAGTAGGAATATGTAAAAAAAAAAATTAAAATATAATATGATAAAATAATATAAAATAAAAATAAATAAAAATTCATTTCATTTTTGAGAATGCACGTGACCTTCAAACTACTAAGATTCTTTAAAAGAAATATTAATAAATAATAAAAATAAAAGACAAGATTATTAATGTCAATTCATGTCAAATAATTACGCAATTAATATTCTCTCGGTGTGATAAAACATTGCAAGATGCAAGTAGGATAGAGAAAAAGAAACAAAATTAAATTATAATTGACATGTACTTGGACTGGAACGTAGCAGCAAAGAGAGAGAGAGAAAAATTAAAATTTTGTTACTTGGCAAATAATTAATTTATTAATTGATAGCTTAAATTTAATATTACAAATAGGTTCAGTTGAAAAATATTTTTTTTTAATATTTACTTGTTATTATATTATTCTAAGTAGAGTAATCCAGTACAGAATAAGAAATTTCCACTTTGTTCGTCTACGCCGGCATAAACAAAAAAATATACAAATTTCCAGACAAGTGACACTCTCGCTGCAGTCAAGAGATATCATTGCCATTCTGTAAGAATTACAGGATATTATCTGAATTAAAATATGGAAAGAAATTTACTGTTTAGGAGAAAAAAAAAGAAAAATTATAAAATGATAAACTAGAGATATACTCTAAGCAGTGTTCTCGCTGACATTTGACCAACGTTAGTAATTTGGCTAATTAAAAATAAAAAACATTCGCCAAATGAAAAAAGGTATTAGCCAAAGAGATTCGCCGTGTAGCACTAAAAAAATGATCTTTAATCCTTTAATGTGCCCCCCTTTTTTTTTCAATATGTTCTAAAATAACCCAAGTTTTTATAACTGCAACAACGATTGTTATTAATCTAATTTCAACTTTTTGCTGTATATTAAATATATGTATATATGCATATGCATGAAAGACTAAAAGAAAAGGCAAAAATTGAGCACTAGCAGTTTGGCGAATCTAATTGCTTGTTTACTCGCCAAATGAAGAATTTAGTCGCAATTTGGCGCAATGGCGAGCGACAGCGAGAACACTGAGTCTAAGCTACAGTTTTTACTTGAGTTTGTTGTTGTTGATTAGGGGGTTGTTGCTCATGACTTAATTTAAATTTATCAGGGGAATAATAAGGCCTTAATTTAGATACATGTACTATTTCTGAACTTTTGAACTGGTTTTGCCTATCAATTTCAAAATTTACTTCGGATAATTTGTTAAGAATTTTATAAGGGCCACTAAATACTTGTGATAACTTTCTAGTATTAGGGTACTGAAATTCTTCATAGATAACTAGATCTCCTATTTTAAATTTTGGTTCGATATAATCTTTATCATAATATCTTTTATTTTTTAAATGAAATTCATCAGTTCTTGCTTTAGCAATTTTAAGTGCTTCATGAACAGGGGGATAATAATTTTGTTGTAAGGGGGAGTCATAGGGTAATTGGCCAAAAAGCAAGTAAGCAGGTGAAAATTTAGTAATAGAATGGGGTGTATTATTATATTCATTAATTACCTCAGTTAAAAGCTTAGTCCAGGGAATTTTAGAGGTAGTGGAGTTTACTTTACATTTTAATCTAGTTACTATTGTCTGATTTACTCTTTCACATTTCCCATTCGTTTGTGGATGATGTGCAGTGGTCAAACGTTGTTTAATATTATGATTTCGCAGGAATTTTTTGAATATTGAAGAAGTAAAAGCAGCATTCCTGTCACTTAGTATTTTTTGAGGGGACTGTAGGGGAGACCGGGGATGGTTGACTATAGGGGTAGGTAGACTAACCGCCAAAAACTCGCCAACGATATGAATATTGCGTCATCCCAGCGCAGCCGCGCATCACTCTCCGCCCCCCGCTCAGTCGTCGGTAGCGCCGCGTCGCCGGCACACGCCGTTTTCGAGCAGTGACCCGTGATTTGTTTTCATATCATGTAAGTAATATTTTCGTGTTGCATATTTTTTGATCTGGTATCTACACATTTTATGTTAACCGTTTGCCTATTAGTCAGAGTGTTTTATGAGACTATATTGATATTATTTTATGTGTTATTTCTTAATTAGGTGGCAGTATTTAGGTTATCCAAGCCATCGAAACTTAAAATGTCGTTTGGGGTTGGTAGACTAATTTCTTTCGGGGCTGGTTGAATAATTAGTCAGCCAACCCCAATAACATTTTGAGTTTAAAATATCTTTAAAATTATCTTTTTATTCGATTCTTAATAAGTATACTGATGTGCGCACAGTTACTGTTCCATCGACTTCTGATGCATCTAACACTTTGTCTATTGTCGAAGAGGTTCCAATTCCTGATCACAATACTGAAATCGAAAGTCACACTCTGGCACCGCAGTGTTCATCTGTAAATACAGAACAGATTACTACCACAATGCCCTCTCCTACAAGATCTTTGAGTACTGAATGTGAGTCACCTTCTCTTTTTGACGAAACATTAAATTCATTATTTGAAGCGAATTTATGAGAAACTCTCAAAACCCCAAAAAACGTGCATGCTGCAGAAACAAATGTGCTCCCATCTTTATACAATGTGAACCTGTCCTCAACTTTATTAGCAACACTTGAAGAAGTAAGACCCTTTCCTAAAGCGGCGCCACGTTTAGATAATAGAAGAAATATTCGGAAACGTAAAAGTACTATATATACAGACACCCCTGAAAAACAAAATCTTATAGATATGAAAAAGAATAGAGAAACTTTGAAGAAAAGAAGAAAAGATACAAAAAACAGAATAGAAAAAGGAAAAGAAACGAGCAAAGGTAAGGGTAAAGGAAAATGGAAGGGCAAAGGAAAAGGAAAGGGTAAGGGAAAAGGAGCGGGTAAAGGAAAAGGAACGGATAAAGTAAATGAGATGAATGTTGCTGATGACATCGTCGATGGAAATGACGATGCTGTGGATTCCGATGACGAGAGCACGATTTGTTTAGAATGCACTGAATCCTACGCCGATAGGGTCTCTGGCGAAGAATGGATTCAGTGCATAACTTGTAAGTTATGGGCTCATGTCAAACGTGCAAGAGGTAATCTAATGTTTTTTGAATGCAAACACTGTATTTCTGATAATGAAGACTGATAACTTGTCTGTTTTTTTTTATTTTTAAGTATACAAAGATTTATATGTGATTTAAAATGAGACTGAAGAAGAGTTTAGTTTATAAAAGTTTAAATACTAAATACAAGTATTTAACAATTACTATTTTTTAAGTAGAGAACTGCAAAATGTGCATTTAATTTGTGGCGTAAGAAAATTTTAAATTGTTACATTAATAAGAATTAATATGTTACATTCATAAGAAGTTATAGAAAGATTTATGCGTGATTTAAAATGAAACTGAAGAAGATTTTAGTTTAAAAACTTTAAATACTAAGAGTTGATAGTTTTTATAAAGACTTATAAAGGATGTCTGTACCTGATTAAAATGGTTTTTTAATAAAGAGTTCAATTAAATTGAAAATAGTGTTTTATTACTTGACTCTTCTCATAATTTGTTGCTTATTGATACGTAGGTCTACTTACCCCGGGCATATAGTCAATCAACCCCGGTTCCGGGGTAGATTGACTAAGAGTTGATGTTCTGTAAAATGCATTTGAACATGATGATGATATTGAATAATTAACTATGTTTTGTTGTTTTTTATTAGTTTAATAGTTCTTCTAACCATTAATGCGATTTTATTGTCTGTATGGATGAAAACACAAATAATATGTATGATTTAGTAAAAAATTAGTCAACCATCCCCGGTCTCCCCTACACTTGAAATCTTACTAAAACAGAATAATTGTTGAGGGATTTTGATATTGAAGATTTGTTTCAGACAATTTGTATAAGTTTCTGTAGTGACACTTTTGGAAGGAAATGCCCAAACATATCTTGTGGCATGGTCTATTATAATATGGAGATATTTTTTTGTAGAATTATAATAATTGAACCCTCCTACAGTATCAACAGACAGACAGTCAAAAGGTTGATCTGTAGTGGGCATAGCTTGTAATAAGCCAAATTTTTTCTGTCTAGGTTTTTTATTTTTCTGGCAAATATCACAGTATTTAACAAAGTTGGTAATGTCTTGGGTCATATCTGGCCAATAATAGTTAGGAGAAATTAAATTTTGCATTTTTCGAACACCAGGGTGACCACACTGTTCATGAGCAACACTAAGCAATTTTTTTCTTAGGGACATGGGAACTACCACTTTACGAAAACATTTTCTTTTAACTATAATCAGTCCATTGTCATTAATATAATTTGATCCACACACATTTTCTTTTTCTTGCATCTCAATAATCTCTTTAACGTCAAGAAGAAAAGTAAGGGGTTTACAAAAATGAGAAATAGGGTTTCGGGACAACATGTCGGCTTCGACATTTGTAGATCCCTTTAAGTACTCTATTTTGTAATCGAACATACTTAACTTCAATGACCATCTAAATAATCGACCTCTTAAATGTTTGACATTTTTTAACCAAACAAGAGATGCATGATCAGTATGGATGGTAAAATGTACACCGTGAAAGTAATGATAAAATTTATCTAAAGTATCAATGATAGCAAGACACTCTAATTCGGTAATGAAATAATTTTTCTCATAACTTCTCAATCCTCTAGAAAAATAAGCAATTGGATGTAAAAAGTTATTATGGTCGGGTTGTTTAAGAACTGCACCTACCGCCACCTGAGAAGAGTCAACAAACATGTGTAGGGGTAATTTTGGGTCATAAATCTTTAAAATTGGTTTAGCAATGAGGGCATCTTTTAATTTTTGAAAAGAGTTTTGACATTCAGTATTCCATTCCCAAATAGTATTTTTCTTAAGTAATTTATTTAGGGGGTGTCTAATTTCAGCATATTCGTCAATAAATTTATGATACACATTTATAGAACCAAGAAATCTTTGTAATTCTTTAGTGTTAGTAGGAGGTTTTAATTTTTTAATCGTTTCTATATTAGTATTAGCTGGAGTTAAAGTTCCATTTTGGATTTCATACCCTAGAAAATTGATTTGTTTTTGAGCAAAAGTACATTTAGATAATTTTAATTTAATATTTTCTATTCGGCATAAATCAAAAATTTGGATGAGATGCTGTATATGTTCATCTATTGATTTAGAAAAAATAATTATATCATCAAAATAATAACAAGCAAAGTCTATTTTATATTTTGTAAGAATTCTTCTAATTGTCCTGTTGAAAATTGGAGGCCTACCTTTACACCAAAGGGGAGAACATTCCATTCCCAGAGCCCACAATTAGTAGTAAAGGCTAACTTTTCGGAATCGGCTGGGTGAATAGGTATGTGCTAATAGCCTGAGGCTAAATCTAGTGTAGAGGAATATTGGGCACCACTTAATTTGTCTAAAATTTCATCTATTCGGGGCAAAGGTTCAGCGTCATTTTTCATAATAGAATTTAATTTTCGGTAATCAACACACATTCGGGTTTTTTTGCCTTCATCTCGTTTATTTACTAACGTCACTGGAGAAGAATATGGGCTATAACTTTCTTTAATTAACCTAGCAGCTAATAAGGATTGGATTTGCTGAGATATTTCTTTTTCATCAGCGGTGGATGTACGATAAGGCCTCAAAGATATTGGTCGGTCAGATTTAAGATAAATACGATGAGGTTCAATATTAATTCTCCCTACAACATATTTATTTTTTGCAAAAATATCTAAATAATCCCTTAAAAGTTCCCTTACATTTTTATTTTGAATAGCATTCAGATTCCCCAATAGATTATAATCATCATTATTAGTTCGCGACAAGGATTGAGGAATTATGGTATTTCCATAATCGGGTTGAACAGTAGTATCATTTTTTATAATATCAAAATGAAGCAATTCTAAGTTATCACTGGGTATGTTGACATATTGGTTTAACGAAATATTGTCTTGTAGCACCTGGCTTTTTGCACAATCAATTTTCAATTTAAATTTGGCACAATCAGGTAAACCTAAAATAGCATAGTCCAAATCTAGCTTACTTACTAAAAAATTAACATATCTCTTTATATTACCAAATTTAATACATAATCGACAAGATTTATTAATTGTAAGAGTTCCTTGTGCCTGTCTAATAGTAATAGGGGTAACATTATGTAAATTACCATTTAAATATCGAACAAATTTGAGGGGTAAAATTGAGACAGTTGACCCACTGTCAACCACACAATACACTTTGTTATTGTCCACATATCCAGGGATAAATAATTGTCAAATATTATTAGTAGGAGGTGGTTGAATATGATCAGGAGTTTGAGATTGAAAGGAATTTGTGTTAAATATACAACTCCTCTCCCAATGATATGCATTTTCTATGCTTCTGTTTAAACATATTCTGCACGGACGACTTGGGTAGTTGTTTTGATAATGAGTCGTAGGCATTCTAGGAGTGAAAAACCTAGGATTAAAATTTTGGGATGGATTGTTTGGAGTAGGTCGAGTCCAATGTCTGGGCTGAGGATTGGGATTGTGCATAGGTTTAGTTTGTTGAAAATTTCTATTGCTGTTATTAGAGGAATGAGTTGGAATCGCTGCTAATTTTTTAGCAATGCGAAACCATTCACGAGTATTGGAAGGAGGGTTAACCATCAAACAATTTTGATACTCCGGCTGAAGTCCATCAGTTAATCCCTGTATAATTAAATTTTCCCCAAGCTGAAGTTGCCTTCCAATCTCAACTTTCTTTCTAAAATAAGAATCCAAATCACTTAGATCATTCAACTTTAAGGAAGTAAACTCAGAAAATTTTGGAACTCTAACCTGGATGAATTTTTCTGTTAAAGTCTCGACAATTTCCTCATAAGTAGCACAATCCAAACAATCATTTATATAAGCTTTTAGCGCTTCCCCCTTTAAATATTTTGAAATATTTTGAAATATTTTGTTTTTTCCACTGATTATCTTTTTTTTCTCCAAAACACTCATTATCAAAGTGTTTAAACCACTTAAAAATATCCATGCCTGACTCAAAATCAAAAGGTACAATATCAAGTTTATTTTTTGACATTTTTTCTTCCTTAACTAATCCAGATCTTAATAACATGAAAGAAGGATAATTCATATGGAAAATATTTAAATGCTATACTTCAATTACTAAAATTCAATTACTAAACTTCAAATACTTCAATAAATAACAATAAAAATAATAAATAATAAATAATAAATAAATCAATTCTGTGTTTGAATTCATGTGAAATAAATAAATAATAAATAAATAAGTAATAAATAAATAATAAATAAATAAGTAATAAATAAATAAAATAATAAATATCGGTTTTCCATACATGGGAAATAACAAATAATTTTAAGAACAAAAATACTTTTCTTTACGTATTGATAATAAATTTAGCAACAGAGAATTTTTTAAGAACAAAAGAATTCCATCTTTAGTACTAAGAACACCTTTAAAACTAAATAAAATTTCTATGAGCAGAAAATTTCAATTAATTATAAATTAAGAACAAATTTATTTTTTAATATCTATTATAAAAATAAAAAAAATCAAGAATTTAAACAAAGAAATTACAATTAAAATTTCATAATTAATAACAAAATAAGATAAATAATAAATAATAACTTACAATCTTGTTCTCTAAAAAAGAATAACGGAACCTAGATTTTATTGGGAAGGAAAAAGAAAGAAAAAAAAATTGTGGTTTTCTGTTAGTATTCGCGGCCTTTGAACAACATCGATGAAGAAATTTCTTTATCAAAATTATTCACTGCTCAGATGTTCTTTATCTTGATAATCATCAGATAGTTTCGTAGAGGTTAATTATATATAAAAAATACTGAAGGGATATTTCACAAACACGGGATTTGTAGATGCAGATGCCGAACATAACCACAAACAAGACTTCATAACACGATCTTTTTTCACAGCTGAAAGGTTTATAATTGCATGCAACATCATGGGCATTACTTCGTAGATTTAGATGCGTCTCAGAACAAAACCATCACAACAGATGTTTCACCGAGTAATCGTTCATCGAACATGGCAAACACAAACAGCGTTGTGAAGCAATTCTCATACAAAGGTTCATTTTGTAGTTGATGAGCTCGATAATTCTTATTCAAAAATCGAACGCCGGTTCATCTCCATCCTGCCGGCTAAAATGTAATAAATATATGTTGAACTCGACGAAAATAAACTATGTTGCATAAATTCTAGGTATTCTTAGCAGCACGGGCAGAGTAGTCGCTCCGACAGTTGGCGAGCAGTAGAAGAATTTCATTGGGGTATTTCCCCATTATAAAAACAGACACCATCAGTCTTCAAGTTCTTTATTGATGAGCTCATAAAATAGATAAACTCTTCCCCGCAATCACCTTAGTACACATCGACACTACAACTTTCATTATCTCGTCCACATCATCAAATATTCTAATTCAGCGGAGAAATGAAACGTGCGGTTTGGTAGTTTAAAGGGCAAATCCATTCTAACCTCCTAAAAAGCCAAATGAATATGGAACATTTCCACGACAAACTAGCTCCCTCCTACTCCGCGTCAATCATTTTAAAAATCCAATTAGGATGAACCCGAGTCTCAACGGACAAAAATGATCAATTCTGATTGGTCTTAGCAGGCGGTTCTTGGCAAGAACTATATTTTTTCCTCGGAAGTAACAAGCCCTTTAGCAACGCGTATTAACACCTGTCACGCGATGTTAAAATAAAAAATAAAATTAAAATCCCAGGAATATTCCAGAAAGTAAAAAGCTTACGAAATACCTCCATCCGTTTTGAGAAGCAAGCAATAATTTATTAATAACTAAAGTAAGAAAAAGAATTTTAGCTGTTACAAGTTACGAAACTAAGATTGAAATATGTTCCACAAATTTAGAATTGAAGCTAAGAGAGAACAAAAATGGCGCATTTTTTTTTTATTACATATATAAAATACTTAGATTATTAATTTTTCAGAAGAGGAAATAATTGCTGATGAATATTTTTTTTATTTGCAAGTAATGTTTAAATAAGTGTAATGTATTTCATTATATGCAAATTTTTAATTATTTATATAAACAAATGTATCAATATATATTAGGGTGGATCGAAAAGTATAGAAAAAAATTTTTTTTTAGAAATTACTATCGGCGCGGCGTGCAAAAGTTGCCTGTTATGCATACTAGTTTACAGGGTTTTTTTTTTATTAAAATCCATTTAAATCTTCCGGTGCCCCAAGCGCCCCAAAAATAATTAAAACTTGAGTTTTTTATGATTTTTTTTTGTATTTTTTTTGTTTATTTATTTTTTCTTAATTACTTTTGGCGCGGGGTGCAAAAGCTATCTTTTATCTATCTTAGCTTACATATTTTTTTTAAATAAAATTCATCCATATCTTCCGGTGCCCCAAGCGCCCCAAAAATAGTTTAAAATTGAAATTTTCTTGAAAAAAAAATCTTTTGTTTTATTTTATTTTACTTTTTGAAATTTATTTGGCACTGGCTTGGAAAGTTGTTATTACAATACTACATAACTCTGCAGTTCCCATATATTTTTTTAATCAAAATCCATTCACATCTTTGATGCACCAATTATAATTAAAAACTGAAATTTTTACAAAAATGTATTAAGAATTACAATTTACGAAAAATACTTACAATTTTTTAAAACAGTTTAATTAATAACGTATAAGGTTATAAATAACATTAATTTTGCAATAATAAGTGACATATAAATTTAAAAATCAAAGCATTAAATCATAAAAATTACAAAAATCGAACTTACGTAGAGAAAAGTTTTACATCCTTCAATTTGGAAATTTACATATTTTTAAAGTTTGTAATCTTTTTTGGTATCAAAGTGTTTTATATGGCTTCTTGATTTTATTCTATTCAATATAAAACCGTGTCTCTCTTCTTGCCCAGATACAGTTTCTGATGCCTGAGACACCAGTCGAACGCACCTTTCAACCGCTTGGGTATGGCATGGATATTTTGACCATTCATTCTTTTTTACAACTTTTATCATATTCTCAATTTCTTTGCAAGGCACATTCATCAAAAGAGGTGGTTCAAAACGTCCAACTTGTTGCCAGTCAATAAATTCAATATAATCCTTCGCTTTGAAGTTTATTTGGGGTACTTTGAAAATTCTCACTTCTGGTGATTTTCTCTTTTTATTTCTAGCATAAATTAGCTTTCGCATTGCTAAAGATCTGATATGCTCTCTGTTATCTGTGAACATTGACAATAGCAAATTTTCAGGGTGGCAAAAAAAAAACCTATTTCGTTGAATAACAGCATCTACAATCTTTTTAAATTGGGTTCCAAATATCTAGAATATGTGATAAGTTTCCAAATATGACGCGCTCGTTCAGTTATGGATGGCTTTGTTTTGACATGAAACCATACAGGTGCATATACCTTCATAATATACGTTGTAAGAGTAATGAGATTATCAGAAGGATTTTCTGTAGCCACTTATAACCTTAAAATTCTACACGTAGCTGTTAGCCATCTTGAGTGATAAACTGGACCAGGTTTCATTAATGCCAGATCGGAACCACATTCACCACGTGATATTGCTATGCAAATATCATATAAATATTGCTGGTCATTGCTGAGAACTCTTCTATCTATGTTGTCTTCCAAATAATAAAGTATAAAAAGTTTATTTTATACATTTCATAAAATACGATAAACGATTTCTCATCCTCTCGATCTACCTTTTACGTTAGATAAATTAGTCTTTAACTGTTAATTTTAAATTGTATTTTTTAGCTCAAAATTTGCATGAAACTCGATTTTCGGCAAATAATTAAAAGTTTTGGGGTATTGGAAGAAATTTATCAAAGTCGAAAATTATTTGGATGCATGCTAATATACTATAAAATGCATCTTTTTTATCCCGCTGATAAAATAATTTAAAATAAATTAAAAAAACAAAAATTATAATTTTTTATAGAAATTTCAATTTTTTTACCATTTTGGGGGCGCTTGGGGGCACTGGAAGATATGGACGGATTTATATATAAAAAAATGATTGAACTAATATATATATAAGGCAACTTTCGCAACCCGCGCCAAAAATAAATTTAGAAATATTAAGAAGCAAAAAATATATATAAAATTTATAAAAATTTCAATTTTTACCTATTTTTGAGGCGTTTGGGGCACCGGAAGATATGAATGGATTTCAATAAAAAAAACATATGTAAATTAGTATGCATAAAAGGCAACTTTTGCATCCCGCGCCGATTCGATTATCCGAATTTCGATTTTTCGATCCACCCTAATATACAGGGTGATTCCGAATTTTTTTTACAATAAAAGAAGGGTGATAGTACACATCAAGACAAACAATATTAAATAGGAGACCAAGGGTCCAAAACGTTTTCTTAAGGAAATAGCCGCCATTAAAGTTTAGGGACCAAAATTTCAAATAAACATAAAAAACGGAAAAATCGGTCGATTGATTTGCGGTTTTCACTAAAATTATTCTTTATGTTGGCATTTTCTTGAAATTAAATTATAAAGATAAATTTCAAAAAATGCCGATAGAGGGCGCTTTAGACTTTCGAGTAACGAACAACTATTTTTTGCCGGTATTTTTTGCATCTCATTAAATATTTTCGTAAACTTACACTCAAACTTAAATTTTGAGCTCAAAATCTGCAGTTGGGAGTGGTTAAGTAACACAAACTGAGCTGTGTTCAGAGGGTTCAAATTTCAAATTATTATAAAAAACGGAAAAATTGGTCGATTGATTTGCGGTTTTCACTAAAACTATTCTTTATTTAGGTATTTTCGTGAAAATAAATTATAAAGATAAATTTCAAAAAATGCCGATAGAGGGCGCTTTAGATTTTGGAGTAACGAAACACTCTTTTTTGGCGTTATTTTTTGCATCTTATTAAATGCTTTCGTAAGCTTAGACTTGAACTTAAATTTTGAGCTCAAAATCTGAATAGCTGGGAGTGGTTAAGTAGACAAACTTAGCTGTGTCCAGAGGGTTCAAATTTTAAATAATTGTAAAAAACGGAAAAAATGGTCGATTCGTTTGCGGTTTTTGCAAAAACTAATTTTTAAATCAGGAGTTTTCTTGATCAATCAGTGTTTTCTTGGGAATAATTTTTAAAGATAAATTTCACAAAATGCCGATAGAGGGCGCCTTAGACTTTGGAGAAGCATACAACTATTTTTAACTGTTATTTTTTTAATCTCATTAAATGCTTTCAAATGCATAGACTTAAATTTTGGGCTGAAATTCTGAATCGTTGGGAGTGTTTAAGTAGCGAAAAATTGAATTGTGCTCGAGGAGGAAAGAGGGTTAAATTTTAACTCCTGACCACATTTCAGTTTGCGCTTCTTAACTCCTCATAACGATTCAGGATTTGAGCTCAAAATTTAAGTTTAAATCTAAGCTTCCGAGAACATTTAAAATGCTTTTGCAAGCATTTAATTAGAACCAAAAAATAATGGTTAAAATGAATTGTTGGTTACTCTGAAGTTTAAGGCGCCCTCTGACGGAATTTTTGGAGATTTATCTTTAAAAATTATTTTCAAGAAGATACTGACTTAAAGAATAGTTTTATTTTAAACCGCAAAAAGAATCGACCAATTTTTCCATTTTCTATAATTACTTTAAATTTGAACCTCCCCCTCCCCCTTGAACACAGTTCAGTTTGTGCTACTTAACCACTCCCTACTATTCAGACTTTCAGCTAAAAATTTAAGTTTAAGTCTAACCTTCCTAAATCATTTAAAGAGATGCAAACAATAACGGCAAAAAATAGTTGTTCGTTACTCCAAAGTCTAAAGCGCCGTCTATCGGCATTTTTTGAAATTTATCTTTATAATTTATTTTCACGAAAATACCTAAATAAAGAATAGTTTCAGTGAAAACCGCAAATTAATCGACCAATTTTTTCGTCTTTTTTTAATCATTTGAAATTTGAACTCTCTGAACACAGTTCAGTTTGTGTTTACTTAACCACTCCCAACTACAGATTTTGAGCTCAAAATTTAAGTTTGAGTGTAAATTTACGAAAACATTTAATGCGATGCAAAAAATACCGGCAAAAAATAGTTGTTCGTTACTCCAAAGTCTAAAGCGCCCTCTATCGGCATTTTTTGAAATTTATCTTTAAAATTTAATTTCAAGAAAATGCCGACAAAAAGAATAATTTTAGTGAAAACCGAAAATCAATCGACCGATTTTTCCGTTTTTTATGTTTATTTGAAATTTTAGTCCCTAAAATTTAATGCCGGCTATCTCCTTAGGAAAACGTTTTGGACCCTTGGTCTCCTATTTAATATTAATTGTCTTGATGTGTACTATTACCCCTCTTTTATTGTAAAAAAAATTTGGAATCACCCTGTATATGTTCTTCGCATTTAGTTTTTAGCGAAATTGAATTGTAGCATAGATGCTGATTTTTCATTGTTCTTAATAGATTATCCTATCAATTTATGCATAAAAAAGGACAAGTATATGCTTGGATTTATTTTAATTGGTCTTTCAAAATATAACCATTACGACAATATTTCAAAAATCATCGGACAAATCACGACAGACACCTAAAAAGGTATATATTTAAGTCAATATACCTAATTTAAGCTAACAAAAATTTAAAAGTATGCCATTTTCCTTTTTGTTAGTTTTTATTGAAATAGCGATTTGTGAATCTACACAAAACATGCACCTTTAAACATAATTAAATGTAATAGAAAAGCAGGGGCGGATCCAGAGAATCGTTTTGGGAGGGGCGATTCCGAGATTTTCGTTTGACGAAATCCATGCTTTTTTCGCTATCGCTTGACGAAATTCGCTCTTTTTTCGGGATACTTTGACAAAATTACCGCTTCTTTTGCAGCCCTTTGACAAAAATCGCTCTTTTTCAGCGATCCTACGTCAAAGTTTGCGTTTTTTTCGCGATCCTCTGTCAAAATTCGCGTTTTTTTTCTCGACCCTTTGAGGAAATTCGTGCTTTTTCCGTGATCATTTGACGAAATTCGCGCTTTTTCGCGATACTTTAACAAAATTAGCGCTTTTTCAGCAATACTACGTCGAAGTTCACGGTTTTTCCGAGATCATATGTCGAAATTCGCACTTTTTCCGAGTTCCTTTGCCTTCCCTTTTCGCAACCTTTTGAAAAAAGTAGCGCTCTTACCGCAAACTTTTGACGAAATTTGAGCTTTTTACACGACATTTTGGCAAAAATCGCGCCTTTCAGCAATCCTATGTCGAAGTTCGCGTTTTTTACGCAATCCTCTTTCAAAATTCGCATTTTTTCCGAGACCCTTTGACGAAATTCGCACTTTTCTGCGATACTTTGACAAAATTAGCAGTTTTTTGCAAGCCTTTGAAAAAAGTAGCGCTCTTTTCTCGAACTTTTGACGAAATTCAAACTTTTTGCGCAACACTTTGACAAAAATCGTACCTTTTCAGCGATGCTATGTCGAAGTTAGCGTTTTTTACGCGATCCACTGTCAAAATTTGCGTTTTTTCCGCGACCCTGTGATGAAATTCGCGCTTCTTCAGTGATAATTTGACGAAATTCGCGCTTTTTCACGATACTTTGACAAAATTAGTGCTTTTTCAGCGATCCTATGTTAAAGTTTGCGTTTTTTACTCGAACCTCTGTTGAAATTCGCATTTTTTTCTGTGACCCTATGATGAAATTCGTGCTTTTTCCATAATAATTTCACGTAATTCGCGCTTTTTCGCGATAGTTTGGCAAAATTAGCGCTTTTTCAGCAATCCTATGTCGAAGTTCGCGTTTTTTCAGCGATTCTATGTCGAAATTGGTACTTTTTCCGCAATATTTTGCCTTCCTTTTTTCCAACCCTTTGACAAAATTAGCGCTTTTTCCACGACTTTTTGACAAAATTTGCTCTTTTTCCGCAATACTTTGAATTAAGGTTTTTTTTGGGGGGGGGCAAACATTTGACAAAATTCGTGCTTTTTCCACGATCTTTTGTCGAAATTCGCTGTTTTTCTGCGACACTTTGACAAAATTAGCGCTTTTAGCGACATTTTAATGAAATTCGCGTTTTTTCCGGAACAATAGAATGTCTCCGACGGAGTCGCAGAAATCCCTTCGGGAAAAAAGTCTGAATTCAACACTGGTTTGGGGGGGGGGGGCGATCGCCCCACCCGTGGATCCGCGCTTGTAGAAAAGTTCAAAAGTAACAATAAAGCTTGTCTTCTAGCAGACAAATCTCTATTTCAATTGAGCTGAGATATATGAATCATACTCATGAAACAGACATAGATAGAAGCGCCAGTTAATTTTAAAAATGTGCTTTTAACAAACGTGGAAAAAATTTTTCATCTTTGCATTTTTGGCCAAGTTTTCGAAACTCCACTGTGCAACTATATCTAAAAAAAGGAAGAAAAAAAACTTTTATTTTTTTGTATTTGAATGAAAATCTGTAATGTTACATCCCATAAAAATTAAAGTATATATTTTAAATGAAATGTTAATGAATGCAAAAATGGTTTGCGAATTTCATTTTTCTTCCAAACTTTAAACTAAAATTTGTGTTTTAAAATAATTAAGTATATGCAAGTTTTCAAAATGACTGTATTTTTGATTAAAAGTGTATTCTAAGAAAAATCACCGGAGTATGTTTAAACGAAATTTGTATTAAAAATAACCTAAAAAAGAAAAACTTTCTACAAAATTTGCAAGACAAATCTATAAGAACTAGCACGATGGTAAAAAATATACACTGTAAAAAAAAGGGTCGATCTACTAAAAAAAAATTAGTTTCTCTTAGTGATCCTTGCAATTACTAAAAATTTTTTTGTAATAATTCTCAGTTACAAGAAAATCTGTTAGAATTAGTAGAAAAAATCTAGCAACGAACAGAGTTTATATTTTTATATTTTTAATAGGTATTACTAAAACTTACTTAGTGTGGCCGTGGTAGCCTAGTGGTCATAGCACCGAACTCAAGGCTAAAATGTCCAGGGTTCGATGCTCGACCCCACCAAAGACGCACCGAGTGTGTGCAGTGTAAAAGTACTCGTTAAATAAAGGGGTTATGAAAATCCTGTCGTAGCAGTTACCATGGGTAATGATCTCTGGACTTTTTCTCCCCTTCAGAAGTTTATCCAAATTGATCCCGTGGCAATGTTTGGTGCTGCCATCTATTGAGGTTTTGCCGAAAGTCTTCCTCTGCAGAAGTCTGCCTTCTTACCCACTGGATGTAGATTGAAGCTCCTGACCTTCGGGCACACGTCAACAACAAAACTCATTTGATGGTTCTCGCTAAAAAGTTTTAAGTTAGTTATACGAAAAATTCATTTATACAGTTTACAAAATAAATGTTTATTTCACTTGCTAAAATTGCGTTAGGAGTAGTTACCAAGAATCTGTGAGTAATCGTTACTAAAAATAATTTTGGAGCTGTTACTAAAATTTGCTTGGTGGCTCATACTAAAAAGTTTTAAGTTAGTTATACAAAAAATTCTTTTGTTCAGTTTGCAAAAGAAATGTTTGTTTTACTTGCAGAAAAAAAATGGAATGATTACTATTTGTACTGTGACTAATGATTACTAAAAATTTCTGTGGAATACAAATTTACTAAAAATTTTCTAATAACCTCATGAATTTTTTTGACAGTGTAGGTCATATTCGAATTCAGCGCTCCCAAAATTATAAGAATCAATTATCAAAATTTAATAAACCTGGGATAACCCAGCTTAATGAACAAAACATATCAACCAAAACTCTAATCACACATTTTAAGTTTTAACAGGATGATTCCCAAAAAGACTGAGCAAAGTCTCTTTTTTAACACTTGCTATATATAAATAAAATTTTCTCTTTACATTTCTCCGGCAAAATCTCTTTGTTATAAGATTTTTCTTGCAGTTGTTTTCGAAATCTACAACAAACGATTTTTAAATTAGCTTTTGTCAAAAAAAGTTAGTTTCTTGGCACTAAAAAAGTAACAGTAAAAAAACAGTAAATAACAGTGAAAAACAGTAAAAAATAATAAATTTAAACTTTAATAATACGAACAATTAGTATTAGTAATTAGAATATTTTCATTTGGTATTATATAGTGTCCAACCCATTTAGTTCGTAATCGGTAGCATGCAATTACAGTGCAGTTAAATTTAATCTCTTTTGAAAATGACTAAAGGTCGCATTGTTTTTACAGTGACCAAAATGCATAATATATCATTAAAAAATAAATTTATTTCAAGAAAACCCATTTTTTTAAAGTTACATCGTGAAATGCATTTATAATCTTTAGCGTTTCGTTTTAAAAATAAATGGCTAAAAAAATAAAAAAATTAGATTTTTGAAAAAAACTAAATTACCTTAGGCAAAATCATTTCGTAACATGATTTATAAATTTTTGAGATTATTTTCATAAAGTATAGAAAAATTACAACATTTTTGAAAGACGTATTAATTTTGAAATTCATATTTTATTAAGAAGATGTTCAAGTAAAAATAAAAAGTTATCACTAGTTTTCAGATTAGATGTGGATGACAACATGAATTTCCATAACAATACGAAGGAATATGATGGATGAACGAAATTAAGGTTCGTGAGGATTTATAATTTCTTCAGTAATTGTAGACAAAATTGTTCATATTATTTCTATAGAGCAAAGGCAACTTATTATTAATTTATTGAAGGAAAAAAAAGGATTTAGAAATTTATCTGTGTGCACAATTTTCAGTATATTTCAAATCTCCTTAATATTTGGTTTTTGCGTAAAAAAAAAAAAAAAAAAAAAAAAAAAAAAAAAATGGCGGCTATTGTAAGTGGATTTTGAACAAAGTTTTTATTTTTGAGCTTACTAAATCCGAAGAATGAGGAACTTTGTCGTATCTTTTTAAATACTATTGTTTTCGGATACCATTCTTTGCCAGATCTGCATCAAGCTAAAAGGTACATTTATTTGTGAATATGTTTGTCAACATTGTAATCCAGCCATTAATCACATGATAAGAGAGTTTCTCTGAACGTCATATGTTGTAGCAAACAGAATACTTTCTTATTTTTATGAGACAACAAACTACCTTTCAAGAAGTTTTGGAAAGGGGGTTAAACTGGTTAGTCATGCAAACAGGTATACATATTTCTTCTCCAGTAAGTTCTGCCAACTGCAGCCTCACACACGAAAAAGTTCATCTGAATAGTTCATCTCAAGCATTGAGGTATTGGTTACCAGTCAAAAATGCACTTTTTAGCATTTTAAACATATTTTTTGTAAAAGTGATACACTATATGTTTTGTAAAGTCTTTCGGATATATCCAGTACGTAATTTCTACTTTGCTGTATTTTCAAAGCAAGTGATAAAATGTTTGATAAGATTAATTATTTAACTTTTCCCGCTTTTTAGTCGCCTTTAAATTGCTCTTATTTTAATTGAAGCCATATTTATTGAGACAATTTCTGTGGGGAAACCGAGTACCCAGCGGAGGGTTAAGGCCGGGTGGTATCCAGTTTTATTCAACCTCAACCATGAAATTTGTACTTCCATTCCAAACAACAGTAGATCTTCCTTCCGAACTTTGCAGTATGTGTCGGGCCTTCTACAAAAGAAAAAGAAAATGAGTCAAGACGGAGATACTAAGGAAGTTCTAACTTCATTCATCTACATATTCGGGTTGCTTAATAAAATTACCAAATCTTCCATAAACAGGAAATTTTATTATAAGAAAAAAAGAGCCTAAAGAAAAAAACGATAGAATGATCGCAAGGGCAGAAGGGCCCGAAAATGACGTAGATATCATCTTCCGAGAAAGAGGGGAAAACTATTAGACAACTATGATATAAATAATGACAGTTCATGGATTTATTGCTTCCAACTTGTGTATGATGTGCTAAGTTGCGATGGACTGTAAATTTGCAAAATTTACAAGGTGTTTGCTCACGATTGCCTGTAGCTGATCTAGTAATGATGGCGAAGATGGTCTTGTTTACGATTTATTCAAGATTTTCCTCTTACAAAAGAAAATGAAATAACATAGTTTCAAAGTTTAACAATTTACTTGAAATGATTAGTTTTGAATATTGATTGAATTATGAATGAAAAATAGCATTTAGGTACGTTTTGTGTTTTTTCCCTAGGTATTAGTTTTTACACATTCCAAACTCAAATCTGACGATTTTGGGGTTTTCATGCTTACCTCAATATTGTAAATAGAAAAAAAATAAATTTTGTTGAATAAATAATTTTTTTCAAAAGCCCAAGTTTTTAAGATTAGAGCTATACAACTATTTGCTACATTTTGAGTAACAGTTTGTAATTATTTATCAACATAAAAATGGTACCCAGTTTTATCCCCCCCTTTCCCCTCCACAAATTCCTTATTAAGTTATAATAAACATCACAAAAACGATACTTTTAGTTTCGGAATAATGTTGTTTAGCAAAGCATGAATGTAGTTTATGAAATAACAATGTTTTACACGGTAAAAAATGTACAATATTTCTCTTTTTAGTGGTAACATCATCTTTTGACACCCTATTTAAGTTCCTTAGATAAAATGATTAGATAAAAAAGCACAGTTTACATAATTTCTTATTTAACATTCATAAGGGTTATTAAAAATATGTAAGGGATATTTGTAAAAATTTCGGAAAAATAATTTTAAATGTAACATGATAACTTCTTGAATCACTCCAGTAAAATTCTTTATAAAGAATGTACAAGATAAGCTAGAAAAAAATTTCATACCACAAACGTTATTTAAAAAAATATCTTTAATATAAATTTATTAGTGCTTTTTTTTATCACATTTCTTATGTAGGATGTAGTGGTCGAAAATACAGTACTTTTAGACTTTCGAAAAGTAAAATTGAACTATATTAAGAAAAAAAAAGAGAATGGATTATTAAATTTATGCACTTATGTTTTACGATGACCATTACATCTATGTAAATATCGATGCACATCACAACTCATATTTTTTTAATATGAATTTATTAAAAATTGACTTACAAGGAGAAGACCAACTTTAAAAATCACAGATTTTGTTTTTTTTACTTATATTGTTCGGTAGAAGCCCCTTAGCTTCAGGTTCATCGGATTTTATACAATGCTCCATAGTTCTCTAGAAATAGGTGTGTGGGGGGGTCTTATATTATTATACAACATAAATACTTACTTTGTAACGTAAGATTACTTTGGTATAGCTCATTTGGCTGAGCGTTAGCTCATTGATCCGCGGGTCTCGGATTCAATCCCTGAACGATATAAATTTCTTTTTATTAATTTTTGTTTTATAAATGTATTCTTAATTATAACTTAATAAACTCATTGTTAATTAAAATTGCATATCAATTATAATTTTCATGCATTTATTTTTAATTGTAATTAAATCGTTGCATGAAATATTATAAAAATGTTTTTTTTAATTACTTTTAATATTTATTTCATATGTTCTTTAAACAGTTAATTTTTAAAACAAATTCTCGTAAAATGTATTTCATATATTCTTTGTCGATCTAAAGATATCTAACAATTGTTTCAATTCGTTAAATTAAAGATATTTTTATATATTAGGTATGATGATAACACTGCTCTATTTTAAATTAGGAAGCTTAATTATATTAAAAAGTAACATAAGAATTAAATTACAGCATCTTTTATGCATATAAAAGATTTTTAATTTTGTAATGCGTATATGCTTCGCTTGAAATATCTTAAGTCCACTTTTATCTTCTTTTTTGCATTTATTTTTACTTTTGACACATCTAGTGGAAGCCACAATAGATTTTGGAACTAACTGCTAATCATTTAGATCCAATTTTTTAAAATTTCTTTAAATGCTGAGAAAAGTTTGATAATGATTTAAAAATCACAGAGGCTAAGTAAAAACTATATATTTAAAAGGTAATTAATGTACGAATTTAAATTTTTGGCGCGACTGAGTTTTAACGCCCTTCTTGGCGCGTTTCCAAAATATCGCCACATTGGCGTGCTTTTGCGTTTTGTCTCCCGGAGCGGGATTTAAGTCCAGGAGGCACTACGCAATACAAAGCTTTTAGAAGAAAAAAATTATTTCTCAGGGGGGCTCCGCCCCCCCCCCCCCTGAACGCCCCGGCTATAAATTTCCTTAAAACATGTATAACATCAAAACATGCAAAACAAATCCGTTCAAAAAACAAAGAAATTGTACACATACCTTCTTTTAAAAAGAAAACCAGCATTTTTTTTTAATAAAAAAAGAAATTAATAATAGATATTCTAAAGAAATATACTAAGCTTTGAAGTCAAATAATGTTTTTCTTTTATATTTAATATGTAACTAAATAACATTAAGATTCAAAACATCTAAAGCAAGGCCTAAAACACTTACTTTTAACTACAAAGCACGGTCTCTACATTGAAAAAACAATAGAAATGTAGAAAATAATTCCTTTTAAATACAAAACAAAGGTTTCTAATTTAAAAAATCACTCGTATATTTCCCCAAAAAAGTTTACTCACTCGATGTTACTCTTCGAAATCCAACGGCCTCTAATGAGACACAAGAAATTTAATTAATTTCAAGGCGCGAGACTTCAAACTTTTAAATGTTTCTGCTCTCTCGTCCAATAAGAAAACTAGAAAAAAAAGAACGAACGGAGCATGCACAAGCCAAGGAACGAAATCTCTCCGAATCTCCGAGGGTTGTCAAGAAGAGCAGCAGAGCAGCAGTTAAATGGAAAAGAAAGCAAGGCATGGCGCAGTCATCGCGCGTCAAAAAAAAAAAAAAAAAAAAAAACGCCGCCAAGAAGTGGGTTAAAACTCAGTTTACCCAAATTTTTAAATTGAGAATTTTAAATTATAATTACAAGTATATTAATAAGATAATTAAGGAGAAAACAAATGTTGCTTATTTCAATCATTCAACATTCAGTCATTTCCTTTATTAGGGCAAAACATAAAGAATGTTTCTTTAAAATCACTAATTGACACAATTATTCAATATCATTATATGATAAATTATAAGTGAAATACAGTTTAGGTCATTTAAAAAAATTAACCGTTTTATCTAACGATTTAGATACAAATTAAAAAATATATATAAATATGTTAAAATTATAATTGATACACAATTTTTAATTGACAATAATTTTAGTGAATTTCAATTACAAGAATATTTACTAAAAACAAAGTAGTGCATTCCGCAATCGAGCCCAAGATCCGCGGATTTATGCTGCAACACTTTACCGAATGAGCTAGCCAAGGTAAGGAGGAGACTACAAAATAAGTGCTTAAGTTATATTATAATATTATACCCCCCCCCCTGTTTCTCAAGAAATATGGAGCGTTCTATGAAATCCAATGAACGTGATACTAAGGAGCCTTTACCCTGCAACATATATAAAACTAATCAAAATCTTTGATTAAAAAAGTTGGTCCTCTCCTTGTTAGTTTATTTATTTATTTATTTATTTATTTATTTATTTATTTATTTATTATTAAAATAATTCTGGAATGTGTTTGGATCTCTCACAGAAAGTAATACTTTAAAACTTGATGGTTTTTAAGAGAATACAAATTAAAGTTTCTCGCAAATTTAATATTAGCTTCCACATAATTCTCAATGAAATTTGCAGTAAATTGCACCACAGATCATTTCATCTGCCAGCATGAAAATCATACTTTAGGCCAAGATTTTAGCTTTGGAGGATTCATAAGTATTTCGGATATAAAAATTCTTACAATATTTGAAATGTTTGCTCAAGCATCTTCAAGTGACGCCGTTTTCTAAAGGCTCTATCTTATATATTAGGCCGAGAAAGAGCAGCACACATAATCACCTCATTGAGTTCACGGCTGAAATTCCAAAATTACTTAAAACTTGATTAGCATATTAAAGCATAATTAGTCTGTCAAGTCATAAACTGGAGGAAAACATCTAAAAATCAGGTTTTCAAGTATTTTCTTGTAAAATATAATTTAGTAGATCCATTGCAGTTCAATATGCCAATCGAGTTTTAACTAATTCTGGAATTTCAGCCATGAATGAAGTGATTATCTGTGCTCCCATCTCCCGGTCTATATACACATATTCCCACATATTCTGTCCAGGTAGCTGAAGGCAGGAAGACAAATTCTCTCCGGTTAATCAAAATAGAGTACGGAGTACTTTGGCCAAATTATGTAGGCCAATGAGGCAATTATGTAATGCTTTTTAATGCAAATTTTAAAATACACTGGTTTCCAAAAATTAAGGAAAAATCACAAAAATAGCGATAACTTGCTCAAAAAGAAAGCAATCCGTATGAAATTTGCATATATTGTTAAATAAAAGATGCTGAATAAAAATACCAAATGCAAATTAGTGGCGCTGCAATCGCATTGTGTCATCCGTGAGACGCATAAAAATGCACGTTAAAGAGAAAGGCTGCAGTTGTCGCTGGGATACTGATATTATAAATCTAGGATAGCCAATTCATTACAATGACCTTGAGGCATCATTTGCCCACAGAACTGCGATTAAGAGCTATTGGGAGATTGGAGGCAGGACAAAGTCAGGCAGATGTGGCTAGCTGACTAATTCTGAGCCCTTCGGTGGTTCATAGGCTTTGGCAACAATTTCAAACCACTGGTTCGGGTTCAAGAAGGCTCAGCCAAGGACGGCCAAGTGTTTCGACAAGCACCGATGACCGATATTTGAGGTATGTGTACCAAGGAATAGAACCGCAATCCCATCTCACCTTAGATTCTGCTTTGCTGCAGCCACTGGAAGGTCGGTGTTAATGTCTACTGTGCGTAGAAGGCTTCACGAAGGTGGACTTTACGCGAGGCAACCAGCTATTTGTGTGCGGCTCAACTCATGTCACCGGAGGGAACGTTTGATGTGGGCACGTCAACATGTCCACTGGACGGTTGATCAATGGAGGCTTGTGTTTTGTAAACAATCAAAACTTAATTATTTGGGTTCAAAAATCTTCTAAATCTTCTTGAATTTTCTTTTAATAAATTTTATTGCAATAAATTTTATTGCATACGTAGAATAATAGCATGAAGAAATATTGAATTCAAATTATTTACATACTATGTACAAAATGTATAATATGTACAAAATATAAATGCTTTTACCTTGATAATTTCTGATCATCATACTAAAAACTGGAAAGATGATCCTATATGCATTTCTGCGTGCCTTTTCATAAAATTAACATAATTCTTCAATAAAACTCAAGACACGCACGAGAAACAAAAAATATAAACATTCTCTCTAAAAATTTCTTTTTCATTCCATCAAAAATTGATGCCAACTTTTTTATCTAAACTTTTAACTCATCTCGTAAGATAAAAAAATGTAAAATTCAAGCGGACGAAAAAAAAACAGCTTCGCTGCCATAGCAACGAGTCGCTTCTTATAAATAAAATAAATATCACAGTTGCAAAATTTGAAAACGCTTTTCTGTGAATTAACGGATATATTAACTTATGAATTCCTAACATACTCCCACCTTTAATTTAGGCGGAAGCCAAATTAAACATAAGATCACTTTTGATCAAACTAAACCCTAATTCAAAATAAAAAATATAGAAATAAATAAAGACAATAACTAAACAATAATAAAATAATAATGAAACATTTAGAGTTCTAGAAAAGTTATTTCAGAGTTTTAGAAAACTCACTTCAGAGTTCTAGAAAAAGTCATTTCACAAGTCTCTTTACTACTCTGCCACTTCTAGTTTTACTATTACTCACAGTCTGTATTACAGGGTCATCAGGACTTGATATCTCTAATGAGTACAGCTTACGAAGTGGACGCACCAAGGTCCTTGAACTTGCTTTAACTTCAGCCACTCTAGCTGCTCCATCTCGACTTGGGAATATCTTTACAATTTTTCCTATAGGCCAATGAAGTCTCTTTTGATTTAGTTCTATCAAGACTACTTCACCTAGTCTGACAGCTTGTCCTTTCTGTCTTGATTTTTGGACCAATTCAGCTAAATATTCTTTTCTAAATCTATTTCTAAGTTGTTGCCGAATATTTTGACAGTGTTTGTATCTAGATTGAAGTTTCTTTGAATCTATTGCATCTAAATCAGGAACACCTATTTCTTCAATGTCTTGTAAAAATGATGATGGAGTCAAAGGTACAAATTTATCTGTTTCTTCAAAAATATAGGTTAGAGGCCCTTTATTTACTGTTGCTTCGACATCACATAGAACAGTCATGAGTTCTTCAAAAGTTAAAGTTGAAGTGCCGAGTGTTCTGATCAAGGGAATTTTAACACATCTAATCAGACGCTCCCACCATCCACCCCACCAAGCTGCTGCTGGAGGGATGAACTTCCATTTAATAGGAGACAGTTCTTTTGAAGAAACTATTGCCTTCCAATCCAATGATTTTAAAAGGTCGTTGGTTCCTCTAAAATTTGAGCCATTATCAGAGTATATAGTAGTCGGTCTTCCTCTCCTGCATATAAATCTTCGAAGTGACTGAATGAATCCTTCTGTTGAGAGACTGGATACAAGTTCCAAATGTATTGCCCTATAAACTGCACATGTAAAAAGTACAACCCAAACTTTGGATCTTTGCTTTACGAAAAGAGGGCCAAAAAGATCAGCTCCAACAACTTCAAAAACTTTGGAATCTCTGACTCGATCTAGAGGTAGGTGAATAGGAGGTGTAGTATATGGTTTTGCAGAGTATCTTTTGCATCTGTAACACATAGACAATTGACTTCTAATGCTGCGTCTAGAAGAAATTATCCAATATTTTTCTCTTAAAATGGATCCAACTGTTTGAAGTCCAGCATGACAATTCTTTAAATGACATTCTTGAATCAGACAATTCACTACATGATGGCGCCAGATTTGTTTTGTAAACAATCAAAACTTAATTATTTGGGTTCAAAAATCTTCTAAATCTTCTTGAATTTTCTTTTAATAAATTTTATTGCATACGTAGAATAATAGCATGAAGAAATATTGAATTCAAATTATTTACATACTATGTACAAAATGTATAATGTATAATGTGTACAAAATATAAATGCTTTTACCTTGATAATTTCTGATCATCATACTAAAAACTGGAAAGATGATCCTATATGCATTTCTGCGTGCCTTTTCATAAAATTAACATAATTCTTCAATAAAACTCAAGACACGCACGAGAAACAAAAAATATAAACATTCTCTCTAAAAAATTATTTTTCATTCCATCAAAAATTGATGCCAACTTTTTTATCTAAACTTTTATCTCATCTCGTAAGATAAAAAAATGTAAAATTCAAGCAGACGAAAAAAAACAGCTTCGCTGCCATAGCAACGAGTCGCTTCTTATAAATAAAATAAATATCACAGTTGCAAAATTTGCAAACGATTTTCTGTGAATTAACGGATATATTAATTTATGAATTCCTAACAGCTTGTTCTCTTCACGGATGAGTCCTCCAAAGCCTCCAAAATGATAGTAGGCGCTGTTTGAGTTGGAACACGCTATCATCCATCAAACATTCGTGAAAGAGATTCATGCGGAGGAGGCAGTGTCTGCGTTTGGGGGATATCTCTTTGGGTGGACGCACAGACCTCTATGTTTTTCCACATGGAACCGTGAATGCTCACATCTATAGAAATGACATCCTTGATGCTTATGTGCGACCTTATGCCGGTGCAATAGGTAATGATTTCCTGTTACAGGACGACAACGCTAGACCGCACAGGGCTCGCATCGTGGAAGATTATCTTCAGCACCAGAAAATTCAGCGCATGGAATGGCCAGCTCGATCACCGGACTTGAATCCCATAGAGCATGTTTGGGATGCTTTAGGGAGACGTGTCGCTGCTCTCAATCCCCCTCCTTTGACCCTTAATACGCTTACAACTGCTTTGAAAGAGCAATGGCTCTTACTTCCCAGCGAACTCATCAACCGCATAATTGACAGTATGACACATCGCTGTATGTGCTGTATTGCTACTAGGGGTGATCATACGGCATATTAAAGGTACTTTTTCTTTACCAAACTGGCAAACTGATTTTGTTAGTTTTATAATTATGCTATTTTTTGAAACACCATAATTGTCTGATAATTTCTTTTCATGTTATTTTATACCTTACTATGTGTTGTATATTGTGGCTGAGCTTCATTAAAATCTACATGTAATATTTTGAATTATCGCTATTTTTGTGATTTTTCCTTAATTTTTGGAAACCAGTGTATATGCATAATTACTTAGACGTTGAAAAATATTTATTTATTATGTACCTTACATCTTTCAGATGCACTCATATCCATTTTCAAAGGACGAAAAAAGATAATTGGCAAGGATAAACGTAAAATTTAAAACAATAAGTGGACAAAGTTTCAATTTAATCTGATGTCTGAAAGTGGATGAAAATAACGTTCAAAGATTTCATTACATACATACAGGAGAAGCTAATAAAAGCATGTTAAAACAAAAATAGTTCGCGTGCACAAACAAAGTTACGAGGCGCAGTCTGATTGGTGTTTCTTGGGTTTTATCTCGGGAAATTATATAATTCATTACAAAACCAAACTCTATCATGTATTTCTCTAGAATATTTCCCCAAAAAATTGAAATTTCCCCTGATCTTAAATCGTCGGATTGGACATTTTCTTTACCCCTGCAATGGACCATTTTTTGTAAATTTCAACTGTTTATTCTCAAAGTACTGTAATTTCTGTGATTGAAAAAATGCAGGTATATTATCTATGTAGTACGGTTTAAGTTGTGCTCTCTTAAAATCAATAATTATAATGCATTCTCATATATATATTTTTTTTCATCGGAAGTGGCAAAACGGATTATTGTATCCCAAGGCAATGGTACACATCTTGCGACTCTATAAACAGCAAATAAATGAAAAAAACTAGATACAATGAAAAAGCAAGGACAGGAAGATAATAAAAACAATACATTGGCAAAGTGGCTTTCACACTTCCATGTTCTAGAAAATCTATCAATTTCAATCAGCCATTAATCAAGTGTCATACATTGGCCACTATCAAATGGAAATGTCTGGTATGAAACTATTCAAGTTTGATTTACGATTTTCGAAAATTACTTGTAATTTAACATTTATAATATACTGGTCTCTAAAGCCATCAAACATGATATATCTGTAGATGTTACATAAACTCATCTCTGAAATGCAATTCACAGATTATTTACAATAAAATCCCACCAATGATTTCATTAGAGTTGGAATAACTTCTTTCAAAATAAAAAGGATTTTTTTTAAAATAATGTTATCTAGATGTATAAGATTGGACCAACTTTGATTTTTCAATTGATAACGCCCATTTTCAACAATTTATTTGAGTTTTATGCGCTAAATTATTCTGTAAAGGTATTTTAATCAATGCATTTTTTATGAATTTTCATGGCATTAGAAAGAATCAAAACATGCCTCTAGTGCTCAAGTAAAGTATTTGTTGACGTATAAAATATTGCACCAACATTGATTTTTTAATTGCTAATATTCACTTTTAATAATTTGTTTGAGTTCTATGAGTTAAATTAATCTGTAAAGGTATATTAGTCAATATATTATTTATGAATTTTCTTGGCATTAGAAAGATCAAAATTTAGCAGTGTGCTCAAATAAAGTATTTGTATATTTCTAAATGACTGCACCAACTTTGATGTTTCAATTGGCCCTACTCACTTTTAACAATTTATTTGAGTTTTATGAGTTAAATTAGTCTGTAAAGGTACATTAGTCAATATATTTTTTATGAATTTTCAATTAATCAGAAAAAATCAAAATTTGGCGATGCGCTCAAGTAAATTATTCAAAGTTTTATTAAAATCCATTCAGTGATTGTTCATAAAATTGCGAACATACGTACATATGTAACAGCCGAAAACACAAGCTCATTTTTAAGGTGCTAAATAAGCATTAAAAAGCCTGCAATGAGTCAAATCACTTTATTAATACCAGTAGCCATTACTCTTCAGTTATCCGTGAATCCCTTAAAATTTTGATTAAGAATGATACTGTTTGTAATGACGTCATTTCTTATTATATTTCCGCCCTTTGGTATAATATCCTTGGTGTTTCTTGGGAAACTTGGTGTTTCTTCGAAAAAAATAGAAAAATCCATAAGAACATCAAAAGATATTGACAATATCCACAGTGACAATGGATAATTCCAGTTTCTCAATAATTGACAATTTATCATAAAATATAATAAAAAATATTGTATTTGTTGGTTAAAACTGTGCATTTAATGATAAATACTAAGAATTAAAATTGGATTAAAAGTTACATGCATTAACTTAATTTAGTTTTTCAAAAACTAGGTATGTATTAAAAGTTTAGTTTTCAGGTTTTTAAAGATGTGATTTGCATATGGCAAAATTTTCCATCCCTACAATAATACAGAATTTAACAAGAGTGATGCAGTTCAAAAATATAAGCCATTCGCTTTCGAAATTTTTTTTAAATCAGTTATCAATTCGGAAGCTCGGACAGTAAAAATATCGCAAACTTTGAGAAATGGTAGCCGAAAAAAACCAATTTCTTAAAACGTTTGCAGAAAAATTTTGACAATTTCTTGAATGAATTGCGAAAAAAACACGAGATTGCGAAAAATATCTTCAGAAGATCGCAAAAAGTACGAATTTTGCCAAACGACTGAAAAAATGCAAAATTCTTCAAAGAATTACGGTAAAAAATGAGTTTTATCAACGGAATGCGAAAAATGCAAATTTCCTCAAAGGATAGCGCAAAAAAAGCTAATTTGGAAAAGAGATTGTGAAAAAACGCAAAATTTCTCAAGAGACACTGAAAAAAAAATTAAATTTCTTCAAATGATACCGAAAAAATACAAAATTCGTCAATGGATCAAAATTTCGACAAAGGATCGTGACGACTTTTGTCAGGAGCTCCTGAACAAAAAACGCAAATTTCGTCAAAGGATAGCAAATAGACACAAATTTTCTAAATGATTACGTCACACAAAACGCAAATTTCATCAAATGAGCACGAATAAAAAGCATAATTATAGCGTTGTGAGGAGATATCTCCCCCTTCCTTCTTCTGCTGTTACCTTTTTTACCTTAATGACCGGAATTTATTTTTTACTCAAAATGTATGTAAGTCTATAACATATTGTAACAACATATTGTAAAATTTTGGGAAAACTTTCATATGAATCAGGAAAAATGTTACAAGTAAAAGGTTTTCTGCACCCATAGTCCTTTGTACTCCAATCTCCTCTCGATTAGAACAGTATAAGGGACAATGAATACCTTTCAATAAGCTCGGCCAATTATCAACAAGAGGGGTATGGATCTTTAAGGGAGGAGAGGATTGCTCTCTTAGTGGTCTTTCTAAAAAAGCCTAACCGGAACTTAAGCAAGTAAAAAGTAAGGTTCGAAGTTAACCACGAAAACGCCCAATAATAAGGCTGACGGGCGTGATTGGATTCAAATCTAGCACCTCCCATCTACCAGTTTTGAGAGCAGAACCTCTTGACCAATGGTGGGGCTAAATTTCAATTAAAGATTACTTTAAACAATTCATTATAATGAAATGTTACATTACAATGTAAAAAAGGTCTTCGAAGACCACACTTTGCAAAATACATACATCATTTTTTCGCGTATAATGCAGATTTTTCAACATGAAAAATGATATATTTCAACGTTATTCCACTAAATACTCGAGAGATATCAATTTTTCGTTTTTGTATGTTACTTCTAATATTTCGAATTTATATGCCTCATTAAATTCTCGTCAGCTTTCTTATTATAATTAGGAATGCAATTTATCGAAATGCATTGTGTAATATATTCTTTTTTAATAAAAAATTCATCGTATATTTTCTTCGTGTAATCTTTTTCGCACTAATTCTATTCATATTTTTACATTTTTTTCTTCTTATGACATGCATCTTAAAATAAATCTCAATCATATAAAAGAAAGACAATAAATTTATACAATGAAATCTCTTTTATTTTGAAACGATGCTTCTCAAACAAATGAGGAAATAAACTAGATTATTAACAGACGAGTTATTCTTTTCAGGACTTGTTATCTACAAAAGAAAGACATAATTAATTCTCATCATAATAAAATGAACTTAAAGTTTATTTTCAGTTTTTTTAAATACAGTTCTCTGACTGTTTAACTTGATTTATTTTAAATATGAATTAAATTTTACTTTAAATTTTATCCTTGAATCAACATATTTTTTTTATCAAATGTAAAATTAAAAATAAAAATAGATAAAAAATAAATTACAATTAGAAAAAAATAATAATTAAATATTGAATAAAAACAAATAAATAGAAAAACTGCTTAATGGCTTGTTACTTACCCATTATACGAAATATAGGGCGAAATATAACTCTTGCAATCGTAAAAAAAAGAAGAAAAGAAAAGAAAAAAATACGGATTTACACGTTTTGGACATTGGAGATTTCGAAAAACATACTGTTGTATGTGTCTGTCTGTCCGTCCGTTAGTATGTCTGTGGTGTGTGTACGTCAGCTCTATCTCCCGAATAAATTGACGTAGAGACTTCAAATTTGGTGTGTACTTAGTATGTAATAATGGAAAGAAGCCTAAATGAATATCAGTGACCTCGATTATTCAGAGCTGTTTGCTGCGGACTCTCAAAATATTCTTTCCGATGAAAGTTATATAAAAATTTTCGAAATTTTTTACTATAGACAGTAAAAGTAAAAGAACAATAAAAACATAAATTATGCATAAATAATGAAATTAATCGGATAATTTGTTACAGAGATATTTATATTCACATTTGCCACTCTCTTCGATTTTTTATAACCTTGTATTTTATTTAAAATTCAACTCAAATGTATATTTTAATTGGAAATGAGACGCTTTATCTGACGCAATAAACTCTTAGTTAATATCATTATTATTATTGGAGATAAAAGGATTTTTTTTCACTCAATTTGGTACTAATTAATTATCTTCTCGACCAAAAAATCATCGCTAAACTATAAGATTAAATGTCAATAATGACTTATTGTAAATGTCGCATTCAGTTGATATTAAACACGTTACACCTGTTTGTAACGTCATCAAGTAATATTTAATTCGCTTTTTTTAAATGAATTTTTTACTAATTTATTTGTTCTTTTATTATTTAAAATAAAAATTATGTCAATTAATTTACGAGTAGACTGACGTCTTAAATAATTTGTGAAAATGAGTCGACGGGATAATCAAGTAATACACTCTATTCAGTAATACAGCATTACTATGTATTCAAAATATTTAAATATATTTTTTAATTAATTTTATTTTGGAATTGCGATGTATTTTTTAAATAGTTTACACATGGTTTATTTTAATATTTTATACAATGCATATCCATAGTTCCTGAGAATGAAACACATTACTATTATTATTATTATTATTATTATTATTATTATTATTATTATTATTATTATTATTACACTTTGCACCCTTTTTCGTTGGTGCAACTGAAAAAATGTCCAGATTAAGAAAATTTTTGTTGTTTAAAAAAAAAAAAAACGATTTTTAAACAATACTTACCTCTCTTTCTGCTATGACAGAAATATAGAAATTATATATAAAAGCTTTTTTTAATGCAAAATTTTAATATTTTTTTTAATTTAAAAATAAATTCATAACTTAACTTTAATCTCTTAAAATTAAATTATGAGTTTATTTTTATTTATGTTAATTCGCCACCTGTAATAAATCGCCAATGAACTTTATGGTTGCAAATTTATGCCATATCATTAATTTAATTATGCGCCAAACTATGATCGCATTAGCAACAGCTATAACATTAGCAATTGAAATAGAGCTATAAAGGAAATCGTGAAAAAGGCGGCATAGCAGAGGTGCCTGTTGAGTGATTTATATCAAAATGGCAACAATTTATATCAGAGACTAACGGAATATAATTTTTTATTAAATTCGTGCGACATAGTAAAAAGCTTCACCCACTTCCGGTACAACGTATCCGTCCTTTATGTATTGTGTATAAAATGAAAAAGAAAGAATATATATATGTATATATATACACTCAAAACAAAGGCATTGCAATAAGCTCAGAAAACGGGTTGTGCAAATATAACGTTATCATTTTAGGGGGGGGGGGAGGCAGGGTCTTGCAAATGATATCGTTATATATCTCTAGGGAGAGGGGGTTATCTTTTGATATCGATATAATTTTTGATCCAAACAAAATTTTCTTTTCTTTATTTTTTACATGGTTTTTGGTTCAAAATTATATATTATCATTATTTATTATGTTATCTATTGTTAATGAAAATACAAACTTTTTATTAAAATTACTAAATTATCATAAAAATATTTAATTCTAAAATATAAAATAGCCCGACATTTGACATTCTTCTTCATATATGTATGCATATACAATTACTGTTCGAGAAACCCTATATGAAGTATATTTGTATATTTAATTGAAGTTTATGTTTACTGATAAATGAAAGAGAAAGAATGTTGTTCACTTATTTTGTTGATAAAAAAATTTTTATCTATCCACTCCACCCTCTTTCGTGCAGAGCAAATGCAATAAGACATTATTACAGTTGAATGTATTATCTAACAAAAAGCTATTATAAAGAACTTTTAAATAATAAGAATTTTTTTTAAGTATTGTATGATATAAAGGGATATTTTATTGACTTCTCTTTATTTGAATCTAAGTATGTAACCAGTTTTGTATATCATTTCAAATCAGAAATAAATTCTAAAGACATTAATAACAATATTATTACCAGGGGGTGGGAGTTCGAGGAATGATAATGTATGATATAAGATGGGGAGAGTGGGTCCAAAATTAACAAAAAGTTTATAACATTATATATGCACAGACCCAAACAATACTGACAGATACCTCAAGATATGACAAAACAAACTAATGAGAGTAGCAAAATCAATGCCAATTAGTGTACAACCCCAATATAAAGAGTCTAAAGCCACTCATAGTGACAGTCTCAACAAAATACAGAGACAAACCTCAATTACGACCACCCACCATGATTAAGTCCTATTGCAGTTGAAATAAACCCACACAAGAGTCAACTCCAACAGAAGTAAAAATACGCTAGCGTCCTACTCCAAAAGGGGTGATAGCCAAAAAAAAGTGGCATACTTGGTAAGATTGTAAAAACTACTAGGTTTAGAGCATAGTCATAAATTAAAATTATAAGTTAATATAGTCTTAATCTTAATTTCAGATTAGAGCTAAACATATCAAGAGTACTAAAAGTCCACAGTACAAGACTCTATAACAAGGAGAATAAAAAAAAAACCAAAGTAGAAAAGTAAAACCAGAGTCACAGCCGATCCAGTGGCGTGGTCGGTAGCGTTAGCTCCTCCCACACCGCTGGACCCTGGTTCGAATCCAGCTAGCGGCATGGATGTCGGTGTTGTCCCTGTGATGTGTATTAAATGTATGTACTGTATTTCATGTAATAATAAAGTGTTCTGTATTAGTTTCTGTGTATTGTGGATCATTCGAGGTAACAGCCACTGTAGCTACAGACCTCAAAGCATTGTAAAACTCAAACTCAAACTCAAAACCAGAGTCACAACAAGCAGACATTAATTCCAATGCTACAGCCCTCTTCCCCCACCCACAGATTTTCTGATTAAAAAAAACTCCACATTGAACTAATAATTTAATATAAACTTATATATTTTTATACCTGAATAATTTATAGTTTTTTTATAGGTTTGTAATATATTAATAAGTCGGTCTCTTTACTTAACAATTTTCCCCCCACCTCTCCACTGTGCATTATTGCAACTCCTCATAAAGCCAAAGTAGGCAACTCACAAACTTAGAATAGGACAATCATCTAAATATAACAAACCTCTACATGTGACAAACCACCGACCATGACAAAATATTGGTTGTGACATTTTAATGTTATTATGTATCGTATTTTAAATATTTACAAAGTTCTATTCTCCCACTGTACCCATAATTAAAATTAATGGTCAAAATTTAGTTATAATTAATTCCAGTTTATTTGTTCTCAGTAACTTGATTCCTGTATATCATTTTAGCAGTTATTATATAAATGTTAAAATCTTCATTCATTGTAGTATAAATGATAATCATGTTAATATATTTCATATCTCTTTTCGCGACAGCTTAACCACAAAAGTATTTCATAGTCTAGTAAGATATCAATAGCAAGTACCTTCGAAGACCTCTAATGCACTTCGTTTAGTAATACTTGTAGAACTGAATGAGACACTAATAACTTAAACTATTTTCTTAGTCCTACGTGATATTATTAGAATTAATTCAACTAAGTAGATAGAATTATAATTTAAAGTATTAACTAACACATAACTAACCATGTACCTAATAACCTTCCCTCTCAGGTAGCTCCCTCCTCCACTGAGAGTTAGAGTGTGGACAGATGAACACACAAACCGTATGCATAAGAACTTTTCAACTTTGCTGGAAAGTACTGAAAATGAAAACAATGATGATAACTAAACTTTGTTAATTAAATTAAAAATGACATAACTAATAATCTTACTTGTTGAAGCAATAAAACGTAATTATTTTTCTTTGGTAAGGCAATATAATATTTAATTCGTTTTTAAATTTACAGAACATAAAATAAACAATATATGAAACTGTGCAAATACACATTCAAACTGAATATTCATATGTCACTGCATGCACTATATGCATTTTTTTAATTATTATTTAACTTCTATTTGAAAGTAAAACAAAGCTTTTTTTTAAGCTAAAAATTATTACCAAACTTGGGGTTAAATTTATATTTTAATGGAAAAGGTAAATAAAAATTACAAAGAGTAACCATTCGTCTGTCAAAATAAAAATATACTGAGATTGAAATTTGTCATTTATGGAAATGTAATTAATCTGCAAGTACAGAGACTCTTATTATTGTCAAAATCTTTGGTTTATTATTTATATGTGTTAACTAATCTAATTTATTTAAAAATAGAACATTCTGTATCGCATTTTTTCCGTAAATGTTTTATGAAATTTATTAAATGTCATTTAATTTTGTATAATGTTGATTACTTCCTAATTAGTTTTAAATTTCATAGAGGAAAAGGAAGCCAAATTTATCAATATGGATGTCGTATACTTATATAATACATATTCATATACTGAAATTTTTACAATAAATGAAAATAAAATGAAAGCCTTTCGCGAACAATACTCTGTTAATGCGTTCACTAAACTTGCGATTTCATTGAAAATAAGGATTATTTAAAGTAATATAATTCTGTGTTTTTATACATAATAATGATAAGTAAAGGGTTTATATTGATATTGTAATTGAAATTTATTATATAATGTTTAAAGAGGGTAAAATGAAAATAATAATAAATATGTTTCATTATAAAATGTATATCGAATATTATATTTAATTAGTATTCATAATTTGTGTAATTAAAACGAATAAATAAAAATTTTCTAAAACTCGGGTTTTTAAAAGAATGTTTTAAAAAATCTTAATCGAAATAACACGAAATGAAAAAAAGGAATAAATGTATTTTAAATAATTTCTATAAAACAAATGTATTCTCATTTTTTTAATACTTTCTTGAGTTTCACTCATTTAAATGTTTCAATATTCTTTTTTGTTTTATTTCTATCTTTGCAGAAAAATATATAAGATATTTTTAATACTGTCGAGCTATTGTGAAATGTTTAAATATATGGTATAATAAAGACTAATAATGTCATCTAGATGTTTATGCAAAAAATAACTTATTGAAAATATGAATTTATTTGAAAAATATTTTAGAATAAAACATTTAAAAGTAGGAGTTTAATATATAATATATACATCCTAAATATAATCATAACAGGGTTGGGGTTTTGGACGCCCAAAACCGGTTTTGGACAGGACACGTGGGTTTTACTGTCCAAAACTGTACTAAAGTGTCCAAAACTGTACTAAAGTGTACAAAACTGTACTAAAGTGTACAAAACTGTACTAAAGTGTCCAAAACCTTTAAAAAAAAAAAAAAATCCACATTTCACCACTGCACATTTATTAAACATATGAATAAATATCTCACAATATATTTTACTAACATTCTATTTAATTCTTTGGTAAATGAAAAAAAGTTCAAACTTTTCTAATATCTCTGCAGCATAAAAAGTTCTGTTACTGTTAAATTTGTGCAATAATAATAAGCAATTCTTTATAATACTACATATGTAGTTGAGAGGGAATGCTTTTATTTCCATTTTTGTGAAAGAAAAGGCTACAAAGAAATTTCTTTTAAATAATGTTTCATTGTAAATTATCTTTTCTAGATTATTGGATAATAAAAGAAAACAAATATTTAATTTAAAATCTAGAAGTTATTTTTTTAAATATGTATTGTTATTATGAATGTGCAAATACAAAAGCACTAAACAAAATAATTCACTGTAATGTGTTAAAAAGTACCACCATTTTTTTCCCTTTCAGGGCAGAATGCTGATAAATCAGTATTAGATCATGTATAGATAACACAGCTTCAAAAATTGACTGACCAATAAAATATAATGTCACATAGTTCCTAGTAGAAACTATGTGGCATTACCATTGACTTTCTAATTTACGTAGACGACAGAATACAATATTCAATAACAGAATCGGAATGTATTCTTCATAAAACTATTAGTACTTCAATTAACTACTATTATTTAAGTGAATAACATTAAAATTATTACATATAATTAACTTTAGTATCGTTTTTATGCAATTACATTGTTACATAGGGTAATTATGTTGTTAATATTTTTGTATTGTAATCATTTTGCCAATTGCACAAACTTTACGCATTGTTCTAAAAAATACAATTTTACTATAAAATATAGTTTTGGACAGTTTAAGACAGTTTTGGACAGCAGGGTTTTGGACAGTACGGTTTAAACCATGGATTTTACCGTGATTTAAACCATTGTGTCCAAAACCTTGCCAACTCTGAATCATAAATTTGAATATATATTTTAAATAACCTACAAAACCTTCAAATTGTAAAATTGTAATTGCGAATCGTAAAATGTCATTGATAAAAAATATTTTAGAGGTAGTTTAGAGTAAAATAGTGCAAAAGCATTTCAATTTTTCTGTCTGTAGCAATTTTTATCTTTCAGTGCAATATAATTTATTGATAAAAAAATTAAAATGGGTTTTAATCGTTTTTTATAAATATTGTTTGAAATATTTCTAAAACTTTTGTTTATTAATTTTGAAAAAATTTTCTTAATATATGATTTTATATTATTCTGTATTTCATTTATTATTATACATGACACACTGATGAAATAGAAAATATATAATACTGACATAGTACATAACATAATACACGTAAGTCCTCTTTATCTAAAATGAAAAAAAAAAAGTCAATAAATAAATATAAATTATATGACGGAATGAAACTTTATCGCCTTGTTTAAAATGTATAATATGAATTTTAAATGTTCAAGTTTACTTAAAAGGCGATTAAAATAATCAACTATAGATGTTAATAGTTAATTTTATTTAAAAACATCTTAGTACTTTCAAACCTTTAATCAGGCTCTTCCTCAGAGAATATTTTCTTTTATAAATGTTATTTTATTTTATTTTATTTTTATTATTATTTTTATTATTTTTATTATTTTTATTTATTTTCATTATTATTATTATTATTATATTTGTATTATTTAAAAAAGAAAATATTTTTTGAGGAAGAGCCTGATTAAAGGTTTGAAAATACTAAAATATTTTTAAATAAAATTAACTATTAACATCTATAGTTGATTATTTTAGTCGCCTTTTACTGAACATTTTAAAGTTCATATTAGTATACATTTAAAAAAAAAGGTCACATTTATTTATTCTAAAAATTATCCAGCAAATCTGCCTTTTATTAGATGTGCAGTCGTATTTTAATAAAAAAAAATACTTCATATAAAAATGTGTAACATTTTTTTTAAAATTTCAAATGAAAATTTTTAAAATATTCTGGGAATTTAAAATTATTCTGGGTTTTTCAGATTAAGTGTCAAATATAGCATTAATCATAAAGGATTTTTATAAAAACTTTCATCAATCTGATCAAAAAGATATTTTAGAAATAAAAAATCTCTTAAACATTTTTTCCAACTTTCCTCTAATGAGTTTTCTATTTCGACTGAAGAAAAATTCTTGAAATGATATATCATTAAAAATCTAAGTTTAGTAGCGGTTGGATCGTTATGAAACAGAACAAGTAATGAGGCTTATCTGCCTGTTACATAAATATGGAAAATGTGATTACTGAATTTGATTTTTGTTTACTTTAACAAAATAAATATTTTACGTTAACATATCCGAATGAGATCAAACTTGAACGTGAAAATGATAAGAAAGTGTACTCATATATGAGTGATTTTATCAACAAACTTGAGAGAATAAAAATTCAGACACAAATGGATTAAGCATAAACAAAAGAGAAAAAAACGTGTATAGCCACATTATTACTGAAACTAACTGTAAAACATAGTTAAAACCTAATATTTTAGCAGTTTTTATTAAACGTAATATATACAGGGTGTCCCTAAACAAATGGTATATACGCTAGGGGGTGATAGAACACATCAAGACGAGCAATAGTAAATAGGTGACGAAGGGTCCCAAACGTTTTTCGAAGGTAGATTGATTTGCTGTTTTCACTAAATTTATTCTTTATATTGGTATTTTCATGAAAATAAATTATAAAGATAAATTTCGAAAAATGCCGATAGAGGGCGCTTTAGACTTTGAAGTAATGAAAAACTATTTTTTGCCGTTATTTTTTGCATCTCATTAAATGATTTCGTAAGCTTAAACTTAAATTTTGAGCTAAAAATCTGAATAGTTGGAAGCGGTTAAGTAGCACAAACTTAACTGTGTTCAGAGGGTTTAAATTTCAAACGAAACGGAAAACTATAAAAAAACGGAAAAATTAGTCGATTCGTTTGCGGTTTTTGCTAAAACTACTCTTTAAATCTTGTTTTCTTGAAAATAAATTTTAAAGATAAATTTCCCAAAATGCCGATAGAGGGCGCCTTAGACATTGGAGTAGCGTACAACTATTTTTAACCATTATTTTTTTTTAATCTCATTAAATGCTTTCAAATGCTTAGACTTAAATTTTGAGATCAAATTCTGAGTCGTTGCGAGTGTTTAAATAGCGCGAAAGTGAACTGTGTTCGAGGGGGGGAGGGGAACTGAACACATCCTGAACACACTTCAGTTTGCACTTCTTAACCCATCCCAACGATTCATAATTTGAGTTCAAACTTTAAGTTTAAATCTAAGATTTCGAAAACATTTAACAAGTTTTTGAAAGCATTTAATTAGATAAAAAAAATAACAGTTAAAATTTGTTGTTGGTTACTCTGAAGTTTAAGGCACCCTCTAACGGAATTTTTTGAAATGAATTATTAAAATTTATTTTCAAGAAGATACTGACTTAAGGAATAGTTTTTTTTTAAACCGCAAACGAATCGTCCAATTTTTCCGGTTTTTATTATCATTTGAAATTTGAACCCTCTGAACACAGTTCAGTTTGTGCTACTTAACCACTGCCAACTAATCAGATTTTGAGCTCAAAATTTAAGTTTAAGTCTAAGTTTACGAAAACATTTAATCAGATGCAAAAAATAACGTAAAAAGTAGTTGTTCTTTACTCCAAAATTTAAAGCGCCCTCTATCGGCATTTTTTGAAAATTATCTTTATAATTCATTTTCAATAAAATACCGACATAAAGAATACATTTAGTGAAAACCGCAAATCAATCGACCAATTTTTCCGTTTTTTATAATCATTTGAAATTTAAACCCTTTGAACACAGTTAAGTTTGTGCTACTTAACCGCTTCCAACGATTCAGATTTTGAGCTCAAAATTTAAGTTTAAGTCTAAGCTTATGAAACCATTTCATGAGATGCAAAAAATCACGGCAAAAAATAGTTTTTCATTTCTTCAAAATCTAAAGCGCCCTCTATCGGCATTTTTAAAATTTTATCTTTATAATTTATTTTCAAGAAAATACCAACATAAAGAATAATTTTAGTGAAAACCGCAAATCAATCGGCCAATTTTTCCGTTTTTTACAGATAAAAAATCATGTGTATTTGAAATTTTGGACCCCAAACTTTAATGGCGGCTATCTCCTTTGGAAAACGTTTGGGACTCTTGGTTTCCTATTTCCTATTACTCGTCTTGATGTGTTCTATCACCCCCTAACGTGTATATTCCATTTGTTTAGGGACACCCTGTATATATATATATATATATATATATATAAAGAGCTTCTTTAAGTTTGATGTTATATCTTCACACATTTAATATTTACACCTCTACATTTACGATTTAACACAATTTAGATTGCCTTTGGAAATGTTTTTATGTAAGAAAAAAAACACATTTTTAAAATTAATTTTAACACATTTAACGCTTATAATTATTCTATGAATATATGCTAACTAATCTATATGAAAGCTTTTAATGCACAAGTTTTATATGATTGTCTGTTTGTGTAAAAATGTAACTAACTTTCTAAGATTAATTACATTTTTATGAAAAAATAAATAGGGAGAAATCACAAATAAATAAATTAATAAGTAAAATCTTTGTTAACTATTCTTTGCTCATTAATTTAGGTTAATTTTACAATTTCAAAGAATAATATATGCACAGCACTATACAAATGAAGACTTAGTGAATCATGGATTCATTTACTTACTAACAGTAAAACAGTGTATTATTATTTATTTCACCTATAACTTCCAACTTTTAAAATCATAAAGAATGCAGAATCGGGATACAGCGGACCTTGGTCCCAAATAAGAAAACAATAACAAGTATTTTATAAATGTATTTTAGCTATATTTAACATAATAATGGATAATTTGTTGGTAATTAATGGTTTTAATGTTAATTAATTGTGATAAACTGTGATTTTCAAATCAAAATTCTTCAATGCAGGAAGAAATATACAGGGTGAGTCATAAATATCGAAACAATAGGCTATCTCCTTAAATATTGCCCCTAGCCCCATATTTCCAATTGCAAAAATTCATAAAAAAATCTGAAATTTTTGATAAGATAAGTTGCAACTCCACGTGGGGTCTATTTGAAAAAGTACGAAAATTAACTTTTTATACGGCCCCCGTAGGATAAAAATTCCAATTAGGAAAACTTTCCTTATCCAGTCCTAAATAATACACAAAAAGTAGCATCTTCATATCTTCAAAATTCGCGGAGTTATAGCCGTTTGAATATTTCATCAGGATTTAAGGGGTTAGACACAAAATGAAATGCGCGCAATTCAAAAGACAATGTTACTTTAACAGTTGTAGGAAACGTGTAAAAAATCTATGTTTTGAGTTAGAATTTTGATTTTTTTTCTTTTCTTTTGATGGTTAGCCATATAATTTGCTAAGAAAATCACATCCTAAAATTTATCATAAAATTTATAAAAATTTCACATGGTTAGTACTAGTTTAAATGGGATGATTAAAAATCGTAATAACTCGAAACATTATTTATCGGATTTCAATTTCTTTCTATTTAATTAAAAATGAAAATCTGATTTTAGTTTTGTTTCGGAATTTTCGCTTTTCAATATTTATTTTAGAACTATTAAAAATATTTATTTAAAAAATAATAGCTTTTAAAAAATCATATGTTCAAAAGTAAATATTTTTTCATTTTTTTTAAGCAAAACTAATGTAAACACAATGTAATGTAATAACATGTTTCAAGTTTGTACTTTTTTTCTTTAACAATTCTTAACTTTTAATAATTTAAAGACAAGAAATAGTTGGGAAAAAAGGTCATTATACAGAAAAACGAAATGCACTGTTTTACTGCCCATCAGTTATTTAAAAGAATGCTTTTCTGAGATGCAGATTAAGTCCTTTTTAAAAATTTAGCTCTCACAACTTAATGCTTTTTATCGTCCTGGAGAGGCTGTTAAAAAATCTGTATTCTGGGCTCAGGTCAGATCAGGACCAAGACGTTACTTTTTACTGAAGACTCCCCTATCCGGGTCTAATGTATTTTTCATACCGCAGGGGACTGCTTCCTTTTTCCCAGGCCTGCACTGGACGGAATTTTCAATCCCGGTCTCGAACAATCCGTATTAAAATCACAGACCTAATACGTGCATAAAATAAGTAAAATTTGGTTTAATCAATATTTTTACGAAAACCACATAAATTTTAAAATCCTATTTATTTTACAAAAAAAAAACTTTATAAAATTAATTTTTTTAAGAATAATATATTTAAATGCTAAAAAAATTAAATACAATAAAACCAGGAAAAAAATCTGCCTATGACGGAATTCTGTCTTAAACAGAAAATGTGTTGATCCATGCAAAATAAATACAATAATACCTGAGAAAAAAAAATAAACTCCATTGAACCCTCCTAGGAAGGGAATTTGTCTATTACTTATTTTATCTTTCCTATGTGATTCCGTCCTTAAAAGGATTTTCTGTATAACATTTTTCAAAGTCTCCAACGCATGGGATATGGATAAGCGATAATAAAATATAAGTGAAACACTTACATATAAACAGAGACTCACTGATAAAATAAATATATCACAGACTTTGGCGCCTCTTTAATAATAAAAAGTATAAATATAAAAAACGAAATTCTATATTAAGTACTTTTGGTCAGAACTTCTCCACGCGAAACAATTTTTAACTATACTGAAGTAAAAAACTATGTAGAAATTCGCGGTTGAGCCGGCTATGATTTAAGATTTTTTCTAGGCTGGTCCGGATTATGATTTTAACATTATTCCATACCAGGCTGAACTTTTTTCCCTGTGGGTCAGTTTAGGACCGGACCTTGATATTTCGATCTATTCAGACATCCAGTGCTAACGATCAACATGTTTTGAAAACAAGTTTTGATTTAAATCAATACGCTGCTTTATTATGTCCAAATAAGAGGCACGGTCTTAAACCGACATATAATAACGGACAATTTGTGGACGATCCCTTATTTGCTTTGAAAATTGATAAGAAACACTTCGTTTACAGGCATGGTAAAGTGGTGTAAGTCGCGAATTTTTGAGAATTTTCGATTTTAATATCGCTGTCAGATTTTCAGATACGGAGATGAAAATTTTTTTTTGTTCATTTTAGGAATGGATAAGGAATAATTTCCTAATTGGGAATTTTGCTCTACGGGGGCCGAATAAAAATTTTATTTTTTTATTTTTTCAAATAGACCCCCCCCCCCATGGAGTTGCAACTTATATTATTTGAAATTTCACCTTTTTTTATGAGTTTTTGCAATTGGAAGTATGGGTCTAGAGGAAATATTTAAGGAGATAGCCTATTGTTTCGATATTTATGACTCACCCTGTATATGTTTCATTGTAAATGCGTGTTTTTACCTGCAACAAATCACCTATTTAGAATAAAGTGACTAAATTGTCGGTCAAGTACGGAATTTTACATTTAGATTAACCACTATAAAGCTACCATTTGTGTGCTACTTTCTAAAGCATTCTAACACAGAAATAATATGAATAATAATGGATGTTCCAATATACCCCAGACTCCCCTAATTTTACTTTAGGAATACACAAGCTATTTAAACATAAATCATTCCTTAATATAATTTTAGGCAAGAACAATATAGAACAAAAATAAAATCAAATGCAATTAAAATTCAGTAAATGAAAATTAAAATTCAAGTGCAAAATTCACCTTAAGTTACATAGTTAAAATTAATATAAAAAGCACAAAAAATACACTAAAAGTATTTTCAGGTGAAAAAGTATAATATAAATTTATTTAAAATGCATTAAAATACCTAAAACACTTTCAGTCTTCCTATGACCGTCATCAATAAGGGTTCAAAAGATGTTATTATTTTTTGTTTGAGCTTATTCAAGAATTGAAGCCATTTCTCTGTACAATTCAAGAATTGTGCTTATTCTAGACAGTTCTCAAAAAAGCTCAAACAAAAAATAATAACATCATTTGAATCTCTACTGATAACGTTCATGGAATGATTGAAATAGTTTTAAGTATTTTAATGTATTTTAAATAAATTTATAATACACGTTTGCACCTGAAAGTAATTTTAGTACATTTTTGTGCTTTAAATGAATTTTAACTAAAATGCTGACTAATACATGTCTTAAAGATTGAAAGAAAGGAATGATTTATACGCTCCACATTGTTTTACATAGATAATAATGATAATTTCTCAAAAAAAAATATAAATACATCTTACATTTTCTTTTCTTATTTTTATTTAATTCATCCTTGATTTTTATTCAAATACGACTAAAATTCAGACTGTTGCATGTCTTAAAGTTAGAAAATAAATTATAATTAATATGCTTCACACTATTTTAATTAGATAACAGTGATAAGTTTATTTCTAAAAACTTCTAAAATCATTTTACTTTTTCTTTTCTTTTCTTGTTTTGTTTGTTTCACCTTTGATTTTTACTGAAAGAAAAAATAATACGTTTCTAGTTGAATTCTTTTCATAGATGCAAGATGAAATACAAAAATTCGTAAATCAATTAAAAATAAGGAACAAAGTACATAATTTTTCTACTTACGATGTTAGAAAGTTTCTTATTAACTCTTTCATCTTTTCCAATTTTTTTTATCCAGACATAATTTTCTTACATTTTAATAGGATTTTCAGTTTATATTTTATCATTCTTTATACGAAGTATAAAAGGAACGCAAAAAGTAGATGGGGAATGTTTCATAAACTTAATTTATTACTTTGAACACTTGATACAAAGTTTTAATAAGAATATAGTATGATTAGTGACAATATAAAAAGAAAAGAAGAAATTACTAACATGTTGTCCAGGAAAATATTGAATTTAATAATTTAATGGAAAAAGAATTCTTCAGTTTTATAATGCAATTTGATTAATATTTCTGCTTATAAAATTAAAAAACTGTCCGTTTTAAAAATAGACTTCTTTTTTAAAAAAATCTTTTTTATAAGGTATTTGTATCCTATATGGACAGGCTCTCAATATGGACACCACTAATATTTTTAAAGGGAATAATTTTAATCGAGAGATGGCTCAACATTTTCGCGAAGAAAAGCAGTTGAAAAGATAATTAAGGCTGGAAAGTATAAAAAAGCGCTCTATTCGCTATTTACGAGGAAACCTGTTGTTTCGAGATGTGCTGATCTTAATTAATTGTAAACTTAAATTCCTATTAGATATGGTAAAATTACATTAAATGTTGAAAAGTGGAGTATTTTAGAAAGCTAATAAAACATATTTTCGATTGCTATTGCATATTTTGCTTAAAATATTTTCCTTATTCATTTGTTACTAGATTTATTAAAACTACGCCCGGTTCCGAATATGGACAGCTTATGTCACCATCGACTGCAACTGTAAGAAAGAAGAAAATTCAACGTTTCCATGCAATAAATTGAAAAGGCATCAAAGTGGTAAAAAATTTATTCAACAAGATGCCATTTGAACAATCCCCCCAAAATCTTCCTCCAAAAAACCCTTGCAGAAAAATAAAAAGAAGCCCCCCGCCAGTAGGATATCTGTTGGCAAAATCATAGGCACCAATGGTATGACTTTCTCAACAAAAGAGAGCTGGTACTGCTTCTTTTGCAGTATTGATGCTTTTTCAAACATGCAACTATGCATCACATGTGGCAGATATGTTTATGAGGATTATATGGGACTTACTGCCCATGGTGAAAAAAATTTCTATTTGGTCATGCTGTGAGGACTGGGTAATAACAGATGTAAATTCGCAGACAGATGCTATAAAGCTAAGTAAAACCAACAATATTATTTCATAATTAGTAACTAAGGGGCTTTGCATGGGTCTTCGAAGGGTAAAAGCCGAAAATGATCCTCCCCTTTCGAAAATGCATGTTCTAAAGATATTTACTGTCCCTCCTCCTCCTCCGAATACTTTAAGATACATTTTTTTTTAATTCTTTCTCCTCTAAAATCCCTTGGAAAAGTGGCTCTTCCATACACACTGTGTAGAAAGTCAATAAGGAAACACCGGTCCATAATAGGGACAGGTAGTTCCTTATATGGACACTTGTAAACATTTTTTGTTTTTATCATATAAATTAAACCAGAATAATTACAAGGTCACTAATTTTAATAATGATAGTCAATAGTCCAAGGGTAGTGGACACACATTTTTGGAGTCCTCTGACTTGTACATGGGGGTGAAAAAAATACATTTTCCATATAGGGTACAGGTACTATATAACTGAATGAAAGCAGCCACATTGTGTTGTTTAAAATTTATTACAATTACAAATCAATAACAAGTTGGAAATTGCACGTGAATCGTAGCAAATGAGGTGTGTTCGTACAATAACGAAGTTTTAAAATATTCAGATCTTGCTGATATAGTAGAGCGTACTTTGGATACAGTATAGTGGTCGAAATCTTTGTGTTCCTGTAAATATGCAGGGAGCTAATTTTATTATACTTCATTAACGTATATCTTATTCGTAAAATATGAAGTAGTTTAATATAATTAAAGTCCGCCCCAAACAATGTTTCCACGTATAACATTATTTAGTGGAATACATTTGTGTGGCCCTGTAATTTAATAATAAATATTCTTTGCATCACAGATTGTACAGAATGTATATTTTAGTACGTACTTCATAGATTCATGTCAATTCTATTATTTTCAAATGAATGTAACACCATTAAAATGCATTTGAAACTTTTTTCCCCATTGACCATAATGCAACGGAATGCTTTTGACTGTACCTGTAATTGATCTAACCATCCGATTTTCATAAAATTTGAAATGACTCGACAAAATTATGTAATAATTATGTATTTTAAATTTAAAAAACGATTCGGTTGGGTAGTTTTTGCGTTGTTATATGCGGACAAACAGGCGGACAGACGGACAGATAGACGGACAGACGGACGGACTGAGCGACAACAATAGGTGCTACGTATTTACATAATTACGAACACACCTAAAAAGTACCTATAAATATATAACCTAGTATATAAATAGTACCTGTAAATATATAGAATTTACATTGATTAAGGCAGAATGGATGGGACTGTCCAAGAGAAACAAGACATAGACTATCTCTACTTAAAAATGTTTTACGGAAGTAAAAAAAAGTAAATAAGATTTTCTCCGGCACCCATAATTTCTCACCGCTGTTGCACTAACAAGTGGAGGTCCCGAGGTCCCGAGGATAGAAATACAGAATCGATGAATGAACATTCATTTTAAGAGTATAATTAGTGTGTAAATATCTGAAAGCTATAAAAAGCAATACTTAGGAGGTCTTGAGAAAATAAGTTTAAAAGTTTGCGCTAAAGGTTTATAATTAGATCGGAAAGTGACTAATCAATATACATATATGTATACATATATTAGCGCATTGTTTCTCTGAATTATTTCATGGAATTTCAATTCTACATTCTTATTTTTTGCAAGAAAATATTCAATATTTTTTTAACCGTAGTTTAAAAAGTCTTACTTTTCGCATAAAAAATATATAATAGTAATAAATAATAGTAATAATGTTTCAATAAATTTCGTTAAAAAATAAATAAATAAAATTCCACTCCATAACCAAAAAGAAAAAATATTTAGCAGCTTATTTTTAAAAGATGTAATTTAACGAATTTTATTCAAGTCAGTCTTATCAAGACATCTTCTAGTTAACACGTTGAATAACTGACACTGTACTTTCAATTTAGGCCACGTCAGTCTCCGGTGACTGATATCGTAAAATGTGCTATAAAACTAAGAAAGGTATATTTTTTTCAGTAATTATTAAGAAAGTATAATTCTATACAAAGTAAAAGTTAAGCAAACTTCAAATAAATTTTCATTAATTACTGAAAATAAGTATATATTTTTATTTTTATATCATATTTTAAACTGTCAGTCACAGCAACTAATTTCAGTGTCAGTCACCGATGATTGAGGATGCACTCAATGTGTTAAGAAATAAAAGCATCAAAATACAGGATCGATTATATTGTAAAAACTAGGTTTATCATGTAACTTTAATTTGAAAAATAATTAAATAAATAAAATTTACGTGATAGCATTGGGTCGTTCTTATAATCGCGTCCATTTGGGAAAATTAATTCGTACCGTAAAATTCTATCATTTAATTATTAGATGTTCTTTCCGATAGCTAATATTTATAAATGCAATTAATGTAATTAATGGGCAAAATTTTCCGGTACGAATTGATTTTCCCCAAATAGACACTACTTTCCAAACGTCGCAATAATAAACAACAGTCAGTATTAACCCTGTAAGCTCTGATGGTAGAACTTTCTACCACATAATTTTAATTCCGAAATATCACAACGACGGCGGAAAATTCGACCAAATTTATTTGAAAAAGATTTAATGCATTTTTTCGTGTATCTCGTTAACCGTTTTTTTCTTTGCAAAATATTGGATCAATGTGACATTTGGGATTTTAAAAAAATTTACCCGCCAGAGTTCAAAGGGTTAAATATTTTTAAAACATTCGCTTTGATTATTCAATACTTATTTCAAAACTTTGAAATATTTATTTAAATTGTTACATTTAACAAAAAAATAACTATTTCTTCAAAAATTAATCAAATTCCCCAAATCCATAGAGTGCTAAATTTTATCTAAATTAAAGAAAATTTCGAAATAGAATATTTCGAAAATAAATTAAAGAAAATGTAACACAAAATATGTCAAAGCATCCCATAATGCGATAGTTGTACTTATGATTTACCATACATAAGAATTACATCTTGTAGAGTTCTTTTAAATTGACATATTTTTATGAAATTAGGGCAGTGATTTCGACACATCAAACGTCTTTTCGGAAAAATATTTTTATAAATTGTAAAATAAAATGCACATTTTATATTTGAAACATTACTCAGAGTTATTTTGGCAGCTTATTTCGATGTTATCCTTTTATAAAACTGACATCTTGTACAATTTCCCTTTTTAATATGACACTTTTTGTGAAATAAAGGCAGCAAATTTCAGTCATATCAAATATCTATTCTCGAGAACATAAATTTATTTTTTCCGACATAGATGTCAGGAAAGATTGTCAATTTTAACTTTAATATGTTACAGATTAAAAGAAACAAAAATAAATAAATAATAACTATAAATATATTCCAGTAATTTTAATAATTTAGATTGTTTTATTATGTACATATAGACAATAATAAGGAACGCAACAAAATGCGTTGTTATATAAATATTTTGTTGTTAGAATACATTGGATTCAAATATATTATCTCACAATAGCGCTATTTTTAGGTAGCTTTTATCACAAAAAGTAAAAAGCTACCTATTGCAGCCGTGCGGAGGAAAGCACTTCTAGAAAATTTTGGTATATTTTCACCGATCATGACCCCCAGACCCTAAAACAACCCTCCGTTCAAATGTTGACATATATATATATATATATATATATATATATATATATATATATATATATATATATATATATATATATATATATATATGTATGTATAGGATGGACAAGTCATAATTCGAAATAAAAGTCTGACGGACACATGCATTTATTATCTGAAGAACAGAACAAAAAACAAACAAATAAAAAATAAAACATCAAACCGCTCTTTGTGGTTATTCACAACATTTTTTATCAAACATCAATTCGTCGTAAATATTTTATAGTTTTTAAAAGAATCGTCTTAAATCTTCGCTTTTAAATCGTCGGAATCATCACTTTAGTTTTTAATCAACATCGTTTGCCGTCGTTCAGAACACTCTATTTACTTTCTTCTTCTTTTCACTCCTGGTCACACAGCTTCGCTATTTCCCGTTTCTTATTTAATTTCGAAGCAGAGTTTCGGTGAATGAGTTGCGTAGAGGAAAATACAGTCCAATTCAGGTGCAATAAAGAGTGTATGCCCACATGCGAGAGTATATCCCACATGCGGCCGTCCTGACATCTGGAGTTGTCGCAGCGACATGTGAATCTGGAAAGAAACTAAAACAAAAACAAAAACAGTAACTGTTCTTAGGGAGAAAAAAAATAGAGTTCGTTCGTACGCTAGAAAGGTCAGTCGTCTTTTCTGAAATGGTGTAACATCGTATGAAAATGTTCTTTAAAATTGTTGACTTTTAAAATGTTCGGACATACACATGAAATATAATGAAAAAAAATAAAGTGTCAGTTATCGTCATGCCAAGGCTTCATGTATTCAGCACACGAACTAGCACTGATCGGTCTTTTAGTTGATGAGATTCTCTCTACGTCGTAGGTGTCGTTAGGTTTCACTTTGGTTACTTTATGTGGACCTAGGAATTTAGATTCCAATTTCAACCCTTGTCCTTGTTGGGTTCTTTTAATTGCTACGAGGTCTCCAAGGTTATATTTCCGGGGTTTCTTACGTCTTAAATTATAATGCTTGCGATTTTCTTGTTGAATTTCCAGAATATTCTTCTTAGCTTCTTTTCGGAGTTGTTCTCTTTATTTCATGAATTGTTCTTCGACTGCGCTGTTTAGGAGTTCAATAATTTGTAAAACTTCTTTCTGTTTCATTTTTGTACCAAATAGTATTTCAAACGGTGTTCTGTTAATGCTTCGTTGGTAAGTTGAATTAATGACTTGTTGAACTTTAGGAACATGTTTAAACCATTTGGTCGGTTCGTCTTTGGACATTTTAGAGATTACTGAAATTATGATGGAATTAAGTCGCTCTACTTGACCATTAGCACGGGGAAGGCCAGTTGTAATTATCTCGTGTTTTATATTTTCATGTTGGCAATAATCAGCAAATTCTTTACTTTTAAATGCAGGACCTTTATCGCTAATGATTTTGGAAGGGTTGCCAAAAGTATAACTTTGTTGTTGCAGTTTCGACATGACTTCGGCAGAAGAAGTAGTTTTACAGGGATATAGCCACACGATTTTCGTAAATGCATCTATTAAAGACAAAATATGTTTATAGTTTTTGTTAGTCGATTCGAGAGGGCCTAAATGATCAATGAGGTAGATTTGGAGGGGAGTCTCTTTGTTTAAGGTATGTAACTCACCTTCTTGTTTCCCACGTTTCCGATTATATAAAAGGCATGTTACACAATTTGCTATAACTTTATCAATCTTATTTGCCATATTAGGGATAAAAAATTCTTCATTAACACTAGAACTACCGGAGTTTCATATATACCTAGTTTTACCGCGTCCGTCAAATTGACGGATTTTTCATCACGGTTTACATTGTAACTTTTGACTTATTTAATGTAAATAAAAATATATAATTTAACAAGAACATCATTTAATATGATAATGCATTAAAAATTTATAAAAATTAAATAAAAAAACAGCATTTTTAGCACATTTGCTATGCATTAAATAAATATGAGGGACAAATTTTACATGTTATTTTAGATTAACACTTGCATCACACATATTAAACTTAGTTAATGTAAATATAAAAATGTAATTTAACAAAAACAATATTTAATATAATAATTCATTAATGATAAATATAAAGAAACTAAACAAAAACAGTTTCTATTTGTATTTACAGTATATCACATTTGATATGCACGAAATACCAATTATAAGGCAGATATTTTACAAGTGTCTCTTATCTTAGATGAACACTTTCCACAAAGATATTTGACTTAGTTAATGTAAATAAAATATACATATAATTTAACAAAAATAACATTTAATGTATTAATTCATTAATTATTAATTAAAAAACAATTTCTATTTGCATTTATAGTACAGCATATTTGATATGAATGAAATAATCATGAGACACATATTTTACAAGTACATATGTTATCTTAGAAGAACACTTACCAGAAACATATTTGTTGCATATATTGCAAGTATAAATCGCTTTGTTTTTGTTGCATAATCGAATTTGGCAAGATTTGCGATCATAAGGAATATTTTGTGAATTTCCTAGAACACAATCCATTGATTTGCGTTCTTGTTTTTGGGAGGAGGCTTTTTTTCTGCAGCACCTATATTCACTGGAGAGTTCTTCAGATAATTGAAATAAAAATTGTTTTCTAGTTATATTTTTATCACAAGTCTCTTTCTATAAAATCCACGCATTGATTGCTGCCAAGTCAAAAATATTATAAAATACCTGCAAAGGCCATTTATGTGACCCTGCTTTTACGCTATATTTGCGGGCCATTTGGTCAACTACATCTAACTCCAAATTTTGTCTCATTCTAAAATGTCACAGTTGCAGGAATTTGTTTTCGATTAGAAGCAATTTTTACAGATTTATGTTTTGAGCGAAGACGTAGTACTTTTTTACGAGGCTTACTTTTGTAAACTGTTAAAACAATATCATTTGATTTATAGAGTTTTGTGGAGAAAAAAGCCATGTTATCTTTTCTAACTTTAGCTATTTTCGGCAATTCTCTTCTATTTGCTCGTATAGTTCCAACAAGACTTGTTTTTTTAGCCAGTAGCTTCTTTGCGAGCTGCATACTTGTAAAAAAATTATCCGTTGTTATATTCCTTCCACAATTTACGTAGTTTTTTACAAAATTCAAAACTACAAATTCATTCAAATGTACTCCTGATGGTCTAAGTTCGTCTTTACCTAAATAGGGAAAGCCATTTATAAGATATTTGCCTCGCACGTCTACAGCTAACAAAATTTAATTCCAAATTTTTCTGGTTTGTTGGGCATATATTGCAGAAATCTGCATCTTGCCTTTGTGGGAAACAATTGTTCATCTACGCTTATATTCTGAACTGGTTTGTAACAAGCTTGGCTGTTATCAATAAAGGACTTTCAAATTTCGGAAGCGAATCCAAATTTGTCAGTTCGTAAGCGAACACTCCTCTCACTTTTTTTGTCAAAACGAATGAATCTCATAATTTCTAGAAATCTATTTCTACTCATAGTTTCGCGAAAGAAAGAAGGTCCCATTTTTTTTACCACAAATAGGATAATTTCAAATATCTCGCTTCATAGGCTCCTTGAGGATACAAAATAGCTACAAACGCATACAATTCTTCAATAGTAATTTTCCAATCGTCCTTCTGTAATACATTTCTGGCCTCTAGCTCACTGCAAGTTTTTATGTGCTTCATCATTCGATTATCAATTATAAGTCCAAATGCACTGCTAACATTACCAAGCATAATGTTTCGTTTCGAATTACCAGTTAAGCCTGAAGTATTCTTGAATATAGTGTGTGATGGGAGTCTACCAACACAACCATTCTCTATTTCTTCCCATTCAGTACCGCCAAGAGCAATTTCTTTTTCCTTTCTTTTTTCAGTTTCTTTTTGGCTGTCCGATTCAGTATCTGAAATTATTCGCAATCGCTTTCTGCGTTTGTGGCTCTTTTGGGGAATTTCATCTTCACTCCCTGAATCTTCACTTTCATATTCTCCTTTTCTTCAATATCTCGTACTTCAATTTCATCTCCAGAATTTTCAGAGTCAATATTATTACTTGAATTAGTGTCGCACAGTCTTCATTTATACTAGTGAGTTCTTTGTATCTTCCGAATAATTTTTTTCTTCCTCGAAATCGTTTCATTTCTGACTAGAATTTACAAAAAATATTTTTTTTTCATAAAAATATATTTATATTTTTTCCCAGATTAGACTTTATACAGATTACACAATTCACAGACTACACTTTTCACTAAGAACATTATCACATTAGAAGTACAATTGATAATGATCGCGTCCTAATTACATTTAATAGTTACTGATACGTTTGATATGAAGCCTGGAGCAGACTGCGCATGGGCGAAAAGGGCTAGACCATTTGGAAAGTGGGGAAGTCCGCATCCCTTCGGGATGAGTTTGTTAATTGCCAAAGCCGTCAATTTGACGGGTCTTGGTATAAATAGGTATAGGTCATACTGATTACGAAAATTAAAGTGGATGAGAGAAAATTGAATATGAATATTTAAATATTCTTATGTTTTATTAAAAGTCGTATCATAAAATTTTGGAACTCGCCATAAATTATATCAAATTTTTAAGCACGAAATTTGAAAACCGTCAAAATGACGGTCTTGGTCGTTCTAGTGTTAAGGAGTTCTTCACAACATTTGCGTCCGAAGTGTCCTTTGTCATGAACGTGTTTAATGACGTTTAGCTGCATTTCATCCGGCACAACTACCAGATTGTAACCTTTATGATTTTTATAAAGAACGTTATTTTTGATGAAATAATTGTCATATGGCTTTGTTTTCAAAATTTCTTTGATGACCTGTATATCTTCGTCGGTGTTCTGTGATTGTATGATTTTGGAAGTAAAACTGTCTTGAATGGTCATACATACGGGATTTCTGTTTAAAGCGTCGACTTGGCGCATACGTGTACCTGGTCTGTGTTCAATTGTATAGTTATAATCAGCTAGCATTAAAGCCCATTGAGCTATCTTCGTGCAAAGATCTTTTTTATTCATAGTTAGGGCAAATGCGTTGCAATCTGTGACTATCTTGAAAGGAATACCTAAAATATAAACACGGAATTTTTTAAGAGATTCTATGACGGCCAAAACTTCTAATTCATAACTCGAATATTTACGCTCAGCATCTGTGGTTTTTTGCTCATAAAGTAGACAGGGTGAAATTGATTATCAATAGAAGACTTTTGAAGGAGGACTGCTCCGTAACCATCGATAGATGCATCGCAATGAACTTCTGTTTCATTACTAGGGTTATAAATGCTTAAAACAGGACCTGAAGCAAGGATGTGTTTCAACTGATTAAATGCATTACGCTGCTGGTCACCGAAGTGAATTTTAGTGTCCTTTCTAAGGAGATCTGTTAAGGGCTTAGCTATTAAAGAATAATCTTGAATAAATTTACGAAAATATGAGGTTAGTCCGACAAATGAATGTACATCTTTTACACTTTTAGGTTCCGGAAAATTTAGAACAGCTTAAGCTTTTGAGGGAGATGGATGCAGTTGACCATTTATAATGTGGTAACCCAGAAAATCAATTTCTCGCTGTAGAAAGTACATTTTTTTAGATTCAGTTCTAAACCATATTCGGATGCAGTTGTAAGAGCGCATTGTAATTTCTGGAGTCCTTCGACTTCGTTTTCAGATGGTATTATGAAATCATCCATGTACACGATTAGTACTTTTTCATTAATGAGATCGCGAAAAACATTAAAGATATATCTTTGAAAAACTAAGGGAGCATCGCTAAGGCCATAGTTCATGTATAGAAATTCAAATTGACCAGAATGTGTTACAAAAGAAGTGTACTTTCGACTATTTTCTTCTACTTCAACATGAAAAAATGCATTTTTAAGATCAAGAGTAGTAAATACTTTTGCAGAGTGCAAGTGATCAATAATGTCATCGATTACTGGGAGGGGAAAACGTTGTTTATGTGTTTTAGCATTTAGCTTCCTATAGTCAACACATAATCTATATGAATCATCTTTCTTTTTTACCAGGATAATAGGTGATGAAAAATTACTGATGCTTTTTCGGATAATTCCCTTTTCAAGCCATTCAGAAATTTGTTTTTCGACGAATTCTTTCTCTATAGGAGCTAGGCGTCTGGGAGGACAAGTAACAGGTATTTCGTCTTTCAGATGAATTGATAATGTAACATCGGTGGTCTTTACTTTCCGGGGGTTAATAATTTTGAATAAGTTCCGTAATTTTTGAACGTATAGTTTTATCGGTAATATGAGATAGATCAAGATTACAATCGTCTAATACTTGAGCAACATTAATCAGAAAATTATTTGACATATTTTCATTTTGCTTGATTTTGTGCAACGAAATATTATTTTGAGAAACTGTTAAAATACTCTGCTGTATAATATCTATACCAATAATAAGATCAAAAGTTATAGAATAATCTGGTACTACATAAACATTAGTGATGTAATTAAAATCATCTATCGTAACAACCGTAGAGAAAAAACCCAGGGGTTTGATCATAGTGTTTCCTAATCCAATTAATGTGATAGTTGAATGTTTGAGGTTCGAAACCGTTGGGAGTTTGCGATAAATACTTTCTTTTAACAGACTTCTTTCACTTCCCGTATCGATCAAAGAAAGAACATTTTCTGACGAAATAATTACTTGTTTGGTCGTAAAAGTATTCGACGTAATGGTGGAAATATTGTATGGTTCAGACTTATTTCTAGATTTCCTTGGTTGATCACATTGAGCCGACTTATGGCCAAAATTCGAACAATTAAAGCAGCGAGGGCCTTTGTCTTTGTGCCTACATTGGCTAATTTTATGGTTGGCTAAACTACAATTGAAGCAAAGAAGATCAGGTTTTGGACGAAAAGATTTCTCTTTCAAGGGCATTTCTGGTTTAGATTTACGGAATTTAGTGTTCTCATAGTCATGCCGAATTTTATCATAAATTTTGAGCTTTTGTTTAAATTCTACTATAGATTGGCAGCCATATAATATTGATTTTCTAAAAACAGGGTCGGGTATACCGTTAATAATGTATTGCATCATTGCTGAATCTTCGATGTTACCGCACGAACATAATTGTTTCATTACGAGAAAATATTCTTTAAGGGATTCATTTTCTTGTAATTTTCGTTTATTTAACATTTCATGTAACTCAGCAGAATTATAAGTAATGCCAAATTCTGAAATTAAGAGTTCTTTAAGTTTTTCGTAAAAGTTAATATGAAATTTTGTTTGTACTAACAGCTGGGCTTTTCCTCGTAAGGATCGTTTATCGTAATATAAATTTATGAAAATCTGATAAATTAAGCATACTAGCGACATCGTCAAAATTACTTAACCAAATATTTATGTCTTGAAAAGAACTGCCATCAAAAGGCGGTATAACGCTTTCAACATCTTTAAAATTAATAGTAGATGGCAAAAAACTTTGAACTGGAAAATGCTTATTTTTATCAAAATTTAATGATTTGGTATTACTTGCAGTGTCCTTATTTAATGTAGTATTATGTGAAGACATTTCAGGTTCCGAATCGGTATCGCTGTCATTCTGAATAATGTTAGCTTGCAGTGAATTCGAGTCAGAAAGATATGTAACTAACTAATCTGGTTGCAAGTTCAGTTAAAGAACCTTCGTTAGAAATGCAGAGTAAATTACAAATTGTGATTAAATCGTTTAAAGAAAAATGTGCTTGAACTTTCGTAACTTTATTTTTGAATTCAGTGCTAGTCGTTTCGAAATCGAAACCAGTGAAGTCACGAACTCTTTTTCTATTTGATCGATCACCATCAGTGTCGAACAATAACTTATGAAGCAATTTTATTTTATTAGTACGTTCATTTTTAAATGCAAGTTCCAGTTCTTTCATGTCGACTAGCTTCATAGTAAATATAAAATATGGAAAAATAAACTTACCCGTAAAATGATACCCGGCTTGAATCTGAAGAAAAAAAATAATTCGGGCAATGAAGAAATATGGTTGGTCTTCTGTCACAACTTTATAGGATGGACGAGTCCTCACTCGAAATAAAAGTAGTCTGACGGCTATATAATACATAGGTAATGCTCACATACATTTATTATCTGACGAACAGAACAAAAAACAAACAAATAAAAAATAAAACATCAAATCGCTCTTTGTGGTTATTCACAACATTCTTTATCAAATATCAATTCGTCGTAAATATTTTATAGTTCTTAAAAGAATCGTCTTAAATCTTCGCTTTTAAATCGTCGGAATCATCACTTTAGTTTTTAATCAACATCGTTTGCCGTCGTTCTGAACATTCTATTTACTTTCTTCTTCTTTTCACTCCTGGTCACACAGCTTTGCTATTTCCCGTTTCTTATTTAATCTCGAAGCAGAGTTTCGGTGAATGAGTTGCGTAGAGGAAAATACAGTCCGATTCAGTTGCAACAGAGAGTGTATGCCCTCATGCGAGAGTATATCCCACATATATATATATATATATATATATATATATATATATATATATATATATATATATATATATATATATATAATTTTTGTCATGCTGTAATTAACGTACTTATGAACCAATTTGAATGAAACTTCGAATGTACATAGTACATACGAATGTCTCGACCGAGTTCGTTGGCTAGCATCATCCGCCATTTTGTTTCAAAATGGCGGCCATTTAAAAAAATTTTTTTAATTTAAAATTTAAAATTAGATGCGAAAAAATTAAAAGTTTAAAAATATTTTTCTTATATGTGTTAGAACATAAAACGATGATTCCAGAACACGTTTTATTTTGTCTATATCTTAAAAAATGGTTGAATTATAGCACTTTGAATTTTTCTTATGTCTGACATTTTGAAACGATCTGAATTTCGTCACGTGATAACACGCGTATTTATGAATCAATGTGGATGTAACTTGGTGTATACATAGTACATAATAAAAACTTGACCGAGTTCATTAGCCAGTTTCATCCGCCATCTTGTTTCAAAATGGTGGTCATGTAAATTAAAAAAAAATTAAAATATGAAATTAGGTACAAGAAATTAAGAAATTGAAAAAGATTTTTCTTTTATGCATTTGACCTTGATACAAAGATTCCAGAGCATTTTTTGTTTCGTATGTATCTTAAAAAATGGCTGAATTATAGCACTTCTAATTTCTAGTGTTGCTCACATTTTGAAATGATCTTATTTTCGTCACGTGATAACACACGTATGTATAAATTGGTTTGGATGAAACTTGGTGCGTACATAGTACATACCGATGTCGTGACCGAGTTCGATGGCCAGTTCTATCCGCCATTTTATTTCAAAATGGTGGAATATTAAAGTTTTTTAAAAATTTAAATTTTAAAATTAGGTGCAAAAAAGTAGGAAAATGAAAAGATTTTCCTTTTGTGTGTTTGACCTTGATACAAAGATTCCAGAGCATTTTTTGTTTCATCTATATCTTGAAAAATGGCTGAATTATAGCACTTTCAATTTCCAGTTGGTTGACATTTTGAAACAGTCTGATATTTGTCACGCGATTATACGCATATTTATAAACTGATTTGGATATAACTCCGTGTGTACATAGTACATACCAATATCTTGCCGAGTTCACTGGCCAACTTCATCCGCCCTCTTGTTTCAAATAGTCGGCCATTTAAGTTTGTCAAAAACCTTTTAAATGTATAATGATGTACAAACAAAAAGTTTGAAACTCAAAAAAGGTTATTTCTAAAGTATTTATATTAATAACGGAGTATTTTTTGCTTTCTCTTTACCATAAAAAACGCCTGAGATATAACTGTTTGAATTTCTAATGTGGATGACATTTTTTTTAATCAATTTGCCCGCACAGCAATTGTATATATTAATTGATTTCAATATGAGTGTGCATGTGCACATAAATTAAGATTTCTAAAAAGCTCATTAGTTTGTTTTATCCATCATCTTGCTTTATAATGGCACACATTTCATGATATCGTGGAATTTGGCGACTCTCTAAATCGCTTAAAATAAAACCAGGTTCTAAAAATTCCTATCAATCTTCAGTATTGATAAAAACTAGTATTCCATCTTATAAAATCGGGTTTTACTAGTTTGAGCTTCGTATGTTTGAATAATATAACTTAATTTAAAATAAATAAATAAGTATATGAAAGCTACCTCTTCCTCCCGAATTGCCGGTAGGACTTTAATAAACAAATCTCGGCTCTAAACTCGCAGAATCTCATTCAAGTTAAAGTTGCACACGTCAGACAATTATGCAAATATGTCATTCGTTGTAACCCAGACTTTGCCTTCAAACCTATTGTTTCTAAATTTCCTAATAAACCAGGGTTTGGCAGAGATATTTTAGACGTGGGTTGGCAATTTTTTTACTCCACTTTGGTGAGAAGAACCCGTTTTCGGATATCTGTTAGGCCCAGTTTGCGAAAATAGTATGTTATTTTTTATATATTATAAAACTGTTTATGGTATATAAAAAATCCAGTTTGGTATTTCTCAGTTGCCTTGGTAATTTTTTAAAAAGATTGACGTAATTCGAGATTCAGAAAGTGAGATTTGTTGCCAAATAATATGAGATCAGAGAACATACCGAAAAAAATATTAAGCTTGTTTATATTTGTATTTTTACATGATTTTTCTAGCATCATGAGACAAACCTAAAGGGGTGGAAACCTTGACTAAAATAAACATGTTTTGTATAAAAATTTATGGTCGGAAATGACGCGTTGAGCTACAAACAAAAAAATATAGCATGTGAAAGGTGTTTATTTGCAGCAATACTAACAATAAATATTAAGTTTTATTTCATAATACATTTGTTATTTTATTTATTTTATTTCCTACGCTTGCTCAATCTTTAGATTAAAAACTTATTTCATCATCTGTCTGATATTGTATTTATTTTATTGTTTGCGTTTCTTCAGTTGTAGATTTTGAACATTTTTGTTGTAATTAATCCATGCGTTCGAACGACTTGCACCGAAGAATATTTCTGTGGAACAACGTCATTTTCACCTGTGTTTTCGGCTATGATGAGAAATTCTACGAATAGTGAAAAGGCAGATTTTTATCTAATGTAAGGTGCTCTTAATAAAAACAGTAGAGCATCGCTACGGCTGTATCAGGAAGATTTTATGAATACCACTGCATTTTATGAATGCATATCTGCTAAAATATACTTTCTTGCATACATAATCAATATATTGCTGTATCAAATCCTATATTTGTTTGGAAAAAAAAGTCTAAAATTAGTAAAATAAAATAAAAAATTGGTAGAACGTTTAATAGATGTTATTACCCCAAGTCTAAAATTGGTAAAATAAAATTAAAAAATGGTAGAACGTTTAATAGATGTTATTACCCCGGAACACCTTTTAACAATACATTTTATTAGATTTTTCTATGTATGTTTGTCATCCAGTAAGTGAAAATCTGATTTTTGGTGCGTACGACGATAATTCCAATTGAATCAAACGTCGTTTAAAAAAAGCATGAATCTTGAACCATTTATAAATGAATGATCTTATAAAAAATTCGCAATTAAAAAGCATTCAACGTGGAGTTAAAAAAGTTTAATGGTGAAAAAATAGTTATAATGAAATCAATTTCGTTAATTAAGTTTACAGAGATGCATTAAAAACTCTTAAAATACCTGAAAAAATAAAACTAATGCACAATGTACATTTAGCAACTTTTTTAATCAATTAATTTTATCAGCAATAGAGAATAAAAAAAATTCTTAATGCTAAGGTCTCAGGCATTCTTTTTTTAAAGTTTTGTCTATCTTTAAAATGTAATTAGTTCATGTTTTTTCCATTATCCATTAACCATCACATTTTTTTCGCTTTTGTTCGTTTTTTTAACCAGAAATATGTTTTATGATAATACTATATTCTTTACGTATTATATAATAATAATATATAACAGGGCTACGACTTTATCACAAACGTAGTATTTTAATTCATTTTTAAAACATTTTTATCTCAATGAAATATAAAATCTTAAGCAAATATTCCTTAAATTTTTCATATTGTTTGAGTTTTTATTATTTTGCAGAGATAATATTAATTTACACGCGTGATCTCAATAAAAATCCTTTAGAATGATAATGCATCATTCTGTTAGGTAATCTCTCATATATATTTAAGATTTCTTTATTATGCATAATTATATATAAGTCTGATCCTATTTTTTCGTTATTCATTAAATAGTAAAAAACGAGAAAATGTATTTTTTGTTATTCAGCGGAGTTTTTTTTCTTTCTTTTGTTCTTTCTTTTTTAAACCCCGATATACTATTTCTGTCGGGGAACAATTAAAGCAACGTCTCTAAAAAATAACGTTCCATTGCATAAGCGAACTTTTAAACAAAGCAGACGTATCATTGAACGATTAAATATTAATAATTTGAACTGCAATTTCTTTAACTTCTAATCATCGCAAATTTTCAGTTTTTATATCTTCATGTAGGTTTAAACGTTAAAAGTACTTTCATCTGCAATTTCTTTGAAATTTGTGTTCAATTTTTTTTGAGACATTAATTTATTTGTAGAATTCAAAGTTGCAACTTATTCCATTTCCTTAATGTTGCAACTTAAGTATTCCATTTCTGTTAAAGTAAATAGTCCAAGAGCTGACTGCACAAAACCTTATGCTATCAAGCACGAGAAAAAAACCCTTTATTTTATGGAAGAGTAGTAATAGGGGAATCTAATCATCCATGTCTGCCGGAAGCGAAGTGGTGCATGAGCCACCAAAAATGAATGTCACTAGTGGTTGACTCGTAGGCTAATCATTGTGTTTCCCTGCACCCAGTTTTCCATGTTTTCATATAGTTTTGATTTTAGGACAACACAATTGTAAACCTACGAGTCAACCGCTAGTGGTACCAATTTTTGCCTTATGCACCAATTCATTTCCGGCAGACATTGATCATTAGATTCCCCTGTTACTACTCTTCCATAAAATAAAGGTTTTTTTTTTCCTTGAGCTCGATGACATAGGATTTTGTACTGTCGGTTATTGGACTAAAGAGAAAAGTAGTTGGAAAATAATTAATAGCTATATACTTTTTTTGCCATTTTACCACAAAAACTGAAAAAAAGTAGTTAAAATACGTAATAAAATATAAATGAATGATTTCTGATGAAAGATGGAGCAGTTATTATAAACTATTTTTAATCTTAAGTATCAGATTTAATGTTAAAACAAATGAAGACATATAAATTATTGGATAGGCGATTTTTTCATCACTTTTTTCTGATTTTGTATGTAATTTTACGATACTGACGGCAGATTTTTCTATGCATTTTGATTAAGATTGGTTCTTAAATGTGAAATTCTGCAGCGGATGTAAATGGCGTGACATTTTATAGAAATAAAAGCATGTATTTTAAGTCTTGAAACTGAAATATGTTTTCTAAACTTACATCACTTTCACTGCAGTGGTTTTGAAATTCTTCAAAGATGAAAATGCTTTACTTTGAAGGATAACGCAGTTGAAACCACACTGATAAAATACAAGGTTTTATAAATATACAGAGACATTTTATAGGAGAGAAATGACCTTAACACATTAGTACACGCGCCTACGCTCGTAGATTGGCTGCACTATGTATTTGGGGGTAAATGTTATCCTAGCGTGTGTGCTGGGCGAGTTAAAAAATATTTGTTTGAGAGTCGGAATAAGCAATATAAGATACATTTTTATTGTAGCTAATTTTGTAGGCTGTCTTAGAGGCCTGCACGGGTGTGGGTCTGTCCATCGGGTCCGGCTGGTGGAATGGTTCTGAATTTTCTAACGGACCAAGCAGCCAAACAAAATAGGCAGGCCGTCAAAAAAATAATAAATAAACGGGACATACGAGCCGGGCAGATATAAAAATTCAGCGGGCCTATCGGGCCGTTATAAATCTTTAAGCAGAAATGGTAAAATATGAGCTATTTTTAATACTTATGTAATAATACTTGAATAAGTATAAATTTGCGTTACGAGATACTAGTTTGACATCATCAATACTGAAATGTAACTTGTACAGTGTAGAGATCGAGAGTGGACAGTTACATTGAGTGTAACCCGGGCTTAATAGTTTTTAATAGACTCGTGCCGGGCCGAAATCAGGCTTGCGTCGTTTTTCTACCTATAAACGAACCGTTCCGGAACTAGATCTAATTGTTCTCAAGATGTGTAGGTCAGACAACATAATTTGTATAATTATTGAGCAATAAAAACTTATGTTAGCGTAAACTTTGGATATATATTTCTTGGTGATTCTTAAATTCACTTCCCAACAACGCGAAAGTTTGACACATTTTCTAACTAATTTTTAACTGTGAAATTGACAAGCTAGACTATTGAAGGAATTTGGAATCAAATAGCGTTTTTCATTTTTGGAAAATAAGATACTAGTATAAACTTAGATTTTAGAACAAACTTTTGATTGAGATATGAGAGATTCTTATCAAATGGTTGCAGATTTTTCTCAATTCCCATTCTGCCGCTTCCGGGAACTCTATTTAAAATGCTTACTTTGACAATATTTTCTTAAATTGCTTGTATCAAAAATGGATAACGCCATTCGATTACATTGTTTCTATAAAAAAAAAAGTTTCTATAAAAAATTTATTACCTCATTCGATTACATAGTTTCTATTAGAAAAAAAAAACCTGTTAATCTTACACGTTTCCGAAAAAAAAATGAATTCAGAAATGTATCAGAAAATAGCTCCTTTGGATTTGAAAATGAATTTCGATTTGGAATCTTTAATACACTGCTCAAAACAATTAAAGGATATTACAGTTTTAGGTGGATTTTGTATCCGGGAAACTTTTTAGCTGATTGATACATGGTCGACAGACATAGTAGGTTATATGAGAATAAATTACACATGTTTGGCAGAAAAAAATGCATTTTATTGCGCATTTTTGTACAAAAGGAAAAAAACACAATTTGTGCATATAAGAAAAAAAGAATAAGAAAAGGTGTTTTCTTCAAAGAAAACCATTTTCAGTAGGGGGTATGGTTTCCACAGGCGGCCAGCAGCGTTGAACACCTTTGAGGCATGGACTCAATGAAGCTATTAATGACGTTGGGGTATTCTGCCCCACTCTTCCAGAAGAGCTCTTTCCAGTTCTTGGAGAGTTTGTGGGGATTGTTGGCGGCCAGAAACTCGTTTTACTAGAGCGTCCCAAACGTGCTCGATTGGATTCATGTCTAGAAAACACGCTGGCCATTCCATTCGAACGATTCCTTCCTCGAAAAGGAAATCCTCCACTAGGTATGCACGATGTGGCATGCAGTTATCGTCCATTAAAATGAAGTTATCTCCGATTGCTGCAGCGTAAGAGACTACAATAGGTCTGAGGATCTCATCCCTATATCGGCGACCAGTCAGAGCTCGATCTTGAATGATGTAGAGGTCAGTGCGCCCGTCAATGGAGATGCCACCATACATCAACACTCCTCCACCGCCAAATCTGACACTTTCGTGCACGAACGCAGGATTATTCTTACTGCCACGGTCCCTCCAGATGAAAATACGCCTATTATCCGGATGTACAGAAAAACGGGACTCGTCAGAAAACAGAATATTGCTCCATTCATTTCTCCTCCAGTTGACATGCTCGGTTGCCCCCTCCCTGCCTTGATGTTAATCTAACCCCTTGATGTTAATCTAACACATACCATCGGTCGGCGAGCATACAGACCTACAGCAGGTTTCGGACAGTCGGGATCGATTCCTCCAGTTGACATGCTCGGTTGCCCACTCCCTGCGGTCGCGACGATGCCTTGATGTTAATCTAACACATACCATCGGTCGGCGAGCACATAGACCTACAGCATGGAGCCGGTTTCGGACAGTCTGAGTTGAAATCGTGGTGACTGTAGCCGAGCGAAGGTGTTGTTGGAAAAGAGTAGCGTTCATGTTTCGGTGTCTCCGAGCTGTTAACGCTAAATACCGATCTTCATTGGGCGTTGTTGCCCGTCTACGACCTTGCCCTGATCTTCGGCCTGCACATCCACTCTCCAAAAAACGGTTCCAGATCCTGGAAATGACACTTTGTGACACTCCAATGGCTTGCGCTACTTCGGCTTGAGTTTGGCCTTCTTCTAACGTACCAACAATTCTCCGAGCTTCTGAATCTGTCAAATGACTTCGCTGAGACATCGTACCCATCGAAACAAAGCAATCATTGAATGCCGATCATCCTTGTCTTCATTCTCTTTTACCCAGTTGAGAGTCAAATTTCATTCGCTGCCGCTGAAGCGACGTTTTTGACGTCGAACTCAAAATTTGGATACTCCACAGTGTGAAAACCAGAAAATTTTGCATTTGTGATTCTCTTCTTCTATTTTCGGCAAAAAAATTTCTTTTATATCTTTATTTTATATAAAACATCAAATATCCTTTAATTGTTTTGAGCAGTGTAATTGATTTGAGAATGACTTTGGATCTGGGATCTTTAATGAAATGGTATAGAAATATTTTTATAAACCTTCTTTTATTATACATCTTAAAAAATTACGATGTTTTTCACTTTTTTTCCTTATTCAAAACCATATTAATATTTTAATGAATCTTTATTTAAATGTTGAAAGTCTAAGAATTTAAGTAAGAATGTCGCATATGTGTATCCTATAAAATGATTGTAAAATCATCCCATAGATATGTATGCAGTATTCTTTAAAGAAACCTTAAATATATGATAAAAATCTGAATTTTCTAGAAATAGTAGAAACTTTTAACTGCCCGAATCGAGCCTAGAAACGTAAAAATACAAACGGGCTGAGTCGGGCTTGGGCCGCACTTTTGAGTTTTACAACGGGCCGGGCCGAAGGAAAGTTATTTTAACCAAGTTAAAGCATGGAAATTCCGGCTTGTGCAGATCTCTAAGGTTTCGGATAATTTAATGAAACAGTTCCTTCCTAAATTTGTCTTTCGCGAAATTCGATGGGTTCCACCAGGTAATAGTAATATTTTTCCCTTCAGCATGGGTGACACTAAATTCTGAAAAAGCAGAATTTCTGCTTCTGACTTGTTTTATTTTCTCTATTCCCCCTCCAATTTACGGTATTGTTTTTATGAAGATACTGAAGATACACTATAACTTCTGCAACTTTTTTGCAAAATAAATCAGGATTTACAGTTCTTTCTTGCAATTCTTCTACATTAATTTGTACAAATCTTTACTAAGTGTTTGCCTAAACCTCACAAACATCTTTAAATAAAACTCCTTGATTTTACTAGTTTTCCTGAGCCAAAAATTGAAACTTCTAAATTCAGAAACATTAAAAAGATATCAACATAAGTTTGTTCAAATTATTCCTAAAATTATCCTAAATCTCATCATACTTAAAATAATTATCCCAAATTTGAACATTATTCGAGAATTTAAATTAGAGTGGCTTTAAATATTTTTGGGTGGCAATTCAGTTAAATAAAATTACCCCATAATGGTACAGCATTTTTTTAGACAATATAAAACTACAATGTTGCATACAATAATACAACAATAAATACATTAAAATTTATTTTCCAGGAAATATTGACATAAAGAATAGTTTTAGCGAAAACCGACCAATTTTTCCGTTTTTTAAAATAATTTGAAATTTGAATTTCCCCACCCCCATTGAACACGTTCAGTTTGCGCTACTTAATCACTCCCAATGATTCAGATTTTCTACTCAAAATTTAAGATTATGAGTAAGATTCTAAAAACATTTTATGAGATGCAAAAAATAACGGTAAAAAATAGTTGTACGTTACTTCAAAGTCCAAAGCGCCCTCTATCGGCATTTTTTGAATTTTATCTTTATAATTTATTTTCAAGATAATACTGACATAGCGAATAGTTTTAGTGAAAATCGCAAATCAATTGATCAATTTTTCCGTTTTTTATAATCATTTGAAATTTGAACTTCCCCCCACAGTTCAGTTTGCGCTACTTAACCACTCCCAACGATTTAGATTTTGAGCTCAAAATTTAAGTTTATGTCTAAGCTTCTAAAAAAATTAATGAGATGCTAAAAATAACGGTAAAAAATAGTTGTTCGTTACTCCAAAGTCTAAATCGCCCTCTATGGGCATTTTTTGAAATTGATCTTTATAATTTATTTTCAAGACAATACTGACATAAAGAATAATTTTAGTGAAAACCGCAAACGAATCGACGAATTTTTCTGTTTTTTTTTTATAATCATTTGAAATTTTGGACCCTAAACTTTAATGGCGCCTACCTCTTTCGTAAGACGTTTGGGACCCTTAGTTTCCTATTTAATATTGTTTGTCTTGATGTGTACTATCACCCCTTAAAGTTTGTACCATGAATTTAGAAACACCCTGCATATATATATAGTAGATGGGACCCGTCAAACTTGACGGCACCAAAGAAGGAAAAAGGTATTTTCCAGCTATTAAAGGATTTTTAACGACTAATCTTCAGCAAAAATTTTAATAAATAAAAGAAAAACCTGCATTTTACATCCAGGTAAATGTCCCGCATTTGGCCGAGTTACAATCAAACATGCTGTGATAGAATTATAATATCTCTCATTTGATAATTTTCCATTTACAAATACAACACCAATAAATTGTACATTACATGAATAAATCATGAATTACTGTCATTACTCATTTCATACAAAATATACATACTTCACTTACTTCGCAGCAAAATAAGACTGACTTTATAGTTTGCCATTTAGTAACAACTATAACAATGATCCTCTCAGTGGTTAATTTGTTTTTACATTACCCACTCCATTCAACAAATAAACATTTGCATTTTCAACTACCTTTTCTATTACCTTTTCATAAATTAAAAAAAAATGTATATTTCACATATTAAAAAAAAAATAATGATAATATTTATTCCGGCTAGGTGAAACCCGTCAAAACTTGACGGCAACAATATGAAAGAACCAAAGAAAAAAAGTATTTTGCTGCTATAAAATTTTTTTAAAGATTAATATTTATTAAAAATTTCAATATGCTTTTCCATTTACCAACGTAACACCAACATGACATGATCCCGGGCACAGAATCGGTGCAACACTGCGACACACGTCACAGACTCTTGAAAATGTTTGAAGATTATTTTTCAACTGTTAAAGTTTTTTTTTTTTTTTTAATGCTAGAAATCATTTGCTATGTACCAAAATTTGGCTAGGTACCATAAAAAATGCAAATAATCACAAAAATCGCAAATTTCATCAAAATACCCCCCCCCCCCCAAAAAAAAAAAAACCATCACCTGGAAATTTTGTAAATAGATGTGGAAAAAAACAGCAAATTTCATCAACAGAATGCAAAAAACAACAAATTTCTTCAAAAGATCTCTAAAAACATTTTTCAAAAAACTGCGAGAAAAAAAAAATTGTCTAGGTGTCTCAAATAAAATAAATTTCGCGAAAGTATTGCAAAAAATCAAAATTTTGCCGAAATATCTAAAAAATGGCAATTTTTATGAAAAAATTTCGAAAAAAAAAGGCAAATTTTGACCAAAAAAATCTTTAAAAAATGGCAAATTTGTAAACATATTGTGAAAAAAAATTCAAAATATTGTGAGAAAACAACAAATTTTGACAAATGATTTTGGTAAACAATAAATTTTGTCAAAAGTTTAAAAAAAAAAAAAGGAAATTTCATCAAATAATCGCAAAAAAGATAAATTTCGCAAAAAAACAACACATTTTGCAAAAAGATCTTCAATAAAATGGTATATTACATTAAAAAATTGTGACAAAACGACAAATTTCATCTAAAGAACTCGAGAAAACGATAAACTTTACCGAAAGACCTCAAGATGATGAATTTTGTCCAGGTTTCATAAAAGACGCGAATTTCGTCCAAAGATCTCAAACAGCACATATAAAATTTGTCTAGGTAATCGCTAAAAGGGTAAATTTAGCTAAAAATAGCGAAAAAAGCGACAAATTTCTCAAAAAAATACCAAAAAACGACAATTTCGCAAAAAAAATCATGAAAAAAGGATATATTCGATAAAACGGCAAATTACATTGAAAGATAGTGAGAAAAAAACGACAAATTTCACCAAAAATCCCTTAGAAAACAAATAATTTTGTCCTAGATCATAGAAGACATGAATTTCGTCAAAAGATCATAAAAATACTTTAAATTTGTCTAGGTACTTCAAAAAACACAAATATTGGTAAAGAGATTGTGAGAAAACAACACATTTTGTCAAAAGATGAAAAAAATAGGCACATTTCATCAAAAGATCACAAAAAAGGTAAACTTTGCAAAAAAAAAAAAAAAAAAAAAAAAAAAAAAGTGGAAATAAAATGACAAATTTCTGAAAATAACAAAAAAAAAAAAAACGAAAAATTTCACGAAAAAAGGATAAATTCAATAAAACGGCAAATTACATCGAAAGATAGTGAGAAAAAAACAACAAATTTCACCAAAAATCCCTGAGAAAACAAATAATTTTGGCCTAGTATCATAATAGACATGAATTTCGTCAAAAGTTCATGAAAATACTTTAAATTTGTGTAGGTACTTCAAAAAAAGCAAATATTGGTAAACAGATTGTGAGAAAACAACAAATTTTCTCAAAAGGTGAAAATAAGAAGCACATATCATCAAAAGATCGCAAAAAAGGTAATTTATGGGGAAAAAAAAAAGTGAAAAAAATTACAAATTTCTGAAAATAACGGAAAAAACGGAAAATTTCACGAAAAAAATCACGAAAAAAGGATAAATTCGATAAAACGGCAAATTACATCGAAAGATAGTGAGAAAAAACGACAAATTTCACCGAGAATCCCTGAGAATACGAATAATTTTGTCCTAGTATCATAAAAGACGTGAATTTCGTCAAAAGAACGTGAAAATACTTTAAATTTGTCTAGGTACTTCAAAAAACTCAAATATTGGTAAGCAGATTGTGAGAAAAGATTTTGTCAAAAGATGAAAAAAAGAGACACATTTCATCAAAATATTGCAAAACAGGTAATTTTTGCAAAAAAAAAAAGGCGAAAATATAAAAAATTTCTGAAAATAACGAAAAAAATGACAATTTCACAAAAAAAGGATAAATTCGATAAAACGGTAAATTAATCGAAAGATCGCGAAAAAAACGACAAATTTCACTGAAAATTCCGGAGAAAACAAATATTTTGACCTGATATCATAAATGACATGAATTTCGTCAAAAGATCATGAAAATACTTTAAATTTGTCTAGGTACTTCAAAAAACGCAAATATTGGTAAGCCAATTGTGAGAAAACAACACATTTTGTCAAAAGATGAAAAAAAGAGGCACATTTCATTAAAAGATCACAAAAAAGATAAAATTTGCAAAAAAAAAAAAAAAGGTCGAAATAAAATGACAAATTTCTGAAAATAACAAAAAAAAACGAAAAATTTCACGAAAAAAGATAAATTCGATAAAACGGCAAATTACTTCGAAAGATAGTGAAAAAAAAAACGACCAATTTCACCAAAAATCTCTGAGAAAACAAATAATTTTGTCCTAATATCATAAAAGTAGTATCATAAATCATATAATATTATTTACTAAGACTTATATTTAAATTATTAGCAATAGATTGAATGAAAAGAAAACCAGACAGATGCTGCACTATGACAGACATTTGGATTTAAATTAATCTTTGTGGGTTTTATTTTTTTAATTTTCTATAATTCATCTAAGTTAAACATTTTGAAAATTTTTAATTGAACAATAGTTCAACTCTGAACTAAAGCGAATCGAAAAGCCATTCATTTAACATTTGTTTATTCAGCTTCATAAATACCAACTGCTCTATTATTTAGCATGACTATTTATGAAAAAAAAGGTTCTTTATTCAATTGATGGATTCTTAGATTAAATAACGAGAAAATTTTAATTACGAATTACTCGTGCTAAAATTTATATTAGTTAGCAGCAATTCGATTTTCTAAACATATGTTTAAATTATTATAAGAAAAATAAGCCATAAGTATGAATTTTAAAGCTTTGGGAATTATGACTAAATATTTTATATATATATATATATATATATATATTTAAGAAGTTGGTTTTTTTCTTTTTCTAAGATAGTTTTTTCTTTACACATGAAAAGAAAAACCATCTCGTTTTACATACCATAAAAAAGATGAAATTGTCCTTTGAGAAAATATTTTTATTACCAACTCGAAATACTCATCAGAGAAAAAAATTTAGTTATTGCATAATAGTCTTTTTATGCTTTAAAAAACATTATGCTTATATTCCACGATCAAAAGTTACAGCTTCCTGTAGGCATTAGCGGACGTATCTCACTGTGGCAGTTTCCTAAAACAAAATTTTTCTTTATATAAATGATTTTTTTTTCAGTGTAACCCTAAGCAAAAAGTTGTTGCAAGTCTAAGCACTCACCATTTTTTAAAGGACACATCAAGTTAGTTTATTCTCATATTAAGTTTGTTTGAAATGTAAAGGTAATGTATTTGTAAAAGAATCTTTAAATATATTAAGCGTATATATTTTAGCAAGAACGTTATCCTGATGTAAGCATGAAAATATATTTTAAAATATTAATAAACATTTATTTAATTAAAGTGTACTGGAAAATTTAAAGAATTTAGAACTCGAGGAAAAAAATTCGTAAAAAAAAATTGTTTAACAGATAAGTGATCTAATTTATTGTTAAAATGCTTGATGTCTGTCACGATTAATATCTGTATTTTTCTTTTATTTCGAACAGCTAATGTTCAAAATTTGCATGGGTTTATTTCTTTTTACGAATGAAGTCATTGTATCTATGACATCTCTTACGAATGTAGTCATAATATCTGTATTTTTCTTTTATTTCGAACAGCTACTGTTCAAAATTTGCATGGGTTGATTTCTTTTTACGAATGAAGTCATTGAAAAAAAATAAGGTTATCAGCCTCTCCACACATACACACACGTATTAATTCAGCTGCAAATCATCGAATAAATGTTGTACTGTTAGCTCCCCAATAGTAATGATTTCTACTCTCCAATATTATTGCAGATAGGATTCCAATGCCGCCTACATAAGAAAAAATTATCATCTCTCTTTCTTCAAATAAAAAAAATATTAACACCTAACCTTTAATCGCTATTTGTTTTCCTTGAACCAATTCGGCTGAAATAAACATATAAAATGCATTTTCTTAATTATTCATAAAATTAGTTTTAAAAAATTTTTTTAGAGAACATAGCCTTACGCTGAGAATTGTGTTTTCATATTCAGCGAGAGACAACATAGTTTTTTGTTTTGATTAGCTTTGAATCAGATTTTATAATTTTTTGTTTACAGTTTCTATAAAGATTTCTTAAGCTTTTGGAATAGTTCTTTGGCGGATCAGATTTACTTTAGTTTTAGTAAGTGGTAAATGTACATTTCTTGGAGATGAATTTTTTACCTTTTTTCAGTCAATTATAAATGTTAACATTTCTTTCTTTTTTATTATTTATACCATTTATAAAAGGCGTACCATAAAATCTGCAAGAAAACTCATAGAAATTAAAAAATATATATGTACAGCAAAAAATACATCATTATTTTTCCAAAATACCTCTACTAGATGATATTCAATAGTCCTATCGTTCAACCCACTTTTCAAAACAAATAAAAAAGCCTTTTTTTTAAAATGATTTAAAGAGCCATACACTGCTAAAAGTAATTCATAATCTGTATAAAGTTTTCTGTCGCAGAGATTCTCCTTCATCACCAAAAAACAGGCAGAAATCGTATGATGCGAGATCTGGAGTGTAAGAGAAATGTGCATGATATTAATATTGCATTTACGAAGATGTTTCTGAACGGAAGTAGAAACATGTGACGAGTATTAAAATGATGCAATGTTCAATTTCCTCGGAGCTCATGATGTTGTCTTGTCGCAAAATTTTCAAAGCTGAAATATAATATTCAGAATTTAGTGTAGCCTTTGAAGGGACAACATGCCTTGGATTATATAGATAGATTTATAAATATAGATATATATACATTTTTTATAGATTATGCCTTAATAAAACAAATAATCATCATGACCTTTCCATGAGATTTGGTTAGTTGGATTTTATTCAAAAGCGGAAAATCAGTATGTTTCCAATAGCTTGAATGCGAGCAGGGTATGCGAATCAAAGTGATTCGCTGTAGTTTCACCCCTATTACTAACAGTCTTTAAAAAATTCGGATCATTTTCATAAATCATTTTCCATTCAAAATAATGCTTGGTTAATTCTTCTTTGCATTTCTTCTTTAGTATGGTCAAAAGGGACGCTTCTAAAAATAACATGGCGAAATTGTAAGTTGTTTCATAGAATGTGAAATATTGACTTTACAAATTGTCAGTTGATGCCATTCATATATCATTTGCTGATTTTCATGGAAGATTGCTTACACAAGGTTAACATTTCGACCATTCACAACACTTTCCAGTCGGCCAGGCTTAAGAGCCAATTCAGTACACAAACGTTCTTTTTTAAATCATCATGTCATCTAAAAATTATACATTCACCAAAGCATTTGTCTTTGTAAGGTTCTTTCATTAACTTAATTGTCCTTGGAGCTATTTTGCCCAAAAATTGGCAAAATTTTGTGGCATAAAGCACTGCGTTTTTGAACTCTGAATCACTCATCAATTTCTGTAAGGCAAAAAAAAAAAAAACCACTAACTATGAAGCACGAAACTAGGAAAAAAATTGGCGTGCTTCGTTTAGAATATTTATAATCCTATAGTTGAAAAGCTAATCTGTATTTTTATTATTGTTATCCCGGTGTTACCACTGCGTAAAACTATTATATGGAGTGCCGTTTGTATATAACTTGTCGAAATACTAAAACCATGCTTTTCTAATCCTATTTTTAAGTAATCGAATTGAAATATTTGTCTTCGTAAAGTGCAAATATGTAGTCTTCAATTCATTTTCCATTTCCAAGAACCATTGGATTTATTTTCAGCGATTTTTTAAAGCAAGAAATTGTTTCTTGCGATTGGAGACAATAATTAAAACCTATTCCAAATTAAAGTCACATTAAAAAAAAAGCCGGAAAGCATATGTTGTATGCCGCTGAAGTCTGACGTTTCAACTTGGCCCTGGGCACAAACAGGTTGAAGTGCCTATTTATTTAACTTAGGAGTATAAAATAAGAGTTTTTTTCAAGTGATAAGTATTATTTTTAAGCCATAAGAAACATTTTTATGCATAGTTTAAGGTATGTGTCTTACCAAAGACATCATCAAATTTCTTATTTACTTCTTCATTCTTTTGGGAATAATTAAAAACTATTTAGCTAAACTCCAAGAGCAGCAATGACGGCCATGAATGATCAATAGTTTGAATATACTGTTTTTTTATTGTATTTTAATGATTTAATTATTTTTAATTGCTATCTATATTATTCAGTCACACTGAACATTCATTTTATAGGAATTGCATCGTATTTCTTATTTTTAATTTTGTAGTTTGTTCCATTTACTTTATTGTTTACATCTGAATCGTAACACAAAGTGATGATTACATTTCGTTAAGATGCCTTCTTTATTTACTTTATGAGAAAATTGATATTTTAGATTCATGTAATTATTATTTTTGCTATTTTAATATTTTTTTCCTTTTCATGTGAACTGTGCTATTGTTCTATTCAGTTACCTTTTTAATATTTACACTTGTTCCGCATATTTGTACTTCCGATGTTAAAAAAACGAGGGCTTTCTTAATGCTTGGCATTAATTCTTTCAACTTATTAAATCTGGCAATAATTTACTTTGTTATTGTTAAAAAATATGCATTAATTCTATTTTAATACGTAGAAATGAAGAAAATACATAATAGACTAAATATTAAAGAACTTAAGCTTTCTTTTTTTTTCAAATTTTGTTTCTGGTGTTTTTTTTTTTTTTCTTTTCAATTTTTTTAGTTGTATACAAATAAAGTATCAAAACTTCATAAAATTTAAAAAGAAAGAAAAAAAGACAAAAAAAAAGAAAAAAAAAACGAAAATGAAACATTAAAAAAATATATGGGTATTAATTTACTTTCTTAATGTTAAAAATTATGCATTAATTTTTTTAATACATAGAATTGAAGAAAATGAATAGTAGGTAAACTGTTGAAAAACTTGGGCTTTTTTTCCCCCAAATTTTATTTTTTATGGGTTTTTTTCAATTTTTTTAGTTGTACACAAGTAAAGCATCAAAATTTAATTAAATTTAAACAAAAAAGAAAGAAAAAAAACGAAAATGAAACATTTTTAAAAAATCTGGGTATTAATTTACTTTCTTATTGTTAAAAATTATGCATTATTTCTATTTTAGTATGTAGATTTGAAGAAAATGCATAGTAAGTACACTGTTGAAGAATTTGGGCTTTTTTTACTTTAAATTTTATTTCTGGTGTGTTTTTTTTCTTTTTTCCATTTTTTTAGTTGTACACTAGTAAAGTATCAAAACTTCATAAAAATTTAAAAAGAAATAAAGAAAGAAAACAAAAATGAAGCATTTTTTTTAAATCTGGGTATTAATTTGCATTCTTATTGTTAAAAATTATGCATTATTTATATTTTAATGCGTAGAATTGAAGAAAATGCATTGTAGGCAAACTGTTGAAGAACTTAGGCTTTTTCTTCCCCCCCCCCCAAATTTTATTTCTGGTGTTTTCTTTTTCTTTTTTTCCAATTTTCTTTAGCTGCCAACAAGTAAAGTATCAAACTACATAAAATAAAAGAAAAGAAAGAAAGAAAGAAAAACGAAAATTAAAATTTTTAAAAAATCTGGGTATTAATTTATTTTCTTATTGTTAAAAATTATGCATTAATTATATTTCAATACGTAGAATTGAAGCAAATGCATAGTAGGCAAACTGTTGAGGAACTTATGGTTTTTCTTTTTTCTCCAAATTTTATTTCTTTTTTTTTTTTTTTTTTTTTTTTTTTAATATAACTTGTAATCAAGTAAAGTTTCAAAACTTCATAAAATAAAAAGAAAGAAAAAACAAAAATGAAGCATTTTTTTTTAAATCTGGGTATTAATTTATTTTCTTATTGTTAAAAATTATGCATTTAATCTATTTTAATACTTAGAATTGAAGGAAATGCATAGTAGGCAAACTGTTGAAAAAATTGGGAAAATTATGCATTAATTATTATTATTTGTTAAATTTATTACTACTATTAAATAAAATAAAAATAGTTTTAATAAATAATAATAAATAAAATAATAAGTAATAATATTACTACTGTTAAATAACGTATGTTTCATTTTCGTTTTTTTTTCATTCATTCTTTCTTTTTTTTTAATTTTATGAAGTTTTGATACTTTACTTGTGTACAACTAAAAGAAGTAAGAAAAAGTAATGCGTTAAGCATAGATTATGAAGCACTTTCCAATACTTAATGAAATCTTTAACAAAACTTTGTTATTTAGGGAAATAATTGTGTATAGCCAAATGTACCCAAATATGTATTCCAGTACTTTTGAACAGCCCTGTATTTCATATGTCAGTTGATATAATGGGAAAATTTAGTTTAGCAAGAAAATACCCCAGTAGCTTCAAATTTCTTTTTCAGCAATTCATACTATTTGATGGAAACATACTTGAATACTTTTGTTCAGCCCTGTAGTTTACATTGTACCTTTATTACACATCAGCATTAGGCTAAAATTTATTGTAAACTAAAACACTTTTAAAACAACTGAAATCACATTCTCATAAATCATCATTCGTAAGCGTCCATGTACCGAATTATTTGCGTGGCCCTGTATATCTTTTTATCTATATTCTGCAAACATTTCTCAGTAAATTGAATGAAGCTCAGCGTAAAAATGCATAGCTTATTTAAGAACCACGCTTAAATAATTTACGCTCATATTCAGTAACGTTGGTGAGCTCTTTTGTGTAGCCCTGTATATCAACTATAAGATTTATACACACCATATAATGTGCATATATTTAGCGAAATATAAACGCTCATATCAATTAAAATGCCTTTCATCCCTCCATCAGCCATCATCGGACACATATACGGTACTTCGGAAAGAATATACTATTTGAAATCTTTTGTGTGGCCCTGTAAATGCTATGTACTTCATATTATGCACGACAGTAGCGTATAATTTATATTAAGCTTCAGTGACATATGTCAACTTTATTATACATGAAAAAGCTTAATATATTTAAAATATGTCACACATAATTCTCCCTTTTACCATTATCTAATGGAATTCTTTGTTTGGCCCTGTAAATGAATAATAACTACATTTTCACCTTATATTTTATAGAATGCATATTTTAATATGTTTGACAGGGTATAACATCTTTAAAATTCCTTTGAAACGATTTTTCCCCATAGGCGGTAATGTAATGGAAAACTTTTGAATCTCTCTGTAGATAAACTAATCATGGTAGATACTTCATTTTCAGTAGGGTTCGTGCTAAGGTAAACCTCAATAACGTCCTAAAATTTCATGGCAATCCGAGTACATTAAAGATTTTTTCCCATAGGCCGTAATGTAATGGGAAACTTTTGATTCTCTCTGTAGATAAACTAATCATGGTAGATACTTCATTTTCAATAGGGTTCGTGCTAGGATAAACCTCAATAACGTATAAAAATTTCATAGCAATCCGAGTATATTTATGGGAGTTAGAGCGCGGACAGACGGCCATCCGGCCAGACGGACAGACAAACCGAATGCATAAGCACTTTTCAACTTTGGTGGAAAGTGCTAAAAATTGGAAAAAAAACCTCGGAAATAAAATTTGGGGGGGGGAGTAGTTATTAAATTAATTATATATTAAATTAACAGCAGAATAATATTTATTAAATTAATTAATTCTCCCCCCCCCCAAAAAAAAAAAAAAAATATTTCTGATGGGGTTTTTGTTTTCAATTTTTTTAGTTGTACACAAGTAAAGTATCAAAACTTCATAAAATTAAAAAAAAGAAAGGAAAACAAAATAACAAAGGAAAATAAAACATAAAAAATCTAGATATTAATTTAAATATTTATATCATATTATTATCTAGATACCAATTAAAAATAATTAAATCATCAAAACACAGAAAAAAATTCAGAACATTAACTATTAATCATTCATGGCCGTCATCGCTGCTCTTACGGAGCATAGCTAAATAGTTTTTAACTAGTCCTAAAAAAATGAAGCAGTAAATCAAAAGTTTAATAATGTATTAATAAAAATCATATCTTGAAAAACGCAGAATTTTTTCCATATGGCTTAAAAATGATAATTAACACTTGAAAAAAATCTTAATTTACACTCCTACGTTAAATAAATGGGCACTTCAATCTGTTTGTGCCCAGCGCCATGTTGATGACGTCATGAATTCAGCGGCGTATTATGAACATTGTATGTCACTAAGCACATTTATAGGTCTTACCAAGATCTCGCCCGAGTTCGTGGACTAGTTTTTTCTCGAGTCTTTGGTAATGGAAGCTTCTTAAAGATTTCCCATTCAAAAATATATAAAAACAATAAGAAATTCTAAAACATTTCTGCGTTATTTATTAGACGATAATAGACTCGAAACAAAAAATGCTCCTGAATCTTTAGATCTTGAAAAATTGCTCAGATGTGGCAGTTGGAAATTTTAGTATGGCTGAAACTATGGTACGAGCCTGGAGAGTTTTTCCATAAAAGGGATTAATTTGTGAGTTTCAATAAAGATTGCTTTTGGCAATTTTTCTTTCATTGTTGTACATGTACACTCTTAAAGCGAAAGTGTGGATTCAGCTTCTCAGGAATGAGGTGAAATTTATTGGATAATGTATGAGTTGTTTCTTATACGTTTTAATCATCTTAATTTTAATTATTTAAAAACAACTCGTTCCCTCGAGATGATTCAACTCTTTAGGAAAAGCCAGCTTTCAAATCGTGAGATGAGAGGCATTCGGCTCAACTTGAGTATTTTGTGGCCGAGGTTCTAAGAGATTAACTATTTTTCAACAGCGCATATAATACTTAAAACTAACCGCCATTGTCAAATTCTGGCCTTGGCGAAACACCACCATAATTGACGGCAAATATGGTTTACTTTAAATGAAACCAAATTCACTGTAACTGACTAATTTGCTGAAATTCTGACTCGAATTCGTGTTGGCGAAAACTGTGGCTGCATCTTCTGTAATTGTATTTCAGGCATTTTAGCTTCATATTTTCTTATAAAAATAGATACAACCTTAGAACAAAAACATATAAAACGATCTTTTAGGCCTAGTATGTGTCGAAAGAACTATTTTGCGGTTATTATTTCGTATTATTAGACTTTTATAAAGAAGTTTCATTGATCTAATTGATATATTATTAGTGCTACAGATAATAAACAAATTTAAATAAAAAAAGCTTAAATTATTCACCGAATATTCGTTATAATTAAGGAAACAAAGTTTATATGTAGAATCAGGTTTAAATATGTAAAAAAAGAATTCATATCCTAATAAATTAAAAAGATTTAATTAAAACATGCCAAACAAATTTATCTAACTGTTTTTAGGATAAGATTTATTTTGAATTACTTCTTTTTCAGGTCAGAAAAATAGTTCTTGCTAAAATTCATGAATTTATGTTCAACGTGACATAAAAATTTGTCAATCTGATTATGCCATTTATATCAAATAAAAGATTTCTCTAAATTATGTTAAAAGTTGTTTTCGTGAATAAATTACTTTCAACGAGGTCAAAACTCATCCCTTTACTTCTGTTTTACTTGTATTCAGAGTTTGAAATATTTAAGTTGTCTCCAGTGAAAAATACACTTGAAAATTAATAGTGTATTTTGTTCGGCCTTTTTTCTTTTATGTGTGTAATTACTAAAACTCAAATACTGTACGAAGTCCGATTTCGACAAATATTAATTTAGATGCAGTAAATTTCTTTATAATTAGCTGCAAAATTTAAACAAAGTGTTTTTTTTTTTTTTTTTTTTTTTTTTTTTTTTTTTTTTTTTTTTTTTTTTTTTAAACCGCGATTCCACTTATATTCCCAACATATAATGCAGAGTTAAAAAACAATAAGAATTGTATAAAATGAGCAGGTTTACTAAATAATGTTTCATTGCGCATGCGCGAGTGCAATAAAATAAAATGTTCATCATGTTAGCTAAATATATAAAGCAATGTTTATGAAAGTCTCAAATAGGTTGAAAATTCGAAAATTATCATCGATAAAATAAACTCAAAATCCGTTGTTACCAAAATGAAGCAAAAATATGAGCGGTCGAATCCTAATATAGTATATGTTAAATACTATCGCCAGTACGCAGCATTGCACGCATTACTATATTTGTATATAGCCCCTCAATTTTTCTTCGTTTTGGGAACAACGAATTTAGAGCTTATTTTATGGAAGATAATTTTCAGAATTTTTAAACTTATATTTTGGAGACTTTCATAAAAGTTGCTCTATACATTTAGCTAATACATTATATACATTATATTTATACATTATATTTAAATTGCATTCACTCATGCGCAGTGAATCAATGTTAGTAAACCTGTTAATTTAATCCTGCAGGATCATTGTTTGTCATACTTTCTCAAAAGAACATTTTTTATATTAAAAACTCTGCAAATTATGAGCAAAAATCTTGGCGAAATTTGGAACTGTTTTAATAAAAATCTTAATTACTCTTCGACCATACATGCTATCCTCACAATAAAGAACACCGTTTATTAAAACATTTCTCCTTATCATGTTCTACAGTAAATGCCCTACAGTAAATGCTTTTGCTAGATTAGTTTTTACAGAGTTATCCAAAAGAGTTTCGTTCTTTTTCAATTTTTTAACGGTCTCCTAGGGGTCCAGACAAAAAAAAAAGCCCTAGAGGAAATATATAACTTATAATATATTTCCTCTTACTTAATAACTTACCTCTAACCTCTAACACCTCTAACTTACTTAATATATTCTTTACACACCTGGAGCTTCAGAATAATTCCTCAAATATATTTTTTAATATTTAGCAAAACGTCTAAAATAAACGATTTTTAAAATAAACGAAAAAATGCAGTTTCAGCTTCACGAAAGTGCAACATTTTCAAAGTTTAAGTTTTATGAAAGAAAATATTTTTGCATAAAAATATATTTAAAAATTTATACAAGCATATAATGGTAAAAAAAATTGTATGTAAATTAGTAGGCAGGATAAAATTTAAATGATATTTAAATCAAAAGTAGGAAAAAAATTTCTTTAAAATGAATCTATGCAAGAATTTTACTTTGCAATTGTATAACCTTAAATTAAAGTACATTATAATTTGATGTAATAAGTTAAAAGTTTTTAAGTTTTCCTTCTATAGTTTATAAAAATAGTGTAATAAGAGTTTAAAAGCTTCTAAATTGATGGTGCGATTTTCAAAACATGACATTAAACTTTTAAAAGTCGTACTCAAGAGTAATTTTTAAGCAATGAATTTTAAACAATATAACATTTTTGTAAGAGCTCGCAGTTTTTAAGTTTGAGTTTTGGAAAATACCCAATTCATACACTTGTTCGAGTTAATTCTGAAGGTATATAATTTTTTTGAACACCACTAATTATGAATAGTAACACACATCTTATTAATTGAAGAATTTTGCAATGAAACAGGCAATGATTATTACACGAAAATATGGATACCCAAAATATAAATTACCTTAATGCACCACGACAACCCGTGATATTTATATTTCTCAGCACTTTTTGGAATACATATTATTACTTGTACTAGATTGTACAAGGCATGTAAGGATTACATGTATACATGCCATATACACTAGAGTGGAGCGGAGAAATTATTTTTTTTAAATCAAAAACGGGTAGGTGCCAAAAGTTACCTTTATACTAGTACATCAACTGTGTAAAATTTTACCGCTGAAAAAAAATATCTTGAGTCTGCGCTTTTGCTTCAAAATTCGAAATTTTGGGTAAAATTTGCCATCTTTTGACATTTTTTCAAAAAAAATTAAAAAAATCCTACAGAGCTGGTTGTGATTTTAAAGTGTTACTTAAACCTATATATTTATCTGCTTAACATATTTAAACTAAAAAACAATATCTTTATTCCGTATAGCTGAAGCAAAACAGACAACTTTTGGTAAAAAAACGGCATTACCACTCTATTGTGACATACAATGAAATGTTGTTTTTAATATAGCTCTTGTTTTCAAAACTACCTTGTACATGCATCGTGGAGATGGCTATATTTCACATTCCACTCGTCCCAACTATTCGATCATCTTAGTACAGTGTTTTATTTATATATTGATTTGTGATTTTTTAAAATCAAAATTTGGCATGTTTTCGATGCATTCACTTAGTTTATCTGTTCTTTGTATCCATATGCTGCTGTGACTATCTTAATGTATATTTTTACAGATTATACAAAAAAATGACAAGTAGAGTAATGCACGGGAATATTAGTAAAGGGATCTATTCGGTCATCTATTATCTTTATCAAACTTACATCCAGTTAATGAAAGTAATTGGAAGTTCTGTTACCATAACATTTTTCCAGTCAATTATATTTCGTCATGTATTGATCTACTTCAAAGAAAATTTCATGCTTCCAATTACATGTATGCCAGCATTTATTTTACTTTTGAATTTTTTATATGTTGAGAAGCGAGCAGTTTAATGTGATGGTGATCGTCAGAAAGAATTGCCAAGATAATTTGTTCTGCATGTACAGAGCAACCGTTGTTGTAAATAACTTTTTTTGCATTCGCTTTATGCCGTTTTCTAAGTGTTTTCATAGCCAGGTAATTTCCCATTAACTTTTAGAACCCCTTTTTATAAGTGGACAACATTTAATGGTGAATTGTCCTGGGCATAAACTTATAATTCATTGTACTTTATGAAGGAATATACAGACTCTAATCGATTATAAGTACTCATATAAAATTAGAAGAATTCTATTTGTCACTGTATATCATTTTGCATGGGGTAAGCTTTGAATTGTGTATAATAATGGATTATATGCTATTTCAACTCCAGTGAATTTCCTCTGCGTCAGTTATTAGAAAAGTCGATATAAAACGTTTTAATCTACATGGATTCACTGGATCAATAGGAAAATCTTTGTCTACGTACTATTCACTTCCTATTACAATTTTTTATAAAATAGAGAATAATTTTGAAAAATTATTTTCTCGAATATAGAAAAAGATACTAGAACAGTCTAGAAATTTCTGTCGGAGATTAAAAAGCTAATTCATAAGGAAAGCTATTTCTCAGATGAAATGGGGAATAGGAATTTAGAAAACATCTCACACAAAAGACAGCTCATACAGCGAATAAAATTTTCCGTTTTATATAAGCACAGATCGACAATCAGAGTCTATAGGTTCACTAACAAAATATATAATCCAAGTTTATACCGCAGGATGTTTTATACCAAATGTAATACACACCTAAAGGATAGTTCTAAAAACATATTAGAAATTACTCGACTACGAAACAACACAGAAACGACATAAAACTAATACTAAAACTTCTTTAGAAATATTGTTGCTTTACACGCAAATTTTGTTTGCAATCCTCTGTGACGATCGTCATAATATTAAGCAGCTAGCTTCCCAAAATATATTCAATGTAATAGATACAGTAAATAATGACATACTAGAAATTGAATTCATACAATCAACTTTTAGGAAAATCATTATATATAAAATGTAATTGATTGAAAAAATGCTGTGGTAACAGAACTTCCAATCATAATGTATTAATTGCATGAAAATATTATGAAGATAATAGACTGATGAATAGGTTCAATTAATAACATACTCAATATATTACTCAGCTTCTCTTCTGTTATACAAAGTATAAAAATATACGTGCAGCAGGTCACACCAGCAGCATCCAAAGTCAGTGAATACAAAGAAGAGGTAAACTACTTTGATACATAGAAAACCTATGCCCGTCTTCGGGGGAAAAAATCAATACATAAATAAAACACTGAGCCTAGATGTTTGGGTGGTTGAGAGGGATAGGATATGAAATGCATCCATCTCTTCGAGTTATATACAGAGTAGTGTTGAAAGCAGTTAGGTAAGAAATGCATTCAAAACAGCATTTCGTTGTATGGTCCAATGGAGAGGTAACACTGATTTTTTACCAAAAGTTGTCAGATTTGCTCCAATTATACAGGCTGCAGATATTATTTTATAGTTTAAATATGTTAAGCAGATAAATATAAAGGTCTAAGTAACACTTTTAAATAATAACCAGCTCTGTAGGAATTTTTAAATTTTTTTGAAAAAATGTCAAATAATGACAAATTTTACCCAAAATTTCGATCTTTGGAGCAAAAGCGCAGACTCAAGACTTTTTTTTCAGCGGTAAAATTTTACGCAGTTGATGTATTAGTATAAAGGCAACTTTTGGCACTATAATATCTTTAAACATATTAACTTAAGGCATAAAACAGTACTCAGTAATTTGAGGTGGACGAAACTTAAGGACAAAACATATTTAATGAACTGACGGCACTACACACGACATATACACATTGTAAACAGAGAACAACTAATCTGGAACTCAGGTACATTATATTCTTTACATAATTCAATGGAATGGACAAGGGGCGTCATCTACAGTTTTACCTGAAAAGTGAAAGTTAAACACCACAGCTCTTCCCCACTTAATAATGAAGTCGGTCAGGAGCTCGCTTATGTCTTCTGGATCGTCTAAGTACCTGTGGAGAAGAAGAAGAATTAGTTTTTTCATGTTCAGGAGCATCAACTGTAGCACTAGTAGGAACCGACGGTTTTGGAAGAATGTTATCAGAGTTAGTTGAATTTGAACTCGAAGAATCAGGATCATGAAAGTCAGTTGGCGTAGGATCTGGAGCCATTGGAACATGAGAGTTAACTGGTTGCGGATCTATGGAACTTGACTGTAAGTGTGGAAAATCATTTTGCTTCACACTTGCATTTTCACTTCTGAAATTTTCAGTAACATTTTCTTCCGAATTTGGATCATTAGTTAAAGAAATATCTTCCCCTACATTAGTTATTTGATCAACATGCCTTTTCCAAATATTCGAACCAACTTGAACTCTGTAATGTAATTTTCCTTCTCTTGCTACGATTCGACCAATTTTCTATTTGGCTTCTGGAGTACAATTTCTTACAGCTACTTTCTGGTTGGTTTCAAATTCTTTTACTTTAACTTTAGCTTTCCTTGCAGTTTGTTTTTCATGAACAAAATTTGCAACATTCGGCACTATCAAATCTATGTTTGTTCTTATGTGACGTCTTAGAAATAAAGATGCAGGACTTTCCCCCGTTGTGACATGGGGCATCTTCCTGTACTGCATAAGAAAGTTATTCAACTTCATTTGCAAAGTACCTGGTTCAGACGCTAAGGCTTTTAATCCACGTTTGACCGTTTGCACATACCGCTCAGCCTGTCCATTTGTGGATGGATGGTACGGTGCACTAAACTTATGTTTTACACCATGACTTTTCAAGAATATTTCAAATTCTTCAGATGTAAACTGCTTAGCATTGTCTGATACCAAAGAAATAGTAAAACCGTATCGTGCAAAGAGAGAAGAAAGACAAATAATTGTATTTTCTGAAGTTGTACTAGGAACTATAAATACTTCTGGCCATTTACTATAAGCATCAACCACTAACAAAACCGTCTTCCCATTAACAGGACCAAAATAATCAATATGAATTCTCTGCCATGGAGCTGTAGACCATTCCCAATGATGAGTATCAACTTTGGGAGGATTATTTTTCAAATTTACACAAATAGAGCAATTTCTTGCAATATCTTCAATATCATGGTCTATTCCTAAATTTGACGCAAGAGAGGATCAGTTTTTGTAGCTGAAGCAATAGATTTAGCATTTAAAGGTAAAACAGAAAGCTGATTTATTTGAATGATTTCAGATTCATCAAGTCCCTCATTTGAATTATATTCGTGGGGCAAATCTTCACTACGTAATGAAAGACGTGAAAGTGCATCGACATTTCCGTGTTCAGTAGTTTTCTTATAACGAATATCATACTGGAACGTTTGTAAATATATGGCATATCTTTGCATTCTAGCAGCTGATAAAACAAGAATACTTTTAGAAGGTGAAAAAAATGAAACTAATGGTTTACTATCAGTAAACAAAGTGAATCTGTTACCGTACAAATATTGAAAAAATTTCTTAACACCAAATATTATTGCTAATGCTTCCTTATCTACTTAACTATACCGTTTTTCGGCATTATTCAAGGTTCTGGAAACAAATCCAATAGGCTTTTCAGTATTGTCTGGCATCACATGCGAAAGAACTGCAGAGATACCATATGGAGAAGCATCAGTAGCTAAGATTAAAGGTTATTTCGGATTGAAATGAGTAAGCACACTGTCAGAAGTAATTTCTCTTTTTATTTTTTTAAACGCTTGATCACATTTGTAAGACCAATTAAACTTCACATTCTTTTTAAGCAAATTATTCAAAGGATGTGCAATTGTCGATAAATTTGGCACAAATTTAGCATAATAAGTTACAAGACCAAGAAATGCTTTAACCTGGGAAATATTCTCTGGCCTAGGGGCATTTACAATTCCTTCTATTTTATCTGGTGTTTTATGAATACCATGTTTATCCACTTTATATCCACAATAAGTAATTTCACCTGCCATGAAGAATGATTTTTCCTTATTTATCCGAATATTATAATTTCTCAATCTTTCTAATACTTGCTTTAACCTTTGTAAATGAATTTCATCTGTTTCCCCAGTTATTCCTATATCATCAATAAAAATTGTAATTCCCTCAATTCCACTTAAAATTTGCTCAATTTTTCTTTGCCATATAGCAGGAGAACTACTAAGACCCATTGGTAATTTAAGAAACTGAAATAATCCTTTAGGAGTATTAATGGTTAATAATTCTTGGGATTCCTCATCAACAGGTAATTGGAGGTACGCTTGATTCAAATCAATTTTTGTAAAATGAACACCACCACTTAAAGTAGCTAACATATCTTGTATTTTAGGCAAGGGATATTTTTCCACTTTCAGATATTTATTTAATGTAACTTTAAAGTCTCCGCATAAACGTATTTTTCCATTAGATTTTACCACTGGAGCAAGTGGGGCAAGTGGGGTTGCCCACTTGCAATTCGTAACTGATTTAATTATACCAGCGTCTTGTAATCTTTGTAATTCCTCATTGACTGCAGCACGTAGTGCATAAGTAACAGTCCTAGCTTTACAAAATATGGGTGTAGCATCCTTTTCAAGATAAAGCTCTGCCTTTAACCTTTTAATTTCCCCTACTTTATCAGAAAATAAATCAGAAAAATCATTTAACAATTTTTGCAATTTATCAGAATAATTTACAGTCTCATTAACATAGACAGATCTTAAATTACAGTAAAACATCGTTTATACGACGATCACTCATACGACGTTTACATTTATACGACGTTTTAATGTGGTCCCGATTCATTCCTATTCATTTTAATGTAAAAATATATCTTTTATACGACGCCCAAAATCGTTTATACGTCGATTTTTCGATTTTGTATAGGTTTATTTTTTATTTTTTTTTTTTTTTGTGTATTTTACGAACGAGCGGAAGTTGGCAGCTATGAATGACACCAAAGAGCGTGTTTAAATGCACTCCACATTATAAAAATGTGGGCTGGTGATCGATTAGTCTGAAAAGTCAGCTTGCGTGTAACAGATTACATTGGGAGGGGCATTCTTTTTTCGGGGATGATCAGCTTTGCCGACCTGTTTTAATTTGCAAATAGACTATCCTTCTAATTGTTATCAGTATTGGCGACTTTTAGTTGGCCACGCGAGTTTTTTTTAAATCTTTAACTAATCTTCAACTTTAAATGGAAAGGAAAGGTGTACTGTAAATGAGGAACCTTTCGGTGAAACATAAATAAAGGTACGCAACATATTTAAATTGCTAAATTGCTTACATTTTCCCCCCTCCCCCTGTTTTTATGATTATTTGTTTATTTTGGTTTGTTTACTTTAAAAATTCATGCAAATCATCACGCTAAACATTATAATTAAGTGAAAACAAAATTAATTCTAGTTTTGGAAGTGAAAATCGATTATACGCCTTTATCGTTTATACGACCTTTTATGGTAGTCCCTTCGGCGTCGTATAAACGATGCTCCACTGTATGTGGAAAAACATCGAATGCAGAGGCCCAATCTCGCCCAAATAATAATGGAAAGTTATCTTCTTTTATTAAATACAATTTTAACTTTTCTGTTTTATTTTCATAAGTAACATTTACTTCAACATAACCTACAGGTTTAAAATTTTCACCAGTTGTAGTTTTTAACTGAACATCTGGGGGGAAAATTTTATAATCAGGAAAAATTCTGCGAAATGTTTTTAAAGGAACAGCAGAAATTCCCGAACTTGTGTCCAATTCCATATCAGCTCTTGCTTTATTTTCAATTAATACAGATAGTTTAATAGGATTTGCACCTGTATTTTTTACAGTTGATACATTTACTGTATCTACCGAATTTACGTGTTTTTGGAAAGTTTTACTTCTACATACTTTTCCAATATGGCCTTTTTTCTTACATATTTTACAAGTAGCATTAATAAATCTACATGAATTGGCTAGATGAGAAATATTTCCACATCTATAACACTTTAATTTTCTTTTATTTGCTTCAGGAATTGTATTATATACATGATTGTTGACATTTGACTTCTAAAAATCGTTCGACAATTTCTTTGGGTGTACATTCTTTGAACTTGAAATTTTATTAATACTGAAATTTTTATTTTTAATTTCAGAAATTTCAATATCTACATTGTGTAAGGATAAAGCTTTTTCAACTGCTTTCTCAAAAGTTAAATCATCTACTTGCGTAATCAATTTATTTTGTATGCTTTCGCTTTTCAAACCGCGTAAAAATTGTTCCAATAAATTTTCATTTAATGTATCACCCGTAAAACAACAAAAAGTTGTATTTTTTTAAATCTAGCAGCAAAATCTTGAACTGATTCCGACTCATTTTGGTAACACTTACGGAATTTTATTCTTTTGATAAATTTGTTGGGGGTGGGGCTTAAATGCTTTATCTGAATGTCAACAATCTCAGAATATTTTAATGATTCACATTCTTTTGGGAAACATAAATTACTCAGCAAATTATAAAGCTTAGGGCCCATGCAGGATAAAAGGGCCGCAACTTTTTTTTCCTCTTTTAATTCATTCAGAATAAAATTCTGCTCCAAGCGTTTAATATATGCTTGAAATGATTCCACTTTATCATCGTACTCTTTAAATGCAAACATCGTATTTTCATGCAATAAGACAGAAAAAAAAGTAAGGTAAAATTCAATACACTTACCACCCCCTTGTTTTGTAGCTGCTCATATATTCTGGAAGGCTGTTGTTACATCACTGAAATGTAGAAATTGAAACTGAAATGAGACATTTCAATTTGGCTCGCCGTTAGTCTTTTAACATTTTTCCGGTACAAAGTTTTTCACACGTCGCCAATTATAATATCTTTAAACATATTAACTTAAGGCATAAAACAGTACTCAGTAATTTGAGGTGGACGAAACTTAAGGACAAAACATATTTAATGAACTGACGGCACTACACACGACATATACACATTGTAAACATAGAACAACTAATCTGAAACTCAGGTACATTATGTTCCTTACATAATTCCATGGAATGGACAAGGGGCGCCATCTACAGTTTTACCTGAAAAGTAAAAGTTAAACACCACAGTAGAGATGGGAAATAGAGTTATTTTTGGTTGACAGGTTACGATGTTACATACTTGCACAAGTAACAGGTTCCAACAACCTGTTATTTTTATAACATGTATCTAATGGCATTCTGTCAAAAGATGTTTTATTTAGAAGACTTTTAACAAAATGTCTGAAATAATTTTGGAACGTGAGTATAGACGTTTTTTGATCAGATGAATCAACACCATTAAAATCAGTTTTTGGTTAAAATGTTAATTTTTACAGGACAAAACTTACAACTTACCTAGTTATGCTACTTTTTAATTTCAAGCATTTTCAGTTTTTCTGGCACTAAAAACACGTTTTCCATTCATGGTAACTAAAACGTCAAAAATTCATAAAATTCTAAGCATAATAACTCAGTAAGTTTTAGCTGTAGATGAATACATTTTTACTGCTTTAAGGATGTTAGTCACTCAGCGGCCGAATTCCTCTCGGTAATGTTAAATCTATTGGGGTTTGATGCATCCTTATATTCAAAATATCTCCTTAAGGAATTATTATTTGTAACTCCCTTTTTTAGTGATCTCTCAAAAGATGTCACTTTTTTTTGGTCAAAATATTTCAAAAATTCATACTCACTTTAATATATTATGTTTAAAAAATAACGAACTACGCGTACAAATTCAACAATTCTAATAAAATTATAGATAGATTTAAGAAATAATTTGAAAACTTAGTAAAAAAGAGACATTCTTTAAAAAGAGAATGCTGATTTTTTTTCAAATATTAATTCGTCAAGGAGATGTTTTGAATATAAGAATACATTAAACGCCCATATACTTAACATTACGGAATGAAATTCGACCCCTGACTGTAGCACCCTTTATAATTAGAACATAAAAAAAAATTTGAATATAGCTTACAGGATCCAGACATTGTAATTTTTTTTATATTTCTTAACTATTTAAAAGCACGTATATTAACGTAAATTGGGTTTTAAATGATGCATAATAAAATCTCAAACTTTTTTTTTTAAGTATTTTCTTCTTCTTCCTTTTCTTATTATTATTTCTTAAGGATTTAAATAACAGCTTTTTAAAGATAAATCGATTTTTTATGATACAGAGCAAAATTTGAAACAGTTTTGTAATGGGACATTTGTAACAGTTTTGTAATCTCTAAAATTAATGGCTTAAAAATTAGCTTTTTGTAAACGATAAGAAAAGACGTGCTACATAAAAATAAACAGTGCTTTAACCCTTTGGGGACGAGCGACATGTATACGTGCCGTAAATAGGCTTAAGAATCCACATTTGTGACCACCACTAAAATTATACCGTAAATTTTGCCTTATTTAATCGGAGCATTTTCTGGATTTAATGAGTAACAGATTTCTGATTTTAAAAACCGGTGAAAAAATATTAAAAATTTCGTAAAATGCTCACAAAGGCTTCGCAAAGGGTTAACAACATGTAAAAAAAAAGAAATTTGAAAAAAAGAATTTGTAAAAAAAGAAATTTGAACTCCGATTTCATTACAGCTATATTTATCAATGCCTATCCAAAGATAATCCAAAAGAACCTGAAAATGTTATTTATAAGCTTTTTATTAAAAGCAATTCATCTAAACGGATTTTTATTACTTTTTCAAATTAATTACAATTGTAGTCGCGCAAATAATGCGGTGTTAATTTCTTCTTATTTTTTACAATGAAACAAAATCGCAAAAATATAAAAAATTTCCTTACTCTGATTTTCTAAAAACACAGCTTTAAGAAACTAATAAATAAATAAATAATAAAAGCATATTCCTCCTCCCCCCCTCCCCCCCCCCCAAAAAAAGTCTAGCGTCACCAAAGACGTTTAAGTAATAGACATGAAATCCCTATTCAAATGCATGGGATATCATGGCAGCCATCTGAAGTAACTTGAAACACCTCAACCGCGAGGTGAGTACGGCAACTGTGAATTATTTACCATTAAGTGCTATGGCCAGATAGAGCTTAAAGAAAATATTTTTTATCAAAAAACACGAAGTTTACGCCATATTTTTTTGTGCCATACTGATTTTTATATCTAATTTTACGTTATAAATGTTAAATTTTCAGAAATACAGTTAAACAAAGCGATTTATTAATAATTTTATAGAGGTATGTTTGAAACATAGTATCTAATTTTAACATGCCTTATAAATCGAAAAAAAGGCGAAATTTGTATTGAAACAGAATTGTTAAAGAATATACGATCTCTAGAGATGTAATATTCATAATTATTGCATAGAAAGCGTTTGATTCAAACAATGTATAAAGTAATTTATTTGCTACAGTTAGCTTATCTTATTTGAAGCATTAAATTTAATGCTGATTTATTTTATTACCGCTGTAGAATTTATTTGTGTGCGATTTATTAAGTTGTTAATATGTCAGATTTATTTGTAATTAAATTTAAATAAAAGCTATTTTGAGATTATTTTGAAATTTTGTTCATTTTACAATTGTTGTTTATTTACTTTTATTGCATTCATTGAGAAAAGAGATGAGAAAAAACATTTTGTTGAGTACCCATGAGTGAGGGGGGGGGGGGTCATGGGATTTCAAATTTAATTCACGCAATTTTTTATTTCTGTAATCATATTGAATAAAAAAACATAAAATTTCTCTTAATGAATTTTTAAATAAGAAAATGATTGTAAATACCATTTAAAATAACAGTATCAGGAAAGAATAAATTGCATTAAAATGACTTATTTTCCCTATCCTCAACTTTCCTGATCCAAAAAAATAATTGTTAGATTCTTTTTATTTACATTCATGTTTAACATTATTATTATGGATATCCAATAGTGGCTTAGCCAGGCCATCACCTCCCTTTCATGAAGAAAAAATATATTGTTCTGAATCTTCATTTGAAAGAGAAAAATAAGGATAAATGCTAATTTTTGTTTTTATAGTATGTCTTTTATACTGATACCTAAATTCTTTTGCGTGCTAGTTTTTGAGAAAACACTCTTAGCTTGGTTTATTTCATGTTCATATTCTCTTTTAAAGAAAAAAAATCATAAACTTCCTTTTTTTTTTTTTTTTTTTAAATCCTGCCTCTCACTAGGTTCTGCTCTGTGAGAATTGATGTTGAATTATCAAATTTACTGGCGTTTAATGTATGCTTTTAAAAATTATTATTTGTAGCACAAATTGAGAAAAAAGTTGTCTTTTTCATAATATGTGATATATTGTTTAACAGTGAAAGATCCAAGAATTTCAAAGAAGAAAAGCTCATTCTACATTTATTTTTATTTGTATATATTTTCCTTCTTATCAAAAAAACATTTACATTTTCATAATACATATTTTTCTCCCACTTGATATTTTGTATGATTTCATACAGTTATTAAAAATATTGCTACACGCACTTGATTAACATTTCGACCCAAAAACTGTCGCTAATCTGCAACATTAAATCCAATAATGAATTATCATAAATGTCAAATTTACTTGCCATTAAAATGTTAAACGTGTTTGTAACGTCATCAGGTCTTTTTAATTCAATATTTTATTTGTATTTTTTATTAATGTTTTACAAATTTATTTGTTTGTCCATTATTTAAAATTACTTCCAAGCGTTTTTTTTTTTTTTTTTGGCTTTCAAGTCTATATTTATTGTTTACATACATTTTATATTAATATACATCTATGTTTTTTGACTAAGACACACTGAATAGTGATTTTGGCTGAATGTTTGGAAAACAGGTGAATCGAATATTCGGCTAGCTGAATAGTAACTGTTATGCCAAATACCATATATTCGTCCAGCCGAATAGTAAGTATTTAGTTGAATACTGAATATTTGGCTGCTGAATACTTTTTATATTTCAAAGTTTAAAGCTATTAAAATGTTACTTTTTAAAACAATCATACATAATATTTCATAATAGAGATTTATATTTTAATAAACAAGAACTTTTTATAAGTAAACTTAATACTGAAAAAAACTGCCTTAAGTTATTTAAGAAAGAATTATGAGACTCTTTTAATTAATAAAATTATAAATTTCATTTTCTTCACTACAAATTAAAACAAGCATTTTAAAGTAAAAGAGAAATATTAAAAAAATGAGGGAGAAAAAATCCGGTCTCATAATTATTTTTTTTTTAAATAACTCAAGGTACATTTTTTTTTTTCAATATAAAGTTTACTTATAAAAAGCTCTTGTTTATCAAAATGAAAGTTTCTTTTATTACTGTTTGTCCTAAAGAAACAGTAAAATCAAATGACGGCAATTCAATAAAAATAACTTTTCTACTTCTTTCGATTTAGCATAGAAGTTTTTAAAAGCATCCTACATTAATATCTGGATCTGGAATAAACGATCATTCTCAGAGATTATAAACATTCAGGATCTTAAAATCTGGCAAGAAACTTTCAGTGGCGAAAATATGGTCAAGACAAACAGTTTTTAATGAGAAAATCTCAATCTATTCCATTCATATTACAATATATTCAATCAAATATATACACAGTGCGAAATAGGCCAAAACTGAATAATTATTCACAACTTTATCAATAATGAGGATATTTTAGCAACATTTGTTTTATATTAATTTTGTTTATATTAAATATGATATTCAAAATGGCCGAATTTTGATCAGTAACACATTACAAATAGCATCAACTGAAATTTAATAAAGTAATGTCTAGCTCATAGTTTTTTCCTATGAATGATGTCATTTTCCAGCTCTTCTCGTCATATCATATTTCACTGAAATCAAATCATGTCAGTTGAAAATATAGTTATGATATCTTCATTAATGTTAAAGTAACAAAAATATAGTTTCACCTCAAATAAGATGAGATATAAATTTACTTGTAACTCAATAAGTTGAACACGAATATTTTTTCTTGAACAAAAAAATTGTCTGCCTTGATATCTTTTATCAACCCCAAAAGTTTTTCTACTTTTTTAAACATTGTTATTTGGGAAAAAGCCAGTGGCGCAGCCAAAATTCAGTTCTAGGGGGTGGGGTTGAGTTTCTGTTAAAGATGATTGCTGGTTAATGGAATCACTGATTAGAATATTCACTGTATAATATTTAAACTCAAGGAGCATCTGTATGGCAGGAAATCATCATTTTTTTAGCATAATGTCTCAGAAAAGTGATTTAGTTCAAATAACCAATTTTCACTTAACTAATCCATGTCATAGACACTTTCATAATTTTAATTAGAATTTTTACCACGTAATTAAATGAAATCTGATTCAATAAAGCAGCGGATTCGAAATGTGCCAAAACATTTAAATATTATGTTTGGTTTTGATTCATATAAGTGACAATTATAGCGAACATTCTCAGCTCTGTGAGGGGTTTTAACCCCAAAATCACCCCCATGGCTGAACACTAGAAAAAACAACAGATTATTTATTAAACTAAACAAAATTTAGAAGCTTGCATTTGAAAATCATTTATTCCCATGAGAATTCTAATTAATCATCATTTTAATCCTTCTCATGGTTAATTTTCTTAATTTATGCATTACAAACAGCAAATAAATAATGTAAAAACATTCTGTTTTATTTAAATATGATTTTATTTCAGATTTTTTAAAATATACAGTAGACGCCTCCAAATCCGCACAGCTTGGGACCAGAGGTTGTGCGGATTTCTGGTCATTGCTTTGTTCATATTTTTTAAAAAAATAATTTGAATGTAATTCATTATAAAATCAAAAGTATAATGAATGCTTACAATATACTAAAATATTAAAATAAGTAATAAACTAAATTAATACAAATTTAAATAATTTTTTAAATGATTAAAATACCAGAGCTGCCAACTTCTATGCCTTTTTAAATGAGAAAAATGCGTTTCTAACCAGAAAATTTATTAAATAATATACGTTCTGTATTTATTTCAAGATTTGTAGTATTGCATACTCTTTTAACTTGTTAAATGAAATTTCTGGTTCGAATGGGTTTGTTTGGTTGTAAAAAGGCATAGAAGTTGGCAGCCATGAAATACTAAAAGCAAAGGTCAAGTTAATAATCAATAATGTACAATTAAATATTCATTTTAAAGATTAAATGTGTTTTTCCTAAATTATTCAATGAAACTTGCCTCATAAAGGTACATTACTAATTCACATCAGGATCATTAAATAAAGAAGCTTTATTTCAGGTTAGATTTAACTAAAAAAGCTTGATTAATACATAAATATATTTGGTAAGATTGTGATTATCAATGATATCAGGAATATCTTGATTTTTTTCAGAAATAAATTATTCTTTCTTCATGAAGAAACATGAATTTAATAACATTAACTAAAATTACAAATTAAAAAATGTATTTAATATATATAAAACTAAAGTCAAATTTTGCACTTACATCTGAACTGAATATTTCATTGTTTACATCCGTAAATTATGTGCAGATTTGAGGGAGTCTACTGTATTTATAAATTGACAGTTAATAGTAGAAATTGTGAATAGTTTTTAAAAATGTTTTTTAAGAGGTTTTGTCTGATTACTTAAAAAACCTCTGATATACTGAATACTTTGATATTCGACCAAACCGAATATTCTGCAGGCCATATAGTTTCATATTTGTCTTAACCGAACAGTTTGACATTTGATAATATGGCCAAATAACGAATATTCGGTAAGAGGTACCTAGACTAAATAAAAAGATTGTGGTTTAAAGAAAATGTTTTTTAAAATATAGTATGGTTAAAAAAAAAAAAAAAAAAAAAAAAAAAAAAAAAAATTGGTTTAAACACTAAAAAACAGTGTGGCATGCTGTTTTTTATGTAGTTTTTTTCTTTATTTGTGATGTTTCATTTACTTTACACATTATTGAAAAATGCAAAATCTATGTTATGCAGAAGCTACAAGTAAAGCTTTAGATAAATGATGAATTAATAAATTTGTAAAGTGAGAGATAATTTTAATCAATCCAACTTTTCTTATAAGCCATAAAGCTACATAGCAGGATAAATATTTTTTTTGAAAATTAGCTGGGGAAGAAAAAACAAGTACTTAGTTTCTTTTCATCTTTTTCTAAGGATTTTAGTTTTAAAAAAAATCACCCAAATGACAGATTTGAGCAAAAATTAATTTTTATTTCTTAAATTACTTGATTAATTATGAATAGAAGGTGGTAGCACAAAAAGACAATCACCTCATCAAGTTCATGGCTGAAATTCCAGAATTAGTTAAAACTTGATTTGAATGGAAAGTTCAGTATCAGTCTCTGATGACTAATGTGGCACTTAATGTGTTAAATACTCTATTGCAACTATACCCAATCTTTTCTCAGGTCAAGTTCTCAGTATAAACATAAACAAAAGTGCTCCAACTGGAAGATATCAGCCGAGCTTCTGATTCAATGGAGGGCATTTGGATTTCTTCGTCATTATTAACAAATTTGAATCATTTTACATTATTTTTTTAATATATTTTTATGAATATTTCAAAATTTAAAGAAAGCGTGACAAGTATATGATTTTCAATGAAATTTTGTTTAAATAAATGTATGTTTAAGTTGTTTTCCACTGCATGAGTGCCTTAAATGGCAGTTTATTGCTTTTTTTTGACGATCATGAAAATGCTACATTAGCAATGTTTTTGTTTTGAAATTACGAAGGATAATGTAACATAAACAGAAACGTTACTTATCTTATATATACTATAAATGTGAAAGTGTGTCCGAAAATTGGAATGAATTTGGCATCAAAACAAATAGATTAAAGTCTTTGAATCTTTGCATACAGATAAGTTAAAGCCCGGAAATGAACATAGGCTAATCTTTGATTTATTCAAATATTTTCCTTGATAATTCAAAATTTCATTATTTTTCATACAGAATCAATAGGCATTTTTTAATTAAAATTTAACCATTTTCCTTTCCTGTTGCCAATAAAATAGAAACCTAAAATAATTTCTCAGCGGCAATAAATTTTAAATTGAGCAATTTCCATGCAAAAAAATGAAAAAAGAAATAAAAGAAAAGGAAATAAATATGACGTCATATTTGAAATAGAAATAAGAATATTTTCTGTTATATAATAAACATGGATATTTCATTAACAAGAATTTTTCTGTCTCAAATGGCGACATAATTAGAAGTAAAAAAAATGAAAAATAATATTTTCAATGAAATGGAAAAATGTAACGCTTGGAAAAATGTAACGTCATAGTTGAAATAAAACGGGTACTTTATAATAGTCGTTAAAAATACAAGAGGCATGATTATCAGTAGCTAATCGAAATGTAGTTACAAGTTTCTTACTGCATCTTTATATACATCTCTAAGGGGGCTCAGGGGTTGAAAACTTTTCAAAGAATCGATTTTTTTTATGATCTAGCCGCATCCATATTATTTCAACTTTAAGTCGTGTTTTCTCAAAACTTGATTTTTGATGACTAACACCAAGATTAAAAAAATATTTGATGAAATGGCTTAATTTTTTTTTTTTTTTTTTTTTTTTTTTTTTTTTTTTTTTTGCATGCATATAACATCATAATCTAGATTATGAATTAAGGATATAACTATCACTTAATAAAAACAGTATTAAAAAATCTCTCAAAGTTGAAAATTTTAAAAAATACAACATTTTTTCCATTAAAAATACTCAAAATATTAAACTATCTAAAATATATTAATTCATAATCTAGATAATGTTATATGCATGCAAAAAAAAAAAAAAAAAAAAAAAAAAAAAAATTAAGCCAATCAAATAGTTTTATTATTATTATTTTTTTTATCTTGGTGTTAGTCGTCAAAAACCAAGTTTTGAGAAAACGCGATTTAAAGTTGAAATTATATGGATGTGGCTATGAAAGTGTTGATACATAAATGCTTATAACTCTGTTAAAAATGCAAATATTTTTATGCAGTTTTTTGCATTGAGTTAAGAATTAAATGATTAATCAAATTAGATCATTAAAAAAAATCTATTTTTTGAAAAGTTTTCAATTCCTGAGCCCCCTGAAGTCCTTTTATTCCATAAAACTATGGTTTAAATTTTTAATTGGCTATAATGATGTTTTAAGATATGTTTATAATTCAAAGTTTTGTGAAATTATTTTGAAAAAGCAGAGTTTTTCACATCAGTAAAATTAACTAGATCCTAAAGTTTATAAGGCTATTTTCACAGTCTAGTAACTATTGGTTCTGACAGATGTATATGCCACCACAATTTTTCAGGAGCAAGGGTAAGTGAAATTTTAAAATGGAGGGCCAAAATCACAGTCCGATGAAATCCAAACACCTCATTGGTCATTGAGTCGCGTCCTTTTCAGAGAACAATCTCTTAACGGTAGGTGAAATGTCGCCTTACTCCCTTTTTTCGAAAAAAAAAAAAAAATCGTAGCGTCAACTTTGATGTAAATCTTATCTGTTTGCATTTATAATCTATTTTTCACTCTCATTTTATATAATATCATCAAAATATCTTAATTGAGTTAATTTCGATGGTCTATCGTAAATAAATACAGACGGTAACAATTGCTTTACCCCTTACTCTTTTTCAAATGGAGAAACATTCGTGATTTTCACCTATACCACCCGACCAATGAGGTCGCTGGATCACACCTGACTGGGATTTTGGCCCTCCATTTTAGAATTTCGCCAAGGGTAAGACTTCTTGTTGATCCAGTTCAGACTTCGAGTAATCGTAATCGATTATAATCGATTACAAAAACCGTGTAATCGCACTGTAATCGTAATCATAGATTTTGGTTTTCGACATAATCGCAATATAATCATAATCAAGAGATTTCATCTCGATTATAATCATAATCTAATCATAATCGGACCCTAAGTAATTGCAATGTAATCGTAATCTCACATAAATATACGATTACGCTCTAAGATTACGTCTTTTTTCCCCTTCCTTTCTCTTCCAAATGAAAATATACTTGGTTTGCTAAACATTGTACCAGAAAAGGAAGAGTGCGGTTCAGGTTTTTAACTCATCAAACTGCCCCTAAAGTAGGAGGGTGAAGGTCAAAGATCACGAGGGACAGAGATAGCCTTTAATGGGGTAAAAGTGAAACGGAATGAATACCGCACACTGTAATAGGATACAAAAATAGTATTTGACTTGAGTTTGTCAAAGATATGGGAATTAAGAAAATAAAACAACATGTGGTCAATCCAGAGGTATGGGTCATTTGAGTGGAAGTAGTGAAGATAAAAAGGAAAGAAAGAAAATTATTTTATTTATGGTTTTACTACGGACACTTGTATTGAACATTATATTCTGCCCTTCCCACTCCCCTTAAATTCTGTCTTGCCAGAAGACAATGTGTTTTTTTTTTTTTTTTTTCATTTGACTTTCTTGTACAGAGGCGTAGCCAGAGGGGACCGGGGGCTCCCTGCTCTTCATACCATTAAAATCAAAAAGTTGTTTTCGCCTTGAGTAATAGCTGGAAATTCTCTGATTAGATAAGGCAAAGAAAGCTTTATAAAATTAGTGGTACCCAATGCATCTGGATTCCACCCCCCACTCCCATCTGTCTAGGACGCTGTTCATGTAATTGAAATTTATTTTAAAATTTATTAAATTTGAAAATCTGGAATATCAGTATAATTTTTTAGTTTATATTTCTTCATTTCATTTCTTACGGACGTAAGCAATATAATTATTAAAGCGCTACTTCAGTCATCCGAAAACACTTCTTCGCTAAAGTTTATCTTATAAGCAAAAAAGAAAAAAAATAAATAAATAAGATACCAAATTTACGATCACTTGCATTTCAATATTTTTAAATGTTTTTCTCATTGAGCAACTGTATTCTATCTGTATGAAAACCGATTTTTGTTTTACCCTTTCAATTTCCATTACATGTTTTTTTTAGTATATTTACATTTTAAAAACCGGTTCCTAAAGTAAGAACATCTTTAAGGGTGTTCTCAACTGCTTTGCTCAGCAAGCGCAAAACATTTTGGCACATTTACAAATTCATTTTTTTAACGGAAAGATAAAAAATTGAAGGCCTGACTATGGAAGCAAATTTGAATCGAATTGAGTCTTCCATTTTGTGGTAATTAAACTATCTACCGAATTATGAGCTATTTTGGTCACGTGATCTCGTGATTTTCTCCCTTTTCATTTACTGGTTTTTCTGCTTTCGTCGGAAAAAAGCATTCGAAATGTCAACTTTGATGGCTTGTTCTGAAATATCCATTGCGTTTGCAAAAAAAAAAGAAAAAAAAAAAAAACACAGAAAGATGAGTGCAATTGGATATTTTCTGATTAACAACACCTGCTAGTTTCATGTCTTTTTGAACAAAAATAAATTAAAACGTATGTCTCAAAATTGCCGTTTTTGATTTAAAAACACCCATAATAAAAAGAATGCATATAAAATCAAAAAAGTAGAAAACAACGGTCTTTATATACATCAATCTGAACTAAACAATGCAAAAAAGAAAAAAAAAACTTTTAAAAGATTAAAATGCGAACAAGATATTAAAAAAATTTTTTTCCAAAGGATTAACATTAGTGAACTGTTGTTTTCGCCTTACTGAAGTAGCCTTTTTATGTTAGGCACTGCCTATTAATAGGCACAGAAATTAACAAAAAGAAGAAAATTTTATGTTTTATAATGTGAATGAGAAGGTTCAAAATAATACCTCAAAATTCTTTAAAGAGGTATTTTTCCAATATCGAATAATATGTATATGAAAAAAATGTGATTTAGGCTGAATTTTTCTTGGGGAATTTGTGAAGTAAAATGATCAAAATTCAGTAAAAAAAAAAAAAAAAAAAAAAGCAGCCATAAAACAATGGAGTTTTGAAATAATTATAAAATGTGATTATAAAATTTATTATAAAATGTGAATATTGCATACTGATAGTCAAACAATGAGTTCGAAGCAAGAGTTGTTCTTCATAGAACTTTGCACGACTCGGGTTAAACCAAATTAGAGTCCTATAATTTTATTCTTAGTCAATCCAAAACCCGACTCAAATTTCACATACTTCATCATAATATTAGCCTATAAGAAACTAATAAGAAATTCTAATAAGAAATTGTTCTAATAAGATGCTCTAATTAATTACTCTAATAAGAAATTGATCTTTTTTATAAAGGAAGAAATTTATGCTATCTTGCGTACATACATAAATATAATACTCCTTAATGTTTAAGAATGCATTTTTTCTCCGAAAAAATATTTAGGACTGTTTTGTAAAAAATTGAGTAAATCCTAATAAGAGTCACAAATGGCTAAAACACAAGCCAACACATTCAAAGTCAACATGACCTGCAGCCGCAAAAATTACAACCGTAATCGTAATCTAAATGTAATCGTAATCCAACAAAAAATTGTAATTGTAATCTAAACATAATCGTAATCCAACAAAAAAATTGTAATCGTAATCTAAACGTAATCGTAATCCAACTGTCATAAAAAGAGACATAATCGTAATCGGTTTTCAGAAATTGAAAATAATTGTAATCGTAATTGATTACAGTCCTCTGTAATCGACTCGAAGTCTGATCCAGTTTTTTAGCTCACAGGCTATCAAAGCCTAAGAGCTTATGTGACCAAACATTCTATACGTGCGTAATGTGGTAACTCAAGATAAAAATATCAGATAAACTTGAAATTTTGGATATATGTATATTTTGATAAGGCACTTCCCTGATTAGTTTATGTTCACTCAATATGTATCAGAAAGGGAACGGGGCTAATGCCCCTCCACTTAATTTATATAAATGGGTTTTTCATACAGAATTATCAGTTTTCGTTCAAAAGTTAGATATAAGATCATTCCAATGAGACACCTCCATGGTTATTAGGTGTTCATTGGATTAGAACAAAGAGGTAGAATGGGGGGGGGCACATGCCCCTCCCCTTAATTGATATAAATGGGTTTTTCTTGCAGAATTATCAGTTTTTATTCAAAATTTAGATATAGGATCATTCTGATGAGGTGCCTCTGATTAATATTAAGTGTTCATTGGATATGTATAACGAGGAGGGAGTCTAATGCCTCTCTCCTTAATAGATATAAATGGGTTTTTCATGCAGATTTATCAGATTTTGTTGAAAATTTAGATATAGCATCATTCTGATGAGGCACCTCCATGACAAGTATTGAGTGTTCCTTGGATAAGTATAAAGAATGGGGGGGGGGGGGCTAATGCCACTCCGCTTGATTTATATAAATGATTTTTTTTTTTACAGAATTTATCAGATTTCATTGAAATTTTGTACATAGCATCATTCTGATGAGGACAAATCCATGATTTATTTTGAGAGTTCATTGGCAAGTCTAACAAGGAAAAAATGGGAGGTAACTGTCCTTAATTTAGGTTAATGCGTTTTTCACACAGAATTTATTGATTGGCTTCAAATTTTGGATGTAGGTTCATTCTGATAAGGTACTTCCCAGATTTGTTTTTGGAATTCATTGGATAAGTATAAATGGGAAATCAGTGGGATTACCCCCTCTAAATTTAAATAGTTTTTTTTTTTTTTTTTTTTTTTTTTTTTTGCAGAAAAGTTTCCAAGCATTATTAATACATTCAATTGATGCTGGTTTTATTTGAGTTTCATATTTGCCTCATGTTGGTGGCTCGTTGAAAATATTCCATCATGTGCTGCATTTGTAGCTTAACTTATAGCGAGAACACAGGGTAAGGAATTTCTTGCATTTTTTTTAAATCTCCTTACTCTGAGTGAGAAATTCTAGGCTGAGTATCGTTCCATGTAGTTTAGTCAGTAGAATGTCAGTTGCTATGCTGACCTGGTTCAAGAAATTGCATGGGGATTTTTTCAATTGGTTGGCATTTGTGCCACCTAAAATAATTTTTTTTTTTTTCTACATACGTATACATGAAATTTAGATAAAATCGTCTTACAGTGAGAAAATCCAAATGTAAAACTAACAAAAAGGTTAAAGAACTTTAATCTACAATCAAAATAGAAAATGTAAATACAATACAAACGCTGTTAGAATTCAACATTAGTTCTATGCAAATAAGAAACTTTTTAAAAAAATGCTCACATAGGTTTAACAATTACGTTCTAGTTTCTTCATGTGATGACTACTGTAGTCTCACACTCGTACACTAATGTTAAACATACAGAAGCCTTTTTTTTTTTTTTTTTTTTCAGAATTCTTGCTTAAATTATGTTTATATATATACATACATGATACTTGAGGTTGATGTCTAACTTGGATTTTGGATTTTTTAAACTTTGGTTGTATTGCTTTAATATGAGCATATTTTAGATTTCAGAATCATTTCAAAACTATCTTCCAAAAATGAAAGCATCTGGATATAAAAGAGAAAAATGTTTCCAAACTCAAAAAAGTATAAATACAGAACATTAAATATCGATCACAAGCACCTCATGAATATATATATATATATTTGTGAAGAACGCTTTCATATTTTTACCACAAAGTGACTAATGTAGTAACTTAATTCTGCAATTTTAAATGCTTCAGTTGTAATAAAACTTGCCATAAAATCTTTGAAAATGAAATTTGTCTGTAATAGAACTCAGTCTTGAATGAAAAAATTCTATATTTTTGTCAGAGAAAATATCAGCAATTATACCTGCTACTGCTAAGATGGAAACCTGTATAAAGCTGAATATTTTAAATTTCTTTTTTTTATTCCATTTTCAAGATTTTATGAATCAATATTTAGAAAAGTATTTTAAATTTCAAAATAGTTCGCTATTAGAAACTTAGTAAATTGTTCTTTGTAAAGGAGAGGAGGGAGGGGCAAAACTATGTTCGCCTTAGGTGCAAATTATCACTGTTTAAAAAACTTTATATCAACTGACATTTTAAAGAAATAGTTATTTAAAAAGTAACAAATTATTTTGATATTTTCACTCAACTTCAATTCATAGACTTCAAAAATAAAAAATTGCACAAGATAGCATGTATCTTCAACTCTATATGTTTTCGCGAATTCTTTCATTTAAAAGTATAAATTTAGACCAAATGGAATTAAAAATATAAAATCATTCTAATTTGGGGTTCATACATCACAGATCTGGGTTATGCTGCATGGGTCAGCTAGTTATTTTATATCTTAACCATTTTGTTATTAAAAATAAAGAAATAATTAAAAACAATTCTTGCACTATTGGTTTACATGATAAACAAGTAAATATTTGAAATGAAAATGACATAATAAAAATATATTCACATGAAAACAGCAAATTTTTAATAATTTTTTTTTTATTTGAAAGTACAAATTACAGAAACAAAATTTCTTTGTTATAAATATTATTACAGAACAAATTTATTATTGAATACTATAATGATTACTACACATTAAATAAAACAATCTGTATTACAATGGCATATGATGACAGTATGCTTTGCAGAAAATTTTATTGATCTGCAGAAACAGGTATTTAAATTTTAATCTGAAAGAAATATCTGTAAAAATAAACTATGTAAATTATGAACTATTAAGGCAGTATTTTGTAAAGAAGCAGGATAATCAATGTTCAGTTGGTATGATCAAGAAGTACTAACATCAAGTCTGAAAAGAATGTTTCTTGATATACCTATTTAAAAAAAAAAAAAAAAAAATCATTCCATTAATAGAATTAAACTGTACATAAATTAAAAAATCAAAATATATTAAAATTTATACATAAATATTTAGCGAGACAAAAAGAAAAATGTCTCATTCAAACTGAAAGAATATATTAGATTTGAAGATATCAGAAATACAATAACTTACACTCATGTTCTATTAAAAAGAAAATCTTTATTGCTTATGCATCAAAATTTCTGAAAGCTTTGTAATGTATTTAGAGTACTGTATTTACTATTTAGAAATAAGAAAAACTTATTGTGTGGGCAGAATATAGGCAAGCAGAATAGCTTTCAGGAAAGTCAAAACTGATATTACAGTCTAACTTGTCTATGTTGAAAATCTGCATATGTCGAATTTTTCCAAACCTGCTTATCTTGAATTTTTGGAATAAATACTACAGTGAAACTCGTTTAAGATACGAATCAAGGGACCGAGAGCATTTCGTATCTTAAGCGGGATCGTATCTTATCCGGTTTTCATAGATTCTCGAATAATAATGCATATTAAAGACAGTGCACATTGTTATTAACGTAATTTTAGCCATTTATAACTCTTATTTTACCCATTACTAACACTTTTTAGACATTCTAGAAAATTTGAATTTAAGATATTGATTGAAATAAAGAATAATTTTATTTTTCTCCAAAATTTTATTGAATATCTGTTTGTACAGTAAAAAAATTAAAATGCCTTTATACAGTATTCTCTGCCAAATTAAAAAACAGACAATAAGATGAAAATTTTGTTAATCTTTAGAAAAAATAACTAAAATACATTACATACTTAAAGGCGAAGAATAATAAATTGTCATAATAATTTTTTGAAAGACAAACTAAATGTATGCAAGGAACAATAATCATTAGATACATTATAAAAATCATGATGTAGTTTTAGTTTCTTGAGAAAAAGTTATCTTGATTTGGTGCAACGTTAGGCGAGAATTTATTAGGAAGTTTTCTCCCTTGTTGATGTGGTAGAAAATTTTTCAACGAAGAGACCAGCATCCATCGAAGAGGCATACAGTTGCAGTAAGCTAAACGATCTCATTACAGTTGGGAATGATGGTATGGTTGGTACATCTGTTTCTTCATTTACGTCGTCTTCTAACTCTTTCTGAAGACCTAGGTTAATTGGAACTTTTGACGTTCGTGATTATATCTGCAATAGAGCGAACTTCACTTGTCACAACGTGATCGTTAATTTTGCCAAAAAGTCCATATCTTTGTATTCTTCTTGCTACTGCTCTTACTCTGTGATGTTAATATTTTGTAAAGTGCCCCAAAAAAGTAAGTGACAAAAAGAAACTCATAAAAAAGCACTCCCGAGGACGATTTATAGTAATAAAAATAATATAATAATAAAAAATAGCTAGATAAGCGATACAAAAAATAAAAAGAATAAAAGTATAGATGGATTTCACTAACAACTTTCTCATTCAATCAGGAGAGGGAGCAACCAATGAAATTTCAGATCCATCCACTTCCCAAGTGTAATGGTAAAACAAATAAAAGAGGTTGTTGTTTTTGTATTTTGTTGTAAAAGGAGTCTATCAGAATTCCGCGTGCAAAAGCAGCGGAAAAGAACATATTTTAGAGAGAAAAAAGGTTAAAAGAAAGTATCTTATGAAAAATAATTGAGATTTTACATATTCTGTCCTAAAAACACGCGATATACTGATTTCATAAGCACCATTTCGTATATTAAGCGGGTTTTTTGACATCAAGGGACCAATTTTCTTCGTATATTAAGCGGGATCGTATCTTATGCGTACGCATATTAAGCGGGTAATTTTACATGGGTTTAAGAGCCCACAATTGTCACAGGAAAAGTACACAAAAAGACCCGGATGACCATGTAAAGTCTATGGGAGCGTTCTTTTCTAATATCTCGTTCAAATTTTAATATTTTGACCTGATTTTTTTTGCATAAAATAGTTCAGGATGATCCACAACCGGGCTAGTTTTTACTTTTTCGATTTTGGTTATATATTTTTTATGTTATGATAGTTTCAGTTTCAGAACCGGTTTTGAAAATTAAAGTAATTTTTTTTTAAAAATCTAAAACCAAAATCAAAAAAGTAAAAACTAGCCCGGTTGTGGATCGTCCTGAACTATTTTATGCAAAAAAAATCAGGTCAAAATATTAAAATTTGAACGAGATATTAGAAAAGAACGCTCCCATAGACTTTACATGGTCATCCGGGTCTTTTTGTGTACTTTTCCTGTGAGTATTGTGGGCTCTTATTAGGCAGTTTTCAAGGGACCAAAGATAATTCGTATATTAAGCGGGATCGTATTTTAAGCAGGCGTATCTTAAACGAGTTTCACTGTACTTTTCAATTCAAGATCTGATCTTTTTTATTTTAAAAAAATAATCCCATTACAGCCACAATAAATGTTTGTAACTCATTAGTTCTCATTTCCGGGCATTTTTAGGAGACATATGCCCCTCTCAGCATGGTAGGTGTTGCTGAGAGATTGTGCAGGAACTAAATGTTAAACCAACGACAGTGTTCTCTTCAAAATTCTTATTTGCATTTCGGTACTTTAAGCTTTTTTTTTTTCGGCATTTGTTACTTGAGGCTGATGTAACCAAAATTCTTCCCCCCCTCCCCTTCAGATTTTTTCCATTTGAAGGCTTTTTTAATTTTGGAACAAGTTCTGAAACAAAATTTTCTTCTGAAAAACCATCTTAAAACAAAATAGTACAACAATATCCAATTCGACATTGATCTCAAATAACCTATGCAAAACGGATAAAAATAAAAATATACAAATGCAAATGAGAAATTTGTAAAAAGAAAACTGTCATTGATTTAATATTATTTTGAAACCATTTTTGTGTAAGAGTTAAAGTACTCTAAGTTTATTATACAGTGTTATGAAACAGAATTCCTTTAAGAAGGGAAATAAATTTAAATAATAACATTTACTTTACAAGTTTTCAAAAAAAAAAAAAAAAAAAAAAAGGAAATTATTTCTGTTTATCATTTATTTAAATAGATTCATAAATTTAGAGTATAATTTAAAAACACCTGTGCTACAAAGATAATATTCCAACAATAACATTATTTTTGTGTAAACAAATTATTACAAAAAAAATAAATAAATAAATAAATAAATGCTTTTAACTGTAGGATTAAGAGGCTACTTCATTCAAATGAAAAGACACTTTGCTAATATTAATCCTGTGGAAGAAATCATAAATATTCCACACTATATCTTTTTTCATAACTCAATCCACCCTCTTAAAAGTGAACTTGTATCTCCAGTGATAATTATAGCATGTCATACAATTTAAATTAATATTTTGATATTAACCTTTCGCCAGGCACACAAATTTTCATCACATGAACCGGCGTGTATTGCAAATTGTACAACAGGTGAAAAAGAATAAATCATTGCTGCTTTATTTTAATTTTACAAATAATTTAACTTACAAATATCATAAGTTATCTCTGATCACAATTTATGAAAATATTCCACAAAACTTATTTTAATATAAATATTAAAGCAGACGTTTAGATATATAAAAAGTTTCTTACCACTACAATCACAAAGAATAAAAACTAATAAGGAATTACTAAACAATAATTAAAGGTGTTCTTAACTGCTTTGCTCAACAAGTGCAAAATGTTTTGACACAAACTCATTTTTTAACAGAAAGTTATAAAATTGGAATACCTAACTATGGAAGCGATTTTGAATGGAACTTAGTTTTCTATTTTATGATAATTAAAATATCTATTCAGGTTAAAGCTATTTTGATCACATGATCACCCGCTTTTCGACCTTTTTTTCTGCTTTTGTTGGGAAATGGGCTCAAAAACGTCAACTTTGAAGGCTTGTTATGAAAGGTCTATTGTGAATTTAAAAAAAAAAAAAAAAACAGAAAATTGAGTGCAACTAGACAGTTTCTGAATAACAACCCTGCTAGTATCATGCATTTCTGAATAAAAATAAATTAAAGCATGTCACAAAGTTGCCCTTTTTGATTTAAGAACACCCTTAAGTAATTTCGGATTTACAGAATTAGTCATATTTCATCTATATTAGTTGCTTCACGTATCAAGCATAAGATTTGCTTATTTGAAGGCTGTTTGCAGATAAACCTTGTACATTTCATGCACTGTTAACAGATTGAAATGATAGTTGCAACTAATTGTGCAATCTGAAATAGAAAATAATTTCAGAAAGTGGAAAAAGAGAATCCAATATGGTTATTAACATCCTCTACGGCTTGAATTTTGTTTTAAAGAAGAAAGTGCATACTTTAAGAGTATAAGACGTTATACTTTTTACAATGGGCGCCTAACGGAAGGTTAAGTTCATTTGAGATTAGGAAAGTTATATTGAATGTACAATTTTAGATACCCATATTAAAATGTTTTTGTTTTTCAGTAAATAGCTTAATTTTATGCTGGTGTCTGAAAAATTTCATCCATTAGAAATATTTGCATGTAACTGTAAAAATCTTTGCAATATTTTAAATGCCACATTAGAATTGATTGCTTAAAAAAGTTAACACACTTAACTGATGAATAACAATGCATATGATATACATTCAAGCACACTTAAATCTTACAGTAGTCAATCAACAGTCATGCCAACATGATTAAAAACTAAATTATGTTTTAAAAGTTTTGATGTTTTAGAAATTATATACTGAAACTTTAAGCAAAAAATTGACAGAAAAATAAAAATAAACATCAAATGATAAAAGAATACTTGCAGTTTTAAGTTATACATTACGAAGTGGTTTAAAAATCGTAGTTTAATTAGTTTCAACAAAACTTTTATTTGAAAAGTTATCGTTAATAACAATGTACAGTAGACTCCCTCAAATCCGCACTCCTAAAATCTACAACTCTCTAAAATCCGCACATATTTTACGGATGTAAACAATGAAACATTCCGTTCAAATATAGATGCAAAAATTTATTTTTTCAGTTTTATATCAATTCCATCCATTTTTTAATTTATAATTTTTTGTTAAGGTTATTGAATTCATGTTTTTTCATAAAGAAAGAATAATTTATTTCTGAAAAAATAAAGATATTGCTAATACCATTGGTAATCACAATCTTACCAAATATATTTATGTATAAATCAAGTTTTTTTAGTTATTATGTCTGGCTAAACCTGAAATAAAGTTCCATTATTTTTTGATCCTGATGTGAATTAGTAATGTACCTTTATGAGGCAAGTTTCATTGAATAATTTAGAAAAAACACATTTCCTCTTTTATAATGAATATTTAATTGTACATTATTGATTATTAACTTTACCTTTCCTTTTAGTATTTTAATCATTTTAAAAAATACCTAAGTTTTTTATTATTTTAGTTTACTTTTTTTTAAATATTTTAGTATATTGTATGCATTTATTATACTCTTGATTTCATTATTAATTACATTCAAATTATTTTTTTTAATGTAAACAAAGCAATGACCAGAAATTCGCAAAATTCTAAAATCCGCAAAACCTCTGGTCCCAAGCTGTGCGGATTTGAGGCAGTCTACTGTACATGATTTCATGAGCATTTTACATAACAATTAGAATTATTTCATTACCACAAATATAATTATCTGTTCATAAAACAAAGAAAAATTAATTTCTTGTAAACACTAACTTTACATGTTTGTACCTATGTTTGAAACATTAAACAAGAAATTTTAAATATGTACATAATTCAATTTTATACGTCTTATAATTGAATGATAAATTTTTTGTCTTTCTTTTTTCATATAATTATTCTTAAATTTATAAGAATAAAATAAAAAATAAATAACATTGTCAGCAAAACCTTGCATTTTAAAAGTACAAATTTCACAGCTTTTATACTTTCAAATTTGTAAACAAACCAATGCCACCAAGCATAAGAGCCAAAAGTAAGGGTCAACATAATGCATTTTGCTCTTATTAAAATATATATGCAGATTTATTTTGATATATATGTACTAATATATATAAGTATTTGCATTTTAATGACTTACGAAAAAAGAAATATAAATTGAAGAACAAGTAATTCCTTGCCAATTTTCACGACAAATGGTGATTTCTCATTGAGGGTTCTTCATTCAGGACTCTGGAAATTTAAAAAGTTTGGTTAGTAAAAGGAGGTATTCTCTACTTCATATTGTATTCAACAGCAACAGCTTCTGCTCTTTTTTTAAATGAATTAACAGTTCATATTCAATTTCCACTAAAAAACTAAATCTACTCATGTAAACAGAGTATGGCTGGAAGTACAAATACAACCCACTACTACTTGGCATGACTTTTACAGAGAATTTGATCTGTAAACAGATACTTTTCTATGGGAGGGATTTCTAGTTTCGGCACTGGGGATCTCTGTGGCTCTGGGGGGGGGGGGGGGGCACAGTATACATTTTTGAAAGGAAATGGCACCCTTTTCACCATTGAAAGCACAAAATCTAAAATCTTCCAGGGGAGGGGGCAGTTACTCCATTGCTCTGACCATCCTCTGAATTCAACGCTGTACAACACAATTGTCTAATTTTAAATACAAATTTTTTTAATTAAAAAACATTTAATAAAGGAATTTTTAAAATGAAAATAAATTTTTATTGAATTTAATAGAAATAAACCTGCAGCTACTTTGAAAATCCAAAAATTGAATAAAAGCACAGTATTTTTATTTGTAGAGATTAATGTTCTACAAATGATTAAAGATTAAGATTAAAATTAAAGATTGATACCACTGCATCAAACCAAGCAACAAATTGAGTATCAAGAAGTATTTTTTGTTTTTTAATATTTAAAGTATTTTTGCAGTTTCACAGTCAGTTGGCACATTTTATCACATAATCAACAAAATTATTGTTTATATTTGTAAATAACTCTTATACAATTGTAATACTAAGAATTTTTGACGGCCAAATATCTTCAAAAGGATAATGAAAAAATGCCTTACTAATTTATTAATTTGTAATTAAATTCTGCAAATATTAAAATTCAGGATGCAGTGCTGACGTCAGAAATACATCTATGTACATAATTTTTATAACTTTCGCCTATCAGGAAATGAGGAAAAAAATAGTTTACAAAAATTAATTTTTGCATACATGAACAAAGTTCAATGAAAGAATAATAAATAACAATTCATTTAGTAATAAGAAAAAAAAACTTGCATTTTAACAAGTTTAAAACAGCTCATTTTTAAAACAATCATTAAATTTAAATTACAAATATTCTATCGGATAATATTGAGATTTAATATTCTATAATTAAAGCAATTTTATGACAAACCGAAACAAAATAAGACTGCATTAATACCAATCAGCTCCTATGAAACAAATGATTTGCTACCTTTGATTTAACAGTTCATTATACTAACGTCCGTTTAAATTAAATGTTTAGCACATAAAAACTTGGTTTAAGCAACTGATTCTAATACATAGCAAATTTATGAACTATAATTTCATCTTTTTTCAAGTTTGACAAACAAAAATAATAGGTAGAGAAGTTTAGTTTAACGGTAGCAACTGTAACATAATAAAATAATTTACAAAATATTAAATAACTTTTTAAAAAATCTACTTTTTTTTAAAAAAAATCTAATTTTTATGCAAAAAGGTAACAAAAAAATAGCATATTAACAAAAGTAACACTATATTTTTATAATTGGAAAATTTTTTTTATAACATTCGAAATTCATTATAACATTATTCTATATTATTATTCATTATAACATTCTTTACGAAAAATTAAAAAAACTTATGAAAAATAAAGTATTCTTTTGAAAAAAGGACTTAAATGAAACAGGGAAGAATAATACTTAATGATCCGCAATGAAAATTATACTAATAAAGGCATTTTCTTAGGTAAATTAAAATATAAAACATATACGAAACTCCATTATAAACTTACTTTTTTCCGTACGTCAGCTGTGATCAAAAATCCTCAGTTAAGATCACAGTTTTTCATGTCTACCTATAAAATGTCTTTGAGCGTCACACACACACACACAAAAAAGAAAAACAAACTTCTCAAACTCCATTAGCATTATCCCTTTTAAACTTCCAAAGTAAAAAAAAACGCCGCTTCCTGGTCAAAAGTACAACAAAAACAAAATTATCCCCTTCCTCTGATTCCCTTTAAACATTCAAAGTCAAAGAAAACACCACATAGACAAAAACGGCTGACGAAATTAACTCTGCCAATGGAACGAAATCGAAATTAATCCCATCCTTTGATATTCATCATTAAAAATCACCTTTGATAGTTTTATACCAATGAATCCCGTCTACTAAAATGATTCCATGCAACGCTATTCTGCACAACAAATTATAACATTTCAACTTATATGAGTGTGATGTGCTAAAAAACATTTTTTCTTCCTACCAAAACTGTTTCCTTCTGAATATAATTATGCTTTTTAAAAAAAAAATAGTAACCGACTTCAAAAAAGAATCAAGCTTGGCGACAACTTGGCGCTAACGCATATGAATATGAATGCATAGTTTTAATATGCTTATGATTTGAAAACGGTTGCAACAATAAAAGATTATTTGCGACAAATCATTATTTTTTTTTATCAAATCCACATTTTTTATTTAAAAATATTCTAATCATCAGAAATTAATGAAATTAAAATGGGACGGGCATCGTATACTTTCAAATAAAAAAAGAATTATCAAAATCGGTTCATTTTTAGAGAAGTTATGAATGAACAAGAAATACATACAGATCGAAATCATAACCTACTCCTTTATAGCGGTTAAAAAGATCTCCTATGGGCATAAGGAATGATAGCCTGAAATTTTATTTATTTATTGTACACACATATCTGACTTGTGTGCTCGACATGAAAGCCTGGGATTACCTGAAAAATGAACGCTTTTAATTGGATCACTGCTTCAAAAAAAATTGGAATTTTAATGTTTTTATTTTTAAAAAGTTCTAATCGCAAGAATTTGATAAAATTGAAATGGGACCATGTGGGCATCTTACACTTTCTAACAAAAAAAGAATTATCAAAATCGGTTCATATTTACGAAAGTTATACGTGAACAACAAATACATACAGGTCGAAATCGGTTAAAAAAAAAAGGAGTTGCAGTATTAGTTGTATTAGAATTAACTGTAATGAATACGTGGAGTTTTTCAGAACATTTTTTAACAGTCGTAGCGTTTTTTTCTTTTTTCCCCCCCTTTTTTGGAGAACGGCCAGGTGTTTGTTTGCTAATGAGTTGGACTTTGAATAGGTCTATTCTGCATGGATGGTGGATAGTGGAAGATACTTTCTAGACATTGAAAGCTGATAAGGACACGAAAGGTTTGTGACGGTTGATCACGATTTCTTTCGGTTTGCTTAGGCGCGTCGTAATAAGCGTTTTAAAAAAGAAGTTTTTTTTTTTTATTTCAAAATATATTTTAAAAATCTTTTTACATTAATATCGAAAACAAATTTTGGAAATTTTATTGTTATTATAATTTTAATATGTATTTTTTTAACAGTTCTTTTAACTTTTTTTTCTTCTTTTTTACATACTTTGCAGGTAATGCGTTCCAAATTTAACAGGGACTTTCCGTTAACCTGTTACTAAATAATGCAACATAAAAGAATAACATTGTTATTTATCCTAATACGATAAATAATGCCCATCTCTACACCACAGGCACCTACCCGTTTTTGATTTTTAAAAAATAATTTTTTCGCTCCACCCTAATATACACTTCTGTCCAAAATTTTGGAAACTTTTCAAAAGGGTTATTGTTGAGATTTTATAACTCTTAAAGCTACTTTCTGTTTAAATGCTACCATAAAATTATATATCAGTGAAAAGAAAATGTAATGGAGAATGTAATGAGATAATTTTCTTTCAATTATCAGTGTTTAATTATAAAAAATTAACAAACACAAAAAAAGAAACACAATTTGCTTAGCTTAAAATGAAGTACCTTCCCTTTATTTAAATGCAATTAATGACCATGAATGTTTAAAGCTAATCAGTTGTCAATCTCTTTTTTTGAATGGGTTAGTCAAGTAACATTAGAATTCACCTCAGTACTTGTGAGCCAAATTATCGTATGTGTCATTTCATTTATTTTTCAAAAGAGATAAAAGAAAGATTATCTTGAAAGACAACACCTTTTTTATCAATTGATAGCATATTTATCTTGTATTAAAAATACATAATTCAAGTATAGCGATAATTTCGCTAGAAAGAAGACAGATGTTTTAGTATAAAAAGTTGTTAATCTAACATTTGTCATTTTTGGAATTAAGATAGTTTGGATCTCAGTAACAGAACTGTTGTTGCAATATTTTAGAACTGTGAGGATTGCATTTTTCATAGATTTGTATGTCACCTATATTAACGTTTGATATTAACCATAATAGAATCAAAGAATCGACAAAAAGTGTTGCGTGGTCAACTAGAAATTGTTAAAAAACTACGGTTATGAAGAAATCAGAAAGAAAAAATTGCTGAGGCATTTCTAGAATGTGTAAATTTTCAAGTGAGCTGTATAAGAAGATTTTGTTACTATAAAACCAAATTCGTAAATGAAGGAAAAGTTTGCAACTGCAAGTAGTAATAGGAGATTTAAAAGACTGCACAATTGACAGAAACAAATAGTTTGGATGCATACAGGTGAAACTACTTAAATAATGTAATATTTTATAGAAGGACTATTCAGTCCAGACTGCAAGGTATTTCAGCAAGGTACTGCAAGGTTAAATAGTAAAATTTAAAGAAAAAAGCCGCTTTTATCTCTGAAAAAATTTTAAAGGATTAAAGTCGGCTCAAACTCATTTTAACTGGACATCGAAACAAGGATATAGTGCTATTTGATCTGGCGTGACCAAAATCTTCCACTTTGGTAACGATGGTATAAAATACATAAGGAGGAAAAAAGAAGACATTTTCCATTCCAATATTGTCTTTCACATGCCTTAGAGTATCCAATAATCATTATGAATTGTATGACATCAGAAAAAGTAGGCAGAATTTGTGTGATTATTATTGAATTTCCAATAATACTTAAATGAAATATTTCAATTCCAAATGCAGCTTCCCTCAAGTGATTTTTTCTAAGGTATAGAAGCATTTATAATTCAAACAGGATTCCACTCGATGTCGTATTGCTAAATAGTACAGAAAGGGATTTTATATATTAATATTTCAATGTTGGAATGACCCGATAATAGCACAGACCTTAACCCAATTGAAAATCTATAGACCGCCTGAAAAAACCTGTTTCACAGAAGCAACGGGGAATAAAATCCAATTAATAGAAGTAACAATTCAACCTTGATATTGCAGTATGCCTGCTTCAATATTAAAAAAATTTAGCTCATTCCACGCGAAAGCTTTAAAAAGTCATAATTAAATGGAAAACATACCGAACTGAGTATTAATGGGCATTGTAATATTTTTTTATACACCTCATTTATAACATTTGTTTAATTTCCTTCATTATAGCTACTGCTGTAATAAACATGCCCTCGTGCAGGGGCGTATACCACCCTTGTTGCGTAGGGGGGTGTAGACTCATAAATTTCCGACTCCAAGAAGGAAAATTTCCGAGTACTACGAAAAATAAAATACCGACTATTATATACATACGTATATGTATTATGTCATGTGTATATACACACACATGTACAGGGTGATTCTAAAAATTTTTTTACAATAAAAGAGGGGTGATAGAACACACCAAGACAAACAATATTAAATTGCAGACCAAGGGTCCAAAACGTTTTCCAAAGGAGATAGCCGCCATTAAAGTTTAGGGACCAAAATTTCAAATAAACATAAAAAATGAAAAATTCGGTCGATTGATTTGCGGTTTTCACTAAAATTTTTCTTTATGTCGGCATTTTTTTGGAATTAAATTATAAAGATAAATTTCAAAAAATGCCGCAAGAGGGCGCTTTAGACTTTGGAGTAACGAACAACTATTTTTTCCTGGTATTTTTTGCATCTCATTAAATGTTTTCGTAAGCTTAGACTTAAACTTAAATTTTGAGCTCAAAATCTGAAACGTTGGGAGTGGTTAAGTAGCACAAATTGAACTGTGTTCAGAGGGTTTAAATTTCAAATGATTATAAAAAACGGAAAAATTGGTTCATTGATTTGCGATTTTTACTAAAGCTATTCTTTATGTTGGTGTTTTCTTAAAAATAAATTATAAAGATAAATTTCAAAAAATTCCGTTAGAAGGCGCCTTAAACTTCAGAGTAAACAACAATTAGTTTTAACCATTATTTTTTGGTTCTAATTAAATGCTTGCAAAAGCTTATTAATTGTTTTCGGAAGTTTAGATTTAAACTTAAATTTTGAGCTCTAATTCTGAATCGTTGGGAGGGGTTAAAAAGCGTAAATTGAAGTGTTATCAGGAGTTGAAATTTAAACCTCCCCTCTGCTCGAACACAATTCAATTTTTCGCTACTTAATCACTCCTAACGATTCAGAATTTGAGACCAAAATTTAAGTCTATGCATTTGAAAACATTTAATGAGATTAAAAAAATAACGGTTAAATATAGTTGTACGCTACTCCAAAGTCTAACGTGCCCTCTATCGGCATTTTTTGAAATGTATCTTTAAAATTTTATTTTAAGAAAATGCTGATTTAAAAATTAGTTTTAGAGAAAACCGCAAACGAATCGACCAATTTTTCCGTTTTTTATAATCATTGAAATTTGAACCCTCTGAACAAAGTTCAGTTTGTCTACTTAACCACTCCCAACTATTCAGATTTTGAGCTGAAAATGTAAGTCTAAGCTTACGAAAGCATTTAATTAGATGCAAAAAATAACGCCAAACAAGAGTTGTTCGTTACTGCAAAGTCTAAAACCCCCTCTATCGGCATTTTTTGAAATTTATCTTTATAATTTATTTTCACAAAGATAATTACATAAAGAATACTTTTAGTGAAAACCACAAACCAATCGACCAATTTTTCCGTTTTTTTATAATCATTTGAAATTTGAACCCTCTGAACACAGCTCTGTTTGTGCTACTTAACCACACCCAACTAGTCAGATTTTGAGCTCAAAATTTAAGTTTGAGTCTAAGCTCACGAAAACATTTAATGAGACGCAAAGAATAGTTGTTCGTTACTCCAAAGTCCAAAGCGACCTCTATCGGCATTTTTTTTAAAATTTATCTTTATCATTTAATTTCAAGAAAATGCCGACATAAAGAATAATTTTAGTGAAAACCGCAAATCAATCGACCGATTTTCCCGTTTTTTATGTTTATTTGAAATTTTGGTCCCTAAACTTTAAGTGCGGCTGTCTCCTTTAGAAAACGTTTTTGACCCTTGGTCTCCTATTTAACATTGTTTGTCTTGATGTATACTATCACCCCTCTTTTATTGTAAAAAAAAAATTAGAATCACCCTGTATATATATAATGTTATGTATTAAATTCGTGGAATCTTGGCGTCTTATGAAGGGTTGTGTTATTTTGTAGTCGACAAATCCAGTCAACTTGCGTGAAATTCTTGATAATAGCTGATATCAGAGAATTTAAATTGAGAATACAAGGTGGTTGTTTTGCCGTCATACTACTAATCTATACGGTCAGAGCGTAAATTTAGCAAGACAGTGGATTCGATAATCCGGTGATTTCTCCATCAGAAACGGGGTCAGTTTGATGTTCTAAGTCGTTATCCATCAAACATAAAAAATTAAAATGAGTCTCACTTATGAAAAAATTCGTAAAGCTTTCATTCTTTGGAATGAATCTCTATGTCATACTATATGGTTTAAAAAACAAAATTTAATAAAAATACAAGAGTCGTAGACAGGAGATAATATAAGTCGGAACAAAGGCGAAGAATAGACAAAATAGCTCTAAAATCATTGAATTACTATAATTGTAACAAACCTTCCAACAATTAGTTGGAAGGTTTGTTACACTGACTTTCCCGCTACTCCTACCTACAATTTGTGCTTAGATATGTTGAAACGAGCTAAAACTTACATTATCCCATTAAAACTCATTACTTGAGAATTTCTAAGATCAATAAAATATATGTTTGAGTATGTTTTAATAGATTAGTTATTCTGAATCGCATCATTAATCTAAAACAGAAATATTACGAAATGATCTAAGAGTTTTAATATCCCCCCCCCTTCCTTTAATCCTATTAAAGCCAGAAAATTTCTGAAATCTCTGAAAAGCATGTCTAATTACTTTTAAATTAGTTTGTTATCTTGAATTTCATGCCCCTTCCTAAAACTGCTGCCAGGATTTGGCCAAATGTTTTAGAATTTTTGACTCCCTTTTACTCACTTAGAGGGCAATTTCTAAAGTCCTGAAATACGTGCTTAATTACACTGGCCTGAGATAAAAAAAATACAAAAGAACTGATAGCTGAACTTTTTGTATTTTTTGGTGCTAATTTAAAAATTAATAAGGAAAAGTTCTATCACGTCACGTTTTCTTGAAAAAATCAGTTTTACTTAGTTTACTAGATTTATCAGTTTTACTAGATTTTTATGACCATCCCATCAACCATATATCTCATTCCTCATGGACTTGATGTGCTAGTATTAAAGTGTCAGTTATCTTACCAGAATCTTCAGACTCGGAATATCCAAAATTTCAAGAAATCGATGCAGAATATTAGGAAGCTATTCATCTCAGTCCTTGTCTCCACTTGAACTTAATGATCTAACTAAGAGGTCTAAGCATTTCGAAAGAGGCAGTTTAAATTTTGGGCTTCAAACTGAAGGAAAAAACTTATTGACCAACGAAAAATATTTCTATTAGTACCGGAATCGAGAAAAGGAATGTGTTAAGTAATTTGAGGAAGAGGAGAAGTTGGTCTATTATTCTGCTGGTCGCGGACTGGTTAGCAATTTTAATATCACTTATGGTAAAAATGAGTGGAGGCTGGTAATAGATTTATCTAGTTGCTCTTGATAACAGAAGCCAGTATGCATCTATACCAGTTGGTAAATAGGTGCATTTAAAAGAACGCTAAGTAAACTTTGCTCTCGGTCTCAACAAAATAAAATATGCTGACCTCGATTGCTTCTTGGTGAACAAGGCGAATATACAAAATACCCATGCTTCATTAGTGAGTGGAATAAGACTCAACATTAGATCAAAAAGGAATGTGGTCTGGTAGTAGTGATTTTCATCCATTTAAACTTAAAAAATAATCGATTACTCAAAAACCAACTTCTCTCACTAAGAAACGATTATTTTACATAGATTTAAATGGATAAAACCACTGTTGCAGATAGTATATGTAAAATTGTTCGAGACAATATCTTTTCAAATAAGATTTCAGTAAAAATATGGATATCAATTTTACCAAAATACCAACTGATATTAATTGATTGAATCATTGATATCAATAGCAAATTACAGATCTTGCATTGCATTTTTTTTTGTTTTTTCCATTTAGGAAGTGGAGAAAATATTGAATTATAAAATGTATACAAAAATATTCTCAGCTGTAGCAACATATAACGATTAACAACCTTAACGATTTCGTGCTACATGATTATAAGCTAGAATACTAATGATTTAAGCAAAATATAGTTAGATATTAAGAAGGTTGGTTGTAAGAGATTCATAGGAATGCCCATCGTGACGCAAGCATAGTTTTGTTTTAAAACTGATATATGGGTAGGAATCCAGTCGTCTGAGTGTGCCAAAGCATTACCTGGAAGAGAAAACAATGTTCTATCTCTTTAAGTTTTAGCAATCAGTTAAAATCTTTTTAGCGTTTCTTTTGTGAGTAAAATTGGAAATTTATTTCTTTAGGACTATTTTGAAGACAAACATTTGTCAAAAATACTTTTATTATTAATATTATTTTATTTAAGTTTATAATTTCTTCTAATGACATACTTTAAATCTACGTAAAAATTTGGGGTCATCTCTGTTTTTTTTCCGACTAAACAAAATGTAGTTATTATAATATGAAAAAACAATCGAATACAATTAATAAAGGAAAAAGAAAACGAACGAATTATTTCTGATAGAAGTAAAGTCCCATAGATTGAAAAATATCCATTTTAATTCGCGGTAAAAATTCAAAGTATTTGGGTGTTTTCAATTTTCATCCATCAATTTTCATTAAAATTATGTAAAGTAAACGAAATTCACACTAAAAAAAGTTAGTAGAAAAAATAAAACCATAATTATTTTCGATTAAAAGTTAAATTCGTGTGGCTTGGAAAATATCCAGACTGATAAGGAAAAGTACTAAATATTTGCAATTCATTTTTGAATTTTCATTGGATGCCCCTAAATTCAGTGATACACATTTTTAACTAAATTTAAAGTTAGAGGAAAATGAAAGTTTCATCACTTCAATCAGCATATCTTAAAATTTCCACACCAAAGTAAAAATTTTCCGACAATACAGCAGAATCTCGATATTTCGAAGTCAAAGTGCACGAAAAAAATTCGGAATATGAAAGTTTTTAATCAAAATATCAAGGTTTCATATAATATTAACATCGCTGGAATATGTATCTAAGTATTTTTTCGGCATATCGAGGTTTTTGTGTTCACAGTATTCGACAAATCAAAGTTTATCTATATAGTTTTATCAAAAAAAGAAAATCTGAAATATTTCCGACAAGAACAAATTTATATAAGCGTTCTTTGTTCAAAATAGTTCTTTTTCTTTTTTCTTCTGATTAAAAACTACAATAAAAAAATTTATCCAATTCATAAGTTTTTATAAATTAATATATATATATATATATATATATATATATATATATATATATATATATATATATATATATATATATATATATATATATGTATTGTTTTCGACTAAACGTACATTTTTCAGATCGAACGGGAATTTTTCCGATTGACTTTTTAATTTTTTCAATTTGTAAATCCTTATAGGTAAATACCATTTTCCGACTAAACATACATTTTCTCTATCGAAAGGGAATTTTTCCGACTGATATTTTTCGTTTTCCCAATTTGTAAGTCTTTATAGTAAGTAACTTTTTTCCGACTAAACGAACATTTTTCAGATTTGTAAGTTCTTATAGGTAAATACCATTTTTCCGACCAAACTTACATTTTCTCTATCGAACGGGAATTTTTCCGACTGATTTTTTTCGTTTTGCCAAACTCTAAGTCTTTATAGTAACTAACATTTTTCAGACTGATTTTTTTCGCTTTTCCAATTTGTAAGTCCTTATAGTAAATAACTTTTTTCCGACTAAACGAACATTTTTTCAAATTGTAACTCTTTATAGGTAATATCATTTTTCCGACTAAGGGTTTTTTTCCCTATCAAAAGGGAATTTTTCCGACTGATTTTTTCGTTTTTGCAATTTCTAAGTCTTTATAGTAAATAGCATTTTTCCGACTAAACATACATTTTCCCGACAAATTTTTTTTCGTTTTTCCAATTTATAACTTTTTATAGATAAATAACATTTTTTTTCCAATTAAATGTATTGTTTTACCGAGCAAACGCGAAAATTTCCGACTGATTTTCTCGAGGGGGGGTGCCGCACCCCCCCATACCCCCCCCCCCCCCGAGATTTACGCCCCTTCCCTCGTGAAATTTTTTACATTACATTTTTGGTTCAATTATCTTTTCATTGGTTAATGGTAATTTCATTGATAAAATGGCTAATCATCTGATGTCTCCACGACGCAAACTATGATTGAATTCGATTCTAAAATGAAAATCGAAGACAAGATCCTTGCTTGCATTGCAATGGTTCGGAAAACTTGAATCATCCATTCATCCAAATGTCTTGCTTCGGTGACAATGGACAACAGCATTTGAACAAATACATTTGCGGTTGCCTCATACGTTTCATCCATAGCTATCAGAGGCAATTGCGTCTTCTGACCAGACTTGGCCAGCTGTAATTTCATAAAAATCTTTAGAAGGATTTTCACGTCCGCAAGCAAAACCCCACTTTCGTATGGATGTTGTCGGATAACATGACTAACGTTCCCGAAATTCGACCATTTGATCCGTTTAGAGAGCATCTTAGATCCAAAATATTTGTTAAAGACTAGAAAGCAAGTAATTCACAGAATACGATCAATTGAAACAAATAATGTCTCAAAATTAGGAAATTTTGTACAACGTTTAGTTAATCCAAAAAAGTAAATGTCTGACGAAACGGTGTAATTAAAACCACAAACGATTTTAAAGTGTAATATGGTTATTAAATTAATCTTAAATAGCTAATTTGTGTATTTTTTCTCGTGTTTTCAAATTTTTCGAGTCACGAAATATTTGTGCGGAATTGTGGGAAACAGTCCTTAGTTTCCCAATATTTTTAATTTACCACCATGATATAGCTTATAGACAATTGATTATAAATAAAAGACAGTTTCCCTGCTTCAACCTGTTATACTTAACGTTGAATAAATCGATTATAAATAATAGCAATAATTAATCGCTTTGAGTTTTTTATCCATTGCTGGCCATAGAGTGATGAATTCGAGCAGATTCAATTCCAATACATCAGTCTGATGGAATGACAAGGCAAGATTTTAGGTAGATTTCGTAAGAAATACTACCTATTGCAATCGCACCAGTTTATATATCTATCTATCTATCTATATGTATATATATATATATATATATATATCTCACTTTTTTATGGACACGATAACTTCTATAATTCTTCACCAATCTCCACCAAACTGGCACATAAAATCAAAGGGGATAAAATCTTGGCTAAGTTCGTTAAAGGGCAAAATCGGACCAAGGGAATCGGAACAGGGGGCGTTTTTGTGAAAACCGAAAATCGCCATAACTTCTTAATTAAAGTAGATATCGAATCAGTTTAAAGTTTATATTACTTCTTAAAAATGGGCCAAAAGTATATGCATTACAGATTTTTGATAAATTTAGAAGTGAGCTCAAGGGGCGAAAAAAACAGGGATTTTGAGAGAAAAAAAATTCATAACTTCGTCAATTTTAAAGATATCAAGTCCAACTAAATTTTTTGTAAATGTTCTTAAAATTATCTAAAACTTTTGTATTTGCAAGTTTTTCATAGGACCAACTTTTACCGATGAAAAAAATTAAAAACGAAAAGAAAAAGGGCGCTGAAAAAAGGGGAAAATCCATAACTCCTACAATTTTTAAGATATCAAATCTGATTAAATTTATTTTACATCTTCTCAAAAATATCTACAACTTTTATATTGACAAGTTTTTCATAGGACCAATTCGTATAGCAAAAAGAAATTAAACAAAAATAGGAGTTGGAGAAAAAATCTCAAATCCAAACTGCTTATATTCTGACTCATTTTTAAATTCATTTTGATTTTAAACGCATCCAAATGGTAGATCCTCTTATTTAGAAACTGTATAAAGTGACCCATTGGTCAATTTTCTGATAAAGACAGAATATATTTCAAAAAAGGCTACCAAAAAGGGTATTTTTAACAGAATTTCCGAAAGTCATCGGGATTGAAAATTGAAGAAAGTTTTCAAATCAGAAATTGCGTTTTTTTCTGACTCGTTTTTAAATCCATTTTTGTTCTCAAACGCATCCAATTTACAGATCCTCTTATTTAGGAACTATATAATGTGATGCATTGATCGGTTTTTTGATAAAGACAGAATATGTTTTGAAAAAGGCTACCAAAAAGGGTATTTTGAATAGAATTTCCCGATGTCTTCATGATTTGAAAATTTAAGGAAGTTTTCACATAGCAAATTGCGTTTTTTATGACTCGTTTTAAAAACCATTTTCGCTCTCAAACGCATCCAATTGACAGATCCTCTTATTTAGGAACTATATACTGTGACGCATTGGCCAGTTTTTTGATAAAGATAGAATATATTTTTTAAAATGCTGTCAAAGTGAGTATTTCGCACAAAATTTTCCGAAGCAATCATGATTAAAGAATTAAGGATGTATTCAAACAACAAACCGGTTATTTTATGACTCATTTTTAAATTCAATTTTTTTCTCAAATGCATTCAACTGACAGTCTTTTTGTTATTTAGGAACTGTATAATGTACTGTTTTGGTCAATTTTTTAATAAATTCAGAACCTATTTCAAAATATGTTTTCAAAATAGGCATTTGAGCTGAATTTTTCTTCAGATGATTCTGATAAAACCAGTTTTTGCAGAAAAATGAAATTAAAAATTTTTCATAAACGGCCAAATGAAGTTATTAAACTGGGTTTATCTCCAATCATATATATATATATATATATATATTGTTGAAATGAGCACTCTTCGAAATCTACCTCCGCCTATAGGCCCAGCCGACAGGGATTTTTTATGTATTTCTTCGTAAATTTCCCTTTAAATTTACTCTATAGAGAAATAACATCTTAAACGCAATAAAAACTTAACGAACAAATATGCCCTCTCTTTTTAAAATTTGTAAAATAAAGAGATTTAATATTACAATTAAAATTATTTCTTCTCTCGATGATTTTTGAAACGAGGGTATTTCCTGTAAAAGTTTTCAAATCTTAAGCAACGGGATTTTTTTTATACTGAATTTACTATAACAATCACCCCTTCATTTGTGTTTTGTAAATTAACTGATGATTTTCACATATTTTTATTACTTGCTTTTCTTGTCTGAAGATGATGCTACATTCTTACGAAAATGCTATCTATCTTCATCAATATATTGCTTACTTGCTCTTTTGAATGATTAATCGTCCTATAACTATTTATCGAGTACGCAGCTTTAGAACATTTTAGCTCAGAATTCTCATATCTTTTTTTATAACTAATTTCTTTGAAATTTGCCCAAAGTTCTTCTCCAGCAATGCATGCTTAAAGTTCCTTATTGTATAAAAAGGTGCAGAAATTATTCTAATGACTGATATTCCTCATTAATATGAGTCTACAGTTTTTTTATCCAAATGTTGTTTTATGTGTAATCATTCAATAATTTTGTACTACTTATAAATGGAACATCTTAGAAATACCATTTTTAGAACAAATATTCCTCTAAAAATATTTCTACATAATAATCAAACCATCGATATTAGATTTATTTGAGTTTCGTGTTTGCCTCAGGTCAGCGGCACACGAATTATATTCCATCTTGTGCTGCATTTGTAGCCTTGCTATCTTGTAATAGTGAGAAGTTGGAAGCTGGTGTCGTTCCATGTGTTTTAATCGGTACGACGACGTCAGTGCGCTATACTGATGGCCCGGGTTCGGTTCGCGGCATGAAAACTTTTTACTAATTTGGCATTTGCGCCTATTAAGCAATTAAAAATTTGAACTTAATTTTCATTTGGAATAAAATATTCTCCTTTTTTTCAAATATTATCTACGGAATGATTTGGCGTTATGTTAAAAAGGGTTCGAAAGTTTTTACTTTAACCGTTTATATCCCAAATTTTCAATTCATGAAAATTACGTATTCTAAACATTTTTATTAAATTATTAAAACCACACTATCAGATTTAAACAATCATTTAATACATTTTATAAGTGATTAAAATTAATTAAATTTGAATTTAAGGATATCATGCAATTCTAATAACTGTAAATAAATGTTTTTTGTAAAATATTTTTCAATATATTAAAAAACTAATCGTTGGGAGCCACCGTAATACTTACCCATTATGGGTATGCATAATATAAAATATGAAAACAAAATATATGTAAACTATTTATAAAATGCATCGTGATTCCAATATAAAATTTAAACGTATATTTAAATATTTTTAACACATAGTAATACTCTATTAATCAATTGCTGAGAGACCAATTTCAACAATTTAATAAAACAATTCAAGTAGTACTGAATTGCGTAAAAGAAACATCCCTATAACTCCAAAAATAATAATCATATTAATTAACGGTTTACTGCGTCCGATTAAGTATCTTATATCCAATTAATAAATATCTTGAAATACAGGATCATAAAAAATTGAAGAGTGGAAAATAGGATTACAAATATCTCGGCAACTAATTATTCGATCAACTTCGTTCTTTATGCATTTTTTTGAGTGTGTGTGTTTTAGTTCCATTTTTTAAAATAAAAAATTCAAAATTTTTTCTATACGTTTCATAAGAACGAATATTTCGAAAGTCCATAAAAATAGTTCCGGATAATTAAAATTACTGGTATCAAATAGGCTACTCTCCATTGTTGCATATTAAGTACACACTAAATTTCAAGTATCTATCCAAATTTGTTCTGTAGATAGAGTATTTACAGAAAGACAAACAGACGAACAGACAGACAAACAGACAGACACACAGACAGACGGAGGGCAATTTTTTTCTAAAAATAAGTTTTTCGGAATCTCCTGTAACTGAAACGTGTAAATCCGTGAAAAAATTTTCTGTTTTCGAAACGATAGCAAGACTTACCCGATACTACGAATGATGGTAAAGTAATAGAGAAAAGTGCAAACATAATGCTGTTACAACAGAAATATCGAAATATTTTCTAATTTAAACTTCCTCTCATCTTTCAACGCAAAGAAAATTGAAAATATGTAAATGGAAAAAAAAAATCATCCTTTTAAAAAATGTAAAGCAATCAAGAGTGCTTTTGACATAAGATAAGGCAAAGTAGTATCTATAACTCATTATAAACTGTATTACTACTAATCGATGTATTACATCGATTTTACATTAAGTTACCTTAATGTTACTTAAAATATACTCCTGGCATAAATGGTTAAAACACATTTATCAGAAGAAAAACTTTTATTAGAATATTTAACTCTTCACTGCACGATGGTTTCTATTTTTAAGAAAAAAAGTTATTTGAAATCTATAGATCGATCTAATAATGGAAAAAAAAATTCAAATTTTCAGCTAAAATTTGATTTTTTACGGCTTGTACTCTTTATACAAATTTGGGGCTCTAAAAAAATTGTATTGGTATATTTTGCAATTGAAGGGGCTTAAACTAAGCATTTTTTTCTGAATAATATTCTGTAACTTTTTTGTTCTAATATTTTTAAGTATTCAGTAAAAATAATAAAAGTAAATATTACTTTAATAGCTTCATCGAAATGTATGGTCGGATTCTGATTCATAAGTAAGGAGCCTTTGTTCACAGGGACAGATTTATTGAGGGAATTGGTACAACTGCCTAGTTTTCTTCAAAATAGGTACCTCTGCATCAATACACTTTTGTAGGCGGCATTTCTATGACTCGAAAGCGTCCACGTAGGCTTCTTCTGGGATGGCTTCAAGGGCTGTTTGACATTTTTTGGATGTCCTCGATCGAGTTGAAGTGTTTACCTTTCAGCGCTGATTTTAAGCGTGAAAACAAAAAGAAGTCAAGGTGAGACAAGCCTGGACTATAGGGACGATGTGGGGCAAATGGAATGCTTACCGAGCTAGGTTAGCACTCACGGTGAAGGAGGTGTGGCTGGGTGCGCTATGGTGGGCGCGTTATCTTTCAGGCATCAATGATGTCTCTTCGCTTGCGCGCGATGCTTTTTTTCACCCTTTTTAGGACTTCCAAGTAGTAAGCAGCTTTTACGTCGTCCGTAGCAACAGGTGCGCGCGCCGATGTACACAAGCGTCAAAATAAAGTGAGGCTCATTACTTATGAATCCGACCATGTATTTTTTCCGAAGAAGAAATTCAAATTTTATAATAAAATGTAACCATCTGATATGGAAAAAGTAAGTGTTATTCCATTTTTAGGTGCGTTCGTAGTTATGTAAATACGTAGCACCTATTGTTGTTGCTCAGTCCGTCCGTCTGTCCGTCCGTCTGTCTGTCTGTCCGTCTGTCCGTCCGCATATAACAACGCAAAAACTACCCAACCGAATCGTTTAAAATTTAAAATACATAATTTTTACATAATTTTGTCGAGTCATTTCAAATTTTATGAAAATCGGATGGATAGATCAATTACAGGGACAATCAAAAGGATTCCGTTACATTACAGTCAATGGGGAAAAAAGTTTCAAATGCATTTTAATCGTTTGAAATTTAAAACGTATATTTATTACATAATTTTGTCGAGTCATTTAAAATTTTATGAAAATCGTATGGATAGATCAATTACAGGGACAATCAAAAGGATTCCATTACATTACGGTCAATGGGGAAAAAAGTTTCAAATGCATTTTAATCGTTTGAAAATTAAAACGTATATTTATTACATAATTTTATCGAGTCATTTCAAATGTTATGAAAATCGGATGCATTGATCAATTACAGGGACAATCAAAAGTATTTCGTTACATTACGGTCAATGGGGAAAAGAGTTTCAAATGCATTTTAATGGTGTTACACTCATTTGAATATAACAGAATTGACATGAATCTATGAAATATGTACTAAAAAACACATTTTGTACAATCTGTGATGCAAAGAATATTTATTATTAAATTACAGGGTCACACAAATGTATTCCACTAAATAATGTTATACGGGGAATCATTGTTTGGGGGGTGTTTTAATTATATTAAACTACTTCACATTTTATGAATAAGATATACGTTAATGAAGTATAATAAAAATTACTCCCTGCATATTTACAGGACACACAAAGATTTCGACCACTATACTGTATCCAAAGTACGCTCTACTATATCAGCAAGATCTGAATATTTTAAAACTTCGTTATCAACGAACGCGCCTCATTTGCTACGCTTTACGAGCAATTTCCAACTTGTTCTGGCTGTTCTTGATCAGTTACAGGTATCATATTGTCCACTTTCATGGTCCATAATGAAAATTATAGGGTTTTTAGGTATGTGTCAGATGTGGCACACGGTACAATGAAGGGTTAAGACGAGAGAGATTTACATATTAGATTCAGAATTATTATGATTTTTTTTTTCAATTTTTTAAAGAAAAATATATTTTTTTTATTTCCTTTTCAAAATAACATATTTTAAATTATCCTATCCATTCTGTCTGTTAGACATAAAATTGAGAAGAAGATATGTTTTTCTATTAAAAATTATATATTCAGTTTATGTCAATAGATACCGTTTCAAATAAAATTTCAAGACTTTTCATAAAATAAAAAAAAATATTTAGATATATTAGAAATTTCGTTATTTTAAAAACACAAATAATTTTAAAATGTTCCTATCAAAATAGCTTCTTTTAAATTACCGTTTTCATTATGCCTCTTAGACAAGAAATTGATAGGAAAATCTGTATTTGTATTGAAAATTAAGTAATTAAATTTGTGTCAATAAATCTTTAAAATTAATATTTAAGAATTTTCGTTAACAAGGAAGTAGAATCAGATATATTAGAAAGGGGTTTTTTCTAAATACACATGTTTTAAGCTATTGCATAGCTTTTATCACGGGCTTTGAACACGGTGACCGAATCTAGAAATTCCGTAACGAGAAATAACCTGACACTTCTGTAACGAGAAAAAACCTAACACTCCGGCTAACTTCGTTTGCAAATAACTCGCGCATATAACTCGCAATCTAATTTTCGTAGCGCAGTCAAATTTTGTTTGGTAATTTATTATGAGACAGTGTTTATTTTTGGTGATAGGAGACCCCCCCCCCCACTACGGTGACGGTCGAAAAATTTAAAATGCTTATAACTCGCGATCTAATTTTCGTAGCGCGGCCAAATTTTGTTTGGTAATTTATTATGAGACAGTGTTAAATTTTGGTGACAGGAGACCCCCACGGTGAGGGTCGAAAAATTTAAAATGCTTCTAACTCGCGATCTAATTTTCGTAGCGCGGCTAAATTACGTTTGATAATTTATAATAAGACAGTGTTAATTTCTGTTGACAGGAGACCCCCCCCCCCCACGGTGAGGGTCGAAAAATTTAAAATGCTTATAACTCGCGATCTAATTTTCGTAGCGCTTCCAAATTTTGTTTGGTAATTTATTAAGCTATTGCATAGCTTTTAGCGCGGCGACCGAATCTAGAAATTCCGTAACTAGAAAAAAAAAACTAACATTCCGGCTAATGTCGTTTCATTTCGGCAGACTTGGGCACGGTATTCTTCGGTATACTTCGGCAGACATTGACGCAGTATTTTTCAGATATTTAGAGGATATCAAGTCTCAAACTTATGTTTCTTATTTCAGTTACCATAAACCTATTGTTTCAATGATAAAAATTCCTGATTAACCTACATGTATTGTAAGGTAATAAAAATATTTTAAACGACATTAACTTCTCATTTATTCAACAAAAGAAAAAAGATTTTTCTTATCGGTCATCACGCTCAAAAAATGTAACTTGAATTAATGTCAAAGAAAAAGAAAAATCTTGAATTAATATCAAAGACAAAAAAAAAACTGCATAAATAAAAAATAGTTAAATAATTATAATTGCGTAGGTTGATAAAAAATGCTATGCAATAGCTTTACCGCGGCAGTCCCCGAGTGCCACATGTACTTTTTTTTTTAAATTTTACTTTCAAAATAACTTTTTTTAAATGATTGTATTAATTATGTCTTTTAGACCAAAAAATTGATAGGAATGTGTGTTTTAGTATTCAAAATTAAATATTGTATATTGCTCGTGTACAAGTCGAAGAATTCTAGATAATATTTTGGAGTCGAAGATCAGGTATCGACTTATACAAGAGGTAATAAAAAAATCTACGGCTATATTTGGCGAATGGGTAAGTATTTTAAATAATCAAATATAGGCCTAGGTTGGAGAAAGAAATAAAAGCGGACAATGATCACTTCACTATAATTGACAAAAAAAGCTTAACAGTAATGTTTTTGTAATTGTTCTGCACCAATTTTCTCTTGGGATATAATTCCTTTTTATTAAAAAGGTGTTCTATTAACATTTTAATCCCCTTTTTAAAAAGTGTTCACACTTCAAAATGCTTCTAGATATTTCTCCTAAAAGTCTTACAATACAAACAAGTACTAGCAAACTAAGCAGTTGTTTTCTTTTGTAATATATGCGCTTGAACATATTTTTTAATTTCTTTTCTTTTTAAGCACCTTTATATTGATGTGAATAACTTTCAAAATAGCTTAAGCTTCTTTGGTTTTAAATAAATGTACAGCTTTAAAGCATTGAATAAAAAAAAACTCTGTTAGAAACATCAAAATATTTCAACATACTACAAAAACAAAATTCAACATATACATAAAAATTTGATTATTATTATTATTTTGTTTATCAATGGGGGGGGGGGGGTCGACTTATGCACGTGTATATACCGCAGTTAAATTTTATGTCATTAGCTGAGTGCAAGAGAAAAATATTATTTTTTACCAACAATATACTCATAATTTGTTCTTCCCAATGATTAATTATAATAAAGGTATTTATTATGTTTGAGATTCACTCGAGATTTTTCTATAATTGACTGCTCTGAAATTGGCTCTTTCACTTTTTTCACTGATAATATGTATTCAAATTCTTTTATCCTTCTAAAGAGCATAGAAATTGTTCTGAGGAGTGATAGTTCTCATTAATATATGTCAACGTTTCTCCTTCCTCGGAGTTCTTTATAAATGCTCAGTCATGCAATTATTTTGTTCTACATAGTAACGTAATTTTATACGCCTCCCAGTTTTGGGGAAAAAATATTCCACTTTTTCTCTTACTGTTATCTTTGGTACTTGGTAATTCGGTTGATGTTGTTCGACTGGTGCTGTGATATTATGCTGAAATTCTTCAAAAGTTCCATCTGTTGAAACTCATTTATCAATAGAAAAACTCTCATTGGGATATTTAAAGATGATGTATGTATTCACTTCTCTCATTTCTTTCACTTCTCTAAAAGACAGAAATATTTTTAGAAATTTATCATCAAAAGAATTTTTTAAAATATTTAAGTTCATCTAGCAAATAGAAACTTCTTAAAAATATCATAAAATATCTAAAATACGCGAGACCTTTCGAAAGAACTTGGTCTTTTTTCGTCGGGCGCAACTGTTGAGTTTTGTCACTGCTTTCATAGTAGATGGACGTCTTCTTTGCGCCTGACAAAGAAAGGTTTGCTTCTTACGAAAGTCCTAGCGTATTTTACTATATTTTATGGTGTTTTTGAGAAATTTTTATCAGTTCGATAGAGTAACACCAGTTTCAATCTAATTTCTTGAATTACATTAATCATTTCTTTCAGGTCACAAAATTTATACAAATTCATTATTTTATATAAGAAAATAAATAACACTGCTTGTCAAAAGCTTTGCATTCTTTCAAATCTAGTTTTTGAAACCTTTTTAAGTTTGGAAAAATTTTTACGTCCGGATGTTCAAGAAAAAGTGTATATTTACAGGAGATAATTACGATCTTCTTGGTACTTTAAAAGAATCATTTTTGTAAATTATTTATTCGAAACTTCATTAATTCGTCTACAACTATGTACATTTAATAATATAATATACAATGTAAAAATACATCTTTAAAGTTACTGAGATGTTTCTAGGAATTTGAGATTCCTAGAACTTTTTCTGTAACTGTAACAGCAAGTATCCATCTAACAGAATAGGTTAAATGACTTCTTGCTGTTATCGTTTTATAAAATATCACAGTTTCTAAGATTCTCAGTTACCTAGAAAAAATTTAGTAAGTATTTAAATTATTTTTTACAATTTAATTATGTCTTTTGAACACAAAAAATTATAAGAATGTCTGCTTTAGTATCGAAAATTAAATAACTGTATTTTATGTCGATAGATGAATGCAAAAGAAAAATATCAATTTTTATTATCAATGTACTCATAATTTGTTCTTCCTAACAATTAATTATAATAAGGGTATTCATCGTGTTTAAAATTCACTCGGGATATCTCTCAACTTATTGTATTGTTGATTTCATGAAAGTTGGCTGTTACACTTTTTCCCGCAATAATGTGTATTCAAACTTTATTCTCCTAAAGAGCATAAAAAGTATTCTGAAGAGTGATATTCTCATTAATATACGTCAACATTTCTCCTACCTCGGAGTTCTTTATAAGTGCCCAGCCATGCAATTGTTTTGTTCTACATAATATTGTAATTTTATATGCATCCCAGTTTTGTGAAAAATATTTTTTTTTGCTTACTTGATATTTATTGAATATTACGCTGAAATTTTCCAAAAGTTCCATCTATTAAAGCTCGTTTATCAAATAAAAAACTCTCATTGGGATTGGGTTAAAGATGATGTATGTAGTCTTGTTCTTGCAAATAATTAATTACTATAAGGATATTCATCATGTTTGAAATTCACTCAGGATATCTCTCAACTTTGTGTATTACTGATTTCATAAAAATAGGCTTTTAGACTCTTTTCACCAATAAGGTACATTCAAACTTTATTCTCCTAAAGAGCATAAAAAAAAGTATTCCGAGGAGTGATAGTTCTCATTAATATACGTCAAAATTTCTAATACCTCGGAGTTCTTTGTAAGTGCTCAGTCACGCATTTGTTTTTTTCTACATAATAATGTAATTTTATATGCATCCCAGTTTTGTGATAAATATTCCGCTTTTTTTTTCTTTCTGTTATTTTTGATACTTTGAATATTACGCTGAAATTTTCCAAAAGTTCCATGTATTAAAGCTCATTTATCAAATAAAAAACACTCATTGGGATATTTAAAGATGATTTATGTAGTTTTCTTTTACTTCTCTAAAAGACAGAAATGTTTTTGTCAAATTTTCTCATCAAAGGATCTCTTTTAAATACACACATATTCATCATTTCTTTGAGTCACATGATTTATACGAATGCGTTATATTTATATGAAGAAATAATTAATACAACCTGTCAAAAGCTCTGAACTCGTTTTAAATTAGCTTTTAAAAACTTTTTTTGTATGCAACAAAGTTAAGGATGTTCACGAAAGAAATATATATTTACAGGAGATAATTAAGATCTTCTTTGTACTTTAAAAGTATCATTTTTGTAAGTCATTTATTTGAAAATGATTGATAAATTCTTTTACAACTAACAAGGGAACCACTTTTGGTATTACACATTTTGGTATATCACATCTAGCATCGAGACCTTGTGCAGTTTGTAGACCAACACATAAAAAATAGAGCCGAGAAGTTCTGACCTCTCAACTGGTAGACGGCACGTGCTGGGTTCGAACCCAATTGCGGCCGTCGGCCTAATCATTTGGAGTTTTCGTCGTTTTTTTCGAACCTTACGTAAATACGGGTTAGGTTCTCTTAAAAAGACCCCCCACGAAGGGCTCTCCTCCCCAGGGCCTATATCCCTAGTGTAGATAATCGGCCGACACAAAACAAACCATAAAAAAAAGAAAACCGATGAAATTTCTCTGCTAAAAATAATATTCTATATGTTTTTTATACTTTAAATTTTTTATTATTAGATTTTTATTTATTTATTTCACGCCAAAAGTGAATTATGTTGCCAAATAAGGCACTACAAAATTTTCATTGCCTTATTTTGGGAACAAGACATTCGGTTTGGGTTGCCGGAAAATTCTACTTCTGAAAATGTGCCAGCTTTTTCCCCGCCAAAAATGTGAATGTCCTAATTTTTCAAAAACAAATTCGTAGGTTTTTGAATGAATTTATAATTTTTTTTCAATGTTTCATATTTATTAACTAATTTATATTTTTAATGCTTTTCAAAAAAAAAATTAAAATCCCTTAATTGGTTTCGAAAATAGCGTTTTTAGAAAGTTATGCAGCTGCAACATGAAAAAAATGTGACTTGAAAATGGACTTGAACAGAAATTATTTTCCTATTCTCAAACTTCCTAAAAAAAGGGCTTTAAAATGCATTAAATCTGAATGCTGTATGCGAGCAATATTAAAAGTGGTTCCCTTGGAAGTACATTTAAGAACATAACGTGTCAAAAACTGCGTATTCCTTTAAAATTAACTTTTAAAAACTTTTTCGCGATAAAGAAAAGTAACTTACAGACGTAAAAGAAAAATGTATTTGTAAGTATTAGTTAATACCTCTTTTGTAATTTAGAAGAATCTGTTATAAAATTACTTCTTTGAAACTGATTCCTAAATTTTCGCTTACAACAACATCTATTTGAAACAGTGATTTAAATATAGCTTTAATTTTCGTAAGTTCCTTTTATTTACACATTCTTCATCTTATTTGATTATGAAATTTTTGTCATTAACTAAGATGAAAATTATTGAGTGAAAAAATTTTTGCAACCAAGAATGCTACTTAAAACTTTCTTTTGAACTTAAAACTTATATGTATCTTTTTAATTTAGTGAAAATTATTTTTTCGAGTTATAATGATTTTAAATCAACCCACTTTCCTAATAAATTTTTAGTTTAAAATATTTTTTAAACAATTATGAAAAGTTTTATCATGTAAATTTGTTTACAAATAATATGGTTAACCATCACTAAAACTAAAACATTAAAAATTTTAACCCGATAAATTAGTTATTTCAGAATGCGACCCGGACCTCCTTAAGCGAATGTGATTCACAACAATGGTTATAACAATGAAAGTAAATTTTTAAGGAAACACGTTTGCTAAAACTCATAAATTAAACCTGATTATCGAAAAAGAACCTGCTGTCTGGTTAAAAAAGGCAGAAGTTTAAATGCTATATTTCATGCATTTAGCTGTATAAAAGGAAATCAAGGGGAGTAATATTCTCCAATCATAGTATCTTTTTTCAGAACTGCTTTCTTCCGGACGACTGTAATAGGTAAGTGCTTATTTTTCCGAATGGAAGCTACTTTAATAGTCCACTATGCGAACACTGTATGTGATAATTTCATGCAATAAATTTCAACCTGTGTAATAAACTGATTGCAATTACAATCAGGATGTCAATTACAATCAGGAATTGTAAATAATTGAACTTTGTTAGAAATTTTCACGTATTTATGTATTAGTATTTTTCTTCAGCAGTGTATTTAAATAACGTATTTCAAATGGTTAAAAAAGAACATTTATTCGTTTATAAAAGTACAATAAGAAATTTGTCATAATAAAAGTGGCGTATATTTAAAGGAACACTAATGAAATACGACCAATGGATGAAGTTTTGAATCGAATGAATGCACTGAAAAAAGAATTTTGTAACATTACTCCATAAAATTGGGGGCAGCTGTTGCCTCCAATTTATGGAGGAATTTTTTCCACTTATACAGGGTGAGTCATAAATATCGAAATGTACTGTATACCGGCTATCTCCTTAAATATTGCTTTTAGACCCATACTTCCAATTGCAAAAATTCATCAAAAAAGGTAAACTTTTTGATAAGATAAGTTGCAACTCCATAGGGGGTCTATTTGAAAAAGTACGAAAATTAACTTTTTATACGGCCCTCGTAGGACAAAAATTCCAATTAGGAAAACTTTCCTCATCCAGTCCTGAATAATACACAAAAAGTTGCATCTTCATATCTTCAAAACTCGAAGAGTTATAGCCGTTTCAATAATTCATCTGATTTTAAGGGATAAGACACAAATTGAAATGTGCGCAATTCAAAAGACAATGTTACTTTAACAGTTCTGGGAAACGTGTAAAAAATCTATCTTTTGAGTTGAATTTTGATTTTTTTTCTTTTTTTTCTGATGGTTAGCCATATAATTTGCTAAGGAAATCCCATCTTAAAATTTATCATAAAATTTCTAAAAATTTCATATGATTAGTACTGGTTTAAAGGGGATAGTTAAAAATCGTTATAACTCAAAACATTATTCATCAGATTTCTATTTCTTTCCATTTAATTAAAGATGAAAATCTGATTTTAGTTTTTTTCGGGGTTTTTGTTTTTCAATATTCATTTTAGAACTATTAAAAATATTTATTGAAAAAATTATATGACCTAAAAAAAATTCTTATTTTCAAAAGTAAATAATTTTTCAATTTTTCCCGAAACAAAACTAATGTAAAATAATTAAAAATGACATGTTTCAAGTTTGTACTTTTTTCCTTTAACAATTCTTAACTTTTAATAAGGTCTGCACTGGACGAAATTTTCAATCCCGGGCTCGAACAATCCGTTTAAAACCACTGTCTCTGACTGACCTAATACGTGCATGAAATAAGTAAAATTTGGTTCAATCAAAATTTTTACGAAAACCACATAGATTTTAAAATTACTTTTATTTTACAAAAATAAAACAAAATAAAATAAAATAAAATAAAACAAATAAAAACTTTAAAATTTATATGTTTTTTAAGAATAGTATATTTAAATGCTAAAAAATTAAACACAAAAAAATCTGCCTATGACGGAATTCTGTCTTAAACAGAAAATCTGTTAATCCGTGCAAAATGAATGCAATAATACCTGAGAAAAAATAAACTCCATTTAACCCTCCTTGGAAGGGCATTTGTCTATTACGTATTTTTTCTTTCGTATGTGATTCCGTCTTAAAAAGTTTTATTATATAACATTATAACAGGGTGACTGCCTTCCCTAAATTATAGTATCTATAGGTGGCGCTATTGCCACCTTCGGCAAAATATCTTGAGATATTTTGCCTTCCTTTCTAAAAAGACATGAAATGAAGTGAAGTAATTGAGTTTGCAGTTAAGATGTAAGATTGGGATGTGTGTTCGCTATACATCTCTCTTAACCCCCTGACTGCCCAGCCAAAGGGTAATATTGTAATGTTGTTTTCTCTGTAATTTATTAAAAATATAAAAAAAAAGATGTTTTTTCCAACCTGATGCAAAATACGTTATTAGTATCGGTGTATAATCTTTGATAGCATCAATCCTAACTTAATTTTTCAGAACTGGGTTTTATTTGTGGAATTATACTAATTTAAATATTGCTTATGTTGCAGTGAAACCTGCAGCTTAATGTGTGAAAAAATCAGCCGGCGGCAGTCAGGAGGTTAGAGATGTTCTTTGTGCTAAGTAATTTTTATGAATATTCAATTGATTGAGTTGCGCTCGTCTTGCGATTTGTATACACTATCTACCAAAAAGTATTTGTACACTTTCAGTTTTTGACATTTTGTCAAATATTTAAAAATATACTGGTCGGATTCTTCTGGAACTTCAGAAATATAAAGATTATGTTTCACTTTATATTTATTTACATTCATTTGTTAAGCGGGTAATTAGGGGGCCGGCAAAAAAACAAAGAATAATAGAAATATTTGGGATCGCCCTGTACATGAAAATGCACGAAACGACTTATCGCTTTAGAATAAAAATATATGAATACAATAGAATATGTACACTAATTTTTGTGAGAATAGCATGTATATTTATGGCGATAGAGCGATTTTTTTGAAAAATTCAAAAAATTCTGGTATGTTTTTTGTTTATGTCATAGAGGGTTTTTGACCAAATTTAACGCAAATTTCAGAAAAATTGGTAAAATCTATTAAAAAAAATATAGCGCAATTGGAATATAAATATATTTAATACTTTATGAAATATGAGTAGTTTTATGAAATAATTTTTATCTGCGCATGCGCGAACGATAAAAACAATTCTTTTACATCATTTAATAGTCAATTCTATGGAGTAACTTATAAAAAAAATCCAATCAAATATGGTGAAAATTCAAAAAGCTATCATTATTATAAGTAAGCTGTTTTTACATTGCTCTCTAAAAACGGCTGAATGATAAGGGATTCTCCACAAATTGACATTTTTTATTAACTGACTTTTAGGAAAAAATTAGTACTATTTAATGAATACAATATTGCTGCTAATAAGTATCTTGACACCTGTGATAGAAAAGAAAAAGGGCTTTTATTCTTTTCCATCACAGATGTCAAGATACTTATTAACAGAAATATTGTATTAGATATTGTATACATTAAATACTAATTTTTTCCTAAAAGTCAGTCAATAAAAAATGTCAATTTGTGGAGAATTCCTTATCAATCAGCCGTTTTTAGAGAGCAATGTAAAAACAGCTTACTTATAATAATGATATCTTTTTGAATTTTCACGATATTTCATTGGATTTTTTTTATAAGTTACTCCATAGAATTGACTATTAAATGATGTAAAAGAATTGTTTTTATCGTTCGCGCATGTGCAGATAAAAATTATTTCTTAAAACTACTCATATTTCATAAAATATTTAATATATTTAAATTCCAATTGCGCTACATTTTTTCTACTGCATTTTGCCAATTTTTCTGAAATTTGCGTTACATTTGGTCAAAAACCCAGCATGATATAAACAAAAAACATACCAGAATTTTTTGAATTTTTCAAAAAAATCGCTCTATAGCCATAAATATACATGCTATTCTCACAAAAATTAGTGTACATATTCTACTGTATTCATATATTTTTATTCTAAAGCGATAAGTCGTTTCGTGCATTTTCATGTACAGGGCGATCCCAAATATTTCTATTATTCTTTGTTTTTTTGCCGGCCCCCTAATTACCCGCTTAACAAATGAATGTAAATAAATATAAAGTGAAACATAATCTTTATATTTCTGAAGTTCCAGAAGAATCCGACCAGTATATTTTTAAATATTTGACAAAATGTCAGAAACTGAAAGTGTACAAATACTTTTTGGTAGATAGTGTATAATGTGATATGTGTTGTGTCGTCTACAATAAAATGTGACTGTAACATCTCTGTTCTATATTTTAAGTACCAAATAACATCCCACACTGGCGCCCAGCGTAAAATGGAGTTCTTTCGGAAAATTTTTGTGCTTTCAAAGTCTTTGTGTCAAATTCGCTGTTGTCATCCTGACAAAAGTTCCAGAAATTATATTTAAAGTAGAGTAATCCGTACCCACTTCTAAATTATTGTCACCTCGGCAATAAATGAAGTTTTGTGTTCTCCAGTGCCGTGTTCGTCAAGAACAATTCATCCTGTGATTTCCAAAAAGTTCTATTATATAATGTGTCATACCAAGTATCAAGATATACTCCAGTTTGGTGCTAATTTCTTTAATATCAGTTATGTGTGGTAGTATCATCGCGACAAAATTCAAGAAAGTATATAAAAAAAGTGTAATCCGTACACATCTTAAAGGTGTTGTCAAATCTACAATGAATCAAGCTTCTGTTCTTATTTTTAACGGTGCTTTCTTCTTCTCCAATTGTGTGTTTTAAGTGCGTCATCCTGACAAAAAAGCAAGAATATGCATTCAAAAAGGGTAATCCGTACCCTTCACATTGGAAATAATTGAATAATATTGTCGACATGACAATAAATAATGTTCTTCAGTCTTCATAAGCAACAAAATATCTTCTAGTTTTTAAACATAACTGGTGTTTGTGATTGAAACTTCTTAATTTCGTCATATAAAAGCATTCTACTTATAATCTGATTTTGTTCTTAGAAGTGTTCGATACCTATTTACTTCTGCGTGCTTTTAATTGTTATGTGAATCATCGACAACCTTTATCTAAAAATAGATTTTTATTTTATTTGTTTTTTTACCGGTAAAAGTTGAAATTATTTTTTTGATTGTTTGTTTGTTTCTCTTTTTTTTTGCTGGCCAGCTGCGGAAAAAAGTTTTCATTTTCTTTTATTTATTAAGACAAATGCTGTTTCATATATATATATACATAATTTTTTTTGTTTGTTTTGTTTTATGTTGATTTTGAGTAAGATTATTAAGAAACATTAGTTTTCTGAAATTGAAAGTGATTTCTTTTGATATTGTTTTTAAAAGCAAGGATTCGGAGTAAGTGAATTTTGTTTTGTTTTTTAATCTGTGCACAGAGTTTAAAAAGGATTTTGATAAATTTTATTATTTCGTAAGTTGTTTATTTTTTAGATGTAAAGTAAGTTCTTTATTCATATTTCGAGTTGCTTTCATATTTATGTGTGGTTGAAAATTATTTCGCAAAGAATTACCTATAATATTTCATATATTTAAAATGAATGATTTATGTCATTGGTAAACTAATTTGGTAAAAAGGTTGAATTTTAACGTAGAATAATATTTCTTCTAAATATTTTCATGAGCTCATGATTAAATTAGTGGTACATTTTAGTATGTTTTAAATTATTTCCTGCATTTTTTTAACATTTATTTATGAAAATTTATCTATATTTACATGTTTTATTTACCTGGAAAGGGAAGGTAGTCATTTTGTTCTTATTATTTAATGGGTCACGTATCTAATAGTTTTCTAATTTAAGCATAAATCAACAATATCAACAACAATTTGGGAAAAATGGCGTTTCTTTCTAAAGGAAAAAAAATCGATTTGTTTAATTTGGGCACAGAATTAGAGTTAGATGTAGATAAAGATGATAAACTATCAGTCTTACGTGAGAAAATTATGAAGTGTCAACTGCTTAAAGACGACGAACAATTTGTTAAAGAGGCATTTATTGCTATCGTGGAAGATCGCAAAAAACAAGAAATTGCTGAACAACAAATGATTCAGGATTAACGTATTGCAGAGGAAAGAGCATATGAGCTAGAAAAGCTTAAGCTACATGCTCAAAACCCTACCGCGACAACAGTACCACAAAATCAAATAGACCAGATGCGTATAGATATTAAAAATATCTTGTCAACATTTATTCCTGAAAAGGATGATATATCTTTGTTTTTGACAATGTTTGAACGTCAAATGAAAATCCTTAATGTCTCCAAAGAATTTTGGGTTTCTCAATTAATTGCCGTACTTCCGAACGACATTGGTAAACTTATCGCCAGAGAACCAGAAGAAACGTTCAAAAATTATTCTTATATTCGTGACATATTGCTTAAAAGATTTAAGCTGACAGCAGAAAAGTTTAGAGTATTATTTAGCCGACATCAAAAAAGAGAAAATTCTACTTGGAAAGATTTTTATTTTGAACTTAGAAATTATTTTGAGGGTTGGTTATCCGAATTAGAAATCAATTCATTTGAAAAACTAACTGAACTAATAATCGCTGATCAGATTAAGAAAAAGTGTCCACATGAATATAAAATTCATTATTTAGATGGTTGGGACAAGTTAAATGATCCTGTCGTGTTGGCTGAAAAACTAGACATTTACGAAAACATTAAACCTTCTTCTCAAAAGTCAGCAAGTTATCCAAAAGCGCGTGAAGCGCAGAAACATGTTTTGCCGAAAAATTCAAATGGTCAAGAATTCTGGAAAAATCAAACATCCAAACATGAAACTAACGAACATTTTTCAAATTATAAAAATAATCATCCTACTTCAAAATATACAAATTCAAGATATGAAAACAATGATAAGCATCCTATTATAAGTTGCTATGGCTGTAGTAAACAAGGTTTTGTCAAAGCCAAATGTCCTAATTGTTCTCCATCTACTTCTACGCAGACGCAATCAGCAAATTTTCGTTCCCTTCATCTCAAATCTTGTTCTGTCAATACTCAAGCAACACCTTTGTTATACATAAAGGTAAATGGTGTTACAGGGGTTGTTTGTGCAGATACAGGAGCTACTCATTGTATTGCTGGAGAAATGTTATACAAGATTCTGTGTGACCAAGGAACTGTGTTCGAAGACACCGGTGTAAGCATAACACTTGCTGATGGACTACGAAAAGAAACCAACGTTCTTCAAGCAACAATCACAGTTGAAATAGAAGGTCGTACAACTAGTACAACGATTTTTGCCTTACCCGAAGCCCAGGGAAATAGAACATTGTTAGGCATAGATTTTTTAAATAAAATGGGGATCGTGCTAGACATGAGAAACCAAAGTTGGTATTTCCAGAACAATCCTAAACGTAAAATTCCCTTTTCTCATGATCCTTTCATTACAACGCCTGAAATCTCAGCACCAACTGCCACAGTTAACTCGGTTATGTTAAGAGAAACAGAAGGTCAGCATCTATCTGAGATACAAAGAAAAAGGCTTACTTGAAAAATTTTCCAATACCTTTCGACCAGGGGGAGAAGCAACACCCGTCGTCGAACATCATATAAATACCAGAGACCATCGTCCTATATCACTACCTCCTTACAGGTTATCACCGGCAAAGAAGGAATTGTGTAAAACCCAAATTGATGATCTTCTAGCCAAAGGAATTATTGAAGAATGCGATTCTCCATACTCTGCACCAATAGTGCTCATTCCTAAGCCAAATGGTAGTGATCGCTTATGTGTAGACTACAGGAAGCTGAATGAAGTTACTATACCAGATACCTATCCACTCCCTCGTATGGACGATCTTTTGCATCAGGCGAAAACTGCTCAGTTCATGACAACGCTGGATCTGAATGCTGGTTACTATCAAGTGAGTGTCTATGAACCTGATCGAGATAAAACTGCTTTTGTATGCCCTCTAGGAACATATCGCTTTCGAAGAATGCCGTTTGGTCTCCGCAATGCCCCTGCAACGTTTCAGAGGACAATGGATAGCTTTCGCAAAGGACTCCCAGATGTAAATATTCTCACTTATCTTGATGACTTAATTGTTTTATCATCAAATTTTAAACAACATCTAGCTGATCTTGAAGCTGTTTTTAAAAGATTAGACAAATGGAAACTTTCTGCTAATAGAGAAAAATGCAACTTTGCTTGTACCAGAGTAAAATATTTAGGACACTGGATCACACCAAATGGCCTAGAAGTTGATCCTGGGAAAGTTGTGAGGATCCCACCTCCGAAGAATATAAAACAACTGCAATCCTTTCTGCAGACATGTTCATGGTATCGCCGTTTTATACAAGACTTTGCAAAAATATCCAGACCACTTAGTAATCTCACAAAAAAGAATGTGGAATGGCACTGGGGTGCCGATGAAGAAAATGCATTTCAAACCTTGAAGCAATGCCTCGTTTCAGCTCCAATATTGAAACAAGCTGATGAAACTAAACCTTTTTTTCATTCGAACTGATGCAAGTAGTTATGCTCTGATTGCATCCGATTGAGTATGCAAGTAGATTGTTGACTGCTGCAGAACGCAACTATCACACCACAGAAAGAGAAGCACTTGCTGTTGTCTGGGCTCTTAATAAATTCAGAGGATATATTGATGGAACAGAAGTTACTGTGGCATCCGACCACCAGCCTCTCCGATGGCTCATGAGTTTAAACTCACAGTCTGGAAGACTTGCCAGATGGGCTTTGCAATTACAAGAATTTAATTTGAAAATAGAATATATTCCAGGCAAAGCTAACGTCATAGCTGACATGCTTTCTCGTCCTGCTTGTGATCACACCAATAAAGAAAGTTGCGATATTTGAGCTATAATAGTTGATATTCCTTCTAAATCATCAAGTGATTTACGTGCTGAACAAATGAAAGATGAAGAATTAAAGAAAATTATTAAAAGTTTCGAAGATGAAGAAAAAACTCTTGACTATACTAACTGGACTGATCGCGGTTATATTATGAATAAAGGAGTTTTATACAGGTATTCTCCAAGTTCGGAATCAGAAGAAGCTCAACTAGTTGTCCCATCACATGAAAGGGAGAAAATTTTAAAAGAACACCACGATTCACTTACGGCTGGTCACTACGGTGCTGAAGGTACGTTAAATAGAATATCCAAAAGGTATTATTGGGCTGGAATGCGTTCATACATTGCAAATTATGTCAAAAATTGTGCTGAATGCAATAGGTATAAGCCTTCTAATCAAAAACCATCCGGTTTGTTACAAACACCGTGTATTCACAAAGATTTGAAGTTCTATCAATTGATCTTTTTGGCCCTTTACCAAAAAATAAAAACGGTAAAAGGGGGATATTTATAGTAGAAGACTGTGCAACAAGATGGGTGGAATTGTTTGCCCTTACACACGCTACTGCAGCGCAGTGTGCAACTACGTTGCTTGAAGAAGTTATCCTTAGATATGGTCTACCGAGACGTATAATATGTGATAACGGACCCCAATTTGTTAGTAGTGTGATGCAACAATTTTGTTTTCGTTTAGGTATCAAACAAAATCCAACTCCCATATACTATCCCCAGGCTAATCCTGTGGAGAGGAAAAATAGAGATCTCAAGCCGAGATTAGCTATATTAGTAGAAAATGATCACTGCTCTTGGGAAGAAAAGCTTCCAACAATCCGTTTTGCACTAAATACTGCTAAGTGTGACACTACTGGAGAAACAGCAGCATTCTTGCAGTTAGGAAGAGAATTGAGAACAACGGATGAAGTTCAGCATGACATTCGTGCTGTAATTCAAAATGATAATTTTGTGCCTAAGATTACTCCATAGCTCAAGAAATTCGCAAAATTCACCAAAGAAATCAAAGACAAAGTTGAATCTAAGCAAGATCAGAGGAAAAAATTTGCTGACCGTAGTCGGAAACCGGGACATAGTTTTGTTCCAGGAGACAAAGTTTGGGTTGACTTACATCCAGTAAGTAAAGCCTCTAACAACAAAACGTCGAAGTTCATGCCTAAACGTGATGGACCTTACATCATTTCAACTCAAAAATCACCCACCACTTTTGTCATAGCAAGTATGGACAGTCCAAATGATCCACTTGCTACATGTCACACTTCTGCCTTAAAACTATGTAATGACTCTGACATAGTGCCTGTCGCACCCATTAGGAAACGCGGTAGGCCGCCAAAGAAAGTTACTGGTTCCACACCGGGACGCTCGCGGAACCAGAGGGGGAGGCTGTAACAGGGTGACTGCCTTCCCTAAATTATAGTATCTATAGGTGGCGCTATTGCCACCTTTGGCAAAATATCTTGAGATATTTTGCCTTCCTTTCTAAAAAGACATGAAATGAAGTGAAGTAATTGAGTTTGCAGTTAAGATGTAAGATTGGGATGTGTGTTCGCTATACATCTCTCTTAGAAATGTTCTTTGTGCTAAGTAATTTTTATGAATATTCAATTGATTGAGTTGCGCTCGTCTTGCGATTTGTATATAATGTGATATGTGTTGTGTCGTCTACAATAAAATGTGACTGTAACATCTCTGTTCTATATTTTAAGTACCGAATAACATCCCACAACATTTTTCAAAGTCTCCAATGCACGGGATATGGAATAGCGATATTAAAACATATGTGAAACATTTAGATATAAACACAGATTCATTGATAAAATAAATATATCACAGCCTTTCGCGCATCTTTAATAATAAAAAGTAAAAATATAAAAAACGAAAAGCTATACTAAGTATTTTTGGTCAGAACTCTTCCCCGCGAAAAATTTTTTAACTACACTGAAGTAAAAAACTGTGTAGAAATTCAAGGCTGAGCTGAGCTATGATTTAAACTTTTTTCCAGGCTGGTCCGGATTATGATTTTAACATTTTTTCATGCCGGGCATGCAGATTTCCAGAGCTAACGATCAACATATTTTGAAAACAAATTTTGATTTAACCCTTTAACGTTCATTGAATTCGCCAAGAAACCACAAAATTTTAATTCCGATACGCAACACTGACACCGGTATTTTTATTTAAAAATATCCGTTATATTTTGTATGTGAAAAATCACGTTTTCTAATTTAGAAATATATTTGTTCTTAATTACCGGTGTCATTCATTTATTTCGACCTCTTAGCAATGAAAATTCTATGATCGTTAAAGGGTTAAATCAATACGCTGCTTTATTATGTCCAAATAAGAGGCACGGTCTTGAATCGACATTTAATAAAGACAATTTGTGAACGATCCCTCATTCCCTTTGAAAATCAGTCAACAATTCATCGTTTACAGGCATGGTAAAGTGGTGTAAGTCACGAATTTCGGAGAATTTTGGATTTTAATATCTCTGTCAGATTTTTAGATACGGAGATGATTTTTTTTTTTTTTTTTGTTCAATTTAGGAATGGAAAAGAAATAATTTTCTAATTGGGTATTTTGCTCTACGGGGGCCATATAAAAATTTAATTTTCGTATTTTTTCAAATAGACCCCCCATGGAGTTGCAACTTATCTTATCAGAAACTTCACTTTTTTATGCATTTTTGCAATTGGAAGTATGGGTCTAGAAGTAATATTTAAGGAGATAGTCTATTGTTTCGATATTTATGACTCACCCTGTATAATGGTGTAATTTAAAAATGTATTACTGGTGTGACATTACAATGTCACACCGGTTACATCGGTTAAAACACTCCATAAAATTGGAGGCAGCAAGGCTGTCATCAATTTTATGGAGTAACGTTAACAAATTCTTTACAGTTTGGGTAGATCAGTGAAAAAGTGTACTTTCCCAATGTTTCGTAGTTATTTATTTCGTAAAACTTCCTTCATTTTTTTATTTTTTTAATATTATTATGGAATGAGATTGGATTATTCAATACAATACAATCAATCATTTTTTTTCTTTCCCGATGTAATTTTTAGCTAACAAAATCCAATTTCAAAACAAATTATGTTAAATATAAAAACACAAAAATCAACCATTTTCGCTAATATTTGAAATTTTATGAAAAAAAAAATCTAAAAAAAATCTGAATATGGTAAACATTGATAATAATCTAAAAACATTAATCTAAATATGAAAACGCATCAAACTTTGCCTGAGTATATACTTTACACGAAACTTACTTCCACGATTTTGTAATTCTTGTCCATTGCATCACACAAGTTTTCAGTACTTATAATTGCTTTGCAGTTTAATACCTGCTCTTCTACTATTTTTAAATTTTATTCTGTTCAATACTGATAATTGTTTTGAAAGTTTGATATTTGTATATCTATTATTCTTTATTTTATGTAAGTCTGTTCGAAATCTACTTCCTTTTTATGAAATGCTATTTATCTTCATTACAGTGTACTTATTTGTTCCTTTAATGAACAATTCTTCAAAAGTTATTTATAATTGCAGTTTCGAATAGTTTCTATTTTCTTCTTTCCATAACATATTTCATTGTTTTCTACTCGTTAGTTCTTATAAAACAATGTATATTTGAAGTTCATAATTGTATAAAAGAGAACTAAAAATTTCTAAAGAATGATATCTTTCAATAACATGAGTCTACATTTTTCTTCTTCGGAATTACTTTGTGTGTGTTTAGTCATGCAGTTAGCTTGTTATACATGATAATGTAATTTTTATATGCATCGAATGTAATGGAAAATATTTCACTTCATATTTATACTATTATGTTTTATATTATACATTATGTTTGTTATAAGGTATTTGCACCCTACATGGACAGGGCTCTCAATATGGACACCCTTAATATTTTTAAAGGTAATAATGTTAATCCAGAAATGGCTCAACATATTCGCAAAGAAAAGCAGTTGAAAAGATAATTAAGTCTGGAAAGTGTAAAAAAGCGCGCTGTTCGCCATTTAGGAGGAAACTTGTTGCTTCGAGATGTGCTGATCTTAATTACTTTTAAGATTAAATTCTTATTAGGTATGGTAATATTACATTAAATGCTGAAAAGTGGAGTATTTTAGAAAGCTAATAAAACATATTTTCGATTGCTATTGCATATTTTGCTTAAAAATATTTTCTTTATTCATTTGTTACAAGATTTAGTAAAACTACGCCCGTTTCCCAATAAGGACAGCTTATGTCCCCATCGACTACAACTGTAAGAAAGAAGAAAATTCAACGTTGCCAAGCAATAAATTGAAAAAGCATCAAAGTGGTAAAATCTTTGTTCAACAAGATATCATTTGAACAATCCCCCCAAAACCTTCCTCCAAAAAACCCTTGCAGAAAAACAAAAAGAAGCCCCCCCCCCCGCCAGTAGGATATCTGTTGGCGAAATCGTAGGTACCAATAGTAAGACTTCCGCAACAAAGGAGAACTGGTAATGCTTCTTTTGTAGTATTGATGCTTTTTCAAACATGCGGCCATGCATCACATGTGGCAGATATGTTTATAAGGATCATGTGGGAGTTACTGCCCATGGTGAAAAAGTTTCTATTTGGTCATGCTGTGAGGGCTGGGTAATAACAGATGTAAATTCGCAGACAGATGCTGTAAAGCTAAGCAAAACCAACAATATTATTTCATAATATTTACTAGTAACTAAGGGCCTTTGCATGGGTCTTCGAAGGATAAAAACCGAGAATGATCCCTCCCACCCTTTCTAAAATGCATGTTCTGAAGATATTTACTGTCCCCCCTCCACCTCCGAATACTTTAAGATACATTTTTGTTTATTCCATCCCCTCTAAAATCCCTTGGAATAGTGGCTCAATAAGGAAACACCTGCCCATAATAGGGACAGGTAGTTCCTTATATGGACACTTGTAAACATTTTTTTGTTTTTATCATTTAAATTAAACTAGAATAATTACAAGGTCGCTAATTTTAATAATAATAGTCAATAGTACAAGGATAGTGGACACATATTTTTGAAGTCCTATGACTTATACATGGGGGTGAAAAAAATACATTATTCTTAGGGTATCCAAATTGGGTACAGGTACCTTATTACTTTTTTGTTATATTATATACATCTCGTAAATTTCATAGCCATCTTAAAAAAATATTTTGTTACTTTTTTCTACATTTACAAAAAGAAAATATTTGATTCGTGAAGCTTTTCGACTTTGAAATTTAAACAGATTTTCACGTTTTAGGGATCAGAGACCGAAAAATATGTTTTTAAAAAAATGTCTGTCTGAGTCTGTGACACAACTTGTGTGGATGCTCTATCCCAAGAATTAAGGCACTGAATTTAATAAAAAATTATATACCATAGTCCATTATATATATGTAAGGTTGGGCTAATTAGTTTCTGTTGTAAATCGCTCAACAAGTAAAGCTGCTATGCAGCATTTTTCACGATTTCCACAATGCCTCAATCTCCAGAACTAATGCATGGATTTTCAACGAACTTTCAGATTCAGTTAGTCCTTGACAGGAGATTTTTACATTTTGATGTAAATTGCTCAACACATGGCACTGCTTTACTGCGTTTTGCATGTTTTCCGTAATAGCTCTATATCAAGAAATAATTCATGGAATTTCAACAAACTTCAGAATTAGTTAGCGTTTGATATGAATTGATTGTTATGCTGTTTACATTTTAGTGTAAATTGCCATACAAGTGAGACTGCTATGCTGAAGTTTTCACGATTTCCAAAATGGCTCTATTTCCACAACTAATACAGGAGTTCAGTTAGACGTTGACATAAGTATTTGCTGATTAAGTTGTAGTGTTAATAGCTCTGTAAATACTACTGTAACGTTGCATTTTACAAAATTTACATGACTTTAGAGATAATTATATCTCAAGAACTGATGCAAGGGATTTCATATCTTTAGAGGGCTTATGATTTACATAGATTGTGATTTAATTTTTTAACTGTGATGCCGAATTTTGAATTTTGAATATTTGTGCGATAAAAGGAAGTTTAACATTGTCATATCTGACTAATTTAATTTAAGTTTTTCATCCCTATACCAAACTGTTTCCAAATTCTCATCTTAAATATTTTTTTAGGGTTTCGTTCATCTGACAAAACCCTATTTGTTTCTGTCCTATGTCTGTCTAACACAAAAACTGTATGAGCCAGAGACTTTTAAATTATATGTATGTACAGATGAATAACACGTCTCACGACAAATCATAAGATTTTGAAAAAATCTAATATTTTAATTAAATTATTTTATTTTTCAATGGCATCCGTTCATTTTTTCGATTAAAATTTTAGAACAGAACATTGATTTCAATGCTTTCCGTGTAGACATCTTAATTTGGAGGAAAAGCACTTCGCTAGAAAACAGGAGGTTTTTAGTTCGAACTCCAGTTGTGGAAGTAGAACATTACATATTTGGATGAATTTAATTAAAAAAAATTGTATTTTTTGTCAATTTAAGTGTGTATTATGCTGTAATGAATAATCACATACATTCTAAATACTTTTTTGGAATTCAATTTCTTTTCTATTTTACAAACTATTGGGATTTATTAATGATTTAGCATTTTGAATTTTATTTGAGCATATTTTTTAATTTTTTGAAATTTAAAGTTTTATTTATATTTTCGGTAATTTTTTTTTTAATTTCGGATTTTCAAGTGTAATGGACTTTTACATCAACTTCATTCTTTCAAAAATATTTTATTAAATTGACTCCTACAAAAATGCACATTTGTGACATTTATTGTTTATTGCATAAAAGGATATAAAAAAGATCCAAGGATTAAATCCTTTAATATTACATGCCTACGATTTTCTGATATTTGTGATCATTCCGTCGTACAACAATTTTGTATCACATAATAAAATTTTCTTACAAACTCGAACGTATTATGTTTTTTTTCTTTTTTTTTATTTGATAGTTTTTTAGATGATTAAAAAATATGCTTAAAATGCTTTAAGATCTTATATTATTTAAAAAAATACATTAATAAAAATATTATAGAACCTTCAACATTGTTAAACTGCTCGAAATAGTTCATAAAATTTTTCAACTTTTATGAGCAGCGAATATATCTTAACGCGAGTGAAGAATAAAAGAACAATAAAGTTTCTCTAATGTAGAGTTTACCAACCTGTTCTTAGCCAAATCGTAAAAGTTCCACTTGTACTTTTCATGAGTTACCTCATGCTGTAGCAAAATAAAGAAAATTAAAATGAATTCACACATTGCAAACAGCGGAATTTATAGATACATTCGTAAATATATAAATATGTAGCACTTATAGTCGTCGTCTGTTCCTTCTATCTGTCTGCATATAACAATGTAAATCTACCCAGCTGAATGGTTTGAAATTTATTGTATATAATCGATGCAGAATTTTATCGAGTCATTTCATATTTTATGAAAATCAAATAAAAGCTAGAAAAGAAAATGTTTTCCTCATACTATTAAATCCATCATGTGTAATTAATTTAATGCTATGCCATGATAGGTAATGATTCTACATTGCCATGATGATTATTCTATTAAATTCTATTATATGTAATTAACTCATTGATATTCCACGATAGATTCAAGTGTCCTTGAATGCTTAAACTGACCTTCTGACATATGCGCCTGTCGCGACGCTCAATGCGATTTGTGAGGCATTGAAAAATGAAAAGATGTTGAAAAAACAGATATCAAAACAAAATTGGGGTTTTCAGCATGCTTATGATTTCGCGCATTCCATCCATGAAGACTAATGGAAAAGCCGCCAAGAGAGACGATAGTTTCTGAGTTCTCTCCGTGGAGCAAAACATTGTTGACTTTCCATGCTAATTGTGTTTGGGATAGAACTCCTATAAAGTTAACTTAAAACATGCCATGTTATAGATTGTTGTATTTGTGTTGTGGAATAGAACTTAAATAAGTTCAAGTAAAAGAAGTTGCGTAAATCCGACCGAAGTATTTTGCTACATTTTCGGAGAATACACATTAAAAGAGCATAGAAAAAATGTTACAGACTTTTTAAAGTGAACTTATCTTGGATATTTTGATATTAGATTTGGTGATCAGGATAAAACCTCGGCACCGCTTGAGGTCTGTAAAACTTGTGTCGAACGCTTACAACGGTGGACTAACGGGGAAAGGAAAAGTTTCATATTAGGCATACTAGTGGTTTGGAGAGGACCTCAAAAGCATTTCGATGGCTGTTATTTCTGCCTAATAAATATTACTGGAATTAATTAAAAAAACCGTAATAAGTGGACTTATCCTAATTTAATCTGTGCAAGACGCGCGGTTCTTTACTAAGAGGAAGTGCCGATCCCAACATTTTACCAGCTACCAGAGCTCAGTAAGGATGAATACTGTCCCATTCCTAGTAGCAAACCAATATTGGTCCAAATTGGTCCAAATTTTGGCGTTTAATTGGAAATATTTCCAATGAAACTCCAATATTTAACCAATATTGGCGTTTTATTGGCAATAATTACAATGAAACCCCGATATTGGCTAAATAAGGGCAAAATGTAAAATCCCAATAATGGAGCAATATTTTATGCCAGTATTGTGCCAATGAGACAATATTGCTCCAAGATATAGCCAATATTGGTCCAATATTGTTTGGCTACAGGAGATTGATCATCCTTCTGATAGTTACGAAGGTGATTATGAGAAGATTTCGTCAATGCCTCAACGTTTCAACCAGGATGAGTTAAATGATCTCACCAGAGATCTCAATCTATCGAAAGAAGTTTTAGATTACTGGCTTCAATATTGAAATACAAAGATTTACTGGAACAAGAAACCGAAGTTTTCTTTTACGACACAAGAGAAAAGAGTCTACTATCCTTCTTTTTCCAAGAAATCTTGTATTTTATCGTGATATTAGAGAACTTCTGGAAAAAATGGGTCTTTCTGACTATTTTCTAGATGATTAGCCCTTATTTGTTGGCAACCCAAAGTGGGATTTGAATCGTGTCCTTCTACACAATGATCACAAATATGGTTCGATACCAATTGCTAGCTCAACAAAAATGAAATGATATAACAAAATAGCTTTGGTATTCGACAAAATAAAGTACCATGAACATCAATGGGTGATTTGTGTCAATTTTAAAAATAGTAAACTTTCGCCTTGGACAGCAAAGTGTTTACACCAAGTATCTTTGCTTCATGTGTTTTTTTGTACAGCAGTGATAAGAAACACAACTGCATTAGAAAAGAGTAGCCTAAGAGAGAAAGCATGGTTATTGGGGGAAAGAAATGTCATTAATAACCCCTTAGTTGGGCAAGAGAAAATCATACTTCCTCCACTTCTTTTATGGCAGATGTTGAAAACTTTCTTCGCAAACACAAAGCAGAAAACTATGAGGAAATGGTAAATTAAATACATAATAGTTTTAAATCTCTTGGATGCAATATGAACGTTAAAGTACACTATTTACACAGCTATTTCGAGCATTTTCTTGAAAATTGGAGGACACAAGTGAGGAACAGGGTAAAAGATTTCACCAGAATACTAAGACTATGGAGGACCGCTACCAAGGAAGATGAGATAAGCATATGATGACAGATAACTGTTTGAATTTAAAAAAGGACTGTTCTAAAATATGTACGAGAATGTCACGGAAAAGAAGCTTCAGAAGCGTTCAGTGAGAATCGGTCGCATCGATGCGTTTTTCTCTATCTTTGTGAGTAGAAATATTTGTATAATATATTTTTTTTAAATATTATTTGAATATGTGTATATCATAATAATAATAATTAACCTTTCCATAGTATAAAAATAAAAATTCTGTGTTTATTTTATTTATATTCATATTTTTTGATACATGGGTTTACCTTAAAATAATGCAACATATATTTCACAAAAAGTGGTTTATCTTAAAAACTTGAGCTGCTAGTTGAAAACTAACGCCATATTTGAATTCAGGACATCAAATTCATATAAAATCAGCTCCAAAAACTTTGGCTCCGAAATGGCTGTTGACCAGTGTAATTTATGATTAAAAATATTTCTGTTTTTTTAAATATTAATAATTTAAGATTTCTCAAAACTGTTATTTTTCCAAAACATTATTGGGTTTGTTTTCCTTTAATTCTAGTTTTCTTATTAAAAAAATGGTTTTAAACTAAATATTTCTTATATTAATTTAGAGCTATTTTTATTTACTACTATAGTTATTTTCGTCTTCTTCTAAGAACAGAGTTCATACGGGTACAATTGTATTTTCCATGTAAAACATCAGAATTTGTATATTTAAAAAAAAGTAATTGAAACGCGCGTAATTTCGCCTTGTTTACTCAGAGGTTTTCTTTAAGAAAATATTTCACAGAAGAATTCCGAATTCTGGAAATTTCAGGACCTGTACAAACCCTGAAGGTATAGATGAATTAAAAATTACTAATTTGAGTTGATATTCTCCGAAGTATATATTTTAAGAAATATATTTTTTCGGAGAAGTGTATATTCTGTATTGAGAATTTAGCGTTAAGTTTTAGGTTCCCATTGCTTTTTTGATGTAGGCTTCGAGGCAATTTTGTTTAAATTCTAGCTTCATGTTTTTATTAAATTATTTGGATTATTTTTGTTTTGGGATGTCAATTTGAAGATATATTTTTAACAATCTTTAAATTTTAATGAATGGAAAAAAATTTAAATGGAAAAGAATATCTATTTACAAAAATTATCAATATAATAATAAAATCTGCAGTTGTTTGTCATACCTGTGAATTTTCATGTTTTTAACAAATATAATAAACATATTTTGGACCAGAAACTTCCCTAGAATTTACACATTTTTACACATTACACATTATTATATTATTTACACATTTACAACAATAGGACATCAATCCAAATTGCATCTGAGCTCGATTCTGATTGGCTTAACCATATATTTCGATTTCAGAAATTCTAAAAAAAAATCTTCACATTATGATTTTTTTTCCAAACATAGACAATTTTGATGATATTTCTTCATTTGGCTTAGAGTATGTATCTTGAAAGTTGTTTTTTCTGACAAATGTCACCAGTATTTCGTCATAGCCAATTTCGCGGCTTTATGACCCTGACCCGTAGTGACCCAAAATGATATACTATTCAAATCTATTCAAACGTGTTTAATTGCCTTCAGGAATCAAAAGCGGCATCATACTAAACTTAGTTAAAATCACTTAAACCGTTTTATAGATAAAATTAGCTGGAACCACACTGACACAAAAATGACTCATTAATCAGAATTTCTTGAACATGTGATTTAGCCCAATGCTCTTTTCGTACCCAAAAGCGTTATAATACAAAGTTCTGTCAAAATCGTTTGAGCCGGTTTTTAAATACAATTGTCTTGAACTTGTCCCTAGGTGATCAAAAATTGTCCCTTTTGATGTTCTTGAACATGCGGTTTAGTCCGATGGTATTCTTCCGCCTAAAAACGTTAGAATACAAAATTTAATCAAAATTGTTCAAGCCATTTTCTATATAAAATTAGCTTGAATCAGAGACCCAAAAAATGAGACTCTGACATGCGATTCAGCCCAATGATCTTCTCGCGATCCAAAACGATAGAACAGAAAATTTAGTCAAAATCGTTAAAATCATTTTTTAGATAAAAGTGGCTAAACCAATAATGACCCAAATATGATTCACTAACTGAAATTACTCGAACACGCGAAAGAAGCCCAATAGTGACCTCAAGACAAAATATTTGAATACAAAATTTAGTCAAAATTGATTGAGCCGTAAAAAAAATAATTTATCTTGACCCTGATCAATTTTGACCCAAAGTGTCCCACTAATGGGATTTTCTCGAGCATCTAAACTAGTCCAATGGTCTTCGAGTGCCAAAAAATGGAAAAATAAAAAATTTAGTCAAAATTTTGGAGCTTTTTTTAAGATAAAATTTACATGCATGCACAGATACACACAAAATTCCATTTAAGATAGCTTACAGGAATTTCTTTATTCTGTCTAGGTGTCATTATGAAATGATTATCTGAACAAATATTGTATTGGGCGGATTATCGTCCAGATAGCTTAATTGGAAAAGTATTGGCAACATTAGCCATAGATTCTGGGTTTGTGCACTAGAGTTCGTGCACCTTGACACAAGTTCGTTCTTATGAAAAAATATTACTCATGTTAATTATTAATCGTTTCCAATCACATTTTTGTTTTGTTTTTTCCAATGTACATTATAACCCAGTCATTTTAGCAAAAATAGGGGGAAAATTAGAACAAAGCTGCATTTTTGCGTAGGTACCAGTTAGGTTATGTAGTTAAACATACTAAAAGTCCCCATCGATGCGATGTGAGCTTTCGCCGCCAGGGGGCGCTAAAGAGCTTGAGAATCGTTTTTTTGTGAATATCTCACGAACAATGGCATTTAGAAAAAAATGTTCAGTAACAAAGTTGTAGATAATTTAATTTCCTACAAAAAGTGTCATTAACATTTTTTTTTAGACCAACGCTTCTCTGTCAAAAATATAGAAAATGAACATATTTGAAAGTAAATTTATAAAAATTCGAAAAATCTGCTGCTACTTTAAGAAAAAATTATGTACACAGATCTGAAATTCTCACCTTTGAATGGAGAAAGTGAATATATAATATACATTTACGCTTATTTTCACATTACTCTTAAGGAAAAGCATTTAGCGCGTTTTCTTTATTGTGGTTTCCCCCGTAAGCATATTCCACTTATAGTGACTGCTTAATCCAATTTCAGTCGTTTAGCTGCTTTAGTAGTTCTTTGCACAACTTCAATTTCTACACACAATTCAGATTCGTCACTAACTGTATTTCTTTCTTTCGTTTTTGTGCTGTTTTTTTTTTCCTTTCGATATCATCACAGAATTCAGAAGTAGCACTTCCCTTCTTTCTTGCAATATCAGATATCTTGAAATATCAGAACATTTCAATCCAAATTATCGGCATCCACATGCCTTTTCACATCCTTTGGCGCAAGTACAAAAAATTGATTCAATAATATTTTTTGGTGCGGTCTTGGAATTGGAGACAAATTAGGTGCATTTTGCCAGCACCAGTTCTCAGGATGTAGTTTATTCCCCAACAGGTATTGTACGAATGTGACACTTGTGTTTATCATGTACTATTATGATTTACACGTAAACTGTGCAATCTAGCTGCATCTTCGGTAGGCGGCAACGATGAAAGTCTTTTTTACCAACAGCAACTTCTTTCTTGAAAAATACATACTTTTCCAGAGAAATTTCTGCTTTACTACCGTATAAAGCAAGAAAAATAGTTTTACTGCCTCGTAAACTTCAAATTGGGATACTTGATCACTTTTTAAAATGCTGGCAGCTTGTATGTTATGATCTTCTTCCTTCTTTAACCCCCTGACTGCCCAGCCAAAGGGTAATATTGTAATGTTGTTTTCTCTGTAATTTATTAAAAAATATATAAAAAAAGATGTTATTTCCAACCTGATCCAAAATATGTTATTAGTATCGGTGTATAATCTTTGATAGCATCAATCCTAACTTAATTTTTCAGAACTGGGTTTTATTTGTGGAATTATACTAATTTAAATATTGCTTATATTGCAGTGAAACCTGCAGCTTAGTGTGTGAAAAAATCAGCCGGCGGCAGTCAGGAGGTTAAAAAATTTGCTAACGACATTTTACCTTTTCCAAACATGCTGATATCGAGTCACAACCTGAAAAAGCGTGAAGGAAAATATGTTATCTTTTAGAACAGCATCATTGTTAAGACTGTGCGATGAATAGAGGATGGTAGCAATTCGTCCTCTTCCTGGCTTAATAAAAATATCTCTATCGCTAGAAGTGCAAAAGCAATCAACAATACGAGCAAGTCAACATCATCGCCAACAAGAGCAGTAAGCGCACCTGACTTTGCTATTTCAATAGCTGTTTTAACAATTAGTGTGTATGCATCATCTTCTGCTTCTTTCGCTTCAAAACAATTCTCTATAAATTTCTTCATAAGCATAGATATGAGACGTGTCTTATTTTAATGATTAGATTAAAAAAAATTCTTTTCTGCGAGACATTAGAGCTTTTTTTTTCCTTTTATATAAAAGCTTCGTCTAATGTATCAGAACGTAACAGATATTTTTCCTTAAATTCAGACAACGGATTGTCATTTCTAAATTTTTCCTTCAATGGAGTAATTTGAGCGGACATTGATGGTTTTTCTGCAATAGATTTATTGTATGATGTAATAGAATTCTTTCCTGTATAATTTTTCTACATTTTAGGTGAACTGTACATTCACTACTGTTTTTAGCCATTTCTTCAAATATTTTCTATTTATGGTCACCTCTTTCCGAACTTGCTGTCACAAGGAACTTCAGTCCCTTTTTTCCTATTTTTACATAATCTTTCCAAACGCAATCCTCACCGCATACAAGGCATACTATTCTGTCAATCTCCATTTTTCGCTCAGAATCAGCAATTAAGAAAGAGTCATTTTAAACTGTCATAACTATTTAACAATTTCTATAACATGTGTTGAAAATAAAATTATTCCTTCCTAAAATCTCACACAGGGGAGTGCGAAGAGAAAATTGCGCCCAGGGCAAACCTTCAATTTGGCGCCCCCAACTTTTTTATGCGACAGGCCAAAAATTAGTTGGTAGTATAAATTTGGCGCCTGCAAAATATCGGGGCCGGTGGCGACCGCCCCCTTTGCTTCCCCTTTCGTATGGCGCTGATCTCATAAAAAATACTTCGTTCAGTAAATTAGGGTGATTTCATATTAGCGAAAAGAGCACCAAATGAAAATTAAATATTGGACAGGTAACTGTAGTGGTACATTTCCACAAATGCAAAGGGAGATAGGGTATTGAGCAATTACTATTGCACAAGACAGATAATGGGGGGGGGGGAGGATCCAAAATTGTTCCGTATTTGTTCTGCCTCTTCGCCGCGTTATGACTGTGCTTCCGCATTGTTTTCAATAGCGTTTACTTTAATTTTTGGCAGGGAAGGGTTGGTGTGACAAAAAAAATGTTAATGACATTTTTTGCAGGAAATTAAATTATCTAGATCTTTGTAATTGAACTTTTTTTATGAATGCGATTGTTCGTGAGATATTCACAAAAAGCCGATTTTCTAGCTCATTAGCGCCCCCTGGCGGTGAAAGGTCACATTGGATCGATAAGGACTTTTAGTATGTTAAACTAAATACCCTAACTAGCACCTATGCAAAAATCCAGCTTTGTTCAAATTTTTTCCGCTATTTGTAAAAAAAGGTGCTAAAATGACTGGACTATTAGTTAAGTTTTCTTAAATTCACATTTTCTCATAATATTTTTGTTTAGTTTTCAATTAATGTAATAGGTTTTATTCGTTCAAAAATCATTTTAAAAGAAATCATACAAGTATTTATTTAGAGCTTCTTTATTGACGAGTTAGTTGCGTGTTTTTCTAAGAAGTACATATTTTTAGAAATATATTTCTTCTAAGAAGCGTTTATTCTTTGACAGGAATTCAGCAATAAAATGTCTCTTTTCCATTTATTTTTTACAGTGGGGCCTTGACACAATTTTGTTTCAGTATCGTAGTTTCATTTAATAACTTTAAATATTTTGTCGTTAAACGATTTCAAGAATGTTTGTAACACTCTCTTACGTATGCGCCTGTAAATTTTTATAAATGTAAATAGTTTTCAAACTAAAAAAAGTAATTAAAAATTACTTACATTTAAAATAATCTTTTATTTAATTTAAAGTTCCTATAAATGTAAAAATTATTTTTGTTCTCAGTCAAAATCGGAGACAATCGGTAAATATGACGTATGACTAAAAAAGGAAGCTCACAGATCTCATAAAACATTTAAATTGTACAAACATTGGATTTGTCAGACGCAAACTTTGAGTATTTGACTTTGAAGAATCATGCAAGTTCACATTTACACTGAAAAAATATTATACGGTATAACATTTGTAAATATCTTGTTATGCGGCGGTGAGATAGACACAAGTAATCTAATAATAATTCTGTTTTTTTTAAATCGGAATCCAAAAAATTACAAAGAAGTATATGATTCAATATCTCTTCATTGGCACTTTCCACATTTCATATTTTATAAGAAAGACGGCTATGGTAGGCGGTTAGACAGACACACGAATAATCAAATAATGTGTCTTTTTTTTTTTTTTTTTCAATCGGAACTTAAAAAATTACAAAGAAGTATATTCTTTCAAATCATTTTAAAGTTTTTCGTTTTGTTGATAAAAAAATTTTTAATAAAAATATTTAAACTTGCTTAACATTCATTTAGGATACTTAAGACTAATTACTTTTTCAACTGGCGAATTCTCTGTTCTCAATTAAATTCTATTTATTAGTGCACTTCTTCTTCCATCATTTCAGTCATTATAATTCTTCTTTTATATATTCTGTAAAAATAATCCTTTAAATTTATGGCAAAAACTGCTGACAGCAGTTTCTGCCATAAAAATTGCAGCAAAATTAAATGTAATATAAAAAAACACATCTAATTTTTCTGCATTTTTTATGGCAAAAACTCCTGGCAACATTGCTGCCAGCAGTTTTGCCTTAAATTTAACGAATTTTTTACAGTGTATGGGTGAAAATTCCAGTAATGGCTTGCACTGAAAGTAGTTTAGTCACTTCTATTGGGAACGATCTAAAATTTTTGTAAATATTTTTGATTGTCTAAATATTATTTTTATGTCTTAAGATTGTTATATATTTATATATCGATTATTATATATCGTAAGATATATGACACATTTCGTATGATATAGTGACACATTTTGAAGTTTTAAATACACCAAGTGGTCTATTGTATAATTAACTTACAACTAACTTTTGATAAATATTAATATAACTTCGAGAGAAAGAATTTGTGAACTATGTATTCACTAAAAATTATGTTATAAACAATTTAAATTGCTGAAATTATATTTAAATGCCCCTGATTTGCCCAACTGTTCTACACTAGCTTCACTGCAAAGAGTTGAATAACATTTTGAAGTTTCCTTAGATTCTTCACAACTTTAATCAACTGCTCTTGAGCCGGAATTAAGGGTAAGGGAATAAAACCTCTCATTCCAATCTATAAGGAAAAATTCTGAGAGTGTGCCTTTTCCCGTTTGAAACGTATTCGATACTTTGTTTAATGCAAAAAATAAAAGGCAAGTCTTTGAAATCTTTAACGATGATTGCACCTCTCTCTTTGATCTTTCTCTTCCGGTAAAAAATGTCGCTTCTTTGCTGTCGACTAACGCAATAGCCAAGTCGTTTCCCCTAAACATTGTAATCTTATCGCTTCCTCTGTATTTTTGGACATTATTTATTCTAATGTTTAAACCCGGCAAGACATTCAATTTTTTACGTCTTCAGTGTCCGACTTTTTGCTTTTTGACCCGTTTTCTTCTTCAAATCTTACAAGAAATTTTTCCTACGTTTTCCATCATTAATACGTAAGTTTTCTTCAAGGATTACTTTTAAAAACGTTTTCAAATTTTGTTTATTTTTAGTGGATAAATTCCGATTGCACATTTGTGCACCCATTAACAGAGGTAATTTTTCCAGCTTGACGACACTTTTTTTCAGTGGGATTTTAAAGAAAGAAAATGGTTTATATCAAGCGGCTACAGGAGATGAGTTAATTTGTAGGAAATACGAGACGAACTTACTGTTTTTTTTTTCACCAAGGCGTAGCAACAATAGACCTATATTAGAGCATAACTTGCCTTTAATGATTTTTTGGAGTATCTTGCGTTCTCATAATGTACCACGTTTATCTTCAAACTAAAAACAAAAATGATATCTTTATTTTTTGGACATTAACTTTGTGGGGCTTTTTTACGAGGGAAAAGATGCGTCACAAAGAAGTCCCATCAAATGTCTATATTTTGATTATGCTGCTATATCTCACAGAAATATCACTTGACAAAGTTTATATTATTCCAAATTTTAACTGACACAATAACAACAGAGGCGGTTTTGTTTATTTGTGTTGGTTGATTCTCATACACTTTAGACTTCGGCAAACAAAAGTTCCGGCTTTCGAGACAATAACGCAAAAGCAGGTTGCACTTTACACAAACCAGAGAGAACAAGCAAGAGCTTCGGGCATGGTGGAAAGTTGATGTGGCTTCCTGTACTAGGATATGTCACTGCTATTTGCTTTCCTGCCATACAGGACGAAGCAGGACATTCGAGGACTAGACTCGCTACTTCGCTAGTTCTACTTTTGAAATAATATTTAAATGAAATTTAAATAAATAGCTTAACTCTGGTATTGAAATTACAATTCAGGTCGAAAATTTAATACGAATTAGTTGAATGCATTACATAAATTAATTCTGCCGAAATCTTTATTCAGTTGTTGTGTGATGCCAATATTGACATTTGGGTTCAATGTTTTTAATCTTTAACTCACACCCATTCTCAATTCATTAATAGATTAAAGTGACTTGTTTCATTGACTAGTTTTCGCATAAGAAGCATGTGTTTCAATATATTTTTTTTGGTTAATTTTTTGCAATTTCAAATTTTATAGTTATTTTTTCTAAAAGTGTGGTACGTGCACGCATAAATGCTAGCCCCCCCCCCCTTCATAACCATTTGCATTATAAGCGCATAAAGACTACATTTCAGTTAATTCTGTAACTTAAAATTCAGAATCCGTACTGGAAATTATGAAAAAAATATTTTTACTTTTTATAAGCACGAAATGTTTTTCATCAGGTAAAGCAAAATTCACTATTCAGAAATTTTTATATCGATCCAGACTTTCTAAATAAAAAATAACGTCCAAAATGTCCTTTGATATGCAAAAGGGGTTACCATGTACACATGAAATTTAATGGTAAATTCTTAATGTTTTTTATCTTCAGTAAGCAGTTTGGACTTAAGTTTCCTTAAGTAGTTTCAATGTGAAGCTAGTTGAATTTAAATTAGGATCCGATTTCATTGAATTCTCAACTTTGAAATTTTCTGTTTCGAGTTAAATAATGGATATTATTTAAACATCAAAGACTTTCATTTCCATTGATATTTTTCAAGTTGTTTACTGGATATCACAATGCGCCTTTCAGTATTCTATAAGTATTTTACTAATTATTTATTGTAAAATTTCAATGTCACTTATTCCATTAAGAGCCCTTATTTTGAAATTCAGACAAAGTGTGATAGTCGTATTTTTTGATTTGCTTGATTTTTTATGTTGAAGTAGATCATATTTGATGAATAATCTGTAATTTTGAAGCCCGAAAAAAGTTCCTCTTTTCTATAAAAAATGTGAAAGTTAGAGGTTGTGAATGCCATTTTTCGTGAAAAGTGAAATGCTTGTATATTTATAACACTATATCTCTCGCAAGCAACAACATTCCAAAATTCTTTTGGTATAAACTGTTAGTATAACCATACCTGCTTATTAAACTAATTGTTTCCGTGGGGCATTGTTACTTTACATTGTTATGTGCCAAAAAATACAGTAAAAATGACGTTTTTGTCCGTTTTCCGCACTTACCCCAAACTTTTTCCTATAGAATATGAAAGTGTACTACTAGGAGAAGAAAAATAATAGAGTACTGTACCGAGATATTGTTTCTGTTAGCAGATATAACCTGTTATATTCTCAAAATTTTCAAAATCTGCAACACTTAAAGTAACGTTATTTCAAATGAGCGCCACAGTTAAATAAAACGAAATATGTCACGCAGTAGGTGAATATATGTACAAAAACATGGGAAGGAAAAAGAAGTGGGGCCTTGTGATATTTTTATTTATAAAAATGATAAAATTTTCGAATAAACAATGTCGATGATAACATTTCTTCCCTATGAGAAAATGAAAAATCCCATTTCTCGTTCCTGTTTCTGTATTTCCCATTTCTGTATTTTTTCCCTATGAGAAAGGGAAATATCCCTTTTTTCTTGTATCTTCTGAAAGAGAAATAAGATGTTTAATTTTTTCTTAGGGGAAAAGTGTGATAATGGACATTGCTTTTCTTTTAACTTTTGTAATTTTTTTACTTAAAAATATCAGGAGGTCCCACTTCTTTTTCTTTTCTATATTTATGTACATATATTCCCCTATTGCGTGATACATTTTTTTTCACTCAACTGTGTCGGTTTTTTGAAATAACTCTACTTTAAATGTTGAAGATTTTGAAAATTTTGAATATTTAACTGGTTATATCTACTAACAGCAACAATATATTCGTGCAGTGCTATATTATTTAGCTTGACCTAGCAGTGCACATTCAAATTCGATAAGAAAAAGGTCTGGGTAGTATTACTTAAATAAGATATTAAGTGCGGAAAATGGACAAAGACGTTATTTTGACTGTACTTTGTGGCAACATGACAATGTAAAATAATAATGTCCCATGGAAACAAATAAATTTTAATAAGTAAGTAGGGTTACACTAACAGTTTACGCCAAAAAAATTTTGGGATGTTGTTGCTTGCGATAGATGTGCTCCAAATATACCAGCATTTCACTTTTAATGAAAAATGGCATTCACAACCTTAAACTTTGACATTTTCTATAGAAAAGAGGAAATTTTTTCAGGGCTTCAAAATTGCAGATTATTTATTAAGTATAATTTACTTCAACATAAAAAAATAAGAAGGCAATTACAAAATACAACTATCAAAACATTATTTTTTTGTCTGAATTTCAAAATAATGGCTCTTAATTATAACTTAATGACTAAATATTTTACAATAAATATAAATTTTTGATAAGAATTCGTAATGAAACAATTTTTAAATTCTATAACTAAAATGTATGTTAATTTCTCAGATAAACATCTACACCGATAAATTTCAACCAAATAACTTCTACATTTAGCGTATATACAATAAATTCGAACTTGACTGCATAAACAATTTATTAAGCATCAACAAAACGAAAGGCGTTTCTTTTGAGATCTTTTAGTAAATTTTATTTCCTTATCTGAGAAAACATAATTCAATAAAATTCGCTCACCCTTTCACCTAGATAAAGAGATTCCTTCAGATGTAAATCATGTAACCAAGCTTTGATTTCATTTTCTGCTATTCCTTCTTTGAGGCTCTTCATTTTTCAAATTGGATTTACTACTATTCTAGCCTATTATTCTTCTTGGAAAGCAAAGATTCCATTTGCGATGCATTTATTCACGAACATTTGTAACAAGTTCAACATTTTATATATTTGGAACACAAAATAATTTATTTTTTACAGATTTTCTTCAACACTTTTGCACAGAATTAACGTAAATGCTTAAATATCTGTAAAAATTTAATTTACAAGTTTTCCGAATGGAGCATCAAAAATTTATATTGCATAGAGTTTTTTATCAGTCATATGATAGTCACAGGATTGGAATAATCACAGGATTGGTGTGGGATTCGAATTATTTAAGATAACCATACTTGAAAGAGGAGCGTCAACTTCCCAAATTTTTCCAAGTCAAATAAGTTTGTTTACAATGAGATAAATTATACAATAAAATTTATTTTATTTTTAATATTTATTTGGTTTAAGATATTTACCATCGAGTAGCATGATTTTTAAGAACGAACTGAACTAAAAAAGACAAAAATGTTGGGAAAATATTAAATTTTCCTACAATAGATTTTGTTTTTTTCTATTTGAAGAACTTCTATCATTACATAAAGCATAGTTTTTCATTAAATATTAGTCATATCCATACTCTAAATATATATTTTAGAAAATAACAATACGCAAAAGTTCATAACACTAATGGAGAAAGCATAAGCATCTATAATATACATTCATAAGAACTGATGCAGGTTACACAGACAACAATTGACTCATTATGTACTGTTCTATGTTTGACAGTTTCAGTATTCCAGAAATTTATGAAGTTCCCCATAAATAATATAATATTTTTAAGACGCGTTACTGTATCCATTTAAATCAGTTTTTATATAGCTATTTATAAATCAGTTATTTACAAAGCTCATTTTATGCACTTATTTTGGTAAACGAATTTTACTTGAGGCATAATCGTTGCAAGGATGTCAATTCACCTTTTCAAAAAATTTCATAGAACGTGTGAAAACTGACTAATTTCATTAAAGTGAAATTTTAAAACTTTATTGAAATGTAATAATTTAATAATTCTCAAAAAAAATTTAATATCCTCATTTTATTTCGCTAGTAAGTACCAGCGGTAAAAAGATTAAACGCGATCAATAAAAAAAAAAACATCCATTACTCTTCGGTTAAAAGTGACAAATTTCTTAAGTTATATAAGCTGATAACTGTGTGATGTGCTGGCTGTTACTTTGAAGACTATAGACTAACAAGGAAGGTCTCCATACGGGCATACTCAGAAAAATCTGAAAAAATTACAGAATGTTCTTCTCATATAGTTACATATGTTTATAAAAAAAATTTCGGCGGAAATTCCTTATAACGTCCGTAAAAAAATAATAAAAATTTCGTTTATTTGGCGATTTATCTCCGGTTGGCGAAAAAACGAAATTTTGAAAAATACGCTTTTACGCTTCGAATACTTTTTAAAGAAAAAACTTTCTATGTTCAATTTATTTAAATAAGTTTAGTTTAAGTAATTTTAGTTTTGCATTTTTACTCTACTTTAAGTGTAATTTTGTCATATACGTTTATATGTACTTATAACAAAATGAAATTAATATATTTTATCATTTAAAACACAATTTGAATTGATTAAAATTGTTCCAAATTGAAAAATACACTGTTAAAAATCTGCTGCATTTTGTTGCAACGCACTCCCTTGCTTGTATAGAAAACGGTTACTTGGCCGTGAAATGGAGCTTTCTCATTGGTTGGAATAGAGATATTATATACAAGCGGTGGAGTGCGTTGCAACAAAATGCAGCTGATTTTTACGGTCAATTCACCGTGCTATGGAGCATTCTCATTGGTCAGAAGAGAGATATTCTATAAAAGTAGTGGAATGACGTTGCAGTAAATGCTGCAGATTTTTAACGGTGAAGTCAATTAAAATCAATTTTCAGATTCGTTAGAATCGTCTGCTTTTGGCGAGGAAATGCACTGCTCGCCAAATCCCGCGTCGCTTTCAACTTTTCACGCCAATTATTCCAAACTATTTTATTTTTTTACATATCTAATAATGTAATTCCGCCGCTATTTTTCACTGATCCTTTATTACCTACATGAGTAGTTTAATTCGTATTTTTTTCAAAAAATTCTGAGTATGCCCCCAATGGAGACCTTCAATGTAAGCCTCGGCCAAACTTGATTCACTGTATAAGGAAAGGGGAGAATCGAGTTTGGCCGTGACTAGGCACAATACCGTTTGCAGATTTAAGTAAGATTTTGTAAGCTATGGCTGATATATATTGAGGTACGTCATCTAACAAAGTTGGCAAAGATGGTGAGTTCAAGCATTCTTTTTTGCTCAAACATTTATATTTATTCAAGATTTGTTTCCGTTGGCTAGGATAATGGTTTCAAACATTCTTTTTTACTCATTACAATTTATTCAAGCCCTTTTTTTACTGACAAAGGTGCACTGTAAAAATTGAAGACCCAAATTGGGTTGAAAGATTTCCGGGTATAGTAATGTTCCTGAAATGGTACAGTAAGGATTCCAAAATGGTAGAGTATTGTTCCCAAAATAGATAACTCAAAATGGTTCAAAACAGAGCAGATCTTTATTAACATTAAATTAATCAAAATTTCTGAGGTATAATGTATATACTATCTAAGATATTTTAAATGTTTTAATGTCATTAAAAATCAGACTTATTTAAAACGATTTTGTGCTACAAACTGAACTTTCCAAATTGGAACAATTCTGCACAATTGGAACAATTCAGTGTGGTGGTTTCAAGCATTTAACTGTATTCAAAGACATTTTTCGTTAGTAAAGATAGTGGTTTCAAGCATTATTTTTTGCTCAAGTATTTATTTTATTTAAGCCTTTTTTTCAGTTTTAAAAATCCAAATTTTCCCCATCCGCTCGGTGCAAATCGCATCTTCTTATCTTTAGTCATTTACTAATTATTAATTTTAAATTATTAATTTTCATTACTGACCCAACATTCGTAGTATAGGGTAAGTCTTGCAAGCGTTTTAAAAACTAAAAAAAAAAAAAATAAATAAATAAAATAAAAAATAAAAAAAAAATGTGGATTTATACGTTTCAGATACATAAGATTCCGAAAAATATATTTTTATAAAGAAAAAATTAGCGTCCGTCTCATTGTGTGTCTATCTGTGTGTTTGTAAACGCAGTATCACCCGAACAAATTGAGATATAGACTTCAAATTTTTTGCGTATTTAGTATGTAATAATGGATTTTTTTTTTTTAATATTAGTAACCTCAATTTTACGGAACTATTTTTTTTCAAACTCTCGAAATATTCGTTCTGATGAAAGGTACATAAATATTTGCGTAAAAGACAATAAAATAACATAAATTTACATAAAAAACGAAGTGTATCGAATAATTAGTCACTGAGGTATTTGTAATCCTATTTTCCACACTCTTCGATTTTTCATGGCCCTGTATTTCATTGCAATTTTAATTCAAAGATATATTTAAATTGGATATGAGACGCTTAATCCGACGCTGCAAACTGTTAGTTAATATGATAATTAATTTTGGACATATGAGGGTGTTTCTTTTTCGGAATTAGGTACTACTTAGAGTAGTTTGGTAATTTGTTCGTCGGCAATTCATTAATAGAATATTACTACGTATTAAAAATTTTTAAATGTACGTTTAATTTATTTTCGAAATGGATGCATTTTATAACTAGTTTACATATGTTTTATTTTCATGTTTTATATTATGCATATCCATGATTAGCAAGTATTACCGTAGCTCTCAACGACTAGTTTTTATATCACCCAGCAGTGTAGAAATTACCATCATAAATAAAAGAAACATAATTAGTTTTAATGTAAAGAAACGTTCTTATTCCATTCATTAATTTATAACTTTCTTAAAATAATTCATAAAATTCTTCATATATAACATTAGACTTTTTCTAGTTATAAATTACCAGAGGCAAAAGTAGGCACTTTTAATTCACTTACATTGAATCGTGGTTAATGATGATTAATTATGCAATGTCGCACTTAATGCAATTTTCCTAAAATTTCTTATTGCACAGAGGTTTCGTATTTCGCAATTAAATTACTCAATTTCTCCATAAATTTAGACAAATCATTTCTCATCAAAATACTTCATACATGTATGCCTTTGTTATGTCAAAATAATATTTATGCTCCAGGTTATAAGAAAGAGTTAAAAACCGAATATTTCAAAAGGACACAGCTTAAAAATTCTTTCGACTTCCTTATTTCCTGACGATGTAAAATTCATTCAAATACATGTATTTAACAAGTTGGAAATTTCACGTGAACGTAGCAAATGAGGTGCGTTCGTACGATAACGAAGTTTTAAAAATATTCAGATCTTGCTGATCTAGTAGAGGGTACTTCGGATACAGTATAGTAGTCGAAATCTTTGTGTTTCTGTAAATATGCAGAAAATAACTTTTATTACACCTCAAAAACGTATATCTTATTCATGAAATGCGAAATAGTAAAATAGCACGTTTTAATATAATTAAAACACGCCCCAAACAATGTTTCCCCGTATAGCATTATGTAGTGGAATACTTTTGTGTGGCCCTGTAATTTAATAATAAAATTTTTTTGCATCACAGATTGTACAGAATGCATATTTTAGTATATATTTCATAGATTCATGCCAATTCTATTATGTTCGAATGAGTGTAACATCATAAAAATGCATTTGAAACTTTTTCTATATTGACCGTAATGTAATGAAATACCTTTGATTGTCCCTGTAAATGATCTATGCATCCGACTTTCATAGCATTTGAAATGACTCGATATAATTACGTAATAATTATATGTTTTAAATTTCAAACGATTAAAATGCATTTGAATTTTTTCCCCTTTGACCGTAATGTAACGGAATCCTTTTGATTGTCCCTGTAATTGATCTATGCATCCGATTTTCATAACATTTGAAATGACGCGACAAAATTATGTTATAATTATGTATTTTAAATTTCAAACGATTCGGTTGGGTAGTTTTTGCGTTGTTATATGCGGACGGACAGACAGACAGACGGACGGACTGAGCGACCACAATAGGTGCTACATTTACATAATTAAGAACGCACCTAAAAATGACATCAATAGCTAACGATTTAAAAAATATTTAATTAGAAATTCAATAGTGACATTTTCCTATACTATCACAATTTATAATATGTTAGATGTTTTTTTTTCAAATGAAATGAAAATGTTATTTAGAATTAACATCCAGAAATAGACTTTGTAATTGTAGATTATTTAAAAAAGTCGGATTAATCCTTTTAGTATTGATACAGTAAACGGCTCACAGTAGCGTATTTGAAGCAAAATTCAAAACAAAATTTCTTTTCGTGTTTATTTTTCAATTAAAATTATTGCTATTAACTTAGTAGTATTAGTAAAGACACTTGATTAATATTATACATATACAAAAGTATGCATTTATTTAAAAAGATTAATAAATATAAAATATTTAGTTTACTTATTTTTTCTCCGTTTATAAGAGGAAAGTAATTGCTGATAGAGTTGTTTTATTGGTGTAATTTATTTTATTATATGCAAACTTTTAATTATTTATCTAGTAAACCAATATATCAATATATACGTTATTCGCATTTAATTTTTAGCAAAGATGAATTGTAATATAGAAATATTGATTTTTTTTTTGTGTTACTAATAGATTACTAAAACAATTTATGCATAAAATGGCGACTATGTGCTTGGATTTTTTTCTTAAATTGGTCTTTCAAATGATAACGGTTCAAGGGCGGATCTGCAGAGTCCTCAAGGGGGTGGGGGGAGGCGATTTCAAAAACTTTGGAGACTCGAATCTGATCGCGAGTCGAGGCTAATTTTTTCTCTGCGGGTCGGGTTGACTTCTATTTTTACTGGAAGGGGTTTGGGTCCGGTTGACTTCTATTTTTACTGTGGGTCGGGTTTGGGTCGGGATGACTTCTATTTTTACTGCAGATCTGCTTTGGGTCCGGTTGACTTCCATTTTTTGCTACTATTTGGGTTAACTAATATTTTTTGGGGGGATTGCATTTGGGTCCGTTTGACTTCTATTTTTTATTGCGGGTGAGGTTAACTTCTATTTTTTTTTGCTGCGTGTCGGGTTTGAGACGGGTTGTCTACTAGATTAGGCTACTGGTTGGTCCACGTCAGGTCCGACCTGAAAATAAAAACAGCGTGACTCGATCCAGCTCTGCAAAAAAATTTAGATCCGACCCGCCCCGGTTCTGAAAGTGTAGAGACCTAAACCGGTCCCAGTCTAGTAAATTAAATTTGGCGCGACCCTACCAGAATCGCGCCAGTCTCGAGTTTTAGCCCCATCATCATTTTCGTGCGGGAATTAAATGTAATTTTGCAGACCCTTTATTGGGCTCAAAGGGGGGGGGGCGATCTCCCCCCCCCTAGATCCGCCACTGATAAACTGCATAACATTATTACATAAAACTCCTTATGTAATAAATATCTAGATCTTTCAATATCGTTTAATAAATTAATTAAAAAACATACTCTGCTAAAACGAAAAGACAACTATATAAAAGCAAATTCATTGTTGCGTTTGTTTTGATTGGCGGCATTAGATCGTTGCCGGAAATTCTGTAGACATAAATCTGTAATTATCACAAATTTTCTTTTGAAGCTTGAAACTGCAATGAAATATTAAAATAAATAAACATGATTTCAGCTCCCCATCATTTTGATCAAAATAACATGACTTGAAAAGGAATAAGTACGCAATTTTAAGCGGAAAAAAGTTGTTTCAATCTTTTCTACACATGAATATACAAAAATTTTCCGCTTAAAAGAAAATTAGCCCAAGCCCGAAGATTAGAATAAAAATAAAGCCAAAGTCCGTGTCGGGTCGGGGCTCAGTCTTTTGGATTCGGGTTGAGTCCGTCCCATCTTTAGTGTTTACCTATAGGAAGAAAGAACTCCACGCCAGACCCGACCTGAAAAAGAAACAGCGTGGCTCAGTACACCTTTGCCAGAAAAAAAAAGACTCGATCCGTTCCGGTTCTGAAAGTGTGAAGACCTGGCTCAGTCCCAGCATAATAAAATTGGCGCTGCTCGACCCGGGTCGCGCCAGTCTCGAATTTAGATCTAACCACTTTTCCGTGCGTGCATCTATTGTCATTTTGCCTACCCTTTATTGGGATCAAGGGGGGGGGCGATCGCCCCATCGCCCCCCCTTAGATCCGCCATTGTAACAATTACCACTATACTTCAAAAATCGTCGAACAAATCACAGCACGTATCTAAAAAGAGACATAGACCGAAGCGCCAGTTAGTCAGTTTAAAAAATGTGCTTTTAACAAACGCGGAACAAATTTCCATCTTTGCATTTTTAGCCAAGTTTTCGGCACTCCACTGTGTAACTATAGCTAAAAAAAAGAAAGGAAAAAATCCATTTCTTGTGTAAATAAATGAAAATCTGTAATGTTATACTCCATAAAAATATATTTTTTAAATAAAACTTTAATCAATGCAAAAAATATGTTTGCGAATTTCTTTTTTCTTCCAAAATTTAAAGTAAAATTTGTGTTTTGAAAATAATTAAATATATACATATATACAAGTTTTCCAAATGACTGTCCTTTTCAATAAAAGTGTGTTCTAAGAAAAATCATCGGTGTATGGTTAAACGAAACTATCTATCAGGACTTGCGCGGTGGTAAAAGATAAAGGTCATATTCGAATTCATCGCTCCCAAATTCATAAGAATCAATTATCAAAATTTAATAAACCTAGCATAACCCAAATTTAGCAGCTAATGAAATAAAATGCATCAACCAAAACTAATAATCACACATTTTTAGTTTTAAAAAAAATGATCCCCAAACAGACTGAGCGAAGTCGCTTTTTTGTCACTTGCTATATCTAAATAAAATTTTCTCTTTACATTTCTCCGGCAAAACCGCTTTGTTATGAGATTTTCCATGCAATTGTTTTCGAAATCTGCAACAAATTAATTTTAAATTAGCTTTTGTCAAAAAAAGTTACAGCTTCCTGGCCTGGAGAAAAACAGTAAAGAATAATAAATTTAAATGTAATAATACGAACAACTAACATTAGTAATTAGAAGATTTTTATTTAGTATTATACAATGTCCAATCCCTTTAGTTTGTAATCGATAGCATGTAATTACACTACAATTAAATTTAATCTCTTTTGAAAATGATTAAATGTCGCACTAAAATGCATAATATATCATTAAAAATTAGTTTATTTTAAAAAAAAAACCCATTTTTTAAAGTTACATCATTAAATGCATTTATAATCTTTAGCGTTTCGTTTTAAAAATAAATGGCTAAAAAAAATAAGAGTTAGATTTTTGAAAAAATAAATTACCTTAACCCTTTCAAGGGCAGAAGATTTCTGTTCCTAAAATGATGAAATAATTGACTGACACCAGAATAGTAAAACGAATTTCTTAGAAAATATAAATCCGCTATTTTGTACTTTCATTACAAAAGGAAAATTTTACTAAAATATTCTTGGTGTCATTTGCCACTTTTTTAATTAAAATTAAGTGGCTAGACCCTCTAGCCACCGCCCTTGAAAGGGTTAAGCAAAATCTGTATGTAACATGATTTATAAATTTTTTAGATTATTTTCATAAAGTATGGAAAAATGACAGCTTTTTTGAGAGACGTATGAATTTTGAAATTCATATTTTATTAAGAGTGTGTTCAAGTATAAGTAAAGAGTTATTACTAGTCCTCATATTAGATATCGATAACAACATGAATTCCCATAACAATACGAAAAAATATGATGGATGAACGAAATTAAGGATCGTGAAAATTTATAATTTATTACTTTATTTCAGACAAAATTGTCAATATTATTTCTATAGAGCATAAAAGCAATTTATTATTAATTTATAAAACGAAAAAAAAGAAAGAATTTAGAAATTTATCTATGTGCACAATTTTAAGTATATTTCATATCTCCTTAATATTTGGTGTTTGCGTTATAAAAAAAAATGGCAGCTATTGTAAGTTGATTTTGAATAAAGTATTTATTTTTAAACTTCGTTTCTTTTTAAATACTACTGGTTTATCATGCCATTCTTTGCCAGATCTTTAGCAATCTAAAAGATACATTTATTTGTAAATATGCCTGTGTCAACATTATAATCCAGCCATTAATCACATGTTGTGAGAGTTTCTCTGAACGTCATACGTTTTAACAAATAGAACATTCTCTTATTTTTATGAGACAACTACTTTTAAAGAAGTATGGGAAAGGAGGTAAAACTGATTAGTCACGCAAAACTGGGAGTCCAGTAAGTTCTGCCACCTGCAGCCTGAGACACGAAGAAAGTTCATCTCAATAGTTCATTTCAAGCATTGGGGTGTTGGTTACATTCAAAAATGAACTTTTTAGCATTTTAAACATATTTTTTTGTAAAAGTGATACACTTTATGTTTTGTAAGGTCTCTCGGTACGTGCCCCACTAGTGGCCGAGAGGTTCGGACCTCTCAACTGGCAGACGGCAAGTGCTGGGTTCGAACCCAATCGCGGCTGTCGGCCTAACCGTTCGGATTTTTCGTGGTTTTCTTCGAACCTTGCGTAAATACGGGTTAGGTTCCCTTAGAAAGACCCCCACGAAGGGCACTTCCCCCCCGGTCCTATATCCCTAGCGTAGATAATCGGACGTCAAAAATCAACCAACCAACTCTCGGTACGTAGTTTCTACTTTGCTGTATTTTTAAAGCAAATGATAAAATGTTTGATAATATTAATTATTTAACTTTTCCTGCTTTTGAGACGCCTTTAAATTGCTCTTATTTTAATTAAGGCCATATTTATTAAGAAAATTTCTGTGGGGAAACCGGGTACGCAGCGGAGATTAAAGCCGGATGGTACCCGAATTTATTCAACCGCAACCATAAATTTGTACCTCCATTCCTAAAAACAGTGGAACTTCCTTCCGAATTTTCAAGTATGTGTCAGGCCTTCAACAAAAGAAAAAGAAAATGAGTCAAGATAGAGATATTATATAAGTTCTAACTTCAGTCATCTACAAATTCGAGTTGCTTAGTAAAATTACTCAGCCTTCCATAGTAATAAGAAAAAATAACCTGAAAAAAAAAAAAAAGAGGATGATTACAAAAGTCAGAAGGGCACGAAAATGAAGTGGATTTCATCTTCCGAGATGGGAGGGAAAAAATTACTTCTTAAGACCAACTATGATGCAAAAAATGACGGTTAATATATTTATTGCAGAATACTTGTGTATGCTGTGCTAAAGACATGGATGGTAAATTTGCGAAATTTGCAAGGGGTTTGCTTACGATTGCCTGTAGCTGATTTAGTAATGATGGCAAAGATGGTTTTGTTTACGATTTGTGCAAGATTTTCCTCTCACAAATAAAAACGAAGTAACATAGTTTCAAAATTTAATAATTTACTTGAAATAATTAATTTTGAATATTGGCTGAATTATAGATGAAAAATATTGTTTGGGTATTTTTTGTGCTTTTTTTTCTAGGTGTCCGGTTTTATACATTCCAATCTCGAATCTGACGGTCTTGGGGTTTTCAGCTTACCTCAATTTTGTGAATAAAAAAATTAAATTTTATCGAATTTTTTCAGTAGGCCTAGTTTTTAAGATTAGAACTATACATCTATTTGCTACATTTTGAGTAAAAGGTTGTGATTATTCATCAACATATACTTGGTACCCAATTTTATCTCCCACCTTTCCCCTCTACCAATTCCTTTTTTTTTTTTTTTTTTTTTTTTTTTTTTTGTTACAGAAGCAGTTTATAGTTCACATATTATTTATAATGAAAATCACAAAAGCGGTACCTTAATTTTCTGAATAATGTCGTTTAGCAAAGCATGAATGTAGTTTATAGAATAACAATGCTTTACATGGTAAAAATTGTAAAAAATTTGTCTTTTTAGTGGTAACATCGATTTTTGATATCCTATTTAAGTTTCTTAAATTAAAGGGTTAGGTAAAAAAGCACAGTTTACAAAATTTCTTATTTAACTTTCATAAGGGTTATTAAAAATATGTAAGGGATATTAATAAAAGTTTCGGAAAAAGAATTTTAAATGTAACACGAAAAGTTCCTGAATCACTCGAGTAAAATTCTTTATAAAGGATGTACAAGATAAACTAGAAAAAAATTTCATACCACAAAAGTTATTTAAAAAAATATATTTAACATAAATTTATTAGTACTTTTTTTTATCACATTTCTTACGTAGGATGTAGTAGTCGAAAATACAGTACTTTTACCGGGTAAGTCTCCATCAACTTGAACCGCGAGTTCAGCGCTTAACTCTCCGTTGAATGTAAATTCTAATTCACCGTCAACTCAACCTGTCGATTTCTGAGGAGAAACCGAAACAAAAGTTGAGTTACTCAACTTTGATATGGAACAGAGGTTATTCGACCGCGCATGCTCAATCCAAGCAAAGATGGCGGCTGTTTTGAATTGAACATTGGTGGATTTTTTTCACAGAGATCTATTTGTAACTCACTAGGTAAACGAAATGTTAATTATAAAAGATGTTATAAAAGAATGAGTTGCTTTAAATTTTTGAGGTTTTTTTTTACCTCTATTAACGAAAATTATATTGATTTGTGATGAGTCTCTAGGCTTTGAAGGTTTGTCTAGCATTTTTTATATCAGGTAGCGCCATCTGTTGAATATGAATAGAAAGAAAGTTTTGATATGAAAAATTTTGGTTAATAATTTAGATTTTTTTTAATAATAATAATAAAGAAAAGCAGTTTTTTCTTATATTTCAGTTTCTGCTTTTTTATGTTTGTTTAAAGCATGCAATCGCAAAAACAGGAATTTTGTGACGACAAAATAAAAAGACGTTAAACTGTAATACAGTAATAATTAATTTTCTTTCTTGCTCTAAATAATTACTTTTGTTTAGAAAAAAGCATTTTTCTTGAAATTTTTCCCATTTAAAAATTTGCACATCAATTACATTAGTTAAATTAATTAATACATCAGATTTACGTTAGAAAAAATATATGAAAAAATAGATGCATTTTCAATATTTTAATTTTCGTTGAAAAATAAATAAACTAGCTCGTTAGTTTCTTTTATCCTAACTACTATTGCTAGCCTGGTTAGAAAATCGGTTATTAAATTTAATTATTAAAGAAAAAATATAATTTTTTTAAATCAAGTAACTTTTATGAAAAAATGATACTGTAACGCAAAATCTTTTAAAAAATAAAAATCTTATAACTGTATTGGTATTTCTAATATTTGAATCTAATTTTGTGAACAAACAAAACTACCAAATCACAACTTAATTCGAAATTTATCGATCTAAAAATTAAACACAAGTATGTATTTGAAATCTTGGTTTTGCTTTGCAATTAAAAATTGGTGGTACGCGAGGATCGAACTCATGAACGCGATAAGTATGTCATGTGATAACTTTAGCCAATCAGATACATCATGACCATCACATTTCAACCTGAAGTTCACTAACCCAAGGTCGACTAATCTCGGCTGTAAAGTTAGCGATGAATTTCAAAGATTAACAGGCGGTTAGAATTGTTAACCTGAGGTTTCTCAACTGTGAGTTGATTCGCGAGTTGAAGGTTGATCGAGACTTGCCCGGTTAGACTTTCGAAAAGTAAAATTGCGCTATATTAACACATTTGCTGCCGCTTACTTGAAGATGTGATGATAGTTAATGCCGCACTGTAGAAGTGAGTTTTTCCCAGAAGCCGATTAACATTTATAACAAAGAATCAGTGAAAGATTTTCTCGCGCCAGCGCGTGACTGGCTATTGGACATCACCCCACATCACGCGCTGGCGCGTAAATGGCCCCTTAACGTTGGCGCCTTACCACGCGATGGCACGTGAGCGGCAGAGAAAAATTCACACACAGTAAAAAAAAGAGAGATTGGAATATTAAATTCGCACACCTATGTTTTACAATTCCCATTATATCTAAGTAAAAATCGATGCACACCACAATTCATAATTTTTTAATATGAATTTATTAAAAAATTGTCTTATTGAAGAGAGGGCCAACTTTAAAAATCACAGGTTTTGTTTATTTTTATTTATTTTGAATGTATGAGGCCACTTAGCTACATGTTCATCGGGATTTTTACAATGCTCCCTAGTTCTCGAGAAACAGAGGGAGGGGGGGGGGATAATATTATAATATAACATAAGTACTTACTTTGTAACGTAAGATTACGCTGGCATAGCTCATTCGGTTGACGTTAGCTTATTGATCCCCGGATCACGGATTCAATCTCGATTCAGAATCTCGAGCTCATACCTCTGAATAGCTATATCTGAAATTTCATTTCGATCAGTTGAGCGGACTGGCCGCTAGAGCTGCGTATATCGGCAAAGTTTTTTTTATAACCACCCTGATTTTTTTTTAAGAATTTTCATTAAATCAAAAAAGATCAAATTTTGGCGATGTGCTCAAGTAAAATATTTAAAGCTATATTAAAATCCTTTCAATAATTGTTGATAAAATTGCGAACATACGTACATCGTACATATGTAACAGTCGAAAACACAAGCTCATTTTTAAGGCGCTTAGTAAGTATTAAAAAGCATTCAGTGAGTCAAATCGCTGTATTAATACCAGTAACCATTACTCTTTAATTATCCGTGAATCCATTGAAATTTTGTTTAAGAGTGATACTGTTTATAATGACGTCATTTCTTATAATATTCCCGCACTTTGGTATAATAGCCTTGGTTTTTCTCGGAAACTTGGTGTTTCTTGGAAAAACAAATAGAAAAATCTACAAAACATCAAAAGAGATTCACAATATCCGCAATGACTATGGGTAATTCCAGTTTCTCAATGACTAACAATCTATAAGAAAATGTAATAAAAAATGTTGTATTTGTTGGTTAAATTTGTGCATTTAATGATAAATACTAAGCATAAAAATTGGATTAAAAGTTACATGCATTAACTTAATTTAGCTTTTCAAAAACTAGGCATGTGTTAAAAGTTCAGTCTTCTGGTTTTTAAAGATATGACTTGCATATGGCAAAATTTTCTATACCTCCGTAATTCAGAACTTATCAAGAGTGATTCAGTTTCTAATAATTTCAAAAATGTAAGCCATTCGTTTTTGAAAAACTTAAAAATCGGTTACTGTTCGAAAGTTCGGACATTTAAAATATCGCGAATTTTGACAAATGGTAGCCGAGAAAAATCAATTTCTTAAAACGTTAGCAGAAAAATTCGACAATTTCGTAAACGTATTGCGAAAAGAACACAAATATCTTCAAAAGATCGCGAAAAAATGTACACATTTTGCCAAAGGACTGAAAAATATACAAATTTCTTCAAAGAATCGCGCTAAAACATGAGTTTTACCAAAGGATCGCGAAAAATGCAAATTTCGTCAAAGGATTGCGCATAAAAGCTAATTTCGTAAAGAGAATGTGAAAAAAAGCAAGTTTTCTCAAGAATATAAAATTCGTCAAATGATCGCGAAAAAATACAAAATTCGTCAATAGATCGTGGAAAAAACGCAAATTTCGACAAAGGATCGTGAAAGAAATGCAAATTTCATCAAACTATCACGGAAACAATCGCAAATTTTATCAAAAATTGCCAACAAATGTAAAATTTTACCAAAGTATTGTGGAAGAAATACAAATTTTTCAAGAGATCGTTAACAAAAAACGCAAATTTCGTCAAAGTATCGCAAAAAGGACACACATTTTGCCAAACGTTTACGTCACACAAAACGCTAATTTCATCAAATGAGCACGAAAAAAAAACGCATAATTATAGCGTTGTGAGGAGATATCTCCCCCTTCCTCCTTCTGCTGTAACCTTTTTGACCTTAATGACAGGAACTTATTTTTTACTCAGAATTTATGTATGTCTATAACATATTGTAACAGCATATTGTTAACATATTCTAAAATTTTGAGAAATTTTTCATATGGATCGGGAGAAATGTTGTAAGTAAAAGATTTTCTGCACCCCTAGTCCTTTGTACTCCAATCTCCCCTCGATCAGAACAGTATAAGAGGCAATCAATAACTTTTAATTAGTTTGGCCAATTATCAACATGAGATGTATATGGATCCTTAAGTCAGGAGAAGAGTGCTCTCCTGGTGGTCTTTCTAAGGAAGCCTAACCTGTATTTCAGCATGGAAAAAACAAAATTCGAAGTTAACCACGGAAAACACGAAACAATAACGGCTGATGGGCTTAATTTGATTCGAACCCAGCACCTCCCATCTACTAGTTTTGAGAGCAGAACTTCTTGACTACTGGTGGGGCTAACTTTCAGTTAGTGATTACTTTATATACTTCATTGTAATGAAATGTAATATTACAACGTAAAACAGGTTTTCAAAGACCACACTTTGCAAAATACATGCACCATATTTTCGCGTGTAATGCAGATTTTCCAATTTTTAACTAAGACATGAAAAATGATATCTTTCAACGTTTTTCCATTAAATACTCGAGAGATATCATTTTCCGTTTTTTGTATGTTACTTCTAATATTTCGAATTCATATGCATCATTAAATTCCCATCATCTTTCTTATTATAATGAGGAATGCAATTTATCAAAAGGAACTATGTAATATACTCATTTTAGAAAAAACTTCATCGTATATTTTCTTTGTGTAATCTTTTTAGCACTAATTATATTCATATTCTTACATTTTTCTTTTTCTTAAGACAGCATCTTAAAATAAATCTCAATCATATAAAAGAAAAATTTTAATTTTTTACAGTGAAATCTCTTTTATTTTGAAACGATAATTCTCAAACAAATGTAGAAATAAACTAGTTTATTAACAGACGAGATATTCTTTTCAGCACTTGTTATCTACAAAAGAAAGACATAATTAATTATCATCTTAATAGAATCAAGTTAAATTTTATTTTCAATTTCTTTTTTAAAAATACAATTCTCCGAGTGTTTAACTTGATTTATTTTAAATATGAATTAAATTGTGCTTAAAATTTTATTTTTAAAGCAACACTTTTTTTTGATCAAATGTAAAGTTGAAAAATTTGACAATTTGAAAATAAATGAAAATTAAATAAAACTATTGAATAAAAGCAAATAAATAGAAAAATTGCCTTAATGCTTGTTACTTACCCATTATACGATACATAGGGTGAAATATCAATCTTGCAATCGTTTTGAAAATGGAAAAAAAAAAATTACGGATTTGCACGTTTCAGTCACTGGATATTCCGAAAAACATATTGTTAGAAGAAATCAAATTGCCGTCCATCTGCTTGTGTGTGTGTCTGTTTCTCCTTATGTTTGTTTGTCTGTCTGTGTGTCTGTAAACGCTTTATTTCCCGAACAAGTGTAGTTAGAGACTTGAAATTTGGCGTGTTTTTAATATGGAATAATGGAAAGAAGCCTAATGAATATCAGTAACCTCGATTATCCGGAGCTGTTTGTTTCGGACTCTCGAAATATTCATTCTGATGAAAGTTATATAAAAAATTTCGAAATGTTTATTGTAAGGAGTAAATGTAAAAGATAATAAGAAAACACAAATTTTACATATAAAATGAAGTTAATCCGATAATTAGTTGCTGAGATATTTTTATTCACATTTTCCACACTCTTCGATTTTTTGACTTTGTATTTCGTTGAAAGTTCTATTCAAATATATATTTTAATTGGAAATTAGACGCTTAATCCGACGCAGTAAACTGTTAGTTAAAATCATTATTATTACTGGAGTTATAAGGATGTTTTTTTAAATTCAATTCGGTACTTTTAATTACTCTGTCGACCAAAAAAAAAACATCACTAAACTATAAGATTAAATGTCAATAATGGCTTATCGTACATGTCACATTCAATTGACATTAAACGCGTTACACCTGTTTGTTACGTCATCAAGTGATATATAACCCGTCAGTAGTCGCGTGTCGGTCTTTTCGCCGCCCGTATAACTTATCTTCTCCTAACTTATATCACATTACAAATACAACGGAGATCTACCACGTAGCTGACTTTGAAGCTTTTTAGACCACCTTGTTGAAGTAACAGGACACCTCTGCTTTTCTTTCAGGTACATTTTTAGAAACAAAGTTGAAATTGGCGAAAAAGTCTACGTAAAAATCACTAATGTCAGTTCATTTTTACTTTTTCCAACTACGGCAGATGTCATGAATAAAATGCATAATTTAAGAAAACTGCGAATTTATATCTTCGTTGTAATGTTATTTTCGTATATTAGGTGAAAAATATTTTTTCTTTTATATTTTTGGTATGCGGGGGGCCAGCGGCGAAAAGACCGAGCGTGACTAATGACGTAGTGAAAAAAGTCACGACTACTCGCGGGTTAATTCACTTTTTTATGAATCTTTTACTTTTTTTTTACTAGAAATTATGCCGATTTAAATAATTTACGAGTAGTTTGGCGATTTATATAATTTGTCGAAATGGATCAACGGGATATTCAATTAATACACGCTATTTAGTAATGTAGCATGACTATGTATTAAAAATATTTAAATATACTTTTAAATCAGTTTTATTTTGGAATTATGATGCATTTTATGAATAGTTTGCACGTAGTTTTTTTAATATTTTATATTATGCAAATCCACGATGGGTAAGTATTACGGTGGCTCCCAACGTCTCGTTTTATTTTCGTGCAGAGTTCCTTAGAATGAAATACATTATTATTATTATTATTATTATTATTATTATTATTATACTTTATACCTTTTTTCGCTGGTGCAACTGAAGAAAATCTCTAGATTAAGAAAATTTTTGTTAAAAAAAAAAAAAAAAAAAAAAAAAAAAAAAAAATCACACAAAAAAAAAAAAAAAAAAAAAATTACAAAAAAAAAATCACATTTATTGCTAACATGACAGTCTACTGCAATCTTAAAGATAATCACGTTTTTTTTTTCTCTTTCTTTTATCATTTTAAAATCAGCGCTTGTAAGTATTGAGAGAGGTCTTTCCTTTGTACACTTTCCTTTGTACTTTCTTTAAGTTAACGCAACTTAATTTTTTTATCTAAAGATGGGCTTTCATAAACAATATTTACCTCTCTTTCTGCTATAATAGAAAACCTTATGGACACTTTTTTATTTTTTTGAAAATAAAGAATTTTAATGTTTTATAAATTAAGAAGTAAATTCATAACTTACTTTAATACTTTTTTAGGTTAATCCGTCACACGTGATAAATCACTAACATACTTTATGGTTGCAAATGTCCACGATACCACTAATTTCATTATACGCCAAACTAAGGATCAATTGGCTATAAAATTACAAAAAAGAACTATTTTAAACACTATATTATGAAAAATATAAATAAGAAACAGAACAAAAATATAATAAAAATTTAAATACATTTTATAGGGTTCAAAAGTTTATACTAATTAAATTATAAATTCAGAAATTTGTTTATGAATGCTAAATGATAGTTTGAATATTGAGCCAACTTTGACTTAAAAACTTTCATTTTCTGACAAAAGTTTTAAAAAAAATCACTAAATTTTCAATAATTAGTTTCAGCGGACAAGTTAAATTAATTTTTTTTTTTTTTTTTTTTTGAAAAAAACATAAAATTTTGTCATGAAATTGGGCGTCATTTTCAAAATAAACATTGAACATTTATGAAAAGATATATAAAATACACATAATGTTATAAAAAAAAATGTAAATAAGAAATAAAAAGTATAGTATAATCTTAAATACGTTTTAATCAATTAACGCATTTTTAGTAATTAAATTGTGATTGTGCGTTGAGAAATAAATGTGGACATCCTAAATAATAGTTCGAATAATACTTCTTTCGCCTGTTTCTATAAATCATCTAGTCGTCTGTGATAATTTCAAAACTTTCTTCTATCTCATCCATGTTAATGTTCCAAAATTCACTAATACAGTGCCAAAATTAAATGGCAATCTATGTCCATCATGGGAATTCTAATGATCTGAAATTCTGTACATTACCTCTTGAGATATGACTATCGCTAAAATAATATAAATCAAGCAAAATGCAACTTGCGCCATTTGTTGGATGATTTACGTGGAAACCTAATTTGGAACAATTAATGTCAATATCTAACTGACTGAATATAAAGTTTGATGAAAGTCCTTGCATTAGTCCTTGAGCAAGTCCTTCTTTGTGAAAATTGTGAATAATGCAGCATAGATGAGTCACCTGTTCAGCGATATACACCGTAATGTAAATAATACCAAGTCATATTAAGGAATAAGTGAATATGATGTTTGATGAAAATCCGTGCATATTATTTCTAGAGATATAGTTATTGCAGAATTCACCAAAGCTGAGCATAGCAGCGCCATCTATTGAGCGACTTGCACCATAAGACAACACTTCTATTTAAAAGTAAATCGCGTTTTTTTTTTCTTTTTTTGTTGCTGTTCTTTGAATTTAAATATATTTTTTTTCTTTTAAGCTAAAAATCATAACGAAACTTGTGGTCAAATTTACATTTTAATGGAAGTAATAAATAAAAATTACAAAGAGTAACCATTCGCCTGTCAAAATAAAAATATACTGAAATTAAAATTTGTCATTAATGGAAAGGTAATTAATCTGCAAGTACGCAGACTCTTTTATTGTTGTCAAAATCTTTGGGTTATTATTTAAATGTATTAACAAATCTGATTTATTTTAAAATATAATATTCTAAATCTGATTAAATGGTTTTTAGCGAAAATGTTTTATGAAATTTACTAAATGTCATTTAATTTTTTTGAATGTTGATTACTTTCTAATGAGTTTTAAAATTCATAGAGGAAAAGGAAGCCAAATGTATCATTATGCTTATCATATACTTATATAATAAATATTTATGTATTAAGTTTTTTCCAATAAATGAAATTAAAATGAGAGCCTTTTGCGAACAATACTTTGTTTATGCGTTCATTAAGTTTGCGATTTCACTGAAAATAAGGATTATTTAAAGTAATATAATTCTGTTCATTTGCTGTGTTTTTAGACATCGAACAATGATAAGTAAATGGTTTACATTGATATTTACAATTGAAATTTATTATATAATGTTGAAAGAGGGTTAAATCAAAATAATAATAAATAAGTTTCAACGTAAAATGTATATCGAATTTAATATTCAATTAGTATTCATAATTTGTGTTATTAAAACAAATAAATAAAAATTAAATTTCTTAAAATTCATCCGAATTTTAAGAAATTTAATTTTTATTTATTTAAATTTTTATTTTTTTTTAAGAATTAAAAAAATTAAATAACACAAATAGAAAAAGAGGATAAATGTATTTTAAATAATTTCTATAAAATAAATGTTTTCTCATTTTTTCACATTTTCTTGAATTTCACTCATAAATATCTCAATATTGTTTTAGTTTTTTTACTCTAGCTTTGCACAAAAATATATGAGATATTTTGAATATTGTCCAGCCATTCAGATATATTTAGAGATCTCTATAATAACGACTAAAAATGTCGTCTAGGTATTTATGCAAAAAATAACTTATTGAAAACATGAATTTATTTGAAGAATATTTTAGATCGTAAAATGAATCGTAAAATGTCATTGATATAAAATAGTTTAGAGGTAGTGGATTGATTAAAATAGTGCAAAAATAAAACATTTCGATTTTTCTTTCTGAAGTAATATTTATCTTTCAGTACAATATTATTTATTGATCAAAAAATTAAAATGAGGTTTCAATCGTTTTTTATAAATATTTTTAAAAAGTATTTATGAAATTTTTGTTTTGTAATTTCAAAAAATCCATTCCAATATATGGTTTTACATCATTCTGTAAAACATTTCCATTTATCATCATACATGACACGCTAATGAAACAGAAAATATATAGCACTGACATTATATAATATTAACATAGTACATAACATAATACATAATACATGTAAGTCATCTTTACCTAGAATGAAAAAAAAACTGTCAAATTTATTTTCTCTAAAAAATATCCAGCAAATTAAAATCTGCCTTTAATAGATATGCAGTCAAATTTTAATGGAAAAAAATACTTCATATAAAAATGTGTAACATTTTTTTTTAATCTCAAATGATTTTTTTTAAGTTAATTCGGGTTTTTTCAGTTTAAATCTCAAATAAAGCATTAATCGATAATGATTTATATAAAAACGTTTATCCATCCGATCGAAAAGATATTTTAGAAATAAAAAATCCTTTAAACATTTTTTTTACAATTTTCTTCTAATGAGTTTTCTACTTCGAGTGAAGAAAATTTCTTCAAATGATGTATCGTTAAATATCTAGGTTTGGTAGAGGTTGGATAGTGGATACAGCATCGTTATGAAACCGAACAAGTAATGAGGTTTCCCTGCCTGTTACATAAATGTGGAAAATGTGATTACTGTATTTGATTTTTGTCTACTTTAACAAAGTAAACATATCTGAATGAAATTAAACTTGAAAGTGAAAAAAATAAGAAAGTGTATTTATGAATTAGTGATTTTATCAACAAATTTGAGAGAATAAAAATTCAGACATAGATGGATTAAGCATAAATAAAAAAGAAAAAAACGTGTATAGCCACATTATTACAGAAACTAATAGTAAAATATATTTAAAACCTAATCTTTTAGCAGTTTTTATTACATGTAATATATATATATTTATGTGTATTGTATATATTATATCAGATTGCTAAAAAGGGTAGGGAAGACTTGGGAACAATTGAACACTTTTATAAATTTTGACTGTTTACTCTCAAAGTATTGGTTTTCTGTGTTTGAAAAAAATACATGCATATTTTATATATTTATTAAAGATTAACCTGTATTCACTCAAAAATACTACTTATACACCTTTTTTATTAACCGTTTGAGTTCCAAGTACCGCGATCGAGCTATTTAGTTTTTATGTCAAAAAAACTCAGCACATTTCGAGCGTTTGGATCATTGATAGTGCGCCGTTTGTGGCTTATTGACATAAAATAGAAGAAGCGTTATTGTGTCGGTCAACATTTATCATTATAAAATAAAAGAAGGCTATCGCGCTGCTTCGGTCTTTTCGGCATAAAATAAAAGAAGGATATCGCGCTGTTTCTGTCGTTTCGGCATACTATAAATAAAGCACAATCGCGTTGCTTGGGATTTTTCGATAGTGTTATTAAAAAATCCTATTGAGCTCAAATGATTAATATAAGATTACAAGGCCATGATTTTACAATGTGACTTTTGGAGATTCTAACAATTTAGTTTCCAAAAGCTAATGTTCACTTATAAACTTTGTGAAAATAAATAGATATTCAAACAATGCGTATGAATAAATGTCCAAACCTTTGTGAATGAGTTCAGTTAGGTCCACTTTGGCAAATATCTTCAAAATTAAATTCTAACGTCTAAAAATACAAAAATAAATGTATTTCATCTCTGTTTATTCATGGGTCAAGGCACATCCACACACTTTTTTTTATTGTTTTAATATGTGGTATTAGGTCCTATTCAAAAATGTGTAAATATCTTAAAACAAAATTAAACCAGGTAAATCATGGAAATTATAAATAGACTAAAAAGCTTTGTAAAGAAACCTTGATAAAATAATGTACAAAATACTCATCTTTAAAAAATGGTGAGAAATCTAGAATTGAATATTTATCGATTAAAATAATTTAGGCGTTAATGTGTTAATTCTAGTTAAATTAGTCTTTTTTTTCTTTACAAATGGACGTTTTATGTGCTGCTAGTGGGTATTGCATTACATAACTATACCATTAAAAGTTGTTATTTAGACTTTAAAAGCCGATGGTACATAGTTATGCCGCCCTTGTCCTTATGTATGTTTAAACCGTCAGTATCTTTAACAGTTTATATCTCGCCTAATGTTCCACAAAGTTTTTCAAAAATCATTATCAACAATGGTTTTACGATTTTGTTACAATAGATACTTCCAGCGCTCCTCAACATCTTTACTAAATGCCTATAAATCAAAATTTGTGGGTAAGAGAAAAATCCTCTTTTCTTAATAACTATGTGAACCAGAGTAATCGCTAAAGTTTTTCAGCAAGGTTTAACTTAATGTCAGTTACGTATAATTTTTCCGTAATTTTAGTTTCAGTACATTCAGAAATAGAGGAGAGGAACGAATTTTGGTTCTATGTTTTCGAATATATGTCTAAAAATATAATACCTAAAATTAAAAGAAATGTATTTCTGAGTTTAGTATTACAAAAGCTTTCACACGATACCCACACACAATATACAAATATATATATATATATCAACTAACTTAATTATCCTTCCTACATTTTCCCTAAATATATTTGTGAATGTTTAAAAATCTGTAAATATGTGGATCAATAGTCTTTATTACTTTCCCAGTTTGAACTCTCCACGTTCTATAGTTTACAAGTAAAATATCTGTAACAGACAGACGTGGGAGGGTTCGTATAACGGTTCCGGTTTCATTGTACGGAATCCTAAAAAGAAGCTTGAATTTTTGGTAACCTATAACAAAAAAGGCAAAGCTAAAATTGAATTAACACACATTGATTTCAAATGTATAGATAGGGGTGAAAGGTTCACAATAGCTAAAACTTAAATGTCACATACAAATTTTTATATAACAGCCTATGGTTCAATTACCAATTGTATCCGGTTACCCCAGCTTACCTTATTTTTTTTTAAAAGAAATAGACAAAGGGAACCATTGTGTCCCAAAGCCGGGGTGCAAGGATTTACAGCATGGACTCGATGGACAACAAATAATTTTTTTAAAGATACATTTATGCTGTTTTTGTAGATCAAAACCTAAAATGCATTAAATTTGTTTATACATGACCTCATTTCATTCATATTATGTAATATTTATGAATATTAATGCTAGCAAATGCTAAAAGATTTTTGTGCTTAACCTAGTATTTAAAAAAAAATTGCAGGGTTCAATAGATTCACTGCAATTTTTTGAACAATTACGATAACAGATTCATGAACAATATCGTGAAAAACGAGTACATTTTGATTAGATTTTCACTAAAAAGATCTTACAAATAATCTTTTTTTCCTCCTGTTGCTAAACTATCCATAACAATAACAAAAAAACACATTGTGAATAAATTACTTTTAGTAGTAAAAGTGACCTCTTTACTCTTCTGTTTTATTTCTTTACCTTTTACTCTACTACTTTACTTTTTCTAATAATATTTGCCACTGCTGTATCAATAAAAATTCGTCACTTGAGAATAATAAGGTTATATCTGTGTTTTTAAGAAAATTAACTTATCCATATAGAAAGGTTCTATTTGTATTTAATAAGGCATTTTTGGATCAAAATTATGTTATATATAATTTATATATGACATTATTATTATATTATTATGTTATTTTAATTCAGAAATGCCTTCATAGATACAAATAGAACATTTCTATACCGATAAGTCAATTTTTTCAAAAATACAGATAGAACCTTATTATTCTCATGTGACGAATTGTTAATGCACTTCTCCTTCATTTGACTGCTATGCTAGGTACTGTTAGCTAATCAGTCTTTTTTTACTTGTCTCTCATATCTAATATGAGTACAAAACCTTACAAAAATTTATATTGATTTTAATAACTTTTTCTTTTAACATTCTAATCTACATAGGGATTCTTAACGTTAAAAGTAATATCTTAATTATCTAGTATACAAAGTTAATTGATTTCTAAAATATAAATTAACTTTAAAAAACCGGCATTGAACATTTGTGTTTTATAGAAGGTGTTAGCTGTTCTGTAATTAACAATTTTCAAATTTACCTTTTTTATAGTGGAATCATCTGGCACAATTTCTTTAAAGCCTTTTGATAGTAAAACGTAACGGTCTTTTCTTTTCGTATCTTTGAAAGTTATCTTTATGATTTTAATATACTTAAAGTCAAGTTAAAATAAGATTGTTTGTGTTTCTTTAGTTACAATAAAATATTTATTTTGGGTTTTAACGATGTTTTAAAATGAATGGTTTTGATTATGGTTTAAATTTAATTTGTTTCAAAAACGTTCCAGGTGTAATAAGGTTTGATCCTGTTTTTAATCAAAGATATTTTTAATAATTTAATTAGTTTTTTTTGCGTAAGTTGTTTTTAATCTTATTCAATCGAAAGCTTCTTTGAAAGTATTTCAATGAAGCTTTTATTGGTTAAAATGAAGTTCAAACAAAAGACTGACTATTTAAGACACTGTTTGACTTTCCGATGTTTTAAATATTATTAAACAGCTTTTAGACAGGTATCTTCTAAGACACGTTTATTTTATTTTATTTATTTATTTAGTTTTTTTTTTTTTTTTTTTTTTTTTTTTTTTGGCTAATAGCAATATAAAAGTATCTTATATTGATTAACCTGCTTGTATTGATAATGGCTGAAAAGCACAAACAAGCTTTTGTTAAAAGAAGCATTTATAAAAGTGATATGATTTTTAGCTGATTTTTAAACTAATGATATTTGATCAATCATATATGCTGACTGAACTTCGGCGTGTTTCAAAAATCTTTTTCATTTTCTGTATGTTCAAATACAATGTCACTCAATGTTTATATGTCCGTTACTCTAGACTTTCCTTGACTTTTTTGTTGGCATAGCTAAAATAAATATGAAACAGTTAAACATATTTTTTTATAATAATGAAAAATAATTTTAAATATATCGTTTGTTATAATAGAATTATGCTAACTAAATATGTTACAAATGGAATACTAATTTCGAAATGCTGATAGATCGGGAGATGGCGGCACAAGCAAATACTTTACCGAGTTCACGCATGAAAATGTAGGATTAATTAAATCTCAATTCTCATATTAGAACACAATGGGTTTGCTAGTCCTAATCCTCCATGTTTTCATACTTTTGTGTGTATGAAAGCACAATGATAAGTTTACGAAATAACCATTAAAATCGGATTTTTAGGTGTTTTCCATCAAATTATGACTTGGCAGACCGATTGCGTTTTAAAATGCGAATCGAGATTTAATTAATCCTACATTTTCATCCGTGAACTCTATGAGGTGATTATTTGTGCTGCCGCCTCCCGGTTTATGAACTTTACACATCTACATTTACACTTTAACGCAATTTAGATTGCCTTTGCAACTGTTTTTTAAGTAATAATATTGCGCATTTAAAAAAAAAATTAACACATGTGACACTTATAACTTACCTGTACTATGAACATAAGCGAACTAATCGATGCGAAATTTGTTAATGCCCAAGCTTAATATAACTAGCGGTTTAATAATGTGTGGAAATGTAACTAACTTTTTAAGATTAACTAATTTTTATAAAAAAGTAAATAAGAAGAAATCACAAATAAATAAATGAGTAAGTAAAATCTTATTATTATTCTTGTGATTATTCTTTGGTCACTAATTTAGGTTAATTTTATAATTTGAAAGTATAGTATACACTGTAAAAAATCCTTTAAAGGGTATAGCGAGGTGAGAATGGCGAAATGGCCCCCCATGGTTAATGACTGAATTATTATTTGTACTAGTATCACCACTCTATAAGTGTACGAAATGCAAGGTCATTGACCCCTGATCTTGACCTGTCTTTAAGATATTCGATAAAGTTCGTACGCGTGCCGTCATTTTTTAAATGTATTTTTCTGAAAAACTATAAAAGGTAGAAAGATGGGACCGATTGCGTATATTGAGAGATACTTTGAATAATATTGTGTATTTTTTCCAGAGTTTACGTGAAATGACAACTGTGCAAAATAATTAAACAAAATATAAATCTTTTATTTTAGTATTGTTCTGTTATGGCTACCGCGCCAAAAAAAAATACTTAATATTCTTTAATTTATGTACTTATAGCACACAAAAATTGATCAAAATCAAAGAGGCGCTTTTTGAGTAATATCTAAGAAGAAAATAGAAAAGGTTAAAATAAAAATTCTAAATAGAAAAGGAAGAAAAAGAGAAAAATTGATACCGAGAAATTTAAAAGAAAAAGTAACACTGATATACGGTTAGTGAGACATTGAAATACAGCTACTGAGTGGGTGAAGTAGTGAAATTAGCGATCGACCCGACGTACATGCCCAGTGATAGTCTTCGTAGGGAGATTTTGCTATTTTGATCCACCAGTCAGTGGATAGTTATTATATAATACAATTTTACGTACCTTTGCTTTAGTCTTGCTGTATCAAAGCAACAATACATAAACAATTGCCTGGTTTGTTATAATTAGGTGAGAATAATTATTTACGCCCGTCGAAAGTTGTATGGTGACAACAATTTTCATGCAATGTAAAGTTTGTGACATTTTCGTGCATAAAGTTCGTGGAAGAAAGAATGTTATCGCTACTGAAGAGGATGCTAGATTATATAGTGACTCGAGTAAAAAAACAGTTTCTGTTGGTGACATATTATGTGGAAAGTCTCGGCTTATTATTTACGGTAGTAAATCAAATGTCGCATCAACTTCTGCAATGTATATCCTGGTTGAATATGAAGGCTAAGAGGAGTCTACTGAACATTTAGAAGAGAAGAAACATCTTCGATTGCTCCATTTCAACATGAAAGTGAAATGAATTTGGCGTGCAGTTCAAGATATACCTAATTATTTCAAAATGTAAAAAGTTTTCTGTGCAAACGATTTTTTGTGATAAATACATTATCTGTTTTATTTCTTCAGCTTTTACCTAAGCTGTGTGAAACAATATTCTTTTTGTTTTGAGTTTGATTAGAATGTTTTTTAATGAGTTATGTGAAAAAATGTTACGGTTTTTATTGGAGTTGTGTTTTGTGAAATTATTAATGTTCGAAAGAACCTGAGTTGAGTTTACTCATGAGAATAAACTGTTTAAAACCAGATATGAGTAATTAATTTTGAGTTGAGTAAAATATTAATAAAATAAACTTTCGAATAAATTGAAATCTTCATATGGTCCGTCGAGCCGGACAAAAATCAGCGAGTAGTTCTACGTCAATGATTGAAGGATAACTGGTGAATATTTTGTGCTGTTTTGCTATTTCTTCGATGTTAGAACTCATCTTTTAAAGAGCCAAGAGGGGTAAGTGCACCCATTTAATTTTTATTCATTAAAAATGAGTATGAAAGAATTAAAAGCAAAAAAGAAAATTTTCAAAACAAACTTGACAAAATTAAAAGAAAAATTATCGAATACTAAGCTAGAATTAAATGAATTAATTCTCATAAAGGAGAAACGGAATAAATTAGAGAAAAACTTTTCTGAGTTATTTGAGTCTATTTATAAGATAAGTAAAGAAGATGAAATTGAGGATTTTATTAAGGAAAACGAAGAAATTAATGAAATTTTAGAAATAATGGAATTTGAACTTACAAAAAAGTTATCAAAAATGAAAGTGCAAACTGTTAATTTAGAAAACGCCACAAAGGCTGATAATAACATTAAATTGCCAAAGTTAACTCTTCCTGTATTTACGGGTAATTTGCATGAGTGGCTTTCTTTCAAAGATATATTTAAGGCTACTGTACATGAAAATTCTAATTTGTCAGGGGCAATGAAATTACAATATTTGAAGTCTTCATTGAGAGGAGATGCCTTTCGTATAATTCAATCTATTTCAATCGTGGATTCTAATTATGAAGTTGCATGGTCGCTTTTGGAAGAACGGTTTTCAAATTCGAGAGAACAAGTTTACGCGCATTTAAAACGTTTTTTAAATATTCCTGTTATTCAGAATGAGTCCCCAGCAGCATTATTAAATCTAATAGATATAACAAATGAATGTATTAGGTCGTTAGAGATTTTAGAACAAAAAGTTGAGGGGTTTTCTACTACTATGTTTGCTTATATTTTGGCTCAAAAATTAGATGTAAATACAAAAATGTGGTGGGAAAGACATCTTAAGCGGGATAATTTACCGAGTTTAACTGAATTGCTAGAATTCTTGAGAGACCACGCGCGTACACTAAGTGCGTCCAAACAAGTAAATACAAAGCGAAATTTTCAAAACGAAAGCCAAACAAAGCATAGCTTTTCAAAGGTAACATCCATGGTTGCGAGTTTAAATGAGAAAAATATGCGCAAATGTGTTGTATGTAACCAGGAAAATCACAGTGTTTTTAAATGTCCCAAATTTCAAAAATTTAATGTACAGGAAAGAGTAGATTTTGTGAAAAAAAACAATATGTGCTTTAACTGTCTTTCAGAATTCCACTGCATCAAAAAATGTAACTCAACATTCTCGTGTTCAAAATGCCATAAACGCCACAATATACTTCTTTGTTTTGATAGGCGTGAGAGAAATTCCAATGCGGTGGGAAACACAAAAAATTATAGTGATAAGGAAGTGCCAAATGCATTGTCGACGAATGAAAGTAAATCAACGTTAAATGCTGACGCCATACCATTTGAGTTAAATAACCAAGTTCAAAATTTCACTGGTACTTCAAATGTGAGATCGAATAATGTTAAAACAGTTCTTCTTTCCACTGCTATTGTTTATATGAGAGATAAATTAGGAAATAAAGTTCCGGTGCGTGCTTTATTGGACAATGGTTCAATGAGCAATTTTTTAACATTGCAGTTAGTTGAAAGATTAGGAATTCGAAAAGAAAAAAGTAATATTTCGGTATCGTGTTTAAGTGGATCCTCTGTAGCGGTAAAAAATAAAACTACTGCCTTGATCAGTAATAATTCGGGAGATTATAGCCGAGAGTTAGATTTCCTTATCATACCAAGGAATTCGCAAATTATGCCCTCGAAATATATTAATATTTCAGAGCTAGGAATCTCAGAGTCTATTATTCTTGCCGATCCTGAATTTAATAGACCAGGGAAAATAGATCTTTTGCTAGGAGCTGAAGTATTTCTAGAATTGATAAAGGGGGGGTCGTATGAAGCTACCAAATTCTAAATTAATACTGCAAAATACGGTGTTTGGTTGCATAGTAAGTGGGAGTGTTTACGATTGTAACGATCAGGAACAAATACATTGTGGGTTAATTACTGAAACAGATTTAAATTTCGAAATGAAAAAATTTTGGGAAATTGAAAGAATAGAAGAAAGTACACCATTGAGAAATACAGAAGAATTAGCATGCGACACCCACTTTATAAACACACATCAGAGAGATATAACGGGCAAATTCATAGTACAAATGCCGTTGAAAAAAGATCCTAGTTCTTTGGGAGAATCAAAACAATTTGCGGAAAATAGATTAAATTCACTTTGGAATAGGCTAGTCAAAAATCCAAATCTTTTAGAGTTATATTGCGCATTTATGGCAGAGTATAGAGAGTTAGGCCATATGGAGAAAGTAGAGAAAACAGATGAGCCAATACATGCGAATTATCTACCTCATCATGCTGTTTATCGCCCAGATAAAAGTTCTACAAAATTGAGAGTTGTCTTTAATGGTTCACATGCAACTTCATCAGGAGAATCCCTAAATTCCATACAGCTGAATGGAGGTGTCATTCAAGATGATTTGTTTAGCATAATACTTAGATTTCGTACACACCGCTATGCATTTACAGCAGATGTAAAAATGATGTATCGCATGATACTTATCGATAAAAGTCAACGTGATTTACAGCGCATAATTTGGAAAGATTCTGTAAATGGTGAGATGAAATATTACAGACTATGTACAGTCACATATGGCACAACTAGTGCCCCTTATTTAGCCATGCGCTGCCTTAAACAGCTTGGTATAGATGGTGAATCTCAATTTCCGTATGCTTCTGGTGTGGTACAATCAGACTTTTACATGGACGATGTCCTGACTGGAGCAGCTGACCTAAAATCGGCTAAGAGACTGCAAATTGAGCTTATTCAACTATTAAATACGTGTGGCATGAACTTACATAAATGGTTTAGTAACCATCCAGAATTAATGGAGCCAGCCTTTAAAAATGAGAATTACACTTTTGAAAATATGAGTGAAACTAAGGCACTAGGACTTTGCTGGAATGCCAATGATGATACTTTTACTTTTAGTGTATCATTCAGTGAGCAAACCAAGGTAACTAAAAGAAGTGTGCTGTAAAATATTGCTCGCATTTTCGACCCCTTGGGTCTACTTGGACCAGTTGTGACGAAAGCAAAAATTTTCCTACAAAGACTGTGGAGACTGCAAATTGATTGGGATGAAAATCTCCCTACAGCTGAGCTTGATGATTTGTTGCAGTTTTTAGAATCATTAAGAGCCATCAATAATATAAGTGCTGTTAGATACATTTTTACAATTAATCCAGTGCAAATTAAAATTTGTGGCTTTTCAGATGCTTCGGAGAAAGCCTACGGTGTGGCATTGTATGCTGTGTCTTCAAATTCTTCAGGAGAGCAAATTTCTCAATTGCTTTGCAGTAAAAGTCGAGTTGCACCAATCAAAACAATCACTATTCCTCGCTTGGAGCTCTGTGGTGCAGTTTTATTAGCCAAATTGATGAATAAGGTTGCCAAAACCTTAAAAGTTCCTAAAGAATCTGTTTACTATTATTCAGATAGTACTATTGTATTATGTTGGATTCGAAAACAGCCGTGTGACTTAAAAACCTTTGTGTCATCACGTGTGGCTACGATTCAGAATCTTTCTGATATCAGTCATTGGGAACATGTGGCTTCTTCTGATAATCCTGCTGATCTTGTGTCACGAGGTGTAGATCCAGACAAACTTCTCCAGAGTAACTTATGGTGGAAGGGTCCACTATTCCTAACACAACAAACTGAACCTTCTTTAAATACTGTCGAACTTGAGCAAAATGATAAGGATCTATACAGAAGTGAACTTAAAAAGACTTTTTCAGAGACTTCACTTTTAATATCAGACTGTTCATTTTTTATTGACTATTTTTTGCAATTGAGTAATAATTATGCTAAATTAATAAGAATTCTTAGCTATGTTTTCAGGTTCATTCAGAATGTCAAGAAGCCAAAAGAAAGGTATTCAGGTAAGCTAACATCTGCTGAATTGAAGAAGGCTGAGCAGTTTATCATAAAATCTGTTCAAGAAAAAGAGTTCAGTTCTGAATTCACATTGTTATCTAAAGGTAAGGAGTTACCAAAAAATAGTAGATTACTTTCATTAAATCCTTTCTTGGATAAAAACAATTTAATCAGAGTTGGAGGTCGTCTCCAAAATAGCACGGTAAATTATGCCCAAAAACACCCAATTGTACTGCCCTCTAAACACAAATTAACAGAATTAATTATCGAGTTTTATCACAAAAAATATCTACATATAGGACCACAAAATTTACTTTATTGTGTTCGAAGAGAATTTTGGCCTTTAAACGGTAGGGCTATTTGTAGAAAAATTGTACATAAATGTATTACATGCTTTAGGGCCAAACCTAAATTGTTAGAGCAAATTATGGGCGAGCTCCCAAAAGAAAGAATAAATGTAGACTTTGTTTTTAATTGCACAGGAACTGATTCCTGTGGTCCATTTTTGATTAGATATAGAGGTCAACGTAAAGTTATTTATCATAAAGTTTATGTTTGTATTTTTATTTGTATGGTAACAAAGGCAGTGCATTTGGAATTAGTTACTGATTTAACGTCTGAGGCTTTTATTGCCACATTAAAGAGGTTTTTTGCCAGACGAGGCAAACCTCGAAAAATTTTCAGTGATAATGCAGGCAATTTTGTGAAGACTAATGTAGAGCTTAAAAGGTTGCATGAATTGGTAAACAAACCAGACCAGAACCTTACTAATTACTTGATATCTGAAGGTATTGCTTGGGAATTTATTCCCCCTAAAGCTCCAAATTTTGGAGGTTTATGGGAATCGGGAGTCAAGTCCTTCAAATATCACTTTAAACGTGTTGTGGGCAACTCTAAATTAACTTATGAAGAAATGTTAACTATAATTGTCCAAATTGAAGGTATCTTAAATTCGCGCCCGCTTACTCCCTTGAGTACAGATATTGATGACTTGGAGGTCTTGACCCCGGGACATTTTCTTATTGGTCGCCCACTTAATGCCATTGCTGAATCTGACCTGAGTAATATTGAAGATAATAGAATAAACTTATGGCAAAAGACCACTAAAATGGTTCAGACCATCTGGAAAAAGTGGAAAAATAGTTATTTAAGTACATTGCAGCAAAGGCATAAGTGGATGATATCAAAAAACAACCTCAAAATAGGAGATATGGTTGTAATAAAGGAAGATGATCTTCCAGTGTCTAAATGGTTATTAGGGAGAATTGTAGAAGTATTTTTTGATAATGATAATAGAATAAGAGTTGTAAATATAAAAACCCCAAATGGAATATATAAAAGAGCAGTATCCAAAATTGCTGTATTACCTCTTGAAAAGTGATTCAGTTTTTATAAGAAAGTGTACATTATTGTAAAATTTCTTTATTTATTATGTATTATGTAAAATTGTTTAAATATTTGCTTAAATTTAACTTAACTGTGACTCATTTATATTGTATTTAATTGTATTGTTCTTTATATTTTTTACAATGGTTGTAATTGCAGTGTTTTAGTTTGAAACCCCCCTCAGAGGTTTCAAGAGGGGCGGTATGTTTGATAAAAGGCTATTTAATTTTCTACTGACTTTGTCACCTAGCAACCAAGATATACCTAATTATTTCAAAATGTAAAAAGTTTTCTGTGCAAACGATTTTTTGTGATAAATACATTATCTGTTTTATTTCTTCAGCTTTTATCTAAGCTGTGTGAAACAATATTCTTTTTGTTTTGAGTTTGATTAGAATGTTTTTTAATGAGTTATGTGAAAAAATGTTACGGTTTTTATTGGAGTTGTGTTTTGTGAAATTATTAATGTTCGAAAGAACCTGAGTTGAGTTTACTCATGAGAATAAACTGTTTAAAACCAGATATGAGTAATTAATTTTGTTAATTTGTGTTTAGAGGGCAGTACAATTGGGTGTTTTTGGGCATAATTTACCGTGCTATTTTGGAGACGACCTCCAACTCTGATTAAATTGTTTTTATCCAAGAAAGGATTTAATGAAAGTAATCTACTATTTTTTGGTAACTCCTTACCTTTAGATAACAATGTGAATTCAGAACTGAACTCTTTTTCTTGAACAGATTTTATGATAAACTGCTCAGCCTTCTTCAATTCAGCAGATGTTAGCTTACCTGAATACCTTTCTTTTGGCTTCTTGACATTCTGAATGAACCTGAAAACATAGCTAAGAATTCTTATTAATTTAGCATAATTATTACTCAATTGCAAAAAATAGTCAATAAAAAATGAACAGTCTGATATTAAAAGTGAAGTCTCTGAAAAAGTCTTTTTAAGTTCACTTCTGTATAGATCCTTATCATTTTGCTCAAGTTCGACAGTATTTAAAGAAGGTTCAGTTTGTTGTGTTAGGAATAGTGGACCCTTCCACCATAAGTTACTCTGGAGAAGTTTGTCTGGATCTACACCTCGTGACACAAGATCAGCAGGATTATCAGAAGAAGCCACATGTTCCCAATGACTGATATCAGAAAGATTCTGAATCGTAGCCACACGTGATGACACAAAGGTTTTTAAGTCACACGGCTGTTTTCGAATCCAACATAATACAATAGTACTATCTGAATAATAGTAAACAGATTCTTTAGGAACTTTTAAGGTTTTGGCAACCTTATTCATCAATTTGGCTAATAAAACTGCACCACAGAGCTCCAAGCGAGGAATAGTGATTGTTTTGATTGGTGCAACTCGACTTTTACTGCAAAGCAATTGAGAAATTTGCTCTCCTGAAGAATTTGAAGACACAGCATACAATGCCACACCGTAGGCTTTCTCCGAAGCATCTGAAAAGCCACAAATTTTAATTTGCACTGGATTAATTGTAAAAATGTATCTAACAGCACTTATATTATTGATGGCTCTTAATGATTCTAAAAACTGCAACAAATCATCAAGCTCAGCTGTAGGGAGATTTTCATCCCAATCAATTTGCAGTCTCCACAGTCTTTGTAGGAAAATTTTTGCTTTCGTCACAACTGGTCCAAGTAGACCCAAGGGGTCGAAAATGCGAGCAATATTTTACAGCACACTTCTTTTAGTTACCTTGGTTTGCTCACTGAATGATACACTAAAAGTAAAAGTATCATCATTGGCATTCCAGCAAAGTCCTAGTGCCTTAGTTTCACTCATATTTTCAAAAGTGTAATTCTCATTTTTAAAGGCTGGCTCCATTAATTCTGGATGGTTACTAAACCATTTATGTAAGTTCATGCCACACGTATTTAATAGTTGAATAAGCTCAATTTGCAGTCTCTTAGCCGATTTTAGGTCAGCTGCTCCAGTCAGGACATCGTCCATGTAAAAGTCTGATTGTACCACACCAGAAGCATACGGAAATTGAGATTCACCATCTATACCAAGCTGTTTAAGGCAGCGCATGGCTAAATAAGGGGCACTAGTTGTGCCATATGTGACTGTACATAGTCTGTAATATTTCATCTCACCATTTACAGAATCTTTCCAAATTATGCGCTGTAAATCACGTTGACTTTTATCGATAAGTATCATGCGATACATCATTTTTACATCTGCTGTAAATGCATAGCGGTGTGTACGAAATCTAAGTATTATGCTAAACAAATCATCTTGAATGACACCTCCATTCAGCTGTATGGAATTTAGGGATTCTCCTGATGAAGTTGCATGTGAACCATTAAAGACAACTCTCAATTTTGTAGAACTTTTATCTGGGCGATAAACAGCATGATGAGGTAGATAATTCTCATGTATTGGCTCATCTGTTTTCTCTACTTCCTCCATATGGCCTAACTCTCTATACTCTGCCATAAATGCGCAATATAACTATAAAAGATTTGGATTTTTGACTAGCCTATTCCAAAGTGAATTTAATCTATTTTCCGCAAATTGTTCGATGATGATGATGATGATGGCAATGATGTTGTTCCGTATGTTGCCGATAACAACGAATTTATACATCTACATATACCACGTGTTGTATCTACCCACAAGCATTGTTGTATATGTCAATCCATAACAAACTTAATGCGAGTACCGTTTGAAGCACGTTACAAGGTTTATACAGAACTTGGAATTTTCATACCAGAGGGTAACCGTTGTTGCTGCACACTTATAATAGGAAAAACATTTTATGAAGATGAGTGGGTTCATCTACGTGTTATATCTAACACCAGCAAAATAAGCTCTAAGGCAGTTGCTCATTTTTTTAAAATCAGTTTCAGAAAGAGCAGAGACGTCGTTTTTCCGAAAAAATTAATGAAAATGATATGCCTGAAAATCAGAAAAGATATTGACAGGACTTTGCTGGCAAAACATAATTCAATTAAGGCAGCTATTAACTTCTATGCGAAACACAAGCGTACGTACTATAACTCAAGCGTTAGTTGTATTCTTGTTTTAATTAAAAACTGGAAATTCTAATTCAGTGATAGCAGGAATGCTGGGTTTACCATACGAACAACATGTGCCGTCATTTTTTAAAGAAGCATTAAGAAGTTTTGAGACTGATATTTTGCCTTATTTTGGATTAACCTCCATTTCTCGAAAAGACTTAATAAAGAATACAAGTTTAACTGCTCGAATGTTATTAAACCTTAGAAATGAACAGCTAGTATTGATATTTGACGGCATATATATTAGGCATCAAAAAAGCTCTAATAATGAATATCAGCGAAAATCGTATTCTAGTCAAAATAAAACCCATTTATGTAAACTGTTTACAATTTGTACCACGAACGGGTTTATAGTTGATTTTGCTGGGACATTTTATGGTACGGAAAAGGATGCTACTATTATGAAAAAAGTGTTACTAGATGCTAAACTTCAAATTCTATTACGTCCAAATGATATATTTGTTGTAGATCGCGGTTTTTGTGACGCAGTTGACTATATCACCAAAGAAGGCTACGCCGTATTAATGCCAGCACTTATAGGTAATCGAGCCCAGATATCTACCGAAGAAGCCAACATGTTCGACAGGTGACTAAAATCTGATGGGTAGTCCAAGCTGTGCACGGGGCCATTGCTCATAAATATAATTTGCTTCATAACAATCTTGATAATAAAATACTTACAAAAATAAGTCGATTATGCAAAGTTGTTGGGTTTCTACACAACAAATTCAGTAAGAGATTAGATTCTGAGGCAGGCTTAAATGAGATAATTGTTCAATACATTAAAGAGCGAATGACGTTATCAAACTCTTTAAGTGAAGAGGTAAAAAAGAAGCACTGGAGCCGTAGAAAAACAGCTTTTCAACGACTGGTATCATCAAAAATTTTGGATTTTCCACAATTAAATGAAGAACAATTAAAAATAATATTTAAAGGTTCCTATCAGCTCTCATTTTCCATTTCATACCTGACTGAAATAATGGACGGCTCGAGTAATCTCTGCATATATTACGTTAAACAAACCCCAAATATTATCAAGTTAAATGTTCGTTCAAGACACGTAAATAGTAAATATTACCGGGTGTTCATTGATTATGTTCCTAATATTAACAATATCGAAGGAATCCGAGGACATTGTTGCGATTGTCCGAATGGAAATAGGACAGTTGGATGCTGCGCCCATGTCGCAAGTGCCATATATTATTCAGCTCATGCGAGATGTCATTTCGCATTTTAAGTCCTGCTGAAATTCTGTCTATTTTTTTTATGATGAAGTCACTATTGTAATAAATGAAAATAGTGATGATGATGATTGAAATTATATTTCTCATGTAACTATAATAAATAATTCTAAATAAAGTCCTCTTTAATTAGTTATTACCATCCGTATTCATACTTACAAGGAAGGTCTCCATTGGGGGCATACTCAGAATTTTTTGAAAAAAATACGAATTAAACTACTCATGTAGGTAATAAAGGATCAGTGAAAATTAGCGGCGGAATTACATTATTAGATATGTAAAAAAATAAAATAGTTTGGAATAATTGGCGTGAAAAGCTGAAAGCGACGCGGGATTTGGCAAGCAGTGCATTTCCTCGCCAAAAGCAGACGATTTTAACGAATCTGAAAATTGATTTTAATTGACTTCACTGTTAAAAATCTGCAGCATTTACTGCAACGTCACTCCACTACTTTTATAGAATATCTCTCTTCTGACCAATGAGAATGCTCCATAGCACGGCGAATTGACCGTGTCATACACTGTTAAAAATCTGCTGCATTTTGTTGCAACGCACTCCACCGCTTGTATATAATATCTCTATTTCAACCAATGAGAAAGTTCCATTTCATGGCCAAGTAACCGTTTTCAATACAAGCAAGGGAGTGCGTTGCAACAAAATGCAGCAGATTTTAACAGTGTATTTTTCAATTTGGAACAATTTTAATCAATTTAAATTGTGTTTTAAATGATAAAATATATTAATTTCATTTTGTTATAAGTACATATAAACATATATGACAAAATTACACTTAAAGTAAAGTAAAAATGCAAAACTAAAATTACTTAAACTAAACTTATTTAAATAAATTGAACATAGAAAGTTTTTTCTTTAAAAAGTATTCGAAGCGTAAAAGCGTGTTTTTCAAAATTTCGTTTTTTCGCCAACCGGAGATAAACCGCCAAATAAACGAAATTTTTATTATTTTTTTACGGACGTTATAAGGAGGTTCCGCCGAAATTTTTTTTATAAACATATATAACAATATGAGAAGAACTTTCTGTAATTTTTTCAGATTTTTCTGAGTATGCCCGTATGGAGACCTTCCTTGTTAGTAAATTCATAATTACTCAAAGAAGCACCTCTTTGATTTGATTTTCATCAGCTTTTGTGTGGTAAAAGTATATAACCCGGGAGAACGCACGCTTATCCAGGGTATGAATGTTTTTAATTTTGTCACCAATAAAATCAAATTATAACAGTCACTTTATTTAGATGCAGACAATTCCTAGAAATTTTGCGATAAAATAAGTTGAAGATTACTTAAAAAAACTAGTGGTTACAATAGTAAAAACCATACGCACTCCGGGTCTTTTAGACCCTGCGCGCGTCCTTACGGGTTAAATTAACCATTTCCGGCGCAGTGTGTTCGGTCAGGATACACATAATTATAATTCTAAACTTGCATTTGGCCCCAATAATATTTTAATAAAATCTTGCTTTTACAATAAAAGCTTAAATTAAGGAGTTCTTGATTTCTTAAAAAGTCGTTTGTAAATTCCGGTGTCAGTCGATCATTTTTCATTTTACTAACAGAATTTGTCCACGCCGGAGAGGGTTAATGAATATTATATATATATATATATACAGGGTGATTCAAAAAAGATGTGAAAATTTTCTAGAGGTGATAGTACACATCTAGACAAATAATATTAAATGGGAAACTAAGGGTCCCAAACGTTTTCCGAAGGAGATAGGCGACATCAAAGTTTAGGGTCCAAAATTTGAAATGACAATAAAAAACGGAAAAATTGGTCGATTCGTTTGCGATTTGCACGAAAACTATTCTTTATGTCAGTATTGTCTTGAAAATAAATTATAAAGATAACTTTCAAAAAATGCCGATAGAGGGCGCTTTAGATTTTGGAGTAACGTACAACATTTTTTTACCGTTATTTTTTGCATCTCTTTAAATTTTTTGAAGCTTAGACATAAACTTAAATTTTGTGCTGAAAATCTGAATCGTTGAGAGTGGTTAAGTAGCGCTAACTGAGCTGTGTTCAATGGGGTTGGAGAGGTTCAAATTTCAAATGATTATACAAAACGGAAAAATTGGTCGATTCGGTTGTGTTTTTTTCTAAAACCACTCTTTATGTCAGTATTTCCTTGAAAATAAATTTTAAAGATATATTTTAAAAAATTCTGTCAGAGGGCGCATTAAACTTTAGAATAACCAACAATAATTTTTAACTGCCATTTCTTGTATCTAATTAAATGTTTGCAAAAGCTTAGACTTAAATTTTAAGCTCAAATTTTGAATGGCTGGAAAGGGTTAAGAAACGCAAACTGAACCGTGTTCAGGATTTGAAATTTACCCTGCCCACCCTATAAAAGCAGTTCAATTTTTCGCTACTTTATTACTCACAACGATTCAGATTTTGAGCTCAAAATTTAAATTTAAACTTTTGAAACATTTATTTAGAAAAAAAAAATAACGGTTAAAAATAGTTGTTAGAACTCTAAAGTTTAAGGCGCCCTCTAACGAAATTTTTTGAAATTTATCTTTAAAATTTATTTTCAAGGAAATACTGACATAAAGAATGGTTTTAGAGAAAACCGCAAACGAATCGACCAATTTTTCCGTTTTTTATAATCATTTGAAATTTGAACCTGCCCACCCCCATTGAACACAGTTCAGTTTGCGCTACTTAACCATTCTCAACGATTCAGATTTCCTATTCAAAATTTAAGTTTATGTCTAAGTTTCTAAAAAAACTTAATGAGATGCAAAAAATAACGGTGAAAAATAGTTGTTCGCTACTCAAAAGTCTGAAGCGCCCTCTATCGGCATGTTTCGAAATTTATCTGTATAATTTATTTTCAAGATAATACTGACATAAAGAATAATTTTAATGAAAACCGAAAATCAATTGACCAATTTTTCTGTTTTTTATAATTCTTTGAAATTTGAGTCTACACACTCCCGTTGAACACAGTTCATTTTGCGCTACTTAACCACAGATTTTGAGCTCAAAATTTAACTTTATGTCTAAACTTCTGCAAAAAAATTCATGAGATGCAAAAAATAACGGTAAAAAATAGTTGTTCGTTACTCCAAAGTCTAAAGCTCCCTCTTTCGGCATTTTTTGAAAGTTATCTTTATTATTTATTTTCAAGATAATACTGCCATAAAGAATAATTTTAATGAAAACCGAAAATCAATTGACCAATTTTTCTGTTTTTTATAATTCTTTGAAATTTGAGCCTACACACTCCCATTGAACACAGTTCAGTTTGCGCTACTTAACCACAGATTTTGAGCTCAAAATTTAACTTTATGTCTAAACTTCTGAAAAAAATTAATGAGATGCAAAAAATAACGGTAAAAAACAGTTGTTCGTTACTCCAAAGTCTAAAGCTCCCTCTGTCGGCATTTTTTGAAAGTTATCTTTATAATTTATTTTCAAGACAATACTAACATAAAGAATAGTTTTCGTGCAAACCGCAAACGAATCGACCAATTTTTCCGTTTTTTATAATCATTTCATATTTTGGACCCTAAACTTTGATGGCGCCTATCTCCTTCGGAAGACGTTTGGGACCCTTAGTTTCCCATTTAATATTATTTGTCTAGATGTCTACTATCACCTTTTAAAATTTTTCCCGTCTTTTTTGAATCGCCCTGTATATATATTGGCGCGGTAGACGTAACAGAACAGTACTAAAAAAAAAAGATTTATAATTTGTTTAATTATTTTGCACAGTTGTCATTTCACGAAAACTCTGAAAAAAATACAAAACATTTTTCAAAGTATCTCTCAATATACGCGATTGGTCTCATCTTTCTTGCTTTTATTGTTTTTCAAAAAATGCATTTAAAAAATAACGGCGCGCGTACGAAATTATCGAATATCTTAGACAGGTCAAGATCAGGGGTCAACGACCTTGCATTAAATACTCTTTTAGAGTGCTGATACTAGTACAAATAATAAATCAGTCCCTGACCATGGGGGCCATTTCACCATTCTTACCTCGCTATACACTTTTTTTAAATGATTAAGTCAATATTGTAATAAATGAAAAAAATTATGATGTTTGAAATCATATTTATGATGTTATTATAATAAATAATTCAAAAAAAGACCTCTTTAATTAGTTCCTACCATCCGTGATCTTACTTAATAAATTCATAATTAATCAAAGAAGCACCTCTTTGATTTTGATCAGGTTTTGCGTGGTTTAAGTATATAAATGAAAGAATATTATATATATATATATGTATATTTGGCGCGGTAGACATGATAATGATAGATATAACTTTAATTATCATCATCTCTACTTTCATTAATTACAACATTTACTTCATCGCATAATAAATTTTTAGACAGAATTTCAACAGGACAAGTATATTCGTTGTGTAGGTCGGGGCGATCGCAAGTTTCATCGCTTTACCCGCTCACTAGCTGTATATCAATTTCCCACTTACCGTATTTCCGTGTCACATTGGCCGTATATCAGTGTTACTTTTTCTTTTAAATTTGTCCGGTACCAATTTTTCTCTTTTTCTTCCTTTTCTATTTAGAATTTTTATTTTAATCTTTTCTATTTTCTTCATAGATATATCTCAAAAAGCACCTCTTTGATTTTGATCAATTTTTGTGTGCTATAAGTATATAATTTAAAGAATATTATATATTTTTTTGGCGCGGTAGACATAACAGAACAGTACACTATTAAAACTAATGGTGACACACTGCACCTTCTAGGGGTGAAAGGCTTGTCTCATTGGTGACACCCCTAAAGGTGCCAGATGGCACCTTTAATTAGGGTGAAAAGATGGCACCCATAATCCAGAGTGCCCAATAATAAAAAATTAAAAAATATACACACCGACTTTCGGCCCTCGAAGGATTCGAACCCACAACGTCTGATTACAAGCTCAGCGTTCTAACCACTCGGCCATCGGGCACACCTTCATTCACTCATAGCCGCAGATTTTACTTGCTGTCACCGAAAACAGAAAGACACACGTCACAGCGCATGCGCATGTTGCCAGTCACCCGACGAGGTGCCACATTGCTGCCAATACGAAGTGCATGGCACCTTATTTAGCTCCAATCACCCAGTAAGAGACCTGTGGCACTGCAACCACATATCCAAGCCCCTATGACACCCTAGGGTTCCAAATGGCACCACCTTTTCACCTCCGGGTCCCAAATGGCACCGGTTTGTCACCTTTACTTTTAACAGTGTACTAAAATAAAATATTTATACTTTGTTTCATTATTTTGCACAGTTATCATTTCACGAAAATTCTGGAAAAAATACACAATATTATTCAAAGTGTCTCTCAATATACGCAATCGGCCCCATCTTTCTACCTTTTATAGTTTTTCAGAAAAATACATTTAAAAAATGACGGCACGCGTACGAACTTTATCGAATATCTTAAAGACAGGTCAAGATCAGGGGTCAATGACCTTGCATTTCGTACTCTTTTAGAGTGCTGATACTAGTGCAAATAATAATTCAGTTATTGACCATGGGGGCCATTTCGCCATTCTTACCTCGCTATACCCTTTACGGCAAAAACTGCTGGCAGCAATGTTGCCAACAGTTTTTGCCGTAAAGATTGCTGTAAAATTACATGTAATTTTTTGTTGCATCGAATTTTATTGCAATTTTTACGGCAAAAACTGCTGGTAACATTGGTGCCAGTAATTTTTGCCGTAAATTTAACGAATGTTTTTACAGTGTATGTATAGAACTTTATAAATGTAGACTTCGTGTATCATGGATTACTTTACTAAAAATAAAACAATATATTATTCTGTATTTCACATATAGTCTCCAACTTTTAAAACCATACAGGATACAGAATCGAAATACATTGGACTATGTTCCATTGTATACCGTATGGAATTTGGAAATAAATAAATAAATAATAGTAGTAACAAATATTTTATAAATTTATTTTAGCTTTATTTAATATAATAATAGATTATCTTTTTTTTAATTTTGATAATCAGTGATTCTCAAATCAAAATTCTTAATTGAAAAAAAGCAGATATGTTACACTGTAAATGTGTATTTTTACCTGCCACAAATCACCTATCTAGAATTAAATGGCTAAATTGTAAGAATTGAATATTTCCAACTGAGCGAAAAAATGCCCAGGCCGGGAATCGAACCCAGATACTTGGCTTACAAGGCCAATGCTTTACCTGTTAAGCTAACCGGGCGATAGCCGGCCAGGATTTTTCGTTCAGATAACCTTATTGGTCATAACATCTGGCCTGTCATTTAGACAGCTCAGCAGAATAGACCGCAGGTAAAGGAACTCCATATGGCAATGGGTACGTAGTTATACTATAATTTCAACACAATCTTACTGATTGGTAAAGTAATCATACGAATTGAATATTTCCAACTGAGCGAAAAAACGCCCAGGCCGGGAATGTTATCTGAGCGAAAAATCCCAGCCGGCTATTGCCCAGTTAGCTTAACAGGTAAAGCATTGGCCTTGTAAGCCAAGTATCTGGGGTCGATTCCCGGCCTGGGCATTTTTTCGCTCAGTTGGAAATATTCAATTCGTATGATTACTTTGCCAATCAGTAAGATTGTGTTGAAAACAATAGACTAAATTGATAATTAAAAAACTCATAATTTTATATTTTGATTAACCAGTATAATGCTACCACTTGTGTACTACATTGTGAAGCATTCAAAAAGAGAAATAATATAAATAATAGTGGGTGGTCCAATATACCCCAAACTACCCTAATTTTACTTTAGAGATACACTAGTTATCCATCAAATTATAATTAAATATGATTTTAAGGACAACCAAATGAACCAAAAATAAAATCAAAATGAAACTAAAATTCAGCTAATGAAAATTAAAATTCTAGCACATAATTCACATTGAGTTACATTATTAAATTTATATAAAACATAAAAAATGTACTAAAAATTCTTTCAGGGGAAAACGTATAACATATAGTTATTTAAAATACATTAAAATACCTAAAACGTTTTGAATCTTTCCATGGCCGTCATCATTGGTATTCAAATGATATTATTTTTTGTTTGCGCTTATTTGAGAATTGAAGACAGTTCTCTATACAATTCAAGAATTATGCTTATTCTAGACAATTCTGGAAAAAGCGCAAACAAAAAATAATAACATCATTTGAATCCCTATTTATGACATCCTTGTAAATAAAATTATAATTCACGTTTGCACCTGAAAGTAATTTTAGTAAATTTTTTGTACTTTATGTGAATTTTAAGCAAAATTCAGACTGTTACGTATCTTAAAGATTGAAAGAAAGCAGTAACTAATATGCTTCACATTATTTTACATAGATAATAATGATAAATTCCCCCCAAAAAATTGAAAATATCTTACTTTTTCTTTTCTTATATATATATATTTTTTATTTCATCCTTGATTTTTAATCAAATACAACTAAAATTCTAACTGTTGCATGTCTTAAGGGTAGAAAATAAATTATAATAAATATGCTTCACACTATTTTAATTAGATAACAGTGAAAAGTAAAAAAAAACCCTTCAAAATACATTTTATTTTTGTTTTCTTTTCTTGTTTTGTTTCTTTCCTGTTTGATTTTTGCTGAAAGTTTTAGCTGACGTTTCTAGTGAAAGTCTTTTTATAGATGCAAGATGAAACGCAAAGTTCGTAAATCAATTAAAAAAGGAACAAAGTACATAATTTTTCCATTTACGATGTTAGAAAGTTTCTTCTTAACTCTTTCACTTTTACCATTTTTTTATACAGACATAATTTTCTTACTTTTTAATAGGCTTTTCAGTTTATTTTTTATCATTTTTTATACGAAGTATAAAAGGAACGCAAAAAGTAGATGGGGAATGTTTTATAAACTTAATTTATTAGTTTGAAAACTTGATACAAAGTTTTAATAAGTATATAGTATGATTAGTGAAGATATAAAAGGAAAAGAAGAAATTACTAACATGTTGTCCAGGAAAATATTGAATTTGATAATTTAATGGAAAAAAATTCTTCAGTTTTGTAATGCAATTTGATTAATATTTCTGCTTATAAAACTTCAAAACTGTCCGTTTTAAAAATGGACTTCTTTTAAAAAAATCTTTTTTTTCTAACTAAATGAACACAGTTACATATTGTTATTTAAAATTTATTATTATATCTTTTACAATTCGAAATATATAAAAAGTACCTATAAATGTAACAATATAGAATTTACATTAATTAGGGCAGAATGGATGGAACTGTCTAAGAGAAATTGAACATAGAGTATCTCTACTTAAAAATGTTTTACGAAAAAAAAAAGAGTTTCCCCTCTATTTATACAGTAAAACCTCCAAAGTTGACCACCTCTTCATGTTGATCACCTCTCTATGTTGACCGAAATTTATTAGTTTGAATGGTCGCAATGCATTTTCAATGGAGATTTACTTCTCTATGTTGACCATCTCCGAAAGTTGTATGTTGACCACTTTTTAGTGGGTTAATTTTCTGTAACTTGACCACTGATGTTTTCTTGAATTTGCTTTTTCATCTGTTTTTACTCCATCCTGTTTTCAGGAATTCCTTTATCAGTCATTTGGCTTATCTGAGCAACGTTCGACCCCCTTGTGGTGCTCCATTCATTGTTCACTTCCAGTTCTATAAAATGGGAGCGAAAATCCAGAATCCCTGGAATCTGTCAAAAAATTCCAGGAGAGTGGGTCATATATGTACGCAGAATTAGAAAACAACATGTATCACTCGCATGTGAAATACATTCCGCTCTTTTTTTCTGTATATCGCGTTGTGACAGGACTGGACATTTATTTGCAATTTTCATTAAAAATGGCACAAAGAAAAGCTCTAAAAGAACTTAAATTAAAGGAGAAAGCAAATATACTTAATTTTCTGGAAAGCAAGAGCCAAAGAAAAACAGCGGAAAAATTTGGTGTGAGCAACATTTTAAATCCCAAGGCAAAATATCTGGAAAGATATTATTCCGAAAGCAGAAGACTCCAAAGACAACACAGAAAAAAAGTGCCTCGACGCTGTGAACGAAGCCATGTTTCACTGGTTTAAAGAGATGAGATCAGTCAATGCAAGAATATTAGGACCTATGCTTCATGAAGTATAAAAAAAAAATTGCAAAATAATATGAAATTGAGGACTTCCAAGCATCAGCAGGTTGGCTTGAAAAATTCAAACTACGATACAAGATTGCTCAAAAAGTTTTGTCTGGGGAATCGAATGGTTTCAGCTGGAATAATGGAGAAGTTTATTGAAAAATCCTCAGAGTCTGCTGAAGGTTTTAAAGATGAGGACATCTTTAATGCTGATGACTGAGGTCTCTTCTTTAAAGCAATGTCTGATAGAAGTTTAGTAATGAAGGGTGATACTTGCAAACGAGGAAAACTTTCATAACAGCATTTTACTGTTCTTTTATGTGCCAGTATGACGGGAAAAAGTGAAGCCTATGGTGACCGGCAGATACGCTAAACCTTGTGCATTTAAAAATGTAAAACTGGAAAACCTTCCTGTATTTTGGAGAGCTAATAGATCCAATTGGATGATCAGTGATTTGTTCAAAGAGTGGATTAGAGGAATTGACGCAGAAATGAAGAAAACGAAGCGGTCTATTCTGCTTTTCGTGGCCAACTGCTGCTGCCACCCGGAAATGAATAATCTCACAAATAAGAAGCTAAATTTTTGCCCCCAAACACAACCTTTAAGTCAAGGCATTGTTCAGTCCTTCAAAGTGCACTACAGAGCTTAACTTCTGGAGTGGGTGATAATGAAAACTCAAATCTGTGGTCCTTCTGCATTAGCATCGTCAACAGCTGCATCAATAAATGCTTTGAATGTAGTTCATTGAATAAATTCTGCTTGGAATAAAGTTATGCAAACCACGATTAAGAACTGTTTTAAGAAAGCTGGATTTGTAACAGCTACAACATCGGTGCAAGAGGATGAGCTTCCTCTATCTCCCTTGCCAGTTTTTGATGGAGTTGATTTTGAAGATTATGTTAATGGTGGATGAATTAGCAACATATACTGAACCAGACCCAGAGACAATATTTAATGAGATACTCTCTGAAACTAAGCACAGCGAGGACTCTAAGGTACAAGAAATGGACGGCGAAGAAGATGATGATCTAAGTGACAACGAAACTAAAAAAGTACCCAACTGAGAAGGAAGATGATCTAAAGTACATGATGGAGCAACTTAAAAATGTCGCTGCATTAAAATACCCAAGCATGTTTAATGGATTTGTAAACTGTGAAAGTGCATTTTGTAGTTATTTAATGAACAAAAAGAAGACTCAAACAAAAATTGAATTATTCTTTCAAAAATTGTAAAAATGTGCTGCACTTTCAGAAGAATTTTTTTCTGCACTTTCAGAAAAAAATAAAAATGAATAAGTGCTAATTTTTTTCTAAAGTTTTCCTTAAAAATACTAAAAAAGTTTACTAATTTTTTTCTAATATTGTACTAATTTTTTTCTAAAAATTCCCTAAGTTGACCACCTCCATACATTGACCACTTAGTTACAGTCCCTTGGGTGGTCAACTTATGGAGGTTCTACTGTAATTTCTCACCGTTGTTGCACTAACATGAGGAGGTTCTGAGGTCAGAAACACAGAATGGGATGAACGATTGTATATTGCTCAAGTATAATTAGTATGCAAACACATGAAAGCTATAAAGTGCGATATATAGTGGGTCTTGAGAAAATGAATTTCAAAGCTTGCGTACTGGTTTATCGAGAAGCGGCTACACCACACACACATATATTTATATACGTGTGTGTGTGTATGTATTTGGCGAATTGGCTTTCTGAGTTATTTCATAGAATTTCAATTCAAATCAGTCCTTATTTTTCTCAAGAAGAATAGCCGATATTTTTTTTATCCGCACTTTAAAAAGGTCTTTTATTTTTCTTTATGTCAAATAAATAAATAAATAAATAAATAAATCCATCAAAATATAATAACCATAATAAAAGTCTTAAATATATTCAAATCAATTTGTAATTGATTCAAATGAAAAAATGTGAATAGAAATCTTTTAAAAGGTACCGTTTTACACCGATAGAAATATTGATAAAATTTTTATGAAAAGAGGATGAAAAGAAATATTTTTATAATGATAAAAATATGAATGATATAAATATTTTTATGAGTGATAAAAATATTTCTATAGACAAATTTTTGCTGCTGTTTATAAGTATTTACACTTACGTAAATGAATAAACCTTTCTCATTCACGGAAAAAAATTAAATATGTAACATAAATCTGCGGTAAATTATAATAATTTTGTTTCATTATCCAAAACATTCAAAGAATTTCATGAAACTGAAAAAATATATACTTTTAATTTAATTCTATAATTCTATAAAATGTTTGTATTCTTGGTTTTGTATTTACTGGGTACGTAATAACTGAAATTATCAATTCAATGTCTTTTTTAACTTGTTTTTTAAGTTACACATACCGTTACTATAATTAGAGACATGGGATTCGAGATTAAAATGTTCAAAAATTGAAATTATAAATGCAATTTATTGCAAAAATCCATATACTTCAAAATATTGATATTATAATAGAAACGTTACAATAAAATTAATTTCAACGCTTTTTATATTTTTTACTTTTATGCAGGCTTTTTAATGCCGCTTGCCGTCGTGCCAAATCGCAACAAAGCTAGTAAGCGAACATTAAATCACGCAAATTGCAAGTGCTCAATTTCAGGTTCTTTCATCAGTTTGCGTGTGGTGTGCCAATACAGTTGAGATTCTTATTCGCAGTACTGAATGGTTGATGTCGCGTTACATGTTAAATAGCATAATGCCATTTACATCGATTTCTTTGTAGAGATACACTGTTAAAAATCTGAATCTTTTTTTGCACAGTCACTCCACCGGTAATAAAAAATATATCTATTTTTCACAACTAGCATATTCCATAGTATAGCCAAGTAACCATTTTCTACAAAAGCGCTGGAGTGAGTATGCAGCAAAATTTGCAGATTTTTATCAACTAATTCAAAACCTGTTCACTTTAGCTATTGCGACTCTGTAAAAAAAATCGTAAATTTACGGAGCTTTACCGTGAATTTTTCGGTTAATTTACGGTATATGTCACTTTTTTCACATAAACGGTCAACTTCCGTAATTTTTTGTGTTTTACGGGCAAAAACCTTTAATATAATGGCTAAGTCCGTTGATATAGGAATAAAGTCCGTTTTTTCACGGACATTGTCTGGAATCTCTGCTGCAGCTTTTTTTCAGTGCATAGAATCACTATCTATGCTATCTATAATCACCAGTGAAAACACAAACAAAATTACTCGCATCAAGCGCCAAACAGAGACATTCTCCAGAAATGTGATGTTGAAATTAACCATTTAACACATACTATTTATTATACGTCTGCAAAATATAGTGCGCGGTAAATGTTTTCTATCGGCTAAGAGTCTAAACATTCATAGCAACTTCAATATATATTTTTACGACGGTAGATAAAAGATAGCACTTTTTTTATTGTTATTCAGACTGTTACAACAACTCCCTGAAACAGTTACACATTTAGGAAATATTTAGAATGTACACTGTTAAAAAATTTGTTGCTAAATAACTGAGAATCTACGGGTAATCCATTATATTAAATCTTATGTAAAATTGCATATATTAAAAAACTGAAATTCTGTTAAATAAGAAAGAAGTTATTCGGTAAATTTACAATAGATTCTGTAAATTAACATCGTTAAAAATACACAAGACTCTGTAAATTTATTTTAAATAATAATACTTTAATTTAGTTTTCAAAATTAGTGGATCACTCAGTCTTCAGTGATCTCAAAGATTTTTAATTTTTCGTGTAAATTAGAAATACAGTATCATTTAATTTTACGCAATTTTTTTCACTGTCCTGAGGTTTGAATCCGAGACTTCTTGACAGTGGAAGAACAGCTTACTATTTGAGATACAGAAGCTACTGTTGTTGCGTACAAAGTATGTCTTTTATGCTTCAGTAGGCAAAATTGTGATTGAACTGCAAAGTGATTGTGACAAAAATCCCACAAACTCAGAGGAGATGATTTTTTTCTTTTCTAAATTATTCTAAGTTTTAAAAGAATTTTCAAACTATTTTTTTTTTCTTTTATATGTCTAGTAAAATTGCAGAAGAATTTTAAAAGTATGTATTTTGTATTACAGTTTTTAACAAAGATAAAAAATATCTATATGTTTTAAAAGCGTTTTCTTTCAACAGTCCGTGAGAAAAAACTACTGCACCAAATTACAACCTTATTTTTTTAAGATGGTCTATCCTTCTTTTATCAAAAATATTGATGTGCGTGTAAAACAGAAAGCTTTGTCAGTTATTTGAGTAAAGAATAAAACGAAATTAAAAAAATATATTCATATATCAGCAGTAACAAAAATAACCATGACATCCATGATTTGATATTTTAAAATGCAAAAAAGAATAAAATTTAATCCAAGTAATAAAAAATATGCATTATAGATTGTAAACAGCATTAGGTAGAGGCCGTAGTAAGTAAAAATAAATGCTCTACACAATATTTTTAGGTAAATTTCTAATAGAAAGCAAACATAATTAGGTATAAATTATAAAATTCAGTGTTTTAGGACTATTATTGTAGTATTTTTTTAATAAACTTTCATTCGTATCTTTTTACTATCAATTTATTCAATGTTTAAAAATATTTTCCAAATTAAAACATTTTGTCATAACACAAAAAATATTTCTATAAATTTGATTCAAAAACATAAAATCCTTTTTACACTTTCCATTTCCGAACCAAAAAGTAAAAATATTAAGCTGCTTATTTTTAAACAATGTAATTTAGCGAGTTTTATCTAAGTCAGTCTCATCAGGACATCATATAGTCAATGAAATAAAAGCATCAACATACAGGACCGACTAATACTGTCAAACCTAGGTTTATCATGTAACTTTACTTTGAAAAAAATTTAAGTAAATAAAATTTATGTAATAGTAATATACTACATTCAGTGTTCGATATGTTTCATGTATTCCTTTTGATTATTTGACATTTTTTCTACATTTTGAAATATTTATTTAAATTGTTACATTTCACAAAAAATAAACTTTTCTTCAAAAATTAATCAAAATCTCAAAATTCGAGAAAATATAACGTAAAATACATTAAGTCATTACACAGTACGATTGTTTTACTTATTATTTACCATATATAAAAATAACATCTTGTTGAGTTCTTTTAAAGTGACATAATTTTATGAAATTAGGGCAATGATTTCAGCCACATCAAACTTCTTTACGGAAAAAACTTTTATAAACTATAAAACAAAATGAGCATTTTATGTTTGAAACATCACTCAATGTTATTTTGGCAGGTTATTTCGATGTTATCCTTTTGAAAAACTGACATCTTGTACAATTTTCCTTTTTAATATGACACTTTTTGTGAAATAAAGGCAGCAAATTTCAGTCATATCAAATATCTACTCTCGAATACATAAATTTCTTTTTTCCGACATAGGTGTCAGGAAAGATTGTCACTTTTATTTTTCGATATGTTATAGATTAAAAGAAACAAACATATTAGTAATGACTATAAATATATTCCGGTAGTTTTAATAATTTAAATTTATTTGTTATGTGCATATAAACACTAATAAGGAATGCAAAAAAATGCGATGTTGTATAAATATTCTGTTGTTAGAGTACATTGGAGGCAAATATATTATCTCAAAACAGCGCTTTTTTTATAAACAAATGTCGGCTCTAAGTAAGCAGAACCTTATTCAAGATACAAAGTTGTACATGTCACCCAACCATGTAAATATGCCATTCAATGAAACCCAGATTTTGCACATTTACCTTGTTTTAGCAGATCTATATTTCTTAAACTTCCTAATAGACCTGGATGGCAGAGATAATCATAGATGTATAGCGAGGATGGCATTTTTTCCCTTCTTCTTCTTCTTTTTCTTTTTTTATTTTAGCCATTTTGGCAAGAAAAACCTATGTTCGTGTATCTGTTAAGACTACCTTACGAAAATAGCATATTAATTTTATTATAAAACCGTTTATTTTATATAAAAAGCCCAATTTACTGCTTATCAGTTGCTTTGGTAATAATAATAAAAAAGATTGGCATAGTTCGAGAATCAGAAAATGCGCTTTGTTGCTAAATGATATATGAGCTATGACCACAAACCTGGTGAGATCTTAAGCTTGTTTATGCATATACATGTATTTATACTGGATGTTTCTACGATCATGGAACAAACTTAAAGGGGTAGTGCAAATGACTAAAACAAACATGTGTTGTATAGGAATTTGCGATCGGACGTGACTTCTTGAGGCACGAGGGAAAAAAAGGACATGAAAAGTGTTTATTTGCAGCAATGCTTGCAATAAAACCTAAGATTTATTTTATCTTCTATTTGTTATTTTACCGTCTGCGCTTTCTCAATCATAAATTATAAATTTATTTTATCATCTATTTGATATTTGTTTTTATTTCATCATTTGCGTTTCTTCAGTTGTAGATTTTGAACATTTTTTAATCATCTAATCCACACGTTCTAACGACTTGTAACGACGAACGTTTATATATAACAACGTTATTTGCATCTGCGTTTACATCTTGAACATTGCGGATAAAGTACCCCAGACAAATACAAGAGCTATTTCCCGTCGTTTACATATAAATCACACCATCTTTGGGGAGTTTTTTTAAAAGAAGAACGCTTACTCCATTCCATATTCAAGTAGTTTAAAGTTTGCAAACAAATTATTTTTCTGCGCACGCATGATTCTGCTAATGTCCCTTGCAGCAGTATGCGCTGCAGTGGATTTCCCAACTTAGGTTCGATTTACAAATGCTGTAACTTTTAAGGAGAAAGGTGTGTTCAATTGAGATTCAAAATATCCACACGCTCTGCATCCATATGCATTCAAAACTAACTTCTATGTAAATGATTGTATACGGTTTCCTCATAGGACTATATACATGCTACCAACTCAACTCAATGACTCGAGTGATCGTGTTTTGTAAAGAGGTTTTCCAGAATTACTGCAAGATTTTCCGAATGTCATTCGAGATCAAATTTGGTTCCACCATGATGATGCACTAGCCCATTACAAATTGTTTGTCCGCGATTACATTGATTCCACTTATACGAGGAGCAGAATTGGGCGTGGTAAATAAGTCTGGTGCCCAGCATGGTCACGAAACTTATCCAATATCGATTACTTCTTATGGGGACATCTGAAGACAATAGTTTACGAGATTCCAGTTGACCGAATTGAAAATCTCAGTGCTAAACTATCCATTGCAAATATATGTGTATTGAAACTTTTCGCCAATCACTCCTTCGATGCTACCAAGCACGTATTAACTGTCAATTGTCGCAATTTTAAATTTATTGTAAACATTGCTGCAAATAAGCACTTTGTGGGGTGTTGTAAATAATCAATGCTTTTGTTTTCATGTCTTATATTTTTTGTTCGTGCCTCGACGCGCGACATCCGGCTATATATTCCTATACAAAACATGTTTGTTTTAGTGTCCTTTGCCACTCCTCCAAAATTGTTCCATGAGCCTAGAAACACTATATATATAAATTTTTTATGTTTATATTATTGTTTTCTTAATTAAATTTATTTCTTTTTGCATATAAAAATAGGTAAATAGTTTCTTTATAATAATTAAATTGTATAAATATTGAAAAAAATGAATGTGTGCATTGAAACGTTGAATAGGTTCAATGGCAGAAAACATGTTGCCAAATTTCTTTTTCACCAAATCCATTTTTGCTGTTCGTTATTCGAGCGCTCTAATACGCACTTCGGTGCCAGATGTTATAAATATTTATTTCAGTTTCGTTCAGTGAATCTTAATACATTCTCTAAAGTAAACAAACTGTTCAGCTAATCACAATATGGTAAATAACTGAAATTATTCGCCATTGTTATTGATTTCTCCGCCACCTACAGAGGATTTCAAACATCAGGGAGGGTAATGACACCAAGTGCTAATATTACACATAGTTATAAAAGAATCCCGAAAAACAGAACTACGGTTCCTGCGCTAAAAGCCTCTGAATCATCTGAATCACAATCAACCGCTGAAAGTGAATATGCTACTTTTGTAGACCATATCGCTAATATAAGCACGTAAAATGTCAAAGCTCAATCTAAAATTTTCTAGGTAAATTCTATGATGTGAAGAGGATATGTTTATTAGGAAACACTTTGTTTATTACATAAATTTGTAGTGTATTTAGCGTACTTTAAAATGTTGTTGGGTATTTTGATTGTCTTCGTCGAGGTAGGTTATTGTTTAAAATATGCTGCGCAAAATTTTATACTTGATAATAACGCCATTAACTGATGTTATTATTCTGGTTTATTCTTATAGTGGCAGAACTAGGTTTTGTATTTATTTATTTTTGTTATTTTAAGCACGAAAGACTATTATTGCCATTATTGAAAACTAAAAAGGATAAAAATAAATTTCTATGTTTTAAATTCAGGTATTATTTTCGTGCTCTAAGAATAAAATATCAAATGAATATTACTACATCCTCATATCGCTATTAACGGTCAGTAAAAGCTATTTGTTAATTTCTGGGCTGTAGATTTCGTATATTTAGAATTGGAGAATTTACACTCGATTATTCCATCTTATTTTATAATTTTGCTTACATGGCGTTATTACCCACAGGTGGTTAATAACGCCAAATAGCATAGGTCAAGAAATCACGCCACTGCATTTTATGAATACATATCTGCTAAAATAATCATTCTTGTATACATAGTCAATATGTTGCTGTATTAAATCCCATGTTTGTTTAGAAAAAAATAGTCTTATCCATGAAAATTGATAGACCGTTAACGTGGTGTTATTATACCAGAACACCTTAGAACAATACATTTTATGTAGTTTTTTCTATACATGTTTGTGATCTAGTAAGTAAAAATCTAATTTTTGGTGCGTGCAACAAAAATTCCAATTGAATCAGGCGCCATTTAAAAAAAAGCATGAATCTTAATCCATTTATAAATGATCTTATAAAAAATTTGTGATTAAAAAGCATTCAACCAGGAGTTAAAAAAGCTTAATGGCGAAAAAATATAATGAAATCTATTTCTTTAATTAAGTTTACAAAAATGCATTAAAAATTCTTAAAATATCTGAAAAAAACTATTGCATAATGTACATTTAGCAACTCTTTTAATCAGTTAATTTTATTAGCAATAGAGGATAAAAAATTCTTAATTCTAAGGTCTGCTGCATTCTTTCGTAAAGTTTTATCTATCTTTAAAATGTAATTAGTTCTTCTTTTTTCCATTATCCATTAACTATCATATTTTTTTTTTCATTTTCTCGTTTGTTCGTTTTTTTTAAAACCAGAAATCTGTTTTACGACGATAATACTGTTTTCTTTATGTCTTATATAATAAAAATATATAACAGTGCTACGACCCCAAGTATTATCATAAATGTTATTTTTAAAATCTTTTTTAAAAACATTTTTTTTATCTCAATAAAATATATAATCTTAAGCAAATATTTCTTAATTTTTTTATATTGCTTGAGTTTTTTGTTACTTTATAGAGAGAATATTAATTTATACTCGTAATCTCAATAAAAATTCTTTAGAAGGATAATACATCAAAGTATTAAGAAATGTGTGACATCATATATTTAAGAATTCTTAAATATGCATACATATATGTCTTATTTTTTTTATTATTATTATTCATTAAATAATAAAATATGTGAAAATGTATTTTTTGTTATTCAGTGGAATTTTTTTTTCTTTTTCCTTTCTTCTTTTATCCCCTGATATACTTCTTCGAGAAGCAATTAAACCATGGTTTCTAAAAAATAACGTTTCATTACATAAGCCAGCTTTAAAACAAAGCAGATATACCATTGTACGATTAAGTATTGATTATGTGAACTGCAATTTTTTTAAATTCTAAGCATCGCGAATTTTCAATTTTTATGTCTTCGTATGAGTTTATATGCTAAAAGTACTTTCAGCTGTTTAATTCTAATTTGTTTGAAACCCATGTTCATTTTATTTGTGAGACATAAATTTATTTGCAGTATTTAATGCAGTTTCTTTAATGTTGCAACTTAAGTACACTCTTTCTGTTACAGCAAAGGGAAAGTAGACGGAAAATAACCGATTACTATTTACTGTTATTTGTCGTTGTTGTTATTTTATCACAAAAACTCAAAAAAATGTAGTTAAAATCCATAATAAAATATAAATGAATGATTTCTGATGAAACATGGATCAATTATTATAAATTTTATTTAATCTTAAGTATTAGTTTTAATGATAAAACAAATGAAGGCATATAAATCTTTCGATAAGCGATTTTTTATATCACTTTTTCCTGGTTTTGTGTATCATTCTGCAATAGTGACGGCAAACGGATATTTTTCTATGGATGTTGTTTAAGATTGGTTCTTAAATGTGAAATTCTTTATTGGATGTAAATCGCGTAAATTTTTATAGAAGTAAAAGCATATATTTTAAGTTTTAAAACTGAAATAAGTTTTGTAAATGTACATCATTCTCATTCCAGTGACTTTGAAATTCTTCAGAGACGGAAATGGTTCATTTTAAAGAATAACACAATTGGAACCGCACTGATAAAATACAAAGTTGTATAGATATTTAGAGACATTTTATAGGAGAGTAATCACCTTACCCTTTAGCACACACGCCTACGTTTGTAGATTGGCTGCACAATATACATTTGGAATAAATGTTATCCTAGCGCTTGTGCTGTTAGGTTAAAATAGTATTTGTTTGAGATTTACACTAAGCAATATAAGATGCATTTTTATTGTAGCTAATTTTATAGGTTTCTTAGATGTCCTTGCCCGAAACTGATGAAATAGTTCTAAATTTACTAACGGGCCGAGCTGACAAACAAAATAAGCGGTCCCGCAAAATAAATAAGTAAACGGGACATACGTGTCGGGCCGGTAAAAAAATTTAGCGGGCCTACAGGCGCGTTATGAAGATTTACGCAGAAACGATAAAATATGAGCTGTTTTCAATAAGTATGGCTTTAACAAGAATAAATATAAATGTGCGTCACAAGCCATACTAGTTTGACATTATCAATATTGAAATGTAACTTGTACACTGTAGAGATCGAGAGTGGACAGTTACATTGAGTGTAACCCGGGCTTAATAGTTTTTAATAGACTCGTGCCGGGCCGAAATCAGGCTTGCGTCGTTTTTCTACCTATAAACGAACCGTTCCGGAACTAGACTTAATTGTCTTCAAGATGTGTCGGGCAGACAACATAATTTATAAAATTATTGATAGCGATAAAGAACCTATGTTAGCGTAATTTCCAGATATATATTTCTTTGTGGTTCTTAAATTCACCCCCTAACAATGCGAAAGTTTGACACATTTTCTGACTAATTTTTAACTGTAAAAGTATAAAATTGACAAGCCAGACTATTGAAGGGATTTCGAATCAAATTGCGTTTTTCATTTTGGAGAAATAAGATACTTGTGTAAACTTGTTGAGATACCAGACATTCTTATCAAATGGTTGCAGATTTTTCTCCCGTCCCTTTCTTTTGCTTCCGGAAATTCTATACAAAACACTAACTTTGAGAGTATTTTCTTAAATTGCTTGTATCAAAAAATGAACAACGCCATTCGATTACATAGTTTCTGAAAAAAAAACACCTGCTAATCTTACACGTTTCCAAAAAAAAAAAAAAAAAATGAATTCAGAAATGTATCATAAAGTAGCTCCGTTGGATTTGAGAATGAATTTGGATTTGGAAGCTTTAAGAAATATAGAATCTTTCTAGAAATATTTTCATAAATCTACTTTTATTATACAGCTTCAAAATTACGATGTCTTTAACTTTCCTTTATTTTCTTTTATTTTAAACCATATTATTTTTTTAATTAACCTTTATTTGAATGTTGAAAGTCTAAGAATCTAAGTAATCATTAATGTTGCCACTGTGTATTTCTTGTATAATTTATACGTTCAATAAATATGTATTCAGTATTCCTTAAAAAAACTTAATTATATGATAAAAATCAGAATTTTTTAGAAATAGTAGAAACTGTGAACGGGCTGGGCCAAAAAATGAAAAATATAAACGGGCCAAACTTTTCAATTTTACAGTGGGCCGGACCGAAGGAAAGTTATTTCGGCTGAGTTAAAGCCTGGAATTTCCGGCACGTGCAGATTTCTGGGGTATCTTATAATTTAATGAAACACGTCCTCCCCAAACATTGTCTTTCGTCGAAATACGATGGGTTCCACCAAGTAATAATAATATTTTTCTCATCAAAATGAGCGACACTAAATTCTGAAAAAGTAGAATTTCTGCTTCCACCTTGTTTTATTTTCTCTATTCCCCCCTCCAATTTTCGGTATTGTTTTTATGAAGATACCTCACTATATCTTCTGAAACTTCTGTGCAAAATGAATCAAGTCAATGAATCATTTGCAAGTCTTTATTACAATTCTTCTTAATTAGATTGTACAAATCGTTCCTAAGTTTTTGCCTAAACCTCATCAACATCTTTAAACAATGCTCCTTGATTTTACTATTTTTTTAGCCAAAAATTGAAACTTCTAGATTTAGAAACATTAAAAAGATACAATATGTTAATTAAAAGTACAATATGTATGAGTTTGTACAAATCATTCCTAAAATTTTCCTAAATCTCACCATACTTAAAATAATTATGCAAAATTTCAACATTATTCGACGGTTTATAAATTGGAGAGTGGCTTTTAATATTTTTGTAGCGTCATATTTTATTACTTAACTCACTTTTGGCGTGAAATAAACAAATAAATTCTAGTGATATAAAAAGTAATATTATTAAAAAATTATATAAAGTATGATTTTAACAAAGTAATTTGATCGGGTTTTTTACTTTTATATTTAGAGCTAGAAACAGAAAACATGTATCTCGAATGCATCTGAAGGACTTCTAGTACACTTAAAGATAGTATTAAAGAACACAAGATATCTAAAAACAATCCATCAGCAACAGTCCTGTGAAGAATCATCCATAAGCAAATTATACAAGTTAATTTCGAAGATGGAAAATTTATATATCCCTTGAAGAAATACAGTTTATCATTAAAATTTATTACTAAAAAAAATGTTGTTTGCAATGACGTTTTATATTACAACAAATCCAGAATTTGGATCAATTTGCTTAAAAAATCTTACAACAAAAAATATTCCATTTTTCTTAATATCTATATTTTATTTTCCCAATATTTTCCAGGTGTACACTTTCATCCTTTTTTGACATCAACTACGTGAAATTTGAGAAATAAGACATTAATATCAATATTTTTCTATTTTCTGATGAAGGCTGTGTTTGCCGTTGAATTTTCTAAGAATTAAAGCAATTAAACATCTTTATTTTTTGCCATATTTTTAAGTAGTTTACATGTAGCGTAATTTTAAATTCACGCTACTGATTTCTGAAAACTGTTTTATGTTACAGTATACATTAAGCAACTCTAACAAAAATTGGTATATTTAAAAATACTTTTACGACTGCCGGTAGAAGGAAATTTGTTCTAAAATAGAAAAAGAAAACACTTCGTAGCATTAGTCACATTATCTTTATTACTTACCAACTCGCAATGTATTTCAATAACAAAGCATATAGTAGTTTATAATTCACCTTATTCCTCTAAATTTTGACGGACAGTGAAGGTAATCAAATCGTCCTGTGGCTTCCTATAGCAATAATCTAAATCTAATTGGCAGCTTAATTAGTATGCAGCTAGAATAACTTAACTGATCGTTTATGTAAACTAAGGATGTTTACATCAATGACTGACAGTTAAACTAATGGAAAATATCCTGAAGGGCAATATTAATATTGACCGACCTGCAATAGTGTCTGCAGTTTGTAGATTAATTTACTCTTGTGACAACAAATGTAATAAAGTATGGATGGATCTTAAATGGTCACTGACGAAATATTTGAAACTTTAAGTAAAACTTTTTGATTTTCTGAAATACATAATATAAATCTTAAATGGTCACTGACGAAATATTTGAAACTTTAAGTAAAACTTTTTGATTTTCTGAAATACATAATATAAATTTTAAAATACACAATGTTGTTAAATACTGTATAATTTGCTACTGGTAATTTTTACATCTTTTTTGTGGTATGTTTTATGCAATTACTGCATTTATCTTAAGTATTCATTATTTTTGCATTATTTCACTTTTTATGTGGATTCTTTAAATAAATAAATAAATAAATATGAAATTATTTGCTTTAATAATTCTGCCGCAAATGAAAGCATAAAATTGTGACTGTTATTAACCGATTAGTAATGGCGTTCTCTAATTGATGCTGTATTTAAATTTTGTTTAGGGGGCCATTTATACATAGCAATCGTAACAAACTTTAAAACTTCCATATTAACACCTAACACACTAATACCTAATTTTAACATCATACTCGAATTCTAATGTAATATATATTACAAAAAATTATTTATACTTGTTGGGGAACTGGATCCCATATGGTCCTATTACCCCTGACATATGTCCCACTTATCCCATTCTTGAAAATATGTATAGATACCTAATATTATCAATGTATTTATATGCCTAATTGTTTTTTTTTATTGTTTAATGAAAATGTTTACCGTATTTTAGTAAAAAGCCGAGGAATCAAATCAACAGTTGTTTGTGAAAAAATAATCTAAATTTTTAACAACCGATAGCAGAGTTATGATTAAGCTGATACATGTTGTTTTATAAAATATAAATGGGAGTGCAATGTTAACAAAAGCTATAACTTAAAAGACATCAACGCTTTTTTTATATATAAAATAGCCTATCACCCAGTTGCATCGTCGGTCTAGTTACATCAGCTTACCTTATTACTTTACCGTGTGGTAACTAGTAATGATCACAGAGGCAACAAATAATAATAATAAACAATGTATCAGTAACGTTTCAGTAGTTTTATCTTACTAGTTTTAAATGCAATATATGTTAAGGAAAATTTGTATTATTTTATTTATTTATTTATTAACTGACTTCCAAAAAGGAGAGGAGGTTATCAACAGGAAGTTATCAATATTTATGTACATTAATTTGATTTTTTGGAGTCGGTGCCAGCCAAGTTATGTTCAATATTAAAATTAATTATCCAATACAAATTGTAAATGTATAAAGTTAATTATTTTAAACTAAATATTAAATCGTAAAAAAAAATTGTAGATACTTGGATGTGTGTCTATTGTAAAATTACATGTAACTTGGCTTGGCTGGAACCGACTCCATAAATCAAATTAATGTACATAAATATAATAATACGCATGGAAAATACTACGCTCTTAATTTAATTTCTTATTACAATTATGTAAAAAATATATTTTTCACTTTGCAGTAGTTTTTGAAGTCAGTTCAATTTTTGGTAGAAAAGTTTATTTATTTATTTATTTTGTCAAATATAATTTACAGTTTCTGTGTCGGGTGTGTGGTGACAGCAAGAATGCTGTTGTAGAAAGATAAATTCAGTTCCAGCAGAAATGGTAATAAATGCTTTCGTATTTAGTGCAGCGTCTGATGTTTCCAGATAACATTCTATGATATTCTATTATAGGGATGGGCATTATTTATCGTATTAGATAAATAACAGTGTTACTACGCTGGAACCTAATATTGCATTAATATGTTATTGAAAAGTCCCTGTTAAACAAATAACACATGGTTCTTAATGACAGCATCTTATTCCTTCACTTTGTTTTAATCAAGGTTTCATTTTTTGTACCTCTAAAATAAGAATAACATTCATTAAAAACGTCCTTAATCGTTTCTTTTGAGACCTTTGCCCAACAATGTTGAATTCAGACACTTTTCTCAAGAAGGATTTCTGTGCTCTGGAAGAGGAACATTATAGAGTTCCGGGAGGTAGGGGAGAAGCATTGCTTTTTCTGACCATTGAAAACCCAAAATCTCGAATCTTCCGAGGAAACATCTCATTGTTTACCGGCAGCCCCCTCCCCCGGACCATCCCCTGAATTCAACACTAGCACTCAGCATGACCCTATCTTCACCAGACGTCGAGTAATCGTAATCGTGTAAAAGTAATCGATTATAATCGACTACATAAAACTGTGTAAATGCATTGTAATCGTAGTCGTAAATTTTAATTTCGAAATAATCGCGATATAATTATAATCAAAAGATTTCACTTTGATTACAATCATAATCTAATCGTAATCGCAATGCAGATAATCGCTATGTAATCTGTATCAAAAAGCTCTGTAATCGTAATTGAGCACAAATAAACGATTACGTTATATGATTACATCTTTTTTTTTCCTTCTTCCTTTCGCGCAGTCCATAAAATACTTGGTCAGTGAGTTAAACATTGCACCAAAGAAAGAGTGTCCACGTTTGCAGCTCAAATTGCCCCTAAAGTAAGAAGAGGTCATAGGTCATAAGGCAGCAGTTCCTGTGAAACAGGATGCACTGTATATAGTCAGTGTCAGTGCTATAGAGGGCTGTTCCTGGTATATAGTAGTAGGACCAGACACATAGCACTAACTTCTTGCGGTCAGGCGTCGCTATTTTTTAGCTTTCGTGTCGGCGCTTTGATGTATAAATTGCTTTTTCAGTGAACTTTTTTGAACTTCAAGAGAGAAATCGAACTCGAAATCAGTTGACAGCTTTATGACTGAAGATGGGGTAGATAAAACTTTCCCTTCCTTTGTCAATTTGGTAGGTCAGTCCCCCAAAAATCATTTAAAGAGGTTTCACCTTGTTCCGTACTGAAACAAAGATAGATTTATTGCTCTTTTAGTGTAAAAAAAAGCAGTGCTGTTTGCTCGCAGCTCTAGACATAAAATTAGTCTGACTTCGTTAAAAGGTATGGGAATTGGGGGAAATAACTCTTTGTGGTCATTCGAAGGATTTTGTTTCGCAGGTTATTGAGTGAGAGTGATAAAGGATAAAAAAGAAAAAGAAAGAAAGAAATATACTATATTTATGGTTTTATTATGGGCACTTAGCAATTTGACAGAAATCACCCTCTTTCAAATGTGAGAATCGGAGAATAATGAAAATTTGGGGGGGGGTGGAGGGGGGAAGATGCTTAAATTGCATGTGACAATTTATCTAACAGCTCATTCGCATGTTGGATTTCTCAGTGGTTATATTTAAGTTGTTGTTTCCAAGGATCTAGGGTAAGAGATGGCTAAGAGAAACAACAAAAAAAATTGCAGAATATTTCACGGAATCTCTATCAGATTTGAATGAAAAAGGCGTGAAATTTTTTAAATAGAAATGCAAATTGTGCTCGTCAGATGTCAGGTTCTCCATAAAAACAAAGTCCAATTTGAACACCCCCATGCAGGTAATTTTTTAATAGATATATACATATTGTATAGATTTATTTTAGAAATATTGCATAGTGATATCTTTTCTTTTTCTTTTAACCCTTTGAGCTCTGGTGGGTAAATTTCTTCAAAATTCCAAATGTCACATTGGCACCAGTATTTTGCAAAGAAAAAAAACGGTTAACGATACACACACAAAAAAAATGCATTAAAACTTTTTCAAATAAATTTAGTTGAATTTTCTGATATTGTTGTGACATTTCGGAATTAAAATTATGTGGTAGAAAATTCTACCATCAGAGCTCAAGGGGTTAAATTGTAGTGAAAAGAATTATTTTATATTAAGTTAACTATATAGTGTTTTTAATCATAAGTATAAAGTATGTTTAATTCAAAATTTGTATTTTAATATATCTGGATAAGTTAAACATATAGATCAGTTTTCTTACAAAAGTTGTAATAATAAAAGATCGTTTATATATATATCTATATATGTGTGTGTGTGTGTGTGTGTGTATGTGTGTGTGTGTTTATTTTATCAGAATCCCTCTCCCTCCCCCCCCCAAAAAAAAATAGAAAGTAAGGCTGCTTTGTCAATAAACATACAGGTGTAAGTAGGATTTTTTTAAAGGGTAAAGGACAATGGTAATGATAGCTAGTTGTTGGTAAATTCGTTTAGCATATGCGCCGACAAATTCAATGACGAATTTTGAAATGTAGCCACCAAATTTTTTTATCTCTGATTATTTTAAAAAGAAAAAAAACTACCAAAAAAATCTCTCTAAATGAGTTATAAATAAATAATGGGAAAAAAAAGGTAGTTAATTTTTTTCCCAGAAAGGTTTGTTTCCTCCTCTCCCCTCCCCCAATATACTCCTACCAAAAGACAGTATTTTATATTATTATTTGCCTGTTAACGCTCATGTGTCTCAATTTTGCCCGGACACCCCCCCCCCCGCTTGCGCAGACCCATTTATAATTATTTAAAGACTCTGCGTTCCTCCCCCTTGTTAAAACACCCTTAAAAACTCTTATTAAAAAAATCTCACATTTATACACTCTAAGATAAAAATCTGTCTAAAACGGAATTTAAAACTGTTTTATTGGCTTCCGTTTTAGAAGGTTTACTATATAAAATAAGATATTGTTTGTACCCAGCAAGTTCAGGTTAAAAATTCTGTGCACCACCCATTCAAAAGGCTGGTTACGCCTATGCAACCACAGTAGAAATAATTCCTTAATATTCGCTAATTCAATATCTGTTAGATTTTCCACCAGTTTTTCAATAAATGTAGTTTTTTTTCTGTTAGATTTTCCTCCAGTTTTTCGATATATGTAGTTCTTTACATTACAAAAGAACATTTTATCGCTTCGTAATTATTGCATGTTTTCAAACGTTTTGTCACAAATTATTTGACGAGCTTGAAAAGTGCCGAGTAATACACATTATCTGAGGATAATTTTGTTATCGTTGACGACTTTTGATTTAAAGTTTCGTTTCCTGTTTGGTTTTTATTCGCGGTTATTGAAGAGAGAGGATAAATAAAAAATGATTTTGTCTCTTTTTTATTAAATATCAGAAAGATTGAATTTAAGATTTGTGGATTTGATTTCTAAAGGGCCCTTCTGGGGGGGGGGGGGTTCACCCCCAAACATACACCTTAAAATTTCTCTCATTTAGTTCTCTACCATTTTTAACATGACACCCCCCCTTTCGGTGACTCACCTAATTTTGCTCATATCTTCACTTCATTTCAGTCTTTAAAAGGCTATAACTTTGCTTCTATGGGAGCTAGAGCGGAGAGAAAAATTCTAGCATAGCTAACTTTTACTCGCCATTTTTTTCTTTTCTTTTTTCTTTTATCTTTTTTTTTCTTTTTTTTTGCTATTTTAAATTTCCGGTTTTTCCCTATAGGACAATTTGGAGGGGATGGGAGGCAGGGGGGGCGTTTCTCATTTTTTGATGTAAAATGTCTATCGAAAGCTTATGCTTCATACATTGCAAATTTAGCATAGAATATTTCTCCCGTTATTCTGGGTCACGTTACGAACCCATAATGGGTTGAAATTTAAATTTCTCAAACTTCTTCGAGGTTTTTTGCAAAATCGGTATCTGAAAAAAATTGTGCCCATGTGATATGTGTACGGCATCTGTGCCATATAAATATTATTCAGTCTTTTTTTATTGCAATTTTTTTATGTAAAACAATATGCATTATTTTTCATGCACAATTGCGCTTAAATGAAAATTGTAATGTAATTTTTGTAGTAGTACTTTATAATAATGAATAAAAAAATTATTTAAAAGTATTTCCTGCACAATAAAATGTTTTCTGACGGTTACAAAAAAATATGTCCTGACAATTCAAAAAATAAAAACGTAATTGCCCAAGTTTTCATTTCTGTCGTCACTCCCAAAATGTCACTTTTTTTTGGGGGGGGGGTGAAAATTTTCTGGAAATCAGTCTTATTTTTTATTTATGTATGAGCCTATATAAAAAAGTATGAGCTAGTGAACTTTAGAACCATTTTAATACAACTCATATTCCAAATATTAAAATAATTGAGAAAAAAATATTAAAAAATTATTTTCAATTTAATCATTTTTGATACTAAGTAAATGCAATTAAATTTCTTATAAATTGAATCTGGAATGTTTAGAGAAGATTTTAATATTTACAAAATGTAAAATACAGTACAATATATTAGGTTTACAGCTTTCTAAAAGACATAAAAATAGTAGGACTAAATTTAGATGAGTTCAAAGTATTAGAATATTTTATTTTACATAACAATTAATATGAAGATTAATAACTATTACCTTATTAATATGAAGTAAATGGTAGTTAATATTTTGTAGCACCCTCTTTTGCTTTCATAATAGCGTACAATCGATCTTGCATACTATACATATCTGCTATTAAGAGGCTAGACGAAAAAACTGAGTCTGGAAAAAATTTCATTCTCTACCATCTGTCCTATCTCATAAGTTTCTTTGTCCTATAAGTTAATATTTGTTTTATGTTTGGCAGCACGCATTGACTTGCTGTAAAAAAAAAAAAAAAAAAAAAAAAAAAAAAAAAAAAAAAATTAGTAATGCATTTCATCAAAGATTTTAAAACATCAACAACGCTGATTGAGAAAACGCGGTATACGGAAAACGGATTTTTGAAAAATTCGTTTTCCTCTGTATGTTAAAGAAAGTTTTTTTAATATGTTTTCTTGTACTTTCTAACTTATATGACAACTTATAATTTAAAAGTGTTTATTTTTTAAATAACAATTAGAAATATAAATCTGCAAATATGAGCAAAAGAAAAAATTAAATCAGCCAAAAGAATTCAATCTAAATAATTAATTTCATATGTTTATGAGTACATATTATGTTTAAGCTTTAAGACAAAATTACATGAAAATTAAAAAAAAAATCAGTGTAGAATTACTTACTAAGTCTAATATTTAAAATATTAGCAATAGATTGAATGAAAAGAAAACCAGACAAATGTATACTATGACAGACATTAGAATTTAAATTAATCTTTGCGGTTTTTATCTTTTTATTTTTCTATAATTCACCTTTAGTCAAACATTCTAAAAATGTTTTAATTGAACAATAGTGCAACTCTGAACTAAAGCGAGTCCAAACTCCATTCATTTAACATTTGTTGATTCAGCTTCATAAATGCTGACTGCTCTATTATTTAGCATGACTATTTACGAAACAAAGTTCCTTTATTTAATTGTAAGATTAAATAACGAGAAAATTTTAATTACGAAATACTCTTGCCGAAAATTCGTAATAGTTAGCAATAATTTGATTTTCTAAACATAAGTTTAAATTACATAAGGAAAATAAGCTATAATTATGATTTTTAAGCTTTATAGATTATGATAAAATAATATATATATATAACTATAAATATATTTAAGGAGTGGATTTTTTTTCTTTTCCTAAGATAGTTTTTCCTTTGCATATAAAAAGAAAAATACATCTCATTTTACATTCCAAAAAAAAAGTTGGAAATGTCCTTTGAGAAAATATTTTTATTACCAACTAGAAATACTCATCGTAGAAAAAAGTTTAGTTATTGCATAATAGTCTTTTTATGCTTTAAAAAACATTATGTTCATATTCCACGATCAAAAATTATGGCTTCCTGTAGGCAGAAACGGACGTATCTCACTGTGGTAGTTTCCTAAAACAATTTTTTTCTTTATCTAAATGATTTTTTTCAGTGTAACCTTAACAAAAAGTTGTTGTAAGTCTAAGCACTCAACTTTTTTTAAAGGACGCATCAAGTTAAGTATTCTCGTATTACATTTGTTTTTTCTAAAGTTAAATTGCAAAGGTAATGTGTTTGTAAAAGAATCTTTAAATATATTTAATTTTAAAATGTCACTAACCTATTTTCTAAACGGAATAGCGCATTGTATTGAGGCCAACTGTAATATAGCATTGATTTTTATTAGAGACCATGTTACCCAGATGTATGCATGAAAATACATTTCAAATATTAATAAACATTTATTAATTCAATAAAAACCTTGTGTGGGAAATTCAGTCATTAAAATACAACGTTTAACACACAATAATTAAAAATTCAGCACATACGCACTGTAAAACATTTGTGTAACGTTATCCCATAAAATTGGTGGCAGCCTTGCTGCCTCCAATTTTGTAGAGTACTTTAACCGATATAACTGGTGTAACATTCCAAAGTTACACCACTAATATATGTTTAAATTACACCATTTTATAAGTGAAAACTTACTCTGTAAAATGGAAGTCGTAGCTGCCACCAATTTTATGGAGTAACGGAACACAAATGTTTTACAGTGCGTATGTACACATTTCGCGAGTACTGGGGACTCGCTTACTGAGTGTTAAAACGGTCAATTGTATAAAATCACCCTCCCCCCCCCAACTACCAGCAAGTCAGAAACCCAAATGATAGTAAACACAGAACCAAAAATACCATTAAGTTTCAGAAACTAATAGAATTAAAACTGGAAATGAAGTATCGTGACATCTCAACTTTCTGGTTAAATTTTTTATTTTAGATCAGTTTTTTTTTAATTTGCTATTTGTTTTCCATGGACCAATTCGGCTGAAAAAAGCATATAAACTGCATTTTCTTAATTATTCATAAACTTTTATGCATAAAAAAAGTTTCAGAGCACATAGTCTTGCGCTAAGAATTGTGTTTCCACAGTCACGGAGAACATCATAGATTTTTGTTATGATTAGCTTTAAATGAGATTTTATAATTTTGTTTACAGTTTCTATAAAGTTTTCTTAAGCTTTCGGAATACTTCTTTGGCGGGTTGGAATTACTTTACTTTTATTAAGTGGTAAACATACATTTCTTGGAGATAAACTTTTTACCTTTTTCTCTTCTGTTAACATTTCTCTCTGTTTCTATTATTTATGCCATTTAGAAAAGGTGTTCCATAAAAGCTGAAAGAAAAATCATAGAAGGAAAAATATATGTGTAGCAAAAAATACATTATTCTTTTTCAAAATACTTTCCCTTGGATGATATGCAATTGTCCTATAGTTCAACCCATTTTTCCAAACAAGTAGAGAAGCCTTTATTTTATGTTATTGTATTTTATTTTTGAAAATGATTTAAAGAACCCTACATTGATAGTACTTCCTGCTGAAAGTAGTTCATAATCACTATAACGTTTTCTGTCACAGAGTTTCTCCTTCAACGCCAAAAAACAGCCATAAATCGTATGATGCGTAATCTGGAATATACGAGGGATATACATATTTTAACATTGCATTTAAGAAGATATTTATGAACAGAAGTAGAAACATGTGGGCAAGTATTATAATGATGCAATTTTCATTTTCCTAGCAGCTCATGATGCTGTCTTGTCGCAAAATTTCAAAGCTGAAATATAATATTCAGCATTTAGAGTAGTTTTTGGAGACACAACATACATATAGATTATACCTGTATAGTAAAACAAATAATCATCATGACCTTTCCATGAAATTTGGTTATTCAGATATCTTTCGAAGGTGGAGAATCAGTGTGTTTCCAATAGCTTGTTCCTTGCTTGATATGTGAATCAAAATGGTGCACCTAAGTTTCATCGCATTTAATAAGAGTCTTTAAAAATTTCGGATCATTTTCGAGCACGTGTTTCCAATCACTACAGTGGTGAATTCGTGTTAGCATTTGTCCTTTAGTATGATGACTAAGAAGCCTTCTGGAACAAACATGCCTAACCTGTAAATTGAAGCATAGAATGCAAAATATCAGTATTTTCAAAATGTTAATTGATGCCACTCTTATGTCATTTGCTGATTTTCTTGGAAGATTGCCTATACAGAATTAATATTTCAACCCTTCACAACACTTACCGGTCGGTTAGTCTTATGAGCCAGTTCTGAAGACAAACGTCCCTTTTTTAAATTACCATGCCATTTAAAATTTTTACATTCACACTTTTTTATTGTGGTTATTTATTCTGAACTATTACACTTTTATTAAGAAATTTTATTTATCTAGTTGATATGTTATTCGTCATCCAGATATTAAACAGATATAAATAAACAAGCTTAAATTATTCATTGAATATTCATTACAATTAAGGAAACAAAATTCATATTTAGAACCTGACTTAAACAGGTAAAAAAAATCACTGTCTAATAAATTGTAAAATATTTTTAAAAATAGACTTTATTATATAATGCCATACAAATTTATCTAACTGTTTTTAGGACGAGCTATGTTTAGAATTATTTCTTCTCCATGTCAGAAAAATAGTTCTTGCTAAAGTTCTTGAATTTATATTCAACGTGACATAAAAATTTGTCAATCTGATTATGCCATTTATATCAAAGAAAAGATTTCTCTAAATTATGTTAAAACTGGTCTTCGTGAATGAATTTCTTTAAACAAGATCAAAACTTATACCTTTACTTGGTCTCTTTTACTTGTATTGAAAGTTTGAAATACTGCAGTTGTCTGCGGTGAAAAATGCTCTTGAAAATTAATAGCGTATTTTGCTGGGGGGGGGGGGGGGTGTCTGATTACTAAAACTTAAATATTATACGATGAACAATTTTGACAAACATTAATTTGATTGAAGTAACTTTCTTTATAATTAGTTACAGAGTTTGAAGAGGGTGTTAATTTTTTTCACCACGACTGCACTTATATTCCCAACATATAATTTAGAATTAAAAAATTATAAAAATTGGATAAAACATGAGTAGGTTTACTAATTAATGTTTCAATGCGCATATGTAAATGTAATTAAAATGAAATACACATAATGTATTAGCTAAATGTATGGAGCAACTTTTATGAAATTCTCAAAAATATAGCTTGAAAATTCAAAAATTATCATCGATAAAATAAAATCAAAATCCGTTATTTTCAAAACGAAGCAAAAATATTTACGGCTGTATCCAAATATATTATATGTTACATACTATTGCCAATACATAGTATTGCACGTACTACTATAATTGGATACAGCCCCTCATATTTTTCTTCATTTTGGGAACAACGAATTTCGAATTTATTTTATCGACGATAATTTTCAGAATTTAAAAGATGTATTTTTGAGGCTTTCACAAAAGTTGTTCTATACATTAAGCCAATACATTATGCACATTATATTTTGATTGCATTCACGCAGGCGCAGTGGAACATTATTTAGTAGACCTGCTCATTCACTCTTGCAGGTTATAGTGTACAGTCATATCGTGTACAGTGTTGTCAAAATTTTTCAAAAGAACATTAGAAAATCTGTAAATAACAGGCAAAAACTTTTGTTTTTGGGGAAACGAAGTTTGACAGTTGTTCCATGTAGGCAGACGATAACGTGCCACATACAGTGGCGGTCAAATGTTTCCGGCCAGCAAAAATTTTTCAGTTAATTTGTAAATATACCCATATGAAGAGAAATCTCAAAGTGATATTTATACATTTTATTGACATAATAGTTAGGAACTTACTTATAGAAGAACATGTGAATATCAATAAATTTAACTGACAAAATTAAGCATAAAGAAAAACGCAAGTTCTCAAAAGTTTCCGGCCACCTTCACAAATTTGTAAAAAAGTGGTATTGTAATAGAAAATTACAGTGATCAACAACATTTAAAATTAGTAAATTAGTATTTTATCGTATTACTATTATATTAGCTTTAGTAATAAGTACTGCGGCGCAGCAACGTGACACTCATACAAAGAATGGTTAAAGATCGTCTATGGTACGTTTTTCCCACATTTCTTGCAATTTCGGCGAAATTTCGGCTGAGTTAAAATATTTATAGTTCCGCAGGCTTTTGTCAACTTCTTTTCACAGATTTTCTATTAGATTCATGTTTGACGCTTGGGTTGATCATTTCAAAAACGAAATTTTTTGTGCGAAAACCATTGCTTATCGAGGTTTGCAAACATTACTTATGTCGTTATCATGTTAAGAAAAATAGTTGCGACCAAATTTTTTTCTCTAATAAGGCAGAAAATAGTCTTGCAAGATATCCTTATACATTATATCATTCACCTGGCTGTGGATTTCAAATAACGGACCGAAACTTTTTGAAAAAAATACTCTCCACGGAAGAAGAGTTGATTAGTTATGATAAATTGAAAAATATAGTCTTAAAGGAATTTCAACCTACTGCACAAGAATGTTTAAACAATTTCAAGAGTGCGCAAAAATTGCGTACAGAAATGTAAATCTAAAAATTGTCCTAGATGTGAACTACCGCATTCTGAACTAATACATTTTCCTAGAGAAGATATGAATTAAATAATCAAATTAAAAATGTTAGTCATGTGTTTTAATCGGCTGCAGGAATAAAAAATCACAACCCGAGGAAATATTTTCCTACCCTCCGAATCAGACTGTCGCCTCTAGTTTTGTGAAAGATAAAACAAAATCCGTTTTATTAAGTACGGCACGTATCCTCATTAAAGATAATATTTTCGGAATGGCAGGAAGTTAGATGCTTATTAGATGTCGGTTCACAAGCTGTTTGATTACTTCACAGTGTGTTAATCGATTGAAGTTTAGAATTAATAAAATGAATACTTTAATTTCGTGTTTGGATGACACTTCTGTGACAATAAAAGGTTTCGTAAATACAAAAATAGCTAATAGAGATAAAAGTTTTGAAAGAGAATTGACTATGCTGGTAGTAAGGAAAATTACAGATTTAATTCCACAACAAGTGGTTAACATAAATGTTAAAGTACCAGATTTAACTATGTTAACAGATTATAGATTTAATTTCCCTGATAGAATTGATATGCTGTTGGAAGCAGAAATATTTTATGAGCTATTAAGACCAGGACAAATATATTCACATATTTCAAATTTACTTTTGCAAAATACCGTATTTGGGTATGTGGCTAGTGGATGCATAGAGCAGGAAAGTGATGTAAGAGTTCATTGTGGGCTAATTCAGGAGGAAGATTTAAACCAAACATTAAAAACGTTTTGGGAAGCTGAAAACGTCTAAGTAGAGTTATCAAAAAGTAAAGAATTTGAGATATGTGAGCAGCATTTTGCGCGTACACGTTGGAGAAATGAGGAAGGGAGATACGTGGTGAGAATGCCTTTAAAGGAAAATCCTTCGTGTTTAGGGCAATCTAGGGAGCTTGCTCTTAAAAATCTCAAATCGCTGTGGACTCGCTAATCAAACGATAAGGAATACTTCAATTTGTATAACGATTTTTTAAATAAATATGAAATGTTGGGGCATATAAAAAAGGTTAAAGAAGTAAAGGAACCTGACGTTGTGTATTATGCTCCACATCATGGTATATTTAGACTAGAAAAGTCCACCACAAAACTGAGAGTTGTATTCAACTGTTCTGCCACAACAACAAATGGCACATTAACTCATTGCAATATAATGGCGGTGTCATTTAGAATGACTTATTTACCATCATGGTCAGTTTTCAAGAGCATGTTTATGCAATGACTGCGGATGTCCAAATGATGTATAGAATGATAAAGATTGACCCTAGCCAGCACCCACTGTAGAGAAGTTTGTGGAACGACAGTTTCGAGGAAGAGCCTAAAATTTTTTAACTACAGACCGTTACATACGGTACGGTGAGTGCGCTTTATTTAGCAATGAAAACTCTCAACCAGCTATCGAATGATAAAGGAGATAAATATCCTATGGCAGCATCGGTTCTTCGTGAAAATATTTACATGGATGATATTTTGTGCGGTGCACCTACGCTTGAAGAAGCCAAAGAGTTGCAGCGGCAGCTCATAGCGATTATGCATAAAGCAGGTATGAGACTCCATAAGTGGTGTACAAGTGATAAAAATCTTTCGCTGACATATGAAGAAGGGTATAATTTTGATAATGAAGTTGAAGCAGAACAGTTCCGTAAATTATTTATTAATGAATTCAATTATAAAACTACAGAAGAGTCACTCAAATCTCATTTTGAACAATGGGGTGAAATTGTTGAATGTGTCATGATGAGGGATCGCAATACGCGCAGATCACGTGGATTTGGCTTTGTGACATTTAAACATGCTCATATGGTTGATGATGCTCAAGCTGCTAGATCTCATAAAGTTGATGGCCGTGAAGTGGAGCCTAGGAGAGCTGTTTCTTGTGATGATTCAGATAAACCTGAAGCACAGATGACTGTTAAAACCTGTTTATAGGACCTTCATTTCTTCAGAACAGTGATTATCCCCAACGTTCAATAAACATACCAGTAACAAATGATGAGTTCAATAAAGAGCTCAAAATTAATGTTAAATCCTTGAATGAATTTATTGTTGTAAATTTTAATATTACCGAGAATTGTTTTGTAAATAGCTTGATTAATCTTAATAATAATTATTTAACGATTGTGCGTATTCTTAGTTATATTTTCAGATGTGTGATGAATGCAAGAAACCCTCTTTATAATTGTAATGGACCATTGAGTACGTCAGAATTGGAGCTTGCAGAGAGACATTTAGTTAAATCAATACAAAATAATGAATTCAGTGCAGACATACATAGTCTTCAGACTAAAGGATCGGTAAGTCCGAGTAGCAAGTTAAAAGGCCTCAACCCTTACTTAGATGAATTTGGAATTTTAAGGGTTGGTGGCAGGTTAGATACTAGTAATTTAAATTTTTCGAAAAAGCACCCGACGATTTTACTAAAGAGTAATAAATTTACTGTAATTGTTATAAATTATTATCATAAGAAATATTTACATGTTGGTGCGTCAACTTTACTATCCTTAGTAAGAGATACATTTTGGCCAATAAATGGTCGTGCAATGTGTCGAAAAGTGGTTCATCAGTGCATTTCATGTTTTAAAGCTAAACCAGTTATTGCAAATCAATTGATGGGCGATTTGCCTAGGGATAGAACCCAATTGGACCTTTGCTTTAATATTTAGTGTGCTGATCTGTGTGGGCCATTTATGATCAAAATTGGTTGTACACGTAAAACCATCTTACAAAAAATTTATGTCTGTATTTTTATTTGTTTTGTATTTAAAGCTATACATTGTCTCAGATTTGTATGCTATACATTGTCTCATTGTCTCCGAATCATTTATTGCGGCACTGAAAAGATTCATCGCACGCAGAAGTAAATGTGCCAAATTGTATTCTGATAATGCGAAAAATTTTATTGGGGCAGATAAGACTCTTAGGGTCTTTTATGAATTAGTAAGAAAACCTGATGAGAAATTAGCAGCATATTTGTCTAGTGTAGGTATTGAGTGGAAATTTATTCCCCCCAGATCACCCAATTTCGTGAGTCTTTAGGAGGCCGCAATAAAATCCTTTAAATTTCATTTTAAGAGAATTGTGGGAGGTGCTAACCTCACTTATGAGGAATTTCTTTCAGTGATAAAAATAGAGGGAATATTAAATTCGAGGCCTCTGAGTCCATTGTTAGATGATGCAAATGATTTTGGAGTCCTAACTCCAGCTCATTTTCTTATAAACAGACCATTAAATGTCATTATTAAGCCTGATTTAACCAATATAAAAGAAAATCGCCTCAAAAACAAAATTGTACTACAAGTTTTTAGGCGCAAATAGCATCATAATTATTTAAGCGAATTACAACAGTGGGGTAAGTGGAGATTTAAAAGGGATAATGTAAAAATAGGAGATCTAGTATTGTTAGTAGAGGAAAATATTCCAAGCAATAAGTGGCCATTGGGCAGAATTATTGAAGTATATTACGGCAATGATAAAAAAATTCGCGTAGTTCAGGTAAAAACTCAAAGTGGAATTTTTAAAAGATCAATTAGTAAAATATGTATTTTACCTATGCCTGAAACCCATAGTACTTAAAAAAAGATAAATATATATATATACGTGTGTGAGTGTTATATTGTTTTTTCTTTCAATTTTTATATTTAAGTAAACATATATAATGACCTTTTGTATTTATTTGTGTAATTAGTGTGCTTCGTAAAAAAAGAGTTATTATTGAATGTGAAACATGTCAATGAAGGCCGGTATGTTCCATGTAGGCAGACGATACCGTGCCATCTATAATTAAAATCTCAGTATCCAGAAACTGAAGAGAAGTGAAGTGTTTTTTCTGTTTTTATTCTAAAGTTGTGTTTGAGAAATGTGCAGACGATAATGCAGCAGTGATCTGCTAGTGAATTATTCTTTTTAAATAAAGTATTTTTAATATAACCAGTGCCTATGGAATAATTGTGTTGAGTGTGCATCTAATTTTTTTCAGCAGTGTTATAATAAAAACCTTAATTCATTTCTGGGTATACATGCTATTCGCAGTTTATTACGATAATTCTCCTAATCATATTCTACTTCTTAAATGTTTTTGCTACATTTGTTTTTCAGGGTTTATCCAAAAGCTATTCGTTCTTTTTCAATTTTTTAATGGTGTCCGATGGAGTTTTGGATATAAAAAAATCTTAGAGGAAATATATAACCTATACAAAAATTCTTTACACACCTGGAGCTTCAGGTTAATTTCTTAAATATATTTTTTAATACTTAACAAAACGTCTAAAATTGCAGTTGACCGGTCATCATTGGCCATATAGCCCATGAAATGCAAAGTAAGCTAGGATAACTAGACCCATGAGGTAACTGATGTATACGCTATTTTATAAAAAACAGTTGATGTCTTTAAGTTTTCACTTTTGTGAATAATGCACCCAAATCTCACTTCCTAAAACAACATCTTTCAACCTCACGTTCATAATTCTTGTTTTGCTGTGATAGGTAACAAAAAATTTGGATTTCTTTTTTTAAAAAACAAAAAAAAATTTCTTCGGTTTCTTATCAAAATACTGTAGGGGAGAGTGGGAATATTTGAGCATAGGGGATAATTGAGTCATCCCTATTTTCTCTGCAGTTAATTAATTTTTTTTTTCTAAAACTGGCGATGTGGTAACATATTTATAGTTCTGAATATGTAAAAAAGGAATCACATAACCTTGGTACCATTTTGAAAGTATGGTGACTAATATTTTTTTAACTTTCTGAAGTAAATATTTAGGTGCATGTTTTTATTTATTTATTTATTTTTATTTTTATTTTATTTTATTTTATTTTATTTATTTTTTTTTTTTTTGTAATCAAAGACTTGTTAAAAATTGCAACAATTTAAATAAAATTAAAAAGTATAATTTGAATTGCATTTTGAATCTAAATAATTCAAATAGCTGCATGCTTTACTTAAAAAAACTCTGATAAATAAAATGGTGGTAATGAGGATACTTGAGCCATGGCTCAATCATCCTTGCTAGGAAATTAGACATGGGCAAAACAAATTAAAAATAAAATTACATCCTTATATTTTTTTTCTGGATAAAAGGGAGAATGATTTTTTTTTTCTTAAAAAAATAATGACTTACAAAAAAAATGTTTAAAAATGTATATATTTTTTAATGAAAATATCCATTTTATTTTTAATTTTAATTAACAAAATAGCCTGTCTAGATAAATGTAAACATAGTTTACAATTTAACTTTTATTACCTTAAAAATATTTTTTAAACTGTTTTACAAGTCATCATCTCTAATACTTTAATTAGTTAGGTCCAACATATTAAAATATTTATTTTTTAATATATATATTAAGATTAATATTTTATATTGAAATTGTAACCTCTGTTACTGTAACTTTTTTCAAATGTAAGAAATGACTTCTATTGTCTCCAACAGAGAGTACTACTGAGTTACTATCTAGATAAAAGTAAAAAGATGTGTGATGTTACAACCATTCTGAATTTGTTCTTCATACATGTTGCTAAAGAGCTGAAACTGTGAAATCAAAAAAAGTGTTTGAAAGAGTGGAATTTTACATCTGGCTCAGATTCCAACAGCTACTTAATTAAAAGCATGAGTTAGACAATATCATTAGATGAAAATTCTGTCAATGATGGTGATGACATCAACAGAAAACCTTCTATTGATGATTGGTTGCTTGTAAAATATGCCGGAAAGAAAAGTGTAAAAAGATTTGTTGGACAAGTGCTTAACATTTCAGAAGATGAATTGAAAATTAAATTTGCTCAAATAATTGCAGATTCCAAATTTAAATGGCCTTCAACTGAGGATGCTGCTACCATCAATATAACTCAAGTTAAAGTGATCCTTCGACCACAAGTTATAACGACAAAAAATGATCGTATTACTAGCTTTGTTTTCTCAATTAGTTTTGAAGGAGTTTATGTACCATAATTTATCATTCTGTAAAATATTTGTGCAAAAAAAAGCGAAAAAATTACTTCTGTAAGTATTTTTCCGTACTGGCACACGTATCCCTTCACCATGGCTCAAGTATTCCCCTCATGGGGATACTTGAGCCACGATGTAAAGCAAAAAGTATTTATTAGACATAGAAAAATAGCTCAAAATTATTTGAAAGTGGTTTTCAGTTGAAGAAAAATTATCAAATTTTCATTTTCAATATTTTATTTTGTTCTAAGTAATTATAAAAAATTAAAAAATAATAAAATTTAAAAAGTGGCTCAAGTATCCCCATCTTCCCCTAAGTACTTTTCTTAAACAATCTTTTTTTAAAATAAGGCGTATAACTATATTAATATTTTAAAATAGCACATAAAGCCTTTGTGCACAAATGTTTAAAGATAGAAAACCAACGATTATAAATGCACAAATAAAGTATGAGAAGGTAGCAGCAAATAGCTATTTCGAATCTACTATCGAGATTTGTTTTCCGGGCTTCCAATATTTGTTCTACTCCTCAGTTACTCAGTGATGAACTTAATTATCTAACAGCTATTGCTGTTGATCGTGGTTATTCCCCTAATATTATAGATTCAATTCATAGAAAATTGACAAAATCCATCCAATCTGAAAGAAAAAACTTTAATTCGAATATTCCAATGCTTTAGTTGTTTTGCCTTTTTTCCCCAAAATCAGTCAGCAAGTTGCTAAAATTTTAAAAAGGTTCGATTTCAATGTTATTTTTTCTCCTGTTAATAAAATTGCTTTTTCAAATCTTAAGCACCCCATTGATCGCTTAGATAACTGGGGTATTTACCAAATTTCTTGCCAATGTGGTCTTTCTTATATTGGTCAGACTAAACGTGCTCTCAGATTTCGTTTAATGGAACATAAAAGGTATGTCAAAAATCAAGAGCTTAAACGTTCCTCTATTTCTCAATATTGTTGGTCTTCACAACATAAGTTTAACTTTTCTTCAGCCACCATCATCCATAAATGTCCTTCCATTCTTGATCTTGATTTTTGGGAAGCTTATCACATCATAAAAAATTCTCACTCCTTAGTCAATGACTTATCTAGTACTCCTTATTTTCCAAGTATTTGGAAATCTGTAATTTAATATTTTTTCCCCACTTGCTTTTTAGTTTTTGTTTTCCTTGTTCTCTGATAGATGTCGCTACTTGTCCTCCCAGTTGTTTTAGCTGCTTTCTTCTCATTGGTTGCTTTTCTTTAGGCGGGATTGTTCCCATAGCGGGTATATAAGCCGGCGTCTCTCTGTTTCTTTGCTCAGTTTTGCTATTTTTTAACTCGCTGAGTTTTGCACTGATGAAGAATCTCGATAGTAGATTCGAAATAGCTAATTGCTGCTACCTTCTCATACTTTATTTGTGCATTTATAATCGTTGGTTTTCTGTATTAATATTATTTAGTTACCTATGAATATTTACTTCATGTTTGAAACGTAAAGCTAGTGTTCCAGTTACACCATAAATATTTCAAGAAGAGTCTAACTAGGGCATGTTCGATCCAGTAACCCCAATAATTATAAATAACATTTTTTAACTTCTCTTCTACGGGATATTAATTTATCCATTGTTTCCCCCTTACAATAAATAAAACTATATGATGACTTATAAATATTACATAGTAAAATTTTTGAAAAGTATATTGTGTGGGTATCAAACAAAATTTCTTAATTGTACGAGGGGGTGATGAAAAGTTCCTGGCTTTGATTACTTATACAGGGTTTTTTTTTAAGTGACGCAACTTAGAGCTCTCTGTAGTTAATTTTAATAACCGGAACTGCTTTAAAATTTATAAGGGGACTAATTAAACATAGGGAAAAAGGATTTTAATTAAAGAAAATAGTTCCAATCACCAGTAAGGACAATTCCATGTGACATGTTAAGCTCGGCCATTGAAAATGTTGTACAAAGAAAGCGAAGTGTTGTGCAAAAGAACGGTAGTCACATTGAATGTGGTTGAATTCCTCGTCGGGAAAGTGAATATGATGAATAAAACATGTCATTTTATCCAAATTATTAATTTTGTCTGTTTCTGATGTTTTCTTTCTATGTATAGTGCCAAATTTCACGTTATCGGTGGTAATTGGAACTATTATTTATTGTGGGAATCTTTTTTCCCATGGTTCTATTAGTCCATTTATAAAATTTTGTATCATTTCAGTTATTAGAACGAGCTATCGTTAGTTAACGAAGAGCGTTAATTTAAAGGAAACACGATGTAGTTGAAATAGAAAAACAAAATTTGACTTAAACGAAAGTTTAAAATCTTATTATGTAACTCCAATAAAATCAGATGTTTCTGATAATTTGAACTATTTCTGCTGTGAATATAAGCTGTGATGGCAGAGTCAAAAGTAAATTTCATATCTTTAGAGTTATGTGGCGTCATGAATGTTAACAGTCAGCAAAGAAGGACTTTATTGGCTAAGTTAGTGAATGAGGAAGAAACTTGTCTTTACATCTACGATCTGGAAAACAAGGAACACTCAAAAGAATGGCATCACAGTCGGTCTCCGCGGCAGAAGAAATTTTGCCATGGAAATCCGCCAAAATGGTTATGGTGACAGTTTTCTCGGACAAAGACGGCATTCTGTAAGTGGGCTACCTATCTAAGGGATGCAGTATAACTACGCAATATTATGCTACATAAACACACCATAAATCATATTAAAAAGCGAGAGGCCTTTCGAAAGAACTGAGTCTTTCTTCGTGTTCCTTTTACCGCTTTTTCATTTCAATCGTGCCGATGCATTTATAGTTGGCGGACGTCTTTTTGACGTCTGACGAAGAAAGACTAAGTTCTTTCGAAAAGCTTCGCGTTTTTTAATACATTTTATGGTGTGGTTAAGACATTTTTGTAACAGTTCGATTGCTTAACACCAGATAAAGCTTATTTTCTTGAATATTAGGCTAACCTATTAGTCCATTTAAAGGAGTATTCAAAGATAAATGGCGAGGGAAGTTGACCAAAAGAATGTTTCTGTTGCATGATAATGCACGTCCACACACGTCCAATTTTGAGGCTGCTGAATTCAAGATTGTCTGTTTCCATTTTGACAATAAACCCTCCTTTCATCAGACTATGTTCTATCTCCAAACTTGAAGAAAACCTTAAAGGTAATCATTTTGAGGACATTGAATATGTCAAAGAGACTGTTGAGAGCTGGTTTCGGGACCAAGGAAAGAACATTTATTTGACAGGTCTAGAAAAGCTGCAACAACAATGTAATAAGAACACCAGTATCATAGGATGATACGCTGAAAAAAAATTCTTAATTTTAGCTCTTCTCTTTCTAGTCAAGGCCAGAAACTTTTCTGCACTTCCTCGCTAATATCCAAATTTGAAATTTTACAATACAGATGAAGAGGTGTACATAAGGTTAAAAAAATTATTGAAACCAATAAAAAATAGTTCTGTTCAATATAAAATCATGGCTACATTCTCTATAAGTTTATAATACATATCGAGCTTTTATTGGGGGTACATAAAAAAGAGAATGAGATGAGATACTTAAGTGTTTATGTAGCCGTTAATTCATAGATTTATCTTATGACTTTTTTTTACTAAAATACCCTGTAACTTTAATACTTATTACAGTACATAAGTACCCACTTAATTTCTATGTTTTTTGTATAAATAAATCTAATATTTTCACATTTAGTACAATTTTTAGACATCTAAACAGCAAAACTTTCCCTTAGAGCGCTCTTTAATTGATATATTAGTTACATGATCTATCTGATTTAAAATTTTTTAAAGATGTTTATACTTTTTCAAATATAACATGATATTCCATATAAAAAAACACAAACGCGTGTATATTATAAAGTTACATTTCCAGTTACTTGTTTTACGCTCACATCAGTGAGACAAAAAAAGGTTAAAATGAAATGTGAAATGACTATAGCAATTTTCAAGCTTCAATCTTTAACAGTTCGATAGGAATTGAAATTTCATAAGTTTTTTGAATACTCTTTCCTCATTTCATTCTTTCAAATTTCGATATTTTTTTTCTTAGTAAGTATTTAATTATATAAGTAACTACCATGCCAAATTTGAAGTTTCTCACGCCTTTAATATTATAAAAAGATCAATTTTAGAACATTTTATGCTTTTGGATTCCCTTTTGGTAGTGACATGAAGTATAGCCTGCGTTAGTTTAGGGACTATCACCATTAAATTGCAACTATTACTTTTAAAATTATATTATATTAAAAATATATGAATTAAAAATACATAGCTAACTACGATGCCAAATTTCAAATTGTGAACCTTTTCAGTCTCTCAAAAATTGCAATTTTAGGACTTTTTTTGCTCTTGTAACCTTCTATGGGTAAAGGCAGCGACACAAAAAATAACTTATGTTGGAGCAGGGACTATAATAAATTGGCAATGGTTACACTTGAAATCGGTTTGATTTTTCCCGAGATAGTACAGAAAACATAATTTTGAATGTTTAACCCTCTCATGCATGAATTATTTTCTACACAGTAAAAAAAATCAAACAATCATTTTTTGTGATAAATGAGAGCAGTTTATCATGAAAATAATTTTATTGGAAATTTTTATACATTATTTTATAGTATATTCATACGTCCTCATTTGAGGACATTGTGCGTCAAGGGGTACATTCGTACTGTCCTCAAATATGGGGACAATATGATTCAATGTTCACTTACCTTCATACGTTTCATATGATTTATTCAGTATAAAATGATTCTATACATTCTGGACATGCAGGTACAGCGCATGTTCCACAAATGTATCGTGTTTTACTTTTGCAATTTTTATCTCTACAGTGATTGGCAAACTTTGCTTCCGTTTTCTTCGGATAATGCTTTCCTCCATCTAAACGCATAGTTTGGGGTACATCGTGTATATTCCTATGTTTTATTGCTGATTATCTTTTACAGGGCTCTTTTATTTTTATTTATCGCAGCTGTACCCTTATATATCAAACTCATTTCAAATGAACTTTTGAATTCCGGCAGGTCTATGCTTTTGGTGTTTTCTGATTTCCATATAATCCCAGCGTTGACAATGGTGACATTTATAAGGTGATAAAAAATACACATGTACCACCTCTTATTTCTGAAATCATTACGATATAGGGCTATGAGAGTCCATAAGGTCGACCCCACCTGTATCCTTATTATACTTAGAGATACAATGTGGAAACTTGATAGAAATAACTTTTCTTTTCCATTGCAGTGAAATGTGTTACTTGGCATTCAGGTACCTTTCCATAGTACGAAGAGATTGTATAAACCGATGTATTATTGATCCATCGGGGGATACTTATATTATTCGAAGATAAAACAATCGAACTACTACTCCTTCCTTCATTCTTCAGTTGTTTTATTGATTTTAGCTGCTTTTCTGCACCCATCAGCTTCTTAATTCTTATAGGCCCAACATACCAAATTCCCAGGGGTTTTAGTTTTAAAATCAATTGTAATCTGGAAAAGCAATTATCTGCATATATTTTGCAGTTTTTCTGATGCAAACGATGAGTCAAACGAAGTATGACATCAACAGATGCACCACAATCAGATGTTACCAGTTACATCTTGAAACAATTCAAAAGAATAAATGGAATCAGATACACCAGCACTACATCACATTTTGTATCCCAATTTGTGCGGCTTCTTAGGTAAGTATTGTTTTATAGATGATTTTCCTTTGAATGGAATCATCATCTCATCCACTTTGATATTCCTCATTATTGGCAACTTTGTGAAATGTCTCATGCAATTTTGTCAAAATCGGTCGAATTTGTATGTATTCATCTGTATGGTCATCAGTAATCATTGTATTATTTATAAAATGTATTTTAAAAATAAATAAAGGTAGTAAACAAAAATGTGTTTTGTTTACTTTAGTGCAAACTGTCCTCATATGAGGACAGTTATGTTTTATACTTTAAATAAAAACCTAATTGAAATATTGTAAAAAATTTCTATCATTACATGCTATATGATGATAAATTGTATGTAAAAAAACTTACTTTGACTATATTGTAAAATTTTCCTAGTCTATTTGTAGCAAATTCTGCGCAATATCACTATACTTCAATACTTTGATTTTATTGCAACATTCGTGTAAATTACAACCATCGGTATGTTGTTGCTATCTATTGTGTTGCATGCAAAGTAATATCTGTCCATAAATAAGGTCCCCATGAATGAATGCTGAAAAAATTTGGTAACTCTAATATTTTATAGTGTAATATTTATCCGTCCTCATATGAGACCAGTATGCATGAGAGGGTTAAAGACCGTTCTTCGCGAATTTTCACTTTAATTTTTTTTTCTTTTTTTTTTTCCTTTTTCTTTTTTATTTTTAGAAAATGTTCTTAGAAAGAAACTTATAAATAACTTCCATGCCAGATTTGCAGTATCACAAAAATCCCATTTTTGGATATTTTTTTCTTCTGAAATCTCCTGGATGTTAAGATAAAATATGGTCTATGTTTGAACAAAGACTGTCAGCATGCTTTTGTCATTATTTCTTTTGAAATCGGTTCGATATTTCCAGAGATTACTCTCTACAAAGAAGCAAACAAATGTTACTTCTTTATAATATTATACAAATTCTTTATTTAATTGAAATGTTTTATTGTTTTTTAAGTTTACATAAATGTGAAGTTTAGATAATAAGTCTGTATAAATATGAATTCACATAAGGAAAATATGATAGTAAATGATCATCAGTCAACGTTTTGAATAGCCAATTAATAATAAGATGTAAACCTTATTTTAAAGTCTACATAAGCACATACAATGCTGAACAAAAGTGCAGACAATGATCGATTACGCTTCTATATTCAGAAGCATGTATCCAATTTTTGTAACTCATCTGCCATACATTACTTGTGACACATCCTTTATTCACAAATAATAAATTTTAAATGTTATCTTTTACATAAGATATAATAATAAAAGAAAACGAAATTATCATTGCGGCTAACTTATAGACAATCTGTAAATTTACAAAAAAATAATTGCAAATTAAAGTCGAGTTGCACCTACATTGTCTGCAATTAGTGCAACCATTTGACTTTCCATCGAAGAAGCTAAATGTTGCGTCGCTTGGGTAAATGTGACATGAAATGTGACATGTCTATTTTGTACCAAACACGTTCAGCAGCAGCTGCAAGTTCCTTAACAGAAAAGTATAAGAAACATTTGAATAAACCTTACGTAATTCACAAAGGTTTTCGATTGGGTCCAGATCAGGGCTACACGCCGGCCAATTGAGATCAGTAGTATTTCAAAGTTAAACGAAGTTTTTATTTTATATGCAACATGAATAGAGTCATTATCTTGCTAAAATACATACTTTGGACAAGCTAAAAGTTCCCCAAATCACTATAAATTATTCTCAAACATAAGTATGTAATCCTGTGTTGCTTGGCAACCACTGAATTACTCCAGGGACACTCGAGCTTTAAAGTAAAAGGAGGACCAAATCATCAAAGAGTCATCTCCTTGTTATCGACAAGAAAGTCCCAAGCTTTTTACGCAAATCGTGCCAATAGTATGCCTACCCGTTTGAATGACTGAAAAGAATGAAATTTCCCTTTTTTTTGTTACTGAATATCATAGTGTACTATTAAGATCCATATGACGTATGTTTGTAAGTCCATTGCACTCTCGTCAATTTGCAGTGAGATTTCAAAGCTGATTGCTTTATCATTTTCGTGCAAATTGATTTACCTCTTTCTTTAATTCATATACGAATCATATCTATCGACACAGAAAGTTCTGACACACTTTTAATGTGACAAGCAATCATCATTTGTGTCAATGCCAGTTTATGGATCCTTTTGTGATTTACTTTTTTGATCACATAAGGTTCTCTAGATTTATGTTTTGTTTTGAATTAGTCACCTTAAGACTGTACTTGATAGATAGACATTTTTGGATGATTCAATGTAGCTAAAATTTATGCAACAGTCTTCCTTCCCATTTCAGTTTCACTACTTCAATTACCTTGTCTAACTGAATACTCTTAGCTCGCGGTATCTTCATTAACTCCCACATAGCATGCATGGTCACAGTAACGTCACAGTGACGTCACTGTGAGTCACTGTGGTCACGTCACATCTGTGACCAAAATGCCACCCCTGAGTGACGTCACATTGTGATTGAAATGTGACGTCACACCTGTGACCAAGATGCCACCCCTCAGTGACGTCACATTGTGATTGAAATGTGACGTCACATCTGTGACCAAAATGCCACCCCTCAGTGACGTCACATTGTGACTGAAATGTGACCTTCTTAGAAAATTAAAAAATACTATATACAAAAATTCTTCAAAAGATGTTATTTAATGGAAAAAATATTTTTCTGTCAATTGAAAACGTTTTTGTGACGTCACTATGAAATGTCATTAAAAAATGCAGTTATATATTACATAACGTTTTTATCATTTCAAAACATTTAAATAATTTTAAACATTAATGTATGGATGTGTATCTAACATTTCAAATCAAATGAGTAATTTGCTATCCTTGACAGTGAAAATGTGTGCGTAAATATAGAAAAATATTTGTATTAAAAAATGGATGCATTACACATAATTATTAATTAGGATAGACTGAAAAAAGATTTTTAGACCGAAATCGAATCGAAAGACACAAATAAAAAGCTTTTATCCTCTATAACCTCCCTTTTTTGTATTAAGAAGATACTATGTATGTTCACATGTGATACAAACTTTATTTTAAAACAAGTTTTTTTTGTATTATTAGCGTTAAATCTATTATTTTAAATCTTTAAAAACTTAAGCAAAATTTTATCTAATAAACTTTAATTGTGATTATTATTAACTATTATTTACAAAAAAAGAAAAAAATGATTTTACAATTCATTTTAACTTGAATTGTTTTGAAACTAATAAAAATAAAAAATAAAAATACATTAAAAAAATTTTCAAATAAAAAAAAAATTGATCAGAATCACTCCCATAAAATTATTGCGTATTTAAACTTCAAAATATTGCATAAGAAAAGAAAAAACAAAACGGTCATGCGCATGGAAAGTGAAAATCGTCTGCAAGACAAGACTCTAGCGGGAGTCCGTGCAGGCTACTCTCGTAACCAGAGATTAAACAGCTCCGGTTAACCCATTGGCAGTCAAGCTCTCTGCATTCAAAACCTTTCAGAAAGGTTTACTGAAAATATATTTTGTGTTTCTGTAAATGTTCATTCTTTGAGAAAGCTAAGTCATTATATGTGTTTCTCAAAAAACTGCTTTTCCCCCTGCAATATTTGCGGGTGATCAATAATCTATTCAAGACCATTGTGTGTGTGTCTAGCAAGGACACTCAATTTCTACTTCCCCTGACAACCGGTCTCCCACCCTTGGACACCTGAAGAAACTAATCCCTGTATAATCTCCTCTAGAAGAAATTGGGGAATCTTTTTGTAATAGGGAACATGTGTTGATTGCAAGCATTCTTGAAAACAGGTAAATCGCATTGAAGTAAAGAAAAAAAAAAAAAAAAAGACAAATAGAAAACGTGATATTTTCGCACTGATTTTAAGAGTTATAGCTTATGAACTATTTTGTAAAAAACTCTCTTGATATAAATTAGTTGTAGCTAATATACATGTCTTAATATAGTTTTATTTATTTTTACTGCAGTAAAAAAAGATATAATTAAACATTGCTATGCTTTTTACAAGTATAAGTAAATTTAATTTAATTAGCTAAAAACATCACTTTTAATAACCTAACCAAGCAGATTTTTTTAATTTGATATAACATGCAGTTAAATTCAGATATAACTTATTAATATTTTTAATTACACAAAATTATTAGGAATTATTCTTCATACAAGATACCTTAGATTAAAGACTTTCTGCAAAGTATAATTTTAGAAGGTTAAAAAATATATAATTAATTAAAAAGGAAAAGCAGGATTTCAAGAATATTTTATCAAAACCCAAGAATGTAGCAAAATTAATTTAAGATTTTTAAATATTGATTCAGATCTATTATAAACGTATAAGATAAAATGAATTTTTAACTTCATATTTAAATTCATATATGGTTTCACTTCTTTACTAAATCAAGCCTCTAAAGAATAGATTTTTGAACTAGATGAGGCGCCATAGATAAATTTATCAAAGAAACTCATGCTTTAAAAAATTCTATGAAAAATAGAAAATAACAAAACAACGAAAGAAAACCCTATACTGTTTTGTCGATTAAAATATCAGACAAAGAATGTAACAATATTAGATAATAATTAAATATGATTTTAGAATGTATTTTTAGATTTCAAAATTTATAAAATGAAAAATGTTTGAACTAATAACCAACTAAAAATCATTAACTAATGTTTTTAATTACAATTTACAACATAATATCGGATTTAGTTAAGATTACAAAAGGATGTAATGTTATTCTCTTGCAGAAGTTTGGAAATCGATACTAAAATGATGATAAATTTGTTTTTTTAAATTTTTGTATCGCAAAATATAGGAATAATTTTTTCAAATGTGATTTGAAAAAACATTTTAGAACAAAGTATTTTTTTTTTTTTTTTTTTTTTTTTTTTTTTGTCGGGATAAAAATTATCTTTAGCGGTACCAATGTACACAAAACTTCATTAAATATAAACCTTAAGATCTTATAAACTATGTAAAAGAACTTCGTGATACTTCAGAAAAAAATAAAATATATATACATGTATGTAGTTTCCAGGATAGTTAAAACAGCTCCTTTCATCAGGTGAAAAAATCGGGGTTGTGTTCACCGAAACAAAAAATAAAGGAATATAAGCGAATGCAAACTCTATTTTTTCCATCTGATGCAGAAGAATATTTTAACTGCTATTAAAATGATATTCAGGATTTTTTACTAGCCATTTCCTTTAAAGTAACAAGGTGTGATATTTTTACACAAATATTTGCTTGAAATGTTCTATAAGAAAGCTTGGATTATAGGAATACTTCGAATGTAGAATATTTCTCTTATTGCAATACGTTACAAATAATTACATTTATAAAAAAAATGCCTTAATAAAGGAATTCTCAAATTTAAAATAGTTTTAAGTTAACGGTTATTTTATTTTCTACTATGATTTTTTTTTTTTTCGTTTAAATTTACTAATATTAAATCTAATTAATCATACTAATATTTCTATTAAGTATTTAATAAATGACAAAGACAGAATTTATATTTCTGTATTTATAGAAAAGGAAACTCAACTGGGAGTGTTCTTTGAACTAATTTTAACAGTTTTTTTTTTATTATTATTACTGAATTTTGCATACAGCAGCACAGACATGATTTTGTTTTAAGAAGGGGTGGGGCGATGGTGTCAAATTCGAGACATAATGAACACACTTTCTCATGCATTTCCCTGGAGTAAAATTTAAAAATTTGAATTCATACAAAGCTTTGAAATTAAATAATTCTGATATAAAGTAAAACACACACAAAAAACCCCATAAGTTTGAAATTATATCTTGAATTTTAAATTTCAAGAATGGAAATTTTACAATAAAATGAGTGATCTAAAACTTTATTTTTTTTTCCATCACATCAAGATAATATGTACACATGAGTATATTAGAGATCTGCACGGGCCGGAATTTCCGGGCCCGGCCCGTTTAAATGTTTATATTTTAGGCCCGGTCCGGTCCGTTTTGGCCTGTTACAATTTCTACGATTTCTAAAAAATTGATATTTTTATCATAAAATTAAGATTCCTTTAAGGATTACTGCATACATATCTATGGAAGGATTTTACAGTATATTTTACAGGAAATACACATTAACAACATTAATGATTACTTAGATTCTTAGGTTTTCAACATTCGAATGAAGATTCATTAAAAAATTAATAAGGCTTACAATAAAAGAAAAAGGAAATAAATCTAAAAACATCGTTACGTTTGAAGCTCTTTAATAAAAGAAAATTTATAAAAATATTTCTATGTAATTTTATTAAAGATTTTAAATCCAAATCCATTCTTAAATTCAAAGAAGCTCCTTTCTGACACATTTATGAATTCATTTTTTCTCAGAAACGCATAAGATTAGCAGGTATCTATATTGAGAAACGATATAATCAAATGGTGTTATCCATTTTTTGATACAAGCATTTTAAAAATACTGTAAGCAAATAAAATACTGTCATAATTAGCGTTTTGAATAGAGTTTCTGGAAGCGATAGCATGGAAAGGGAGAAAAACCTGCAATCATTGAGTAACTATTATATCTCAACAAGGTTATACAAGTATTTTATTTACTTTAAAAATGAAAAACGCTATTCGATTCCAAATCCCTTCAATAGTTAGGCTTATCACTTTCATACTTTTACAATTTAAAATTAATCAGAAAATGTGTCAAACTTTCACATTATTGAGAAATTAATTTAGAAACCATCAAGAGGTATATATCCAAAGATTAAGCTAACATAAGTTCTTTATCACTGTTAATAATTTTACAAATCATGTTTTCTGCCCTACAGATCTTGAGGACAATTAAGTGTAGTTCCGGTCCGACCAGTCTATGTGTAGAAAAGTAATACAAGCTTGATCTCGGCCCGGCATGAGTCAGCTAAAAAAATATTAAAACGGGTTACACACAATGTAACTCTCTGATACCGATGTCTACACTCTACATTTTTATATTGATGTAGTCGAACTAGTATAGCTCGTGACGCACATTTACACTTATTCTCGTTAAAACCATTTTCGTTGAAAATACCTCATATTTTATTGTTTTTGCTGAAATCTTCAGAACGGACCAGCAGGCCCGAATTTTTTTTTTTTTTTTATCAGCCCGGCCGGCCCGCGGGCCAAGTCCGGGCCTGTGCAGACCTCTAGAGTATATAATTCTCAATTCTAAATTAATTGGACAGGGGGGGGGGGGGAGAACACACATCTGAAAAGTGTATCTGAAAAAAACGTGTTATTTAAAGGGAAAAAAGACAGAAAAAAAGAAGGGCGGAGAAAAATAGAAAGAAAAAATGTGACCGAAAAAGAGGGGACAAGGAAAAAACAGGACACGAAAGAAAAAAAATGCTATGCTTATATTTAATTCAGCATTATAACACATATTAAAGGCATTATAACACAGTTATGTGAATAGAAATGTTTAACATAAAATGAATAATGCTTACTTAAAAGGCGATTAAATAAACAATAATAGGTGTTAAAATTTTATTTTATTTATTTTATTTTATTTAAAAATCGTCTATAACTATACAAGATTAATACTATAATTATTAACATCTATAATTGTTTATTTAATCGCCTTTTAAGTAAGCATTATTCATTTTATATTAAAAGCAAGGCGAAATTTTATTCCGTCATATATTTTATATGTATTTTATATGTAGAAATGTTTATTTTAAGTCAATGTCTACTAATGCAAAAACTGGAAAATGTGCGAATGTTTGCATACAAGAATGCTCTTTACATAACTACTTCATTTTAAGCTTGTGCGTGTATAAATTCACTTATTTATTTATTTTCTGTTTATTTTTTATTTATTTACATATATAATTTTAAAGAAATTAATTAAAATAAAAATGAGGGTTTTTAAAAACTTAAATTATTTGAAATGCTTGTTTATTAGCTTAAAATTGTATTTTTAAAAATAATAAAATTTTTTTATCAATAGCATTAGTATTTTTAATTGCTAATTGAACAAACAGACAAAAAAAAAAAAAAAAAAAAAAAAAAAAAAAAAAAAAAAAAAATGATAATAAGCTAGGGACAAGATTAGAGGCCGTAATTAGAAGGGAATAATAGGGGGGGGGGGACGGCTCATATTTTCTTTTTCTCTCTCTCTCCGAAGCAGAAAGATAAATTAATGCATATTCATTCTCTAGATACTATGTTTCCTATTCAACTGTTGTAATAACTTAATTTCATGCAAAGAAAATAATAGGATGATTAAAAAATAGAGTGTATAACTAGTGCAATATTAAACATCATATTAGTGCAATAGGATGAGCTAGTTTTGAAACGCGTATTTTAGTTACAATTTAGTATTTCTGCAAAATTGTGAAAGGGCCTCAAAACTAAGTTGGTTTTTGAACAGAATTTCATTTGGATTTTCGGAACAGAAATTTATTGGGTAACTTTGGAATTTTTTCCAGGAAAGGCTCAAAATATCAGTGATGCTAGGGCGGGGGGGCGGGGGGGATGAGTCACCTTCAGAATCGCCTTATGTATGGTCTTGAACAAGGCCTTTGTTGAGATTACACCTAAAATAAGGAAATTTGCAAAGTTTGTTATCCCCCCCCTTTTTTTGACACGTTATAAAAGCAATTTATTATTATTATTTTTTTTTTTTTTTTGGTTATAGATTATGAAATTTCCAGATATATTATTCTAAATATTAAAATATGAAATAAAATAAACGCTCCTATAAGATACTAGAATAATGGATAAAAGCGAGCACCCCCCCCCCCTCTTACACACACACACACATATACTCCCAATAAAGAGAAATATCGCATTTATTTAATAGTATACATAACAGAAAAGATAAAGTTTTGCTTGTGGAATTTAGAATATGTAACAGGGATAGTAAAGTTTTATCCTATTTTTTAATGACATAAAGATCATACTTAAAAATTAATTTATTTATTTCTGACATGGTACAAAAAATGATGCCTAAGAATTAATTTATTAATGCCAGAAATTGAGTATTGATAAAAACGAGCGTTCTCGTATGTGATTATTCAAGCGATTTTAAAGAAATATTCATCTACGAAAATTATACAAACCAAATATTTGGTGTTTCGTCACTTCTTAGTACTTAAATACAAAAAAAAAAAAAAAAAAAAAAAAAAAAAAAATCAATTCCTTGCCACCTTTTTTCTCTTTTTTTTTCACTTTTTTCCGGTCACAGATAAATAGATCAGAAGATATTATATTCAGTCATTATCTTGTTTGTGTTTAAATGAGTAAAATCCAGGACGAAAAAGAGCAACTGATGGAAAGTGCGTGATGCTTTTAATAAAAATGAAGTCGAACATTTTTTTTCATTTTTTAGGTGTAAGTAGAATATTTTTTCAGTGAACTCTGTCGAAGTTAATCCTTTGAAACAGGACTAAAAAAGAAAAAAATATCCACCTTGAGAAAACAATCGTTTATTATTAAAGATGCAATTCATCTATCAATAAGTTAACCAAAAAAAAAACCAGCAGTTATATTTCCAAGTACCGTGGTTTTATGTCGTTACGTTTGTCCCGAAAATTTCATGTTGTATTGCAAGCTTTTTTTTTTTTTTTGACGGGGGGGGGGATGTTATTTTATAAACAGTCACGAAAAAGCTATATCAAAGTTGTAATTTGCTTTAACTCCAAGTCTCAAAGGAAAATTAGTGCTTGTGGTCACTTCAACTATTAAGACATAAGTTTTAATTTATTTTTTATTCGGAAATGCCTGAAACTAGCTATTGTTCAGAAACTATGTAATCGAATTGTTTTATTTATTATTATTTTTTAAGGAGGGAGGGCAAACGCAATAGATCATGCAGAAAATATTGTCAAAGTGGACGTTTTAAACCGAATTTCTACTTGAAAGTAGAATAACTACTCATAAGTGTAAAAAACCTATTTGTCACATGATCAAAATCACTTGTAATTCAATTGGTAATTTATTTACTAAATAAGTGAAAACACAGCTCGATTCCAAATTGTTTCCACAATCAAGCATTCCAGTTATATACCTTTCTGTTAAAAAATGAATTTTTAAATGTGTCAAAATATTTATATATGCTAGCTAGCCAATATGCTAGCTGAGCACAGTAGTTGAATACTTTTTCGTAAATGCTGCTAATAATGAAGAACTAATATTTATAAGTATGGTAAATGAACACTTGAAAGGTTTGAACGAAAAATTGAAATTTGCAAAACGATTACTTTTGATGAATTACTTAAACAAATTTTTAAATGTTTTAATATTTTTTGCATATATATTTGCATATAAGTTAAAAAACAATAATTGTACAAATAATTTAAAGATTTAGTAATCAATTGAAAATTTTAATTTCTGTTCCTTTTGTGCCTCCAATTCTATTCTCTATTCCTTGTGTGTCTTATTAACGTAATTTACACATTTAAGCTTCACCTTTAATGACTTGTTATTTTTATATCCTTCTGAACGATTAATTATAAACAACAACCAAAACTCTGAATAAGAGACATCTCTATTTAAGAGACAAAAGCTCCGGTCCCATGGGTGTCCCTTATTCAGAAGTTTCACTGTATATATTTTGTTGTCGAAATTTGATTTTTTTTACTTTTATTGAAAAATTCTGTTATAGGCAAGTTTCGTTTACACAAGTTTTACAGTAATACAGTGCTATACTACAAAGTGAACGGTTTAACAACATCTGAAGATACCTGTAAAAATGGAAATTGCCTAAAAAAGGAATTTTTTTTTTAATATTCAATATGTTAAATTTCACGTGCTAAGACGGAATCCTGTTTAAAATGAAATATTTTAACGGTTCTTCTGTTTCTTGTATTTGTTTCTTGTAGTTTTGACTTTTTTTTTGTAAATATGATTCAGTAAACGTTTTCTGTTCAGAAGGGGAGAGGGAGTTATACCCCAGAACCTATCCTTATAAAATCTCCCCCCCCCCCTTCGCCCCAAAGAAAGTTCTGAAATGGCACTCCTGATACTAACAAAAGTGATACAGCAAAAGTGATGTAAGAAAAAAAGTTTTAAGTATTTAATAATATAATTAAGTGAAAAACACTGAAAAATTTTAAGAAAAAAAATTAAAAGAAAATAAATATTTATTCTTTGAAACAATATAGTAAAGAAATGAAACGTGCAAATGTCTTAAAATAATGATACTTATTATAATGAAATATAATGTTCTGGAAAAGAATGATAAAATAAAATAAGCAAACATTAAAATAATATTTCATGAATTTGCTTAGAACGAATTTATAACACCTCATCTACATATAATCTTTAGATTCACCTTAATATTTGTTTTGAGGTACAATGCCATTTTTAACCATACACAGAAAACATCATACTCTAAGCATTTTTTAACAAAATTTCCAAAGCACAAATTCTTTCAACTACAATAAACTACTTGACAGGTAATTTACCTAAGAACAGCTATTGTGCAGTGAAAAGAAGGAGGAGCAGCTACACGCCTACTCTACTCCCCGGCAGGAACAATGGGGCAATGGGGGGAAAAGCACAACCGCGCTCACGCGCTCTTAACCTTTTCCAGGTAGAAAAACTCAACCGTCTACAAGCGCTTATAACCATTTAGGAGCATATGAGTCTGGGCGTTCACAGACGCTCTTAACCATTTACAACTACAATACTTCGGGCGCGTGTGCGCGCTTATAACCACCAAAGGGTTAAGAAAAATAAAACCATATGAGAAATGACGTAACAGGAATGTCACATGCGAGAAATATTTTTTTTATTTATTTTTATTTTTCGTTTGTTTATTTATTTGTTTATTTTGTTAAACATTTTTTAACATGTAATTTTGATACTTTATTATTTTTTAACACCTTTTAAGAAATTTTACCGAAATAAACAACCTACACTTCTGTTTACTTTCACAACAACAGCTGACTAGCGCAAGGCACACTGGGAAAATAAAATATCGCTGATGTTGACAAACCCTGGTAACGAGAGTTCCTTGCACGATAGTTAGGACTCTCGCTAGATTCTATAGTCTGCAAGCGAAAGAATAAATAAACGTAAACAAAAGTATTTTAAATTGATGATAGAAAACGCGAGAAGTTAGTTGACTGGAATTTATGGCAGATGTGACTTGTGAGCAGATGCGTATTGACACGGATTTACAATTTAAACAAGAATAAGAATGTCCACTACAACTCTTCGAAGCGGCAAAACATAAGTCCGAGAAAATTAAGGAGGCTTTGACTGTTAAAATGATTTGGTCTTTGCCACTTTAATTATTATCGGATTTAGTTTGTGCGGCAAAATCTACGAATGAATTCGATGGAAACTAGAACGAATGAATTCGATGGAAAAAAGGTATGGAAAAATATTATTTTTCATGGTTGCATTTATTATTATTATTATTCTGAGGATTTTAATTACCTTTCAAAAACATGCTATAAAACATTAATGCTTTATTTACTTACTAAAGTCTAATACATCCATTATTTATTTTGTTGACATAAAAAACTTGATTATTAATAATTTGGATTAGGTTGTCAAAGGTAGTGATTTTAATTGCATTTTAATCTGCGTTGTTTCCTTTTTTAAAATAATTGGTTAAAATGTTTCCATAAACATAAAATCATATGAAAATATATTATAATAAATTGTTAATATAATTATTAAACATTTAAAGATAATTATATTTTGTAATAAAGAAGCTTTTTTATAAAATAAAATTATTAACAAACATCCTTTTTTAATTTTTGTATTAAGTAATCTTCGGAAACATTGCATAATGTTATTTAAAAAAATGCATCCGCTCAGAAGAGGAATTTATAAGAGAACGAGAAGAACTATTAAAAGAAATCGTAGATGTTTGATATTTAAAAAAAACAATAACGTTAATGATTGTTAAATGTATTTTTTAACCTGTGAAATGTTATAAAGTTTTTGAATAGAAAGTCATTGTGGGTAAAAACGATTCAGTTGCAATTATTCTTATTGGAATGTTTTCAGAGAGAATTTGGAAGTTAAGACAATCAATAAGAAGTTAAACATGATTGTATTTAAAACAAATAACGCAAATACTTGAACGGTATGAAGCTAAAAAGTAATAACTGTATTTTATTATTAATGTTTCATTCCTGACACTTTTATTATTTCCTTTAATGAATCAATTTACAGAGGTAAATTTGAAAATATCCATTATATGTAGTATTAGTATATATCGTGATTAAAGTGGGTAAATACTCTCTAATATTATAAATAAAATATTAATAATTATAATTAACGTATTTGTTGTTCTATTTTATGTTTATTGTCGGAATTTTTATTAGGTAGATGTGTCTATGATGGACAGCCTTCCAGTTATGGATATCCCCTTAATGTTTTTCTTTGTTAATTAATATACTAATAAATATTTAGCTTTAATTTTTTTTTATAATTCCTCTTTGCATGTTTTAATAATATTTTAATATTCATAGAAGACAGTATGTGAAGATAGTTTGCGAATATTTTTTGATTTGTGACAAATTTGTCACTAACTTTGTGACGGTGGCAGTATTGTCAATATTGTGAAGTCCAACTGGGACACAATTATACAGTTATGAATATTTTTATGTAGTGTAAAATCACTTACATCTATAATTTTATTATACTTTGGCGATACATCTCAATTAAAACTTAGGAGCTGCTATAAAAAGAATGTACCAAAAGAAAGTTATTGAATCAAAATGTAATGCTATGCAGACTTTAATCTTCGTTACATATTTTTTTTCTGTTGCAATAAATGAGAATATTTAGGACAATTGAATATTCGATCTATTACAATTATTTCAAATTTAGCAATTTGTTTTTCTAATAAGCATTAAAATTAAAAAGAAAAACTCTTCCTTTAAGTTGCAACACTAGCCACTGAAAAAGACCCGGATGATAATGTAAAGTCTGTGGGAGCGTTCTTTTCAAATATCTCGCTCAAATTTTAATATTTTTACATGATTTTTTTTCATAGGGTAGCTGAAGACGATCCACAACCGGCCTAGTTTTTACTTTTTCAATTTTGGTTTCAGATTAAAAAAAAATATATATATATATTTTAAATTTCAAAACCGGTTTAAACCGGTTCTGATATTGAAACTATCATAATATAAATAATATATAAGCAAAATTTAAAAAGTAAAAAATAGGCCGGTTGTAGATCGTCCTCAGCTATCCTATGCAAAAAATCATGCAAAAATATTAAAATTTGAGCGAGATATTTGAAAAGAACGCTTCCACAGACTTTACATTATCATCCGGGTCTTTTTCTGTGACTAGTGACCTTAAAGGAAGTGTTTTTATGATAATTTTAATGCTTATTAGAAAAACAAATTGCTAAATTTCAAATAATTGTGATAGATCGAATATTCAATTGTCTTAAATATTCTCATTTATTGCAACAGAAAAAAAATGTATCAAAGATTAAAGTCTGCATGGCATTACATTTTGATTCAGTGACTTTGTTTTAGTACATTCTTTTTATAGCAGCTCTAGGCATGAGATTTCCGCTTTTTTGGACACCAGTATAATCTTAGAGAAAATGTTGTTCTCTTAAATCGCAAAAATGCTTCGATTAAAAAATATAGCATTTTCTCTAAGATTTTACTGGTGTGGAAAAAAGCGGAAATCTCATCCCTGAGCAGCTCCCAAGTTTTAATTGAGATGTATCGCCAAAGTATAATAAAATTATAGATGTAAGGGATTTTACTCTGTATAACATTGTTCATAACTGTATAATTGTGTCCCAGAGTAACTTCACAACATTGACAATGCTGCCACCGTCACAAAGTTAGTGACAAATTTGTCACAAATCAAAAAATAATCGCAAACAGTCTTCACAACTTTGTCACTATCGTCACAGAATAATCACAGTTTTAATGACAATTTTGTCACAAATGACATACTTTCACATTTTGGTCACAATGTGACGTCACAAACGAGTTCTAAAACGGTCATAACGACTTCACATTTGGTCACAGTGACTTCACATCGACGTCACGTGACGTCACATCGACGGTCACAAAGTCACAATGTGACTTCACGCGACGTCACCGTGACGTCACCATGTCTTACGGGCTGATGCTATAGCGAGGTATACTTTAATACTTCAAATATGTGGCATCATAACTTTGAAATTTGCATTTTTCCGTGAACAAAAAATCAAAAAAGTGTTAAACTTTTCCAATATGCAAATTTTACTTTTTTCAGTTAGATTAAATATTGTCTTTTATTATAACCATCATTTTTATCCAAAAATGTTTAAAATATGTTTAAAAATAAGTATATCCATCTGTAAAACTAAAGAGTCCATTTTTATTATTTAAAGATTAAATAACATCCGTGTCTAAACTTTTGAGGAGGACTATACTAGCAAGTGCTAATGAGTATAACAATAGCAAGATTAATTAATAAGAAAATTTTCATAAGAAAAAATTCAGGGCAATAAGTAAAATTTTGTGATTTTGTTCCCTGATTTCATTGATAAATTTGAATTATTTACTGTTTCTAAATCTATATAAGCATAAAGTCTATATAAAAAGTCTGTATAAATGAAAATACTGTGTAATAAGCCTACATTTGCAAACAATAATAAATGTTCATCAGTCAAATAATAGTAAGATTAATTAATAATCAGGGTTCATAACATCATGCACAAACAACATAAACATTAATTTAGTCTACATAAACAAGAATTTAAGATTTAAGCACATAAAAATAAATGGTCATCAGTAAAATCTTAGCAAGGATAACTAATAGTGAGATTTTTTTGAGTGAGACAGAAATGGAGAAATGTTATTTAAATATATGTAAGAATTTTAATGATGTCCTTTTTTTTAACTTAATATTTAAAAAATTGGAATTTTTAAGTGCTTTTAAGTCTTTATATGCTTAAAATATTTATAATAAGACTGCATGAACACAAGTCTTCATAATACATTTACCTTAAACACTCTCTAGTAAATTCTTATTTGTAAAATATACTATCAAAGTTAGTTAATATTTAAATTTAAATATAATTTTGATGATTACATAAACATTATTTTGAAGGCTATATAAGCACTTAATAAAAGCTTGTAAATAAAATATTAGTAATAATAATTAATAATGAGATTTAAATAGTATTTTAAAGTCTACATAAATAGTAAACCAGTAAAGTCCAAATAAGCACCTAATAGTAAATGTTCATATTACGGAAAAAGCAATTTTGTAGGGGCATACATGTATTATAAAATTATTTAAGATACATTAAAAAAATATTACGTCTCGAATTGAAATGCACGATTCGAAACGCTATTTTAAAAATAATGTTGATTTTTTTTAAAAAGTTATAATTAATTTTTTTAACCATACAAAAACTATCTAAAAATGCATTCAAGATTCTATAGAAATGCGAACCGAAAAAATGTTTGTTAAAATTTCACGAAACGAAATATTGTTTCGTTTTACTTCGGTACATTTTGAGCTCTAAAAAATATCTTAACACATCACTGCACAAGCTGGGATAAAATTTACCCTAATTACATTGTAAAGCCAATCTACAAATTTAGGTGCTTGTGCTGCCGAGTTAAAAGTGCATTGAATATCAGTAAGAATCGAAAACGTTTTCAGCCTTCCTGCAGCCGCTATCAGTAAAGATTTAAATGTTGTTAATATTTTTCTTTAATCTTCTTCAAGAATTATATAGAAGAGATTTATTGAAATTCCTCCTCTGATAACTGTATCCCAGTGTAACTCTGCTGATAGTTTAGTGAAAATGTTGTGGATTTTATTTGTTTTTAATGCATTTTTTAAGATAATTTTTTAGTATTTGAAATAAATTTAGGTTATACATGTGTGTGTGCAAGTAATTTTAGTACATTTATTTATGAGTTTTATATGAATTTTAATTATTTAACTAAAAATAAATTTATCATTAAAATTTTAACTTTCATTTTATGGAAGAAAATATGTATGGGGAATTATAGATCGTTCAACCGCATAAAAAGTGACATCTTGCAAAAAATTCTTTTGTGTTTTATATCCGTAATAAATATGTCATAGCTGTGTCTTGCTACATAAACAATTTCAGTTATGTAGCTATGCAGAAAATCACTTTATTACGCTGTATGTCCATTTGCGACCACAGAAGAGAGTTGGATTGCAAAAGGAGGCAAAATTATCCAACCCTCCAAATATCATCCTACGTTTTCCTTTTTAAGTGTTAAATGTTTTAGTTTAATTTGATTAGCATTAAAATTAAAAATATAACAAGCAAATTAATTCATATTAATTCATTAAGTGATAAATAAAAATCAACAAAAAATATTTAAATTAATTTTTTACACCAAATTTTTAAGATAATAAAAGTATGTGAAATAATACAAAGATAATTTTAACAAGATATTTACTTCTCTACTATACTTATGTACTACTCTAAAGTAACTTTAGATTGATTTGTTAAATAAAAATATGTTAAAAAGATATGCAAATAATCTTCTTTATTAATTCCTGTAAGATTTTTAAAATAAACGGAAAACTGCATTTTTGGCTACACGAAAGTGCAAAATTTTCGAAGTTTAAGTTGTGTGAAAGAAAACATTTTTGTATAAAAATATTTTTAAAAATGTATACAAGCATATAATGGTGAAAAAATGTGCATGTAAAATAGTAGGAAGTTTAAAATTAGAAAGATATTTTAAATCGGAAGTTGGAAAAAAAATTCTTTAAAAAGAATCCATGCAAGAATTTTACTTTGTAATTTTATAACCTTAAAGTGCATTAAAATTTCATGTAATAAGTAAAAAACTTTTAAGGTTTCCTTTTAGTTTATAAAAATATTATGATAAGAGTTTAAAAGTTTCTAAATTGATGCTGCAATTTTTAAAGCATATCATTACACTTTTAAAAGTAGTACTCAAAAGTAATTTTTATGCAATAAATTTTAAACAATATAACATTCTTATAAAAGCTCGCTTTTTTAGGTCTCAGTTTTGGAAAATACCTAATCTATATTCTTGTTCGAGTTAATTCTGGGGATATGTAAAATTGTTTGTTTTTTATCACCACTAATTATGAATATTAACATACGTCTTATTAATCGAAAAAATTTTCGATGAAAAAACCAAATATTATTACTCAAAAATATCAGTACTAAAAAAAAATCAAAATAATGCATCATGATAATTGATTACACTTATATTTATCAGCACTTTTTTAAAGACATATTAGTAGTTATACTTTATTTTGCAAGACATGTACTGGATTACATGTACGCATGTGATGTATATTCGTGTACAAAATTGTGGAACTTTTGAAAAGCATGTTGTTAAAGTTTGGTGACTCTTAAAGCTAATTTCGATTTAAATATTACCATAAAATTATATATCAGAAAAAAGAAAATTTAATCGAAAATATACCGAGATAATTTTCTTTCAATTATCAGTGTTTAATCAAAAGTAATGAACAAATTAACAAAAAAAATTCAACTTGCTTAGATTAACATAAAATACCTTTGCTTTATTTGAATGCAGCCAATGACCAAAAATGTTTAGAGAACCAATTAGGTGTCAATCTCTTTTTCAATTGGGTCAGTCAGGTAACAATAAAATTCATTTCTGTACCTGAGAGCCAAACTATCGTAGGTGCCATTTCATTTGTTCTTGAAAAGAAGCATTATCTTGAAAAACAAAGGTTTTTTCACCAATTGATATCATATTTATCTTACAATATAAATACATAATGCAAGTATAGCCATAGTTTGGATAAAAAAGGACAGTTTCTACTGTAAAATAAAGAATACTGCCCAGTTAAACTGAAGGCATTGAGCTCACAGGCTACAAATACTAATTGTACATTAAAGCCTTATATTTTCAAGGGTTAATTCCGTTCGAAAAAAAAATTAAGAAGGGGAAACAGCTCTCCCCTTTTCTCTTTTTTTATACTTAATCATTGAACCTCCTATACTATCAAAGACATGCTTTATCATATAAAAAATCTATATCCAAAATTCAGAGCATATTAGATAATTCTTAATAAAAACCCATTTAGCATTTATATAATTTAAAAAGAGTTATCCCCCTCTTTTATACTTAACCATTAAACTTCCAAAACTATTCAGAGATTTGAACGAAATCTGAAAATTCTGCTTGAAAAACCCATTTATATAAATTAAGGGGGGGGGGGACATTAGAACCCCTGTTCCCCTTATTTATACTTATTCAATGAACACCTAATAACAGTCACGGAATCGCCTCATCAGAATGATCCTAATCTAAATTATGAACGAAAATTAATTCTGCATGAAAATCCCATTTATATCAACTAACGGGGGGGGGGCATTAGAGCCCCTGTTCCCCCTATTTATACTTATTCAATGAACACCTATTAACAGTCACGGAATCGCCTCATCAGAATGATCCTAATCTAAATTTTGAACGAAAACTTAATTCTGCATGAAAATCCCATTTATATCAACTAACGGGGGGGGGGCATTAGAACCCCTGTTCCCCCTATTTATACTTATTCAATGAACACCTAATAACAGTCACGGAATCGCCTCATCAGAATGATCCTAATCTAAATTTTGAACGAAAACTTAATTCTGCATGAAAATCCCATTTATATCAACTAACGGGGGGGGGGCATTAGAACCCCTGTTCCCCCTATTTATACTTATTCAATGAACACCTAATAACAGTCACGGAATCGCCTCATCAGAATGATCCTAATCTAAATTTTGAACGAAAACTTAATTCTGCATGAAAATCCCATTTATATCAACTAACGGGGGGGGGGATTAGAACCCCTGTTCCCCCTATTTATACTTATTCAATGAACAACTAATAACAGTCACTGAATCGCCTCATCAGAATGATCCTAATCTAAATTTTGAACGAAAACTTAATTCTGCATGAAAATCCCATTTATATCAACTAACGGGGGGGATGCATTAGAACCCCTGTTCCCCCTATTTATACTTATTCAATGAACACCTAATAACAGTCACGGAATCGCCTCATCAGAATGATCCTAATCTAAATTTTGAAAACTTAATTCTGCATGAAAATCCCATTTATATCAACTAACGGGAGGGGGCATTAGAACCCCTGTTCCCCCTATTTATACTTAATCAATGAACACCTAATAACAGTCACGGAATCGCCTCATCAGAATGATCCTAATCTAAATTTTGAAAACTTAATTCTGCATGAAAATCCCATCTATATCAACTAACGGGGGGCATGAGCCCCCCGTTCCCCCTCTTATACATATCGAATGAACTCCAAAAACTAATCAGGGAAGCGCCTTGTCAGGATATACCTACATACAAAATTTCAAGTGGATCGGATATTTTTATCATGAGTTATCGCGTTACGTACATACGAACATACATACAGAACGGACGGGCACATAAGCTCTCAGGCTATGATAGCCTGTGAGCTAAAAAGCTGTTAAAATAATATTTGTCATTTATTTAAACTAGAAAGACAGCTTTATAATTATTTGACGTTGTAGATAAAAGTATTTATTTTAAATACAATAATTTTCATATTTGTCGTTTTATTTCTATATGCGAAAAAAAGGAAAAAATTAGGGAAAGGCAATATTTTTATTGCTTTTATGAACATGAAGGAAAGCTCTTATATCGTTTCAAATAATTTGATATTACAGATAAAAGTGTCTATTTTAGATATTGAAACGATACTTCTCGCCTATTTCTTCTTTCCTTTCCTTTTTTGCTTCAGGATTGTATGAAAAATGATTGGAATTAAACAAATAATTACCTGGTAATTTTAAATTCTTGTAGATAGCAGCACTATTTTCCCCTTGAAATCGTGCAATATTTTAAGAAAAGTGCGCAAATTCAAAGAGAAATGATGCATAGAATGCAACAAAATTACCTTTTTGAGCCCACGATTTTTATGTTAGGAATCAAAAAGCAATCTTGAATTTGTTTTAACATATTATGAACTTATTAATCTTTATATCTGTGCAATACTGTTAAAGTCGTATTGTTCCTTTATCTATTTTTTGTTCATACATAAGAGGAAAAAATATGATTTAGTAATTTTTTTAAAGTTTCTAAGTTTTATTAAGATGAAGGAAAAAAAATGGTAATTTTCAAACTTGGGGAAATCGATCTTTATGTATAATACTACATCAGGCATCAATTTCACACATGTTTTTTAATTCCTTTAATTTTTAAAACGCTTTTAATTTTCTCAAAATTCGCAAATTTCCTATTTTTACAACCAAGTCAGGCGTGTTGTCAGGAATCTCTCGTACTCAAAATGCTTTGGACACCACTAATATCTTACAGTTCATTTCACCATCTTTTATCACAGATTAATCGGCCATTAGATAAGGCGAAAATTAGCCTAAAATACTGGAGTTCAGAGCATTTGGAGCATGCATTTACTCGGGGCTCTAGTGATCAGTGAGAATTACCTCTCGAGTGCAAAGGACTAATTATATCTTTTGGACACAAAAATTGATAGGAATGTGTGTTTTAGTATCGAAAATTAAATAATTGAATGTAATTTCGCTAGCTAAATGCAAGAGAATTTTTTTTTATCATCGATATACTCATAATTCATCCTTCTTGATGATTAATTATAATAAGGGTATTCATCATGTTTGAGATTCACTTGGGTTTTCTCTCAACTTTTTCTTTTACTGATTGCAATTGAAATTGGCTCTTATACTTTTTTTTCACAATAATGTATATTTAAGTTCCTTTTTCTTTCTAAAGAGCATATAAATTGTTCTGAGGAGTGATAGTTCTCATTAATATACGTCAACATTTCTCCTACCTCGGAATTCTTTGTAAGTACTCAGCCATGCAATTATTTTGCTCTACATAATAATGTATTTTTATACGCATCCCAGTTTTGTGAAAAATATTCCACTTTTTCTTCTTACTGTTATCTTTGATACTTTGAATATTATGCTGAAATACTTCAAACGTTACGTCTATTAGAATTCATTTATCAAATAAAGAACTCACATTGGTATATTTAAAGATGATGTATGATTTTTCTTTTGCTTCTCTAAAAGATAAATTTACTGTAAATTTTTTCCATCTCTTTTAAGTACTTATATTCATCATCTTTTTGAATCACAAACTTTATACAAATGGGTTATTTTATATATAAAAAATAGAAATACAATTTGTCAAAAGCTCCAAGTTCCCTCAATATTAGCTTTTTAAAAGTACTTCTGTATGCAAGAAAGTTTACTTAAGGGTGTTTAAGAAAGAAATGTATATTTACAAGAGATTTATCCTATTCGAATCTGGTGTGCTATTAATAATACATGTCTTTTAATGGAATATTATTTTGTTTTAAGAAATACTTTTGCTACTATTCACACGCAGTATTGTTTGTATATGTCTATGCATTTACTATATGACTTCATTTATGTTTAGGCATTTATTAATAATAGTTATTATTAGTATTTGCTTAAGTCTCTTTGAGCCGTTAGCGATTTTTTCATTTTAAACGCATATTTGACTCTTTAAATTTAAAATAAAAGTTCCTTTACTGAAATAATCATATATAATAAAGCGCAAATAGTATTAGAAAATTTCAAAATAGGTTAAATCTGATTGTAATGCAATTATTTCTAAACGTCTCAAAAATTTTTCTTTAGGCTATTGTCATATGAATATTAATAATAGGAATTCGTTCTTAATAATAAGAACATTAATTGAATAGTGTGCAAAACAACAACATTCCTTATCTTTCAGACAATGAAATATTCGTTAACCCTTTATCTACCGACGGTACTTATTTATAAGTACCATAAAAATTCCTTATTATAATTTTTCTTTTGATACGTCAATCAGTTGCAATACTGTTTAGGATGAGTTACAGATAGATTACTTTGTTTTGTTCTAAAAGTTTTATTGGTTACAAAAAACAAAAATATTTTTAAAAGGATGATTTCTTTTGCCTTTTTATCTTTTCAGCATTCTTGGTGCTGAGGGAGGGGGGAATTTTTCAATTCTGAAATATTTATATATTTATATTATAAGAACATTATATTTGTGCATTTTATAATTCTATAAACTACTAAGAAAACAATTTAAAATAAAACTTTTGAGTGGAATTATAAAAATTGCACAAAATCCCTGTAAATTCAAATTTAATTACTCCTTCTAAAATCCTTCAAAAATTTATTAAATAATTATGTAAATCTTTTAATTTCGTATAAACAATCTACGTAAAATGCTTTAGAATATAAAAATTTCACGAATTCATAATGTGGTAGATAAAGGATTAAACACTTATTAATATATTTGATTAACTAGCTTTAATATGATTAACGCAAAAGTATTTTTTCTAAAAATTGAAAAAATTCGGACCTGAAAAGATTACGATCTTTTTTGTACTTGAAAATATATATATTTTTTAATTATTTATTTGAAACTGATTCATAAATTCTTCTACAACTAAAAACATTTAGTAATATAATATACATTCATCATTTCTTTAAATCCCAAAATTTATATAAATTCGTTATTTAATATCAAAAAATAAATAATATAACTTGTCAAAAGCTCCAAATTCTCTCCAAATTAGTTTATAAAACGTTTTTTCAGGAAAGTTTACTTACATATGTTCGAGGAAGAAATGTATATATGTAGGAGAAAATTAAAATCTTCTTTGTACTTCAAAAGAATAATTTTTGTAGATTATTTATTTAAAACCGATTCATAAATTCTTCTCAATTAAGGGCATTTAATAACATAACATATATTCATCATCTCTTTAATTCACAAAATTTACACAAATTTGCTATTATACATAAAACATACAGCTTATCGAAAGTTCCGAATTCCTCCAAAATTAGCTTTAAAAAACTTTTTATGTATGCAAGAAACTTTACATAAGTATGTTCAAGAAAGAAATATACATTTACAGGACATAATTAAGATAGTCTTTGTACTTTAAAATCATTTTTGTAAATTATTTATTTGAAACTAATACATACATGTTTCCACAACTAAGGGCTTTTAATAACATAACGTGCACTGTAAAATATATGTCACGTTAGAAAAATGTTTGTATGAAATTGGGATTCCGAGAACTTTTCATGTAATTGGTACATTGTAAATCAAAAAAATCCGTAAGATTATTAAGAATTTTTCAAGAAACTCGGATCTCTAAAACTTTTCAAGCAACTGCAACCCGTGCTACTGATAAAATTTTAATAAGATAGCAGCAATTTTAGTAGATTCATGTGTAAAGCTACAGATTCCTGTAGCTTTAGAAACACTAGTTTTGTAGATTAAATTTTATTTCAATAGCTACATGCAAGCTAAAAATATTATTTTTATCATCAATATACTCATAATCAGGGTTGACACGCGACACTTTTTGACGGTTTTAACCATGGTTTAAACCGTCATGTCAAAAATGTCAAAAACCTATATTTATATGTTAAAAAAAAAAATATTTATTTACACATATATATCTACCTATAATTATATTTAATAAGTAAAATTTATTTGCTTTTAATAAAGAAAATGTTTCTAAATATGCTGTAGAAAAAATAAATTAAATTTTTGAAGTAACATATTTTGAATATTAAACAAAACCTTAGATTTTGGAAAACTTATCTTTTATAATATTATTTATTAAATTTTAATGTGTTATTCAAAATATTCAGGGATATATATTATGAAAAAATTTATTTATAACCAAATTTATCCATTGTTTAAAATAATATTAAAGATTAGACAGGTTCTGTAATTGATTAGGAACAGAAAGATGTTCAAAACTGGTTATGTGCTACCATGTGATACGTAGGGCAAACGAATTGGATTATTGAACTAAATTTCTGCTTTGATAATTTTCATTTGAATTGATTTCAATTATGTAATCAAATTAATTGGAAGTATTTCAAGTATGTTTTATTTTTTTTAAATTATGAATTTAATTAGATAATAATAAAAAAAAACTACATGATATTTTGTGTTTTAGAAGTATTTCATAGATCAGTGTAATATTTTTTCTGTTTTCACTTTTATAATTGTTATTTGGTTTTTCTGAAAAATCAGTAATTCTGGATTTTAAATCATCAGTCATTTTTTGAATTTATAACTAAGATAAAAATAATATAAAATTAGCTCCTTTCTATAAATATCTGAGTATCTATTTACAATATTCAACCTATTTATTTATTATGCTGAAAAATTAGCTTATACAAATACTTTAGAATTTTTTTTTTCACTGAATACTATAAAATTTTGTTAAATATCTTAAGTATTCAGTTGTTGAATAATTACTTATTGTCTTACCTTGCTATCAAAGTAAACATTATTTGTATTTTTAATACTATTAGCATGTGTGTTGTGGGGTAAGGAGGCGGAGGCAGAGAGGGGGAATAAAAATGATGTGTAATAATCATACATATAATAAATAATATGTATTATATTTAAATTCAAATTAACCTACTGGATATTATGTATGTAGCATAAAAAAAATTATTAAACACGTATATCAAGTTCCACACTTTTGAAAATCCTGCATTTACAACACTTAATTCGTTAATACTTATAAATATTAGCTATGTCAAAATGCATTCTAAATAACTTGATATTTTAAATATAATAATAATAAATAAATAAACAAGATATTTAAACATAAATAATTCTGCATGTCCATTTTGAGATAAATTTCTGAGATTTGAAATCTGTGATTTTTACCTTAATTTTTATCAATTAAAAATAGTTAAATACCTACTAATTACCCATAATATAATTAAATTTCAACATAATGTATGGCATCTGTTCTTAGTTTTAAAATTTAACAATAAACTCTAGTGCACCGCAGCAGATTACACTCTATGGGTTTTTGACAGTTTCTGACAGGTTTTTGACGGTTTAATCCGGTTTAAACCTTTGTCATGTCAAAAACCCCTTTTTGACGTCAAAAACCCAACCCTGCTCATAATTCGTTCTTCTTTAATTATTAATTATAATAGAGTACTCATCATGTTTGAGATTCACTCGGGATTTTTCTCAACTTTTTTCTGTCATTCCCTGCACTGAAATTGACTGTTATACTTTTTTCACAATAATGTATATTTAAATTCCTTTATCTTTTTGAAGAGCATAGAAATTGTTCTAAGGAATGATGGCCCTCATTAATATACATCAACATTTTTCCTACCTCGAAGTTCTTTGTAAGTGCTCAACCATGCAATTATTTTGTTCTGCATAATAATGTAATTTTATACATATCCGAGTTTGGTGAAAAATATTCCGCTTTTTCTCTGAGTGTTATCTTTGATACTATGGATATAATGCTGAAACTCTCCAAAAGTTCCACTTATTAAACCTCATTTATCAAATAATAAAACTCTCACTGGGATATTTAAAGATGATATATGTAGTTTCGTTTTACTTGTCTAAAAGCCAGAAATATTTTTGAAAAATTTCCCATCAAAAGAACTTTTTTTAACAATTGTATTCATCCTTTTTTCTAGGTCACAAAATTTATACAAATGTGTTATTTTATGTAAAAAAATAAATAGTACAACTTGTCAAATATCCAATTTCCTTCAAAGTTAGCTTTTAACACTCCTTTTCTACATCCAAGAATGTTTGCTTATGGATGTTCAAGAAAGAAATATATATGTACTAGAATATAGTTAAGATATTCTTTGTACTTTAAAAGAATCAGTTTTGTAAATTATTTATTTGAAACTAATTCGTAAATTATTCTATAACTAAGTGCATTTAATAACATAATGTATATTTATCATTTCTTTAAGTAACAAAATTGATACGAATGCGTTGTTTTATGTATAAAAATAAATAGCAATACAATTTGTAAAAAGCTCTGAATTCCCCCAAATTAGATTTTTTTTTTCTTTTTTCTCTATGCAAGAAAGTTTACTGACGAATGTTCAAGAAAGAAATGTATATTTACATGAGATAATCAAGATTTTATTGGTACTTTTAAAGAATCATTTTAGTAAATTATTTATTTGAAACTAATCCATAAATTATTCTATTACTAAGTGCATTTAATAACAAAATGTATATTTATCATTTCTTAGAGTCACAAAATGTATACTAATGCGTTATTTTATATATAAAAATATAAATAGTAATGCAATTTACAAATAGCTCTGAATTTCCTCAAAATTAGCTTTAAAAACTTTTTTTTGTTAGAAAGAAACTTTACTTGCGGATTTAGAAGAAAGAAATACATATTTACAGGAAATAATTAAGTTTTTTTTTTCTTTAAAAAGAATCATTTTAGCAAATTATTTATTTGAAACTGATTCAAAAATTCTTCTACATCTAAGTACTTTTAAGTACATAACGTGTCAAAAGCTTTATATTTCTTTAAAATTAATGTTTAAAAACTTCTTCGCAGTATAAGAAAAGTAAAATTATAGACGTAAAAAAATGTTTTTATAAAAAATATTTAATTCTTCTTTTACTATTTAGAAGAATGTGCTATAATATTCCTTCACTGAAACTGATTCTTAAATTTATCTACAACATTCATTTGAAACAGTCATTTAAATACTGCTTTAATTTTCGTAAGTTTATATAACTATTTTTATATTCTTCGTCTTATTTGATCATATTTTTTTTATTATTAACTAAGATAAAAATTATTGCGCGAAAAATTGATAGAAACCAAGAATACTACTTAAAAACTTTTTTGGTTAGTAGTTTTCTATAAAAGAGGTGAAAAATTCTTTTGATCTTTTTGTGCGAAGCTAAGACAATATTCATGCAATTTTATGCACTAATTATTTCATTACTGATTTACTTATATTACTACATATATTTTTAAATTATTCAAAGTAGCTTAAATGATACATGTATCCTAGTTTAATAATATTGCAATATACTTCCGGTGGCAGGCGCACAAATTATCACATGGTCGAGTTCACTATTGAAATTCCAGGATTACAGAGAGCTCGATTAGCATATTAAAATTCAACAAGATATATCTTAATGGAAAACACCTGCAGATTCAAATTTATTGGTTGACTTGTAGATTCCCAGTGAGATTTCAAATGAAATTCCGGAATCTTTTCGTACCATTTTCATGCTGATATGCTATGTAGTAAAAGACTCAATGGGCATCTTCCAGTCAAGAATTAAAACTGGAACTGCTGTAAATTTCCAACACGATATCATTTGGAAAAAACTTTTATTACATAATGTTTCTTCCTGCTTAAAATGACACTTAAATGATGTTTCTATCTTAAACCTTTATCTACCGACAGTACTTATAAGTATCATGAAAATTACTTATTATAAATTACTTTTAATGCGTCAATTAGTTGCAATACTGTTTCGAAATACATTACTTTACTTTGTTCCAAAAGCGTTATTGGTTACACAAAACAAAAATATTTTTTAAAGAATGATTTCTTTTGCCTTTGTATCTTTTCAGCTTTCCTGGCGCTGAAGGAAGGGGATGGGGATTTTTCTATTCGGAAATATTTCTGTATTTATTTTGTAAGAATATCATATTTGTATATTTTATAATTCTACAAAACCATTAAATGTAAATGATTTGAGTGGGGTTATAAATATTGCACAAAATCTTTGCAAATTCAAATTTAATTAATCCTTCTAAATCCTTCAATCCTTCAAAAATTTATTAAATGATTACGTAAATCTTTTAATTTAGTTTAAACAATTTACGTAAAATGCTTTAGAATGTAACATTTTCATGAATTCATAATGCGGTAGATAAAGGGTTAATTGAAGTAGGAAATATATATATATATATATTTTGTTTTTACGTTTTATATTACTTTTCAAAATCTAGCTCTCTAGCAACGGTTGTCTCATGGATATGGCTTCTTGCGAAAACGGATTTCACTTGAAGAGGGTTTCACTATTTGTCATATTTAAATTAGAAACAATGGTTACAACAAAATGAGAATTTTCAAAACCGATAATTTTAATATAATTAATATTGCCTTTTAAATTTGTAACAAAAATGAAAAGAGTTTGAAAAAAATTAATGTGTTTTCTCATAGAAATGAATTTAAGTAAAATGAATAACTTTTTAAGACAGGAATTAATTGAATATACTAGGGTTATAGAATGATATCCTTCTATAGTAAAAAAAAAAAAAATAGCCTTAAACAAATTTCCAGGAATGGCTCCTGGAATAATGCTGATGCGTAAGGTTTCCGGAAATAATGCGGCCGGGTGGACCACATATTCCATGAGTCGAATAGACCAATCAGGAAAGGGCTCCGTCTATGCTTCGACCAATGAGGAGAGGGATGAATTCCAAAATTGAGTGTACACTGTTAAGAATCTTCTGCATTTTGTAGCAACTTACTCCACCGCTTGTATATAATATCCCTAATCCAACCAATGAGAAAGCTCCATTTCACGGCCAAGTAATCGTTTTCTGTACAAGCAGGGGAGTGCGTTGAAACAAAATGCAGCAGAGTTTTAACAGTGTATGGAAAATAAGTTATCGCGAAGAGATTCCATGGGGTACTGGCGAGCGCAGCAAGCAGGGGTAGCCTACAACTTGGAATCGCAAAGTGATTACGCGGGGGGTTGGCGAGCGTAGCGAGCAGGGGGGGGGCGGAGCCCCCCCCTAGTTAGATAACAAAAATTATAAAATCTATTTTTAATGAAGAGCTGATAATTAATTTTCGTAATGTAATATCTAATATGTATAATTATAAATCATATTTTGGGTGTATGGAGGTTTGGGGTTCATGATCGGTGAAAATATATTGAATTTTTCTGGAACTGCTTTCCCTTGGACGACTCTAGAATGTCGCTTCTTATTTTTCGTAATGGAAGCTACTTAACAGTCGTTGTGCGAGCGACGCTACGTATGCATTAATTTTTATGTAATAAATTAAACGTATGATTAGAAGCAGGAACTGAAAATAATTGAACATAGTTATGAATTTCCTCGTATTTTTTCATTAGGATTTTCTTTTAGGAATTTTTTAATTTGCGCATTTCAAATGGTTAAAATAGAAAGTTCATACATTTATAAAAATACAATAAGAAATTTGGCATAATAAAAGCGGTCCATATTTAAGAAAAGACTAATGAAATATGATCAATGAATGAAGTTTTCAATTTAATGTTTAACGCAATGAAAAAGTATTCTTTCCGAATGTTTTGTAGTTTTCATTTTGTAATAACTCATTCATTTATTTTAATATTATTTTTTAATTATGGAATAAGATTGAATTATGTAATACAATCAGTGTTCTCGATTTCGCTCGCCTTTGCGCCAAATTGCAACTAAATTCTTCATTTGGCGAGTCATCAAGCGATTAGATTCGCCAAATTGCTAGTGCGCAATTTTTTCTTTTTCTTTCTTTTCTTTTTCGTTTTTCACACATATGCATATATATATATATATATATATATATATATATATATATATATTAATGTATACATATTTTTAATATTTGTAGCGGATAGTTCAAACTAGATTAATAACCTATCGCTGTTGAAGTTATAAAAACTTAGGTTATTTTAGAACATATTGAAAAAAGGGGGTTACATTAAAGGATTAAAGATACTTTTTTGTGCTACACGGCGAATCTATTTTGTTAATACTTTTTTCATTTGGCGAATGTTTTTTATTTTTAACTAGCCAAATTAAAAACGTTGGTCAAATGTCAGCGAGAACACTGAATACAATTCAATTACCATTTTCTTTTGTTTCACAACGTAATTCCTAACTAATAAAATCCATTATCGAAACAAATTATTTTTGACATAAAAATCGCTAAAATATGAAATTTAATGGAAAATAAAATGCTAAAAATACCCGAATGTGACAAACATGTGAATTCACATTAAATTCTGACACGAGTAAATATTTTACACGAAACTTATTCGATTTTATAATTATTGTCCATTGCATTCAATACTCTTACTACTCAATACTTTCATACTACTAAATTGTTTTGAAAGTTTAATACCTGTACTTCTATTATATATTAATTGTATTCCGTAAGTCAATTCGAAATCAGCTTCATCCTTGTGAAATACTACTTATCTTCATTATATTGTACTTATTTGTTCCTTTAATGATTAATTCTTCAAAAGTTATTCATAATTAAAGTTTTGAATTATTTCTAGATTCTTATTTCTATGACATAACTCATTGTTTTCTACTTCTTAGTACTCCTACAACAAAGTACATTTAAAGTTCATAATTGTATAAAAAAGTAGTAAAATTTTCTAAGGAATATTATTCTTCAATAATATGCGTCTAGATTTTTCTTCAGCGGAATTACTTTGTATGTGTCCAGTCATGCAATTAGCTTGTTATATATGATAATGTAATCTGTTATGCATCGAATTTAATGGAAAATATTCCACTTTTGTTCATACTATTGTTTTTTGCGCTTTTAATATTATGTTAAAAATACTTCAAATTCATTTCTTAGTAAATATAACATGACGCAGAAGATCTACAGGGTAATTATAATTATTATTTAAGTTTCAAAACACTCTAAAAAACGAACCACTGATTAGAATGATGTGAAAATTTAATAGCATATTATTGAAGAAGGGAAAATGAACATGAACCAAAAAAAAATGGTTCCAAATTTTAGCGACAAATGGCGCTGTAAGCGTCAGAATTTCGACTATAAATGACAAATCAAATCGTAAAACAACGGCTAAGGCTTAAGACACATGATAAACCAACTATATTGTTCAGTGTGCTTGACTGCACAGGTGTGATGCTGTTAGTTACGTAAGCCCATCCACCACGGCAAGGTCGCATCATATCGGAATGAAAAAATCGGTTTTTAACTGTCCTGACGCCAAAAAAGCATAAAAAACACCCATTCATTTAGTTTTTAACTGTCTTGAGGCCCAAACCATATGAACAGCATCCATTCAACCTGTTTTCAATTATCCTGATGCCAAAAACCGCATAAAAATCATCAATCAAATCGTTTTTTAAGGTTTGCGAGACTAACTCAAAACATGTTCAATATGCTGTTCACCGTTGTGTGCAACAAGATTAAATCGGGAAGCGGCATTTCTACAATCGATCGAAGTGTCACCGGGGTCAAGTTCAGAATGTGTTGCATAATGCGTGTCTTTAATTCAGCTACGTTGGCAATCGGAGTACTGAACACAAAATCTTTTAGATAACCCCACAGCCTGTAATCACACGGATTAAGATGAGTTGATCGGGTCGGCCAGGCTGTAGATTAATGACGACTGATAATTCTAAAATTCCCGAAATACCTCCTCAACAACTGCTTCACTCGATTTCCAATGTGCAGACGAGCACCATCTTGCATAAAAATGATACTATGCAGACATCCGTGCTTTTGCAGAGCTGGAATGACGTCATTACGCAAAAGAGACTCATAGCTCTGATCATTAACGGCAATGATAACAGGACCGAAAGCACCGTCTCCACGAAAAAATATGACCTAACGATAAATGATACCGTAAATCCGCACCACACAGTGGCCTTTGCTGATTGAGGTGATACTGGAATCGTTGCGAATGGATTTCCTGTTACCCACATTCGGAAATTCTGTGTATTGATATATCCTGTTAGATGGAAATGGGCTTCGTCTGTCCACAAAATTTTTCAAGGCCAATCATTGTCCACTTTCATGCGAGCAAGAAATTCCAAAGTAAAACCTTGTCTTGAGTGCAGGTCAGACGTAAACAATTTTTGCACATGGCAAATTTTGTACAAATAGCATTGAAGGATATTTCGTAGAATCTTATGCACCGTGCTCACAGGTCTGTCCAATGTTTGGGCAATTCCCCCGGGCATTGTATAATAGTACACCACCGCTCGATTCCTCCTGAATTGCTGTGGCCACTTCTTCAACTACCGTCGAATCACATCTTTTCATTCCTCTACCAGACTGCACATCAAACGAACCTGTATTTTCGAATTTTTTCATCATTTTCACCAGACCAATGACAGTCACAGATCCAACCCCTTTTTTCGTACATTTGAAGCTCCTGAACTTCTGCAGAGTTCCTGGTGCAGAATGACCGTTCTTGTAATATAGCTTTGCAAGCAGATCGTGGTTTTCCCTTGCGACACTCATGACGAACGTCTGAGACATTGAAATGAGAAAATGCCATTTACCCAATGTTTTTATAACACCTGAAATGGCCGTGCGCATTCCAGTCATTTTAATTTACATCTTCTGACGCGTACAGCGCCATCTCTCACTAAAATTTGAAAAAAATGGGGCTCATTTTCTTTCCCTCTTCTTCAATAATACGCCGTTTAATTTTGACGTCATTCTAATCAGTGGTTCGTTTTATAGAGCGTTTTAAAACTTAAACTTTACTTATGATTATCCTGTATATTGTAAGTTATACTTTTTATGTTATTTAATATGCATCTCGTAAATTTCATAGCAATGTTTAATAGCGATATTTTGTTATTTTTTCTAATTTTACAAGAAAAAAAGTTTAGATTCGTGAAGTTCTTCGACTTCCAGTTTTCGACGGATTTGCACATTTTAAGAGTCTCAGATACGGAAAAACATGTTTTTAAAAAAAATCTCTGTGTGTGAATCTGTGACGCAAATTGTGTTTCTCAAAAACTAATGCAAGGAATTAAATAAAAATTTATATTCAGTTAGTCCATTATGCAAATTGGATCTGATTACTTTTGGGTGTAAATTACACAAAAGGTAGCAACACCATTTCCACAGTACCTCAATCTCTAGAATTAATGCATGGATTTTCATCAAACTTCAGATTCAGTTATTCCTTAACAAGGGAATTGACGTTTTTTACATTTTAGTGTAAATTGCTCTGCTATGCTGAATTTTGTATTATTTCTGTAATAGCTCTGTATCAAGAAATAATGCTCATATTTTCATCAAATTTCAGATTCCGTTAACTCTTAATATAACTCGGTTGTTATGCTGTTTATATTCTAGTGTTAATCGCCCTATAGGTAGGTCCAGTATGCTAAATTTTTCACGATTTCCCCAATAGCTCTGTCTAAAGATCTCATTCGCGAGTTTTCACCTAATTTAGCGTGTGCAAGACGTTGAGAAAAATATTTTCTGATTAAGTTCTGATAATAATCGACCAATGGATGATACTGGAATGCTGCATTTTACAGAATTTATACGATTTTTGTGATAGTCGTATATCAAGAACTTATGCAAGGAATTTCTTTTCTTTAGAAACTTTATCTTGGGCGTAGATTGTTATTTAATTTTGGCACTGTGATAGCGTATTTCAAAGTATGAATATGCATGAAATTTTAGGATTGCCACATCTTGACTGGTTTTTTCATAAATATACTAATCTATTTCTGAATTCTCGACTTACCGTTTTTTCTACTTTTGAAGCGTAAAAAAATTCTATCAATTTTTAATTTTCATGAAGTTATATGTCAACTTCATTCTTATGAAAATACTTTATTGAAAATTACTCCTGAAAACTGTACCTTTGTAACTAGAGCCATATATTATTTTGAAAAAATAAAACATTTCCCTTTAAGGGGACACAATGTCTTTAAAACCATCTCTTGTCTTCAATTTTGAATAGTATTGCAATATATGTGGTATCACAATACTTAATATTAAAAATTAAATGAAACAATTTAAAAAATGTAAAACAGCCTTATTTTGTTAAAAACTTTTTTTAATTTTTTAAATCCTTACTATTTATACATATATAAATATTTTGGCTTCGATTTTTTTCCACATTCATTAGAATATACTACTCAAAACTGTGGTTCTTTCGATGCATGGAATTTTACATTTAATATGATTTTTTTCTCTCTTGTACATCAAAAAATGAAGGAAATTCAACAAACTCTCAATTTAATTTTTTTTAAGTATAAAATTAAATGTTAAATCCATATACAAAAGTATTAAATACCACATAGTGAACATGTATAAAAAAAATTCAAACCTCTATCTAAATTAGTAAAAAAGCCTTGATTTTTATCGAACAAGATATAAGTATATTAACACGGTGAAACTCAGCTTAAAATTTTCATTTGCATGAGTAATTGCGCTGAATCTATTAACAAAATTTGCAATATTTCGCGTTATGATTGTCGTATAGGTGTCAAAATATTCACAATTAAAAAAGTTCTCAGTTAATATTAAAAAAAAAAAAAAAGAAATAATCGATATTTTGATCAATTTCAAGGTACTGTGTCCCCTTAATAAATGTACGCGTTTTTTTTTTTTTTTTTTTTTTTTTTGTAATTTTTACGCCATACAACTTTGTATCACATAATAAAGTTTTCTAACAAACTTGAACGTTTTATGTTTTATTATTATTGTTATTCAATAGTTTTTTAGAATATTAAAAAACTATTTTCAAAATGATTTAAAATCTTTTATTATCTACACTATTAAAATCCAACCGTATGTATGTATGTATGTGACGCTATTCATTCTCCGATCCTGGAAACGAAGAAACGTCTCGTTTGTTTTGAATCGAAGGGGAAAAAATCCCGGGATCCCGAGTTGCCCATTCGTCTATCTGTCCGCATATAACAATTAAAAAACCACCCAACCGAATCGTTTGAAACTTAAAATATATAAATATTAGATAATTTTATCGAGTCATTTCAAATTTTAGTAAAAATCGGATGCATAGTTCAATTACATTGAGAATCAAAAGGATTCCGAATCACTACGGTCAATGGGGAAAAAAGTTTCAAGTGCATTTTAATGGTCTTACACTCTTTCGAACATAATACAGTTGATATGCATCTATGAAGTATATACTATAATATACATTCTGTACAATCTGTGATGCAAACAATATTTCGTTTTACAGGGCCATACAAAAATATTGCATACTTATATATTAAGACGTTGTTTGGTATGTATTTTAATAGTATTAAACTATTTAATAGTAATAATTAAACTATTTAATACCCGTAATTAATAAATTATTAAACTATTTAATGCCCATCTGTCCGTCTAAACCGACCAGCGTAGCGGGCGAAAGCCGCTAGTTATAAATAATACATTAATAAAAATATTATGTGTATTCATCATTATTAAACTGCTCGAATTGATTCATAAGAATTCTTCAACAATTATGAGCAACGAACATATCGTAAGGCATATGAAGAATGAAAGAACAAATTTTTTCTAATATAGAGTTTTCTAACCTGTACTTTGTGAAATCGTAAAAGCTCCATTTGCACTTTTCATGAGCTACACAATTCTGTTGGAAAATAAAGAAAATTTAAATAAATGAAATCAGCACATTGCAAACAGAGAATTTTTTAGATATGTTCGTAGCACTTATAGTTGTCGTCTGTTCAGTCCCTATGCCTGCATATAACAGCATAAAAATTACCCAACTGAATGGTTTAAAATTTATTGTACATTATCGTTGCAGAATTTTATCGCGGCGATTCATATTTTATAAAAATCAAATAAAAACTTAAAAAGATAATAGTAAAAGATTTTCTCATTTTATTAAATTCTATTATGCGTAATTAATTCAATGATATACATGCGAGCTAATGATTCTTGGTTGTCATGGTGATTATTCTATTACATTCACTCATACGTAATTAATTCATTGATATCTGACGATAGATAATAATTCCAGGTTGCCATGATGCAAATTTCATATTTAAGACGGAGTCATGTTATTTCTGTTCTACGAAATTTAATATATACTAGCGAGCTACGCCCGCTAGCTGGGCCACTTTTTCCAAACGAACCTCGGTATTAAGCAGTATATAATAAGCAAAAAAATTCATTTAATAAGCAAGTCTTGGTGTTCGAATCCTCAAGCACAAAAAAAGTAAATTAAAGAGCTATGGTCCCGTTAAAAATATGTGATTTCGCACTGTGGGCCACGTGCACTTGAAAAAAAAAAGATTGTGGATCGGCGCTATGGTCGCTTCGCGCCCATAGTCCCGTTAAAAATATTTGGTTTTGCACGGTGGGTACTACGCGCCCATAAGACATTTTTTCGTATTTTTTAGTTCATCAGAAGCAGATTTTTACGCAGATTCTGAATATGTAATCAGTTTTTTCTACTTTAAAAACTGTCTGCATGATGGTTTAAGAAAAAAACGCGCAAAAAAAGTTTCGATAGTCCTGTTTTATTTCTAAGTTCAATATTTTAGCGAAAACTACGGTAAATATTCTACGGCAAGTCAAAAAAAATTGATGCGGGAAAAAATGCAATTAGCGCCGGTAGAAATGGAGGTTTTTGGCTGTTTCTTCTTTTAGCCAAAGGGGAAAAATTCATTCCTTCACCGCAAGGTAGCGCAGTGTTCTGCTTCGGAGCTCCGTAGGGAATTGAGATATTTTTCGTTCCGATTCCCAAGGGGTTTTTAATTCATAACTTTTTTAATTTTGATCCCACGGTCTCGAAAATGCCCGAAATGACTTCCCCGGAATTTTTCCAATCGAAAGACACCTCTCGCGACTTCCAACTCGCCCGCGTTGCGAACTGTAATCGGCTTCAAGCAGACAGACAGAGGCGCACGGATTTTATTAGTATAGATATTGATAATAAGTTTTGTTTACATATATTTTTACATAAGAATGCAACAGCTATTGCACCGAGATCTGAATATTTGTAAGACTATTTTATCTATATTATCACCTCATTTGCCATGTTTGACGTTCAATTGCTGACTTGTTCATAAAGGCTTTTATTTTTACTAAAAAGCCTGTAATTTAATAAAAAATAACTAATTATTATTATCTGAAAAAATTTCTATTGCGATGTTAATTTCTTTTATTCCTCTTTTAAGTTTACCGCTAACAAATTGTTGAAAAGGAGAAATAAAATGTGGGTTTAAAGTTTGAAAGTTAAAAATTATATTCTGAATGAAAATTTCCCGAGTTAGATTTTTATAGTTCTCTTAATATGCTATTGAGATCCAGCGTTGTAACTAATAACTCCATAATCCATGATAATCTGAGTCATCATAATACGCCCTAACATAAAAGATAAACTACCAAATATCTTTTATGATGAAGAGCAACAATGCATGCTCCAATTGAAACTATCGTATGATCTTGTCAAAGAAAAAATTGAAAAAAGGTCTTGGAAGATTCTAAACTGAGAATTTAATTATTTGCTTTAAATTTAGGAGGCCATACAATTGCAGAGATTCTTTAAGTACCTTGTATAATCGGTGTATTATCAAGAATATCCTTGGTTAAAAGTCGTAAATTTGTATCCAGTATACTTTTATCAAATAGACCATTGTTCGAAAAATCAAGTAATGTGACGCAAAAGTCGACTTCAGCAGTATCTTCTGATATACCAAATTCGAAATACTAATGTTTTAATATACTGAGGTCACTGTTTTAGCAATTTTATTTATATTTTTCCATTGCATATACATATAAAAATTCCAGAATAAACTTGTTTGAATACCCCTTCAAACCAATGCATTACAAATATTTTTTTAATGTTTAGAAACGAAAGAACGAAATATTTTTGAGAAGATAATAATCAGAAAATGCTTTCAGAAAATTATCCACACATATACACTGATGGCTCGCGATGTTAAAGTAAAAATAAAAGTGGGGGACAGTCACTGTAGCAACAACATTCATAGCCCTTTTTAACGACAAGCACTGTTATTAATAAAATGGCTTCAGACCGTGTGAAAATCTTGAATATAGTACATGTCTTTGCGTTTACATTGCAATGTTTTTATTTTTCAAAAGTTATTATCGTCAATTAAAGTTCAATTAAACTGAAACACCCTGTATTTGAGATTTAAAAAGTCATTTGCGACTCCATGTTGTAAGGTATATTTTCGTCCTCGATGCTTGCATACATCTGAATTTGTAAACAAGTTAGACTCACCGTGAAAGTTTTTTCCCCATATTTTTTTATTCTATTTTTTAATAAATTTTAAGTTATTTCTTATTTTTCATTCTATTTTTAATAATTACCAACTAGAATTCATTACTGTATTCTACAAAACTCTTATTTAGATTTCACTCTTTTCCATAGATGGCAGTGCTAAAATTTATTAAAAATACTTTTACAGCATTGTTTTTCCTTTTTTACATCAGAGGGCAGCAGTATATTTATTTTTATAAAATATCTGAGCTTTTTTGTGAGTTAAACCACAGCTTCATATTTTTTCATATTTCAAATCTATTTCCATCTTCGCATATTCTCCATTACTAACTTAATTTTCTTCTTTTTACCATGCATGTATCATTGAAATGTTATTTTCTCTTCAATCATTTGATACGTTTCAGGAAGTTAAATTTTGTCTTTTTAGGCTTCTTGCCGACAAAATATCTTCACTATGAATTAAATATTTTCTAATGACATATCTTCACTGTGAATTAAATCTGCAAGCTTCTCACATGATTCTGCAGTTATTCATAGTTTCTTGTTATACATTTCTGGTTTCCACTATCAGATTTTGTTCAATCGATTACCTGTACAATTTTTAATTTTGCATTTTATAATAAAGTATTCAATCAATTCCTTATTCTAAAAATATTTACCTTCATCACTTCACCAATAAATACTAACACTTTAATCCTAAAAATGAATTGCTTGGAAGTAGTTATCATATTTTATTGTAACTTTTTAAAACAAAATTCATTTCTAAATTATTCTATAGCAACGTATATTTAAAGTCTTTTATTTAATGCCAGAACATAAATATGATTCTCCGAATCGAAGTCCTTCATTAATATGCGCCTATATTTTTCTGCTTAGGAATGATTTTGTGACATCAAAGGCTTACAATCATTTTGTACCACATAAAAATGCAATTTTTGCGCACCCTAATTTGATAAAAAATATCCTGCTATATTTCATACACATTATCTCTGGAGTTAGGAATATTATGCTGAAAATGATTCAAAAATTTAGTCTTTAAAAGTCATTAATCAAGAATAAAATTATCATCTAGAAACTTAATGATGATGTATCGGCTTTTGCTCGAAGATATTTTAGCTACATTTTATATCATGAAATAGTTTGAAATTTCTGTTAAAATTATTTTTTTTACTTGTAAGTTACAAAAATTTCTTTACTATATAATTTAAATATGTATGACTTAAATAAAAACTATTTTCTCTTTATATTTTTGTTTTTCTTCTTTTAGAATAATCTCAAGTAACTTGACAGGTTCAATAAAAATAGATTTAAGATCAATTAGTGGAAAAATGCAGAATAAGATTTAGGAAAACAAAAATAAATAAAATAAACCGGTAAAAGTAATTTCATAATCAATAAACAGTATGAATTAAAATAAAAAGTAAAACAAAATATAAAAGTAAAAAGAGATTAAAATGCAGTTTAAAAAAATTATGGCAGATTAAAAAAAACTAGTCAGATGTGGCATCCCAAAACTTTCTTCTATCTTATGCATGTTAATACTTCCTGAAAAATGTAGCATATCAGCGCCACCGGTAGGTGGTTTAAACAAAGTGTAGTCAGCAACAACTTGTGTCAACTTATAACGGAATCTAAAGTTTCACGAAAAGCCGTGTATTAATTTTTAAGATAGAGCTATTGTAAAATCTTTTTTTTTTTAAGTCTGCATAACAGTGTCACATGTTGAGTAATGTATACCAAAAACTAACCATGATTAATTTTTTATCGAGTGCTATCTGAATCTGAAGGTTGATGAAAATCCATGCATTAATTCTTGAAATACTACTTAAGAACTCGTGAAAAATGCAACAAAGCAGTGCCATCTGTAGAACAATTTACACCAAAAGCTAAACAACATTATTTTATATTAGGGACTAGGTGAATCTGAAGTTTCAGAAAATTCGTGCATTAGTTTTTGAGATGGAGCTATTACGATAATCACGTAATCATCACCCGTATCATCATCAACTACTAAATATAACTAACTAACTAACTAAACTAACGTACTAACTAAATATAAAATTTTATGAAAATCCATCGCCCAGTTCTTCAGGTATAGCTATTGTAGAAATTGTAAATAATGCAGCATAGCAGCGCTACCTATTGATCTATATTCACCAAAACCTAATCAGATCTAGTTTATATCAAAGTCTAACAGAATCCAAAGTTTTGTGAAATTCCGTGCATTAGTTCTTGAGATACAACACCCACAAAACGTTTTGACACATAGACGCACATAGACAGACAGGTTGACAGACAGACAGGTAGACTGACAGACAGACATTTTGTAAAAACATGTTTTTAAGGTTGTCTGACCCCAAAAACATGTAAATCCGTCGAAAACCGGATTTCAAAAATTTTCGTGAATACAATACTTCCTTTTACTTGTAAAGATATAAGAAAATAATAATAAGGAAAGTATATTTATGCGTTTGATATAAATAGGCTCTTGGAAAAGAAGACACTGAATGGTTCAATAAACAATCTGTGACCGAAATAGCAAAATTTTGCTCCAATATAATAAATACATGAATATTTACATCGATTTTTTTACTTTCTTCTATCTTTACAAAAACAAAGCAAAGGATTCGTGAAAATTTTCAAAATCCGGTTTTCGACGGATTTACACGTTTTAGGTATGAGAGAACACGAAAAACATGTTTTTTTACAAAATGTCTGTCTGTGAGTCTGTCACTATGTCACTCTGTCAGTCAGTCTGTCTGTATACGAGAAAAAATTTGTAAGTGCTAGATCTCAAGAACTAATGTACGGAATTTTACAAAACTTTAAATTCAGTTAGAACTTGGTATAAACTGGATCTGATTAGATTTTAGTGCATATCGCTACCAGGTAGCACTGCTCTCTGCTCTTTTCACGATTTTCACAATGGTGATATCTCAAGAACTAATGTAAGGATTTTCATAAAACTCCAGATTCCATTAATCCTTGATATATTATAATTTTAATTTACGCACAACAGATGGCGCTGCTATGCAGTATTATTCATGATTATCACAATCGCTCTATCTCAGGATCTAAGACGTGAATTTTCATCAAACTTGAGATTCAGTTAGTGCCTGATATAAATGAGTCTTCTCTCGTTCTTATAGTAAATCGCTCAACAGAGGGTACTGCTATGCGGAATTATTCATGATTATCGCAATAGCTCTATCGCATGGATTTTCATCAAACTTTAGATTCAGTTAGTCGCTGAAATAAAGTGGCATTCTTTAGTTTTTAGAGTAAATCACTCATGAGGTGGCGCTTCTATCTAGTCTTTTTACGATTTCTGCACTCATTTTATTTCAAATACTAATACACGGATTTTCAACACCAGGGGCGTGCGAAGAGATAACTGCGCCCGGGGTAAAGTTTCAATTTGGCGCCCCCTCCGCCAACTTTTCCTTGTGACAGGTCAAAAATTGACGTTCGTAGTATAAATTCGGAGACCCCTCAATTTCCGTGCCCATGGCCACCGCCACTTTCGCCCCTCCCCTCCCCTTTCACACGGCGCTGTTCATCCATTTGAGATTCAGTAAGAACTTGAAATAAGTTAATGCATATTAGATTTCGGTATAAATTACATAACCGGTGACTCTGTTATGTTTTATTTGTCTCAAAGTATTAACGTGTATGAGGTAGAAGAATGTTTTGGGATTGTCACATCCGACTAGTTGTTATTGGCTTTATGATCATAAGTTTTTCTTTAGTAAATGTCTTCTAGCAGTAATAATAATATTTTACATAGTTTGTACGCTATCTGGCATCAAAAGATTATATAGTGTTCTCCGAAGTTAAATTATAGGCATAAATTCAATGTTTTAACATCACAGCCTTTGATTTAATTAAATAAAAGTTTCTGCCTTTAAACGACTCAGCATAAGTTTTTCTTTCAGATTTAATAAACTGAATCCCATAACTGAGAAAATAAATATACTTGGATCACTGGAAAACCCATACCATAAAAAACTTTTCAAAAGTTTTTCGATAATAACATTTTATGAGATTTGAATCTCATTTCTATACATTTTTTTCAAAGCAATAAAAGTGCATGACTTTAAACAAACATAAAATAACGTGTCCTAGAGGACTAATTTTCATAAACCAAAGTTTTCTTTATTTATTGATAAAAAAATGCATACCAGTATATTTTTAAACATAAAACTATTCTTTTCTAGAATAATCGATGTTTTAAAAAAACTGGCATTTCTTAACAACGACTTCCTTTACACTTGTCTGAAAAACAAATATTAAAAATGGAAAAGATCATGCGTCAAGCATAGATTATAAAACTCTTTCCACACCTTTAGGAATACTATAAGTAAACTTTCAGATTTAGTAAGGTGAAAGATTATTTAGAAAACACATAACACATTCGAAAATCCAATTCAGCAGTTATAATAAACCAACGAAATGCTATCCACTTTTGTGCAGCCCTATACATAGGTTACAGATTTGTATACATATAAGAGTTATAAAAATAAATATATCAGCAAACATTCCTAATTTTCTTTCTAGCTATTTAATCCGTATAAAGTGCACGAACGAGTAAAAAAAAATATTTTCAAAATACAGTTTAAATAAAATAATCATTGTATATACAGTCTGTTACAAAATTATAAGACCACAACATATTTTGCTATTTATTTAATTAAAAAAATATTTCAATCAAAATGAAGAATACTCTACGTTAGTACATCAAGTTTTTAGTAAAATGCAGTAATTTACACAAATGAAATTAATTTGGAAAAAAATTGAACACCAATATAACAAAAAAAATGTCAAAAAGAACTGTTACAAAATTATAGGACCACTTATGGGAAAGGCAATTTTCCGAAATTTATAGTAATTTATTGCTTTACCATTTCTTTGAATAACTTCAAACACACGATTTGGTAAAGAGCTAATTAACTTTTTAAGGAACGATTCGGAAATATTGTCCCATTTCTCAGTAATGGCCATTTCTAATTCATATGTTGAATGATATTGATTGTTATTTTCATACAACTGGCGAGAGAAATAACCCCACAAATTTTCTATGGGTTTAGGACAGGGTTTTGACTTGGCCAAGGTAAAACATCAATCTTTTTTCTTATAAGCGCCTCTTTTGTTGATTTCGATGAATGACTGGAAGCATTATGTTGTTCAAACTTCCATTTTGCTCCTCCTAAAAGTGGTCTGTATGGTATCAGACTTCGAAACAGCATTCGTTGGTAACTAACTGCCCGAGTTCATTTTCCCTTTAACTCTTTGGAGATTGCATTTTTTGCGGCATATGAAAATGCGCTCCACAGCATAATGGAACCGCCTCCTATCTACCTACTGAAGAACTCGCGAGATTTTTGCCTTAAATCATGCCAACAGTAATTATTGCCGTCAGGACCATCAATATTGAAATTTTTGTCGTCTGAAAGTAATATATTTCTCTATTCGGAGTTCCAAAACATGACATTCTTTGCCCACTTAAAATGAGCTTCTTTGTGACATTTTAGTAGTAGTGGTTCACTGTTTAATGTGCGATAAATAACACCAGAATTAGTTTTAAAACATCACCACATGGTTGCATGTGACGTACCTTTTTATTTATCAGTTGTGCTATTTTACGAGTTAACTGGTATTTTTTCGTTGGCAGTTTGTCAATTTGCCTATTATCACGATCTGATAACTTCGTTTTACGACCAGATTGTTTATGTGTTCCATACAATTTTTTATTATTTAAAACATTATGAATCGCAGACTTAGAACGATTAAGAATCTTACTTATATTACGCTCAAACTTTCCTTTTCCTTTGTAGAACCACACTCTTCTCACTTCGATTTCAGACAGCTCACTCGGACGAGGCATTTTACTAATATATTCAAAGAATCGGATACAATTCAGATTTTTTGCATTTAATTCTTCTTTTTAAATTTTACAGAGTGTTTAGGTTACAGTTAAACTCTGAGTTCAAAAGAAAATCGTCTGCTTTATTAATAGTATGAGAGTCGTCTTATATTTATGGGCGTGTTCAGCACAACTTACCGGTCACTTACCGGTGATTTACCGATTGTAGACAACTACGAAATGAAAATCAAGGCGAAGTGGGACTTCAGCTACAATTCAACAGCATAGTTTTCATTGGTGCCACAATTTGCTTTCGTACTGCCTTACAATCAGTCGGTAACATTGGTTACTTTGGTTAATTGTGCTGAACACACCCTATGAAACAGCTGATTTGTGTAAAATCGTTTGGTGTCAAGCAAAAAACAATTCAAGGGTTTTTTTTTTCCCTGGGTTAAAAAACATTCTTGAGTTATTTCTTTTCATACAACTACGTTTAAATTCATACTAATATTTTCTTTGTTGAAGAAAGATGAAAATTTGAGTGGCCTTATAATTTTGTAACAGACTGTATAAAGAAAAATCCATGAAAACTTTTGAAAACACTTAAAAAGTATTTTTAATCATTACATAACTAAAAAAATCCAGAAAGAATTATTGTTCTTTTAACACGTTTTGTAAAATTTATTAAATTTATATGAAATGTAAATTAGAACATGTTTTATATATGTTTCAAAAGGAAATCAAAAGTATTAATTATCTGGATTTAGACCTTTTGATGCATGGAGACAAATTTAGGAGAAAGGGGAGAGGAAATAAAAAAAGATGAAAGGAAAACCAATTCAGTTTATAATCCTGAAATAAAAATTGTAAAGTTTATAATACTTTTGCCATGCTGCTGGAAAAACCACACATTATGATCACCGAAAACTTAAGAGCTCCTCATATTTTAAGAGCACTAAATGGTTCGTTGTATCAATATTTTAAATTCAAAAACCTTTCTATAGATTTTTCAGCCCAATTTAGAAAAACCTTCCCTGAAGCATATTTCTGTTGCAAGCGTTGTAGAAACCATTTATGAAAAGTTTTCATAAGAAATACTGGTATTAGAAACCAATGGAAAGTTCGAATTCGTTTTTGTTTTTGCCCCAATCTGAGTTTTGTCAAGCACTATTTTTCGGCAAAAGTACTGCCAAAAATGCAAAAATTCCCATTACTTCCTTGAGAAATTTTCAATATTGCTCATTGATTTGAGCTGCGTTTGTTCAAATGAGAGATTCTTTATTTTTTGCTGTGAATGTTTAACTGTTTATAATTATAAGCCATAAAGTACTGAAGACGTGGGTTTATATTATAAGCAAGAAACTTATATATGACTAAACTTGCAAGACACTTTTCATTTGCTCATTAAAAACAGCAGACTTAACACTAATAGAAAGCACAGAAGTGTTTCGAATACTCTTTGTGGATGATTTTTTACAAAAATCATTATTAGAGCTAAAAGATGTGCACATAAATCATTTTTTAATTAAATGAAATTCTTAGGATTATAAAATCATTTTGTATCGTTGACGAATTAATTACACTTTATTTTATACAAAAAAACTGTTTGCTCAGGCTCAGAGAGATTCAACTTGGGCCACACGTAAAATTAATTAATAATCTTCTCTATATATATTTCGTTTACGTGACGGTAAAATGAGGCCAAGTTTATTGCTTGCAGTTTTGCAACAACTGTAACAATGATCCTCATTGGTTGATTTATTGTCACATGACCCCATCCATTCGGTAATCTAAAACTGTTTATGTTACTCTTTATTTATAAAACTGAATTAACACTTCGCAACGCTTGCGGTTAATATCCTATGTGGTCTAATGTGACCGGCCACTTACAATTTTAGACATTTTATTAACTGGCCTGTGCTATTATGTTTACACACTTAGAGTTTCAGGATAATTCATCGAGTATTTTTCGAGATATTTAAAAAAAATGTTCAAAATTGCAAGTGGACAGTCACCTATGGCCATATAGTGTACTATTAAAATTTATAACTGGGACATTCATTTATAGATACATTGTATTAAATCAATGAAAACTGTCAATCTGAAGTTGTTCATATTACTCTCTATTTGTAAAATTGAACCTACACTCTACTACGCTTACAGTTAGTACTATTAAAATTTTTAATTGGAACAGTCATTTATGGTAACACTCTATTAAATCAATGAAATCTGTCAATCTAAAACTTTTCATGTAACTCCTTATTTGTAAAATTGAACCAACATTCTGCAATACTTAAAGACAATATTATTAAGATTTTTAACTGGGACATTCATTTATCGATACACTGCATTAAATCAATGAAAGCTGTGAATCTAAAGCTGTTTATGTTATTCATTATTTTTGAAATTGAGCTAGCACTCTACAAATTTTGCGGTTAATATTATTAAAATTTATAATCGGTGTATTCAATTATGAACACACAAAATTACACTTTTAAAAATGTCTTAAAAACACTGAAAAAAAAGAAATTCTCTGTAAATTTACAATGGTTCACGGTTAACTGCATTCCATTCAGTTTCTTGGTTATCATTTTACCATTATTTCTCTTATATTATATCTAATTCTCTGTAGGCATTTCGTCTTTATTTAGAGACATTTTAATTTTTGTTAAAATTTATAATTCATAACACGCATTTACAAAATTAATTTATAATTTTATTAGAAATATTATTATTATTATTTTTTAAAATTTGAATATTTAGAAAGGAAAAATCATCGCCTCGGTGTTAGTGGGGATGGTTATTATCGATTTTTCCTCGCTGAATCATAAAAGAAATATTTTAAACAGGGTTACAAAAGCTCATATAGCTCGTATAGCTCACTCCGTAGCTTGTTCTTCCATTGTCAAGTGGTCTTGAGTTCAAACTCCAGAACGGTTAGAAACAAATTGTGTAAAAAAATAAATGATACAGAATTTTAATATTACTCGAAAATATTCAGATTATTTCAGGCTCTCTGAAAATTAAGTTGTACGCTGATTTTGAAATTTAAGGGGGCTAAGGGGTTGAAAACTTTTCAAAAAATCGATTTTTTATGATCTAGCTTTATTATTCAATTACTTCTGAACTCAATTCAAAAAACCGCATAAAAATATTTGCATTTTTAACGAAGTTATAAGCATTTATGTATCAACACTTTCATAGCCGCACCCATATAATTTCAAATTTAAGTCGCGTTTTCTCAAAACTTGATTTTTGACGACTAATACCAAGATTAAAAAAAAACTATTTGATGGAATAGCTTATTTTTTTACATGCATATATAATCATTATCTATAGAATGAATTAATATTGTTTAGATAGTTTAATATTTTGAGTATCTTTGATGAAAAAAAGCTGTATTTTTTAGAAGTTTTTTTAATTTTCAAATTTGAGAATTTTTTTCATAATGTTGTTTTAGAGTGATTGTTATATCCTTAATTCATTCTAATAGAGTAAAGTTTCCGGATCATTTTAAAGCAAAAATTAGGTTATTATGTCAATTCAACGTTAAGATATCTTGGTGTTGGTGGTATAACGCATATTTCTTTTTCGAAAATTGTGTTACATAAATTTTGCTATATTTCTTATTATATTACATTGAAGTACTTCATTTTATAATTATATAAGACTACAAACATACCTTTAAAATATCAGAGAGTTTAAATTAATTACATTGAATACTTCTGTTTTTATATGGACTCGAAGCGAGGGCTCTGTTTACATGTTTTTCCGTATCGATCAACCCCTGAAGTCCCTAAAATTAAATTGTTATTATTAAAAAGAAATTTTAAGAGTCCTGTGTATTTCTAACGATGTTAATTTACAAAGTCTGTTGTAAATTAAATTTAGAAAATAATTTCTCTTTATTTAACAGAATCTCTTTTTTTTCTAAACTATGTAATTTTATATAAGATTTAAGATAATGGATTACTCGTACATTACCCGTAATTTCACAGTATTTTTTTTAACTGTAAAAGTTAAATGAATGAAAACAAATTTCTTTATTCAATTCGATTGTTTTCTTTGCAATGCTTATAATCTAAAAAGTGTTATTTAAGCCAGTCAATAAAACACCATAATAATCTTAATGGGTTTTATGATAAATAAACAAATGTATTTATCAAAATACTATGATGATATGTATCAAGTGTTATGACTTACTTAATAAATTTTCTTTTCTACAAAAACTAATTTCCCCGAAAACTCTATAAATGATGTTCAACATGACATAAAATTAATCTATCCAATTATTTCTATTATATTGAACACGTCTCCGCTAAATTAGGCTTATCAATGTTCCTAGAAGGAAATTCATTTTATGGAGTTCGAAAATTACCGCAACACATGCTTTGATTTCACTTGCATCGACACTTTATACATTAACTGAAATTATCTTATTTACAATAGAAAAATATTTTTCTATTCACTAAAAAGATAAATCTATGCTATTTTCGTAAATAATACATTAAAGAAGTAAATAATACCTTGTATGTGACGATAGTATTTTAATATCCATGTCCTTCCCTTAGCTTGTATACTCTGCACGTATATTACAGTGGACCGAAAAAAAAAATTGGGTTTTTAGGTGCGTTCGTAATTATGTAAATACGTAGCACCTATAGTAGTCGTTCAGTCCGTCAGTCTGTCCGTCTGTCTGTCCGTCTGTCTGTCTATCTGTCCGTCCGTCCGTCCCAACCGAATCATTTTAAATTTAAAATACATAATTATTACATAATTTTGTCGAGTCATTTCAAATTTTATGAAAATCGGATGAATAGATCAATTACAGGGGCAATCAAAAGGATTCCATTACATTACGATCAATGGGGGAAAAAGTTTCAAATGCATTTTAATCGTTTGAAATTTAAAATACATAACTATTACATAATTTTGTCAAATGATTTCAAATTTTTTGATAATCGGGTGCATAGATCAATTACAGGGGCTATCAAAAGTATTCAATTACATTATGATCAATGGGGGGAAAAGTTTCAAATGTATTTTATGCGTTTGAAATTTAATATACATAATTATTACATACTTTTGTCGAGTTATTTCAAATTTTATGAAAATCGGATGCATATATCAATTACAGGGACAATCAAAGGTATTCCGTTACATTACGATCAATGGGAGAAAATGCTTCAAATGCATTTTAATGGTGTTACAATTATTCGAACATAATAAAATTTATATGCAACTATAAAGTACATATTATAATATACATTTTACATAATTTGTAGTGCAAAGAACATTTGTTATTGATTTACAAGGCCACACAAAAGTATTCCATTACATAATGGTATAGGAAGACCATTGTTTGATGAGCGTTTTAATTGTAATTCACTATTTACAATTTTATGAGATTGATATATGAGAGTAATATTTATAAAACTTCGTTATCGTACGAACGCACCTTATTTGCTACGCTTCACGTGCAATTTCCAACTTGTTACAATGGTTATGGTGGAGAAAACGCCTTGTAATGGTTAACATGCTTGATATTGTGCAACATAATTTAAATATTCTGTGATAATGCTGCAACTAAAATGAAATATTGTATTGATGAATAAAATATTTCAGGCATGACGAAATAAATATACAAAATTAACTGCTAGGTAATGCATTATAATGTGATTTACATTGCATTTATCGTTCATTTGCACGGGCATATAAAATATATTTATAAGCAACTAGAAGATAGCCCGTCAAACTGACGTGTTTGCATTTTTAAAGGATGATAAAAAATTACAACTATTGTCAATCATAGCCACTTTAGGCTGAAACAATTTTGATAAATACAGCGATTAAACTTGAAGAGGGAAAAATCTAACAAAAAAAAAAAAAAAAATTCAACAGAAATCTGCATTTAAAACTACAGCAAAACTATCTGGTAGATGGGGGTGGGGATTATAATGAAATTTAAAACGCACCCGAGGTTTTCTTAAATAAAAAGTTTTAATTAAATATTGTCTTTGAAATCGTGAAAAGATTTCAAAGCGAAGTAAAATGTAGTGACGTCATTTACAGCTCCCACTGTAAATTTGACCAATGAGAAAGCTCCATTACGACTATAGAACGGTTTCATTGGTTAGAAAATTGATTGCCTTTAAAATCGGAGGTAACTTTTCCCAATGTTTTTATAGATTTGAAATTCTCAAGAGTCATTCACGGCTGTAAAGAAAAAAAAATTAAAGCAACCCGAATATAAAAATTTTAACAATACTGCATTTAAAACGCACCTACACTTTCCTTTAATAAAAAGTTTAATTAAATATACTTTTTGAAATCGTGGAAAGATTTCAAAGCGAAGTAAAATGTAGTGACGTCATTTACAGCTCCCACTGTAAATCTGACCAATGAGAACGCTCCATTACGACTATGAAACGTTTTCATTGGTGAATGAGTTTCTTTTTCTCGTGAATAGGTTGACTCCGGAATTGTTATACACGGAGGGGTTTTATATATATAATACCATATAATTCGTGTTGTCTATAAAAAGATGATTGTTGGAAGTGTATTATTCTTAGTTTTAGAGAATACGTTTTTAGGTTTAACTAAATATTTTCATACTACTACTTGGTGTGGATAAATTTTATAGACCATATACAGGGCTGCACAAAAGAATTTGTGACTATTACTGAGAATGAGAATGGATAGCTCAAAGACACTTGTTTTAATTTTATTTAACCATTTTCAACCTCAGTTACATTTTTTTTTTCACCAGCAAAAATACTAAGAACACACTTCCAATCATCTTTAATAGACAATTTAATTTACTCTTAATAAAATATGCACAGTATTTAGCTAAATAAATGACAGTTATTTAAAAAAAAAGATTGCATACTCTTTAACAATTTTTAACAAAAAAAAAAAAAAAAAAAAAAAAAAAAGGACAAAATGGGATTGTTTTTGTAGCAAATCTCTACTGTTATCTGCATTAGTACCCTGAACGTTTCTAAACTTTTTTATATAAGCAAGAAAATTTCATTGAAGTTAATTCACAATTCAAAATCTAACTGATAGAAAGTGAATGAGTCCATAATTGCCGAAATGTCAGATGAGATTACAGTGGAGATTCTAAAAATATCTCTCAACATGTATGTATTATACAAGAGATTGTCTTCAATGAAGATCTCCATAAGGGCATACTCAGAAAAATCTTAAATTAATTATAGAATGTTCTTCTAATGAAGACATATGTGTTTACAAAAAAAAAAAAAAAAAAAAAAAAAAAAAAAAATCAGCGAAATCTTGATAGAGCGGCCGTAAGAAATATTTTTTTCTTATTTTTCTCTTTGGTGGTTTAGCATCGGTTGGCAAAGAAAAAAAATGTAAAAATATTTTTATATTGAATACTTAAAAAAACATTTTATGCTGAATTAGTTCTAATAAGTTCTAATAATTTTCGTTTTGTCCTTTTTAATTTTTGTTAACTATATTTTTGTCACATATATTTATGTACTTATAATAAAATTTATCTGTCATATTTTACGCTCGTCGTCCTCAAAAAGAGGCTAAAATCACATCTGCCATGGCAAAGATGAAACTTGATTGGGAAAAAATATGTGCATGAACGATTCTGAAATAACTGCGGATGGGTGAGATTAATGAATTTTTCTTTTATGAATCAGTTGAATTCAAGTTGTTCATTTCTTTTCCTAGAATATTTTTTTTTTTTTTTTTTTATGCATACTTATTGAAGATACTGAACTGTTTATAGATTTGATTAAAATTTTTTATAAGAATATTTCTGAACAAAATACATACCATATTTTTTTTCTTTAGATGTGTTTTTTGATAAGTAAATATTTACGATATTAGAAGAAAACAGTCAATATATTCAGAAGAAGTACACTGTAAAAAAATTCTGTAAGGTTACTAAGGATTTTCTAGGAAACTGGGATGCCTAGAACTTTTCATGTAACCACAACAGAAGAAAATCATGTACAATTACAAATGTTGCTTTAGTTAATGTTACTAAATATTGTTTAGTAAACATACTAACGATTTTTTAGTGAGTTTCCTAAAGAATAGTCTGTAAATTTTCTAAATATTATTTAGTAAACTTACTATAAATTATTCAGGGAGTTTAGTAAGGAATGTTTCGTAAATTTACCAATGATTATGTTGTATATGCAGTAACGATTTGCTAAGGAGTTTTCTAAAGAACGTTTTGTAAACTTACTACTGTTTATTTAGTAAATTTACTAATGATTTGTAAGGGAGGTTCTCATATCATAAATGTACTAAACATTATTTAGTAAGCTTACTAGCGATATTTTAGAGTGATCACTATATATATATATATATTGGTAAATTTACTGAGAATTATTTAATAAACGTATTTACGAATTTTTAGTGAGTTTGCTATACATTATTTTGTGAGTATTCTAATGATTTTTAATATTCTTACAATGATTTTTATTATTCTTCTTTTGCAGTAGATTTATTGAGAATTTGTTGTACATTTACAGGGGACTTTATGGCATATTTACTCTAGGTTTTTTATGCTTGCACTTTAAACCTTTTATGTACTTCATAAAAAATGTAACTTTAATGAGATATCATTAGAAAAAATACCAAATTTTTTTTTTAGTATTGTATTTAAGCCACATTTTGTATTCTCGCCAGAAAGTTCTTTGCAACAGTACAAGTCTTAATACAGTAAATTTGTTAATGATTTTTTGTATTGTATTTAAAATATTTTATTTGCACATACCAACATGGATTTGTAACTGCACAATTTGTGTGCAATATTATTACTATATTTTTTACAGCAGTATTCCAAAAAGATTTTACGTAATTTTTTTTTTTATTCTAATACTTAAATTAATCGGAGTTATTATACTATTTTTTCAATATGAAGTTGAATTTTTACAGTTTTAAATATCCAGAGTGGAATTTTTCTCATCTATCAAAATATTTCGATGTAAAATAAGCAATATGGCCTAACATGTTCTTCAATATTACCACAGCAATTGACATAAATGTTACGCATGAGAAACTCACTTAAGTTTCAATGTAGATATTTAAATAGGTGTAAAATAATTTTTTATATTATATGAGCATTATAACAATATCACTCAATGAGCAGATAAGCTGAAGCCGATCTTACGGTCTTTAGTTAAACTAAAAAAAAGCAAATAGATAGAGTTATGTAAATAAATTACCATAACTGAGTTTTAAAATATGCCTAAAAGAAATGTGATTTTAGATGAAGCACAGTGCTTAATTTATACATATAAAGCACTGAGCCTCACCTAATCCAATACATGATTAGAAAACCTGTATATTATGAAAAAACATTGTCTGTTTATTCTATACGAATATGCTTTTAAACTAGAATGCTAGAAATGAAAATATAATAGTCTTGTTTAAGATGTTTTGTTCAGTTCTATGATCATATGAATTTCATTAACAAATGTCTTCTGTTACATATATTTGAAACACTATACAATAACTAATTCAATGGTTCAAAACAGATAAGAGTTCTGCAAAAAATTTAATGCCTTTATCTGAATGTCACATTTAAGATTTTTTTTAAACCTTATTCTTATTTCATGTGGATATGTCGTACAATTCTTACTAATTACTAGAATTTTTTTCCCTTTAATTTTTTATTGTCTTTTACCTCGACTTATTCCTAACAAATTTCTTTCACCATCTACGTTTAATACATTATACACTTTTTAATACTTTATTTACTTGAGAGTTTTGTTTCAAATTAAAATATTAAAGAGGAAAAATTTAATTATTGATAGATCACAAATTTAAAACTCTAAATTGGCTTAAAGATCCAGAAGAATGAGTCGAATATGTATGAATTTAGTAGAATTCTTCTGTGGTTAATATTGCTCTGGAATTGGAATCTTTAACTAAAATAGTTACATATAGGAGAGATAATATACACACTTTAACATATGTACACAAAAATGCATCTTTAACTTATGAACTGTAATTGTGGGCATGTCTCGCAATTTTTATGTTTATCAGTATTTTATAATCAGAGTTTCCTAAGCAATCTTTCTAAAAGTAAAAAACTAGAATGGAAACAAAAAGAAGTACATATTGATTTGGAAAATATTATGGAGCTGTCGTTTTTGATATAAATGTAATATGCATATCTATACTACCAATAAATTCAATATGATTAAATAACAAAATACAATGAAATATGAATAAATTTTATTAAATAACTATTTATTTAATTCATTACACATTCATATCTTTTTAATATGACTCAAATTTTGCAAATACTACATAATTAGTATTTATATAAATACCTATGAATTGCATACTTTTAAAAAATTATACTTGGAGATAATATCATAAAGTGAATGTTAAAGATATATTGCAATAAAATAATTGGAAAATTTCAGTGCTGCAGAATGAGGTTCGCAAGATTTTTCTCATTGAAAGACAGTGCTTCTTTTTCTTCTACTTTCGTCATCAAGGAGCTCGCATTGTTTTTAAATTGAACTTCAGTTTCTTCATGCATCTAAAATAATAAGTTAGATGTTAACATAAAAAAGAAAGAAAAATTTAGTAAAAGTTATAATGAATATAATATTATAGAAAAGCCAATATTCATCTTCGTATTGAATGTTACAAGAATTTAAAAATTAACTTGATGAAGAAAAACCATGCATTTTAAATTCATGCTGATGATCGGCATTTTGGCAAAGTTAAAGTCACATATACAGTCGTAGGATTTTCTCGTCTAAGGTATTTCCATTTACTGACATAGCATCAATAAATCATAAATTGCTCTCATTTTTAATTACTAATTTCATCTAAAATGAACTCGCAAAACCATATTGAAAAGGTCTTTTTTATAAAGGCTTGACATTCTTCTAATTTATGAAATAAAAATACAAAAATCCATTGATAGGTAGAATTGTAACGCATAAAAAATATTGAATATGCTTTATAAATGCTAAATATGTATCAATAAAACTGCTCAACCGTTTTTAAAATGATTTACTGAAGGCATTCATAATGTTGAAGATGTAGATTTAAAAAAATCATCAGCATTGTATGTTGTCATTGTACTTCGATGGCAAGTCTATATAAATAAATAATGCTGAAACACAAATACGCCTTCTTACCCAATAAATAATGCCAATGGGCATGCATTGTAATATAAAAGCTTAATCTTCGAATAAATGCAAACAGCCATCATTTGACAGGCCCATTTATTAAGGAATCTGGGTACTTTGTTAATAATTTTTGTTAAAATAGAGAAAATTGCAGTGGGGTGCGACACTTTTTACAAAACTTAGAAAATCAACTTTGTTTAACTTTAAAACAAAAATTTCAATTTATAGACTGCAAGATGAAACACCTTTTAATGTGCTTGAACTATATAGAAACAAAACATTCATAAAGTATTTTATTATTAAAGAAATTGTAAGTTTTAAAATGTGTCCCATAACTCACCACATATAGAGATATATCGAATTGCAGTAAAAAGAAGCTATAAGGCACAAATAATCAAGTGTCGGCTAGATATATAATCTAATAAAGATTGTAGATTGATATAATGTATGTGGCACAATATAAAATTCCAAGATTTTCATAACGCAAATGGAAATTCAGTATTGTTAGTCATAGATAACATTAAAAAATCGTCAATTCAAATTATTTACATTTTGAAGTAAATGAATATACTATCAATGTTATAATTAATATATTACCCTCTAAATATGTTTGCATGTTACCAATTTTCATTCATATCATTAAAAAAAGAAAGGCATTTCCCATTCCTACCCACTTTCTTTTTTTGTGTTAAACTTCTTGTATAAACAAAAGTGCTGCTTTTAGACTTGTTTTAAATAACTAATAATATACAGTATAATGTTCCATAAATAATGAAACTATTACACCTATGAATAACAAATCACTAATATACAGAAAGCATAAAATGTAAATTTACTTTTGATTCTTGAAATGATCTTTTATACAACTGTAAGCTTATACAGACCAACAATTTTTTTCAACTAAAGTTTGGCTACCAATGCTTCATCTAGTGTGCGATTGGTGAAATATTTAGAATGTTACATAAAGAGAAAAACCTACTGTCTTATTCCTCCCGCTATCTCACATCACTATCCCCATTATATTAACCTTTTATAAAATTACGTAAAACCATATTAATTACCTCTTATATTTACATGTATAAAAATTAATTGAATTTTAACAAAATTAATGGAATTTTAACTCTTTCAAATACACTGGCGAAGGCAGATCACTTCACACCACAAGGAAAGCATATGTTTATTAAATATATATACTTTTCTTCATATAAATGTAACTAAATTTCCGTATTTGAACATCTTTTCAGAGCACTTCAATAGATCATACTTGCATTACCTACGAAAATTTCGAAACATTCCGACAATTAGAAATAATTTTTACAAAATAAAATGTGTGAAAATTTTGACAAAATTTGTTAAAACCTGAGAGTTTTATCTCGGTAAAAATCTTACCAGCCCTTTTCCACTAAATAGCAATATTTTTTTCACTCAGGCCACGTATATCTTATGTTTTTAACTCCAAAAAAATTCAAAGAGTTTGGTTGATAATGTCAAGTTTTTTAAGAATGTAAAATACCGGAAGTACCTTGCCCACAACTTTCTTCTATCTCATACATATTACTATTTCAAAATTCGTCGAAGTACCAAATTTAAAAGACAATCAATGTCTATGCCCATCATGAGGATTCTAATGATATGAAATTCCGTGCATTAGTTCTTAAGATATGAGTATCAGTAAAATCACGTAAAAAATGCACCATAAAAGCGCTACTTGTTTAGTGATCTACACCAAAACCTGCAACGGTGACACTGCAATAGCTGGTGTCAACATATAACTGAATCTGAAGTTCGATGAAAATACGTGCCTTAGTTCTTATGATTAGAATTTGCGGAAATTATGCAGTTCCCCCCCCCCCTCTATTGTGCAAATTATGAAAAATTCAGCACATCAGCGCCATATATTGAGCGATTTACGCCAAAATATAAAAAAACACCAAATCATATTAGGCACAAACTAAATCTGAAGTTTGATGAAAATCCGTCCATTATGCATTCAGGTAGAGTTGTTTCAGAAATCTAAAAAAAAGTAGAACAGCAACAAAATCTATTGAACGATTTACGTAAAAAAAAATCGGAATCAATTTATAACAAGGACTATCTGAATATATTTTTTTTATTGAAAGCTGTACATTAGTTCTTGAGACAGAACACCCACGAAATTTAGGTCGCATACATACAGCCATTTAGTAAAAACAAGTTTTTTGGTATATCTGACCCCTAAAACGTGTAAATCCGTTGAAAACTAGAATTTACATTAAAAACTAATCATCACCAATTTATATCAGAGACAGACTAAGCATAATTTCTATATTAAACATATATATTTTAAATATAAAATTCTGTGCATTAGTTCTTGTGACAGAGTACCCACGAAATGTGTGTCACATGCAAATAGAGTCGCAGGCTGACATTTCGTAAAATCGGGAAATCTGGCCCCTAAAACATCTAAATGGGACGAAACTTTTCACGAATCCTATACTTTTTTTTCGTAATAACAGAAAAAATAAAATATTCAAAAATTATCTTTGAAAAAATTAATTGTTAAAAGTCTCTCTTTTTCTGTGTATTTTACTGTACAATTCATATTACGTACGTTTTAAATAAATTCGTACACTTGATTTTATGCAATATAACTATAATTATAGTTGCATAGCCCCTTACCGATTGTCTATGGTTTTAGAAACAATTTTGAAGCATGAAATATTTTTTAATTATTCTGTATCGCGTAGAGCTCGCTTACGAAAGGGGCTGTGCAAATATAATTTTATCAACTTTTTGTTAATTTTGGATCCCCTCCCTACTTCTGATTCCTACGTTATCATCCTTCAACTCCCCCCCCCCCCCCCATTAATGATATCGGTATCAAAGTGTAGAAAATTTTGATTCCTATAACTTATTTTGCTCGAAAAGAGATACAAAACTTGTTTCATTTATTTTCCGCATACTTTTATGATCAAATGATGAGAAGTTGATAAAATATCATTTTTCATATGAAAAATCTTTATATCACATAACAATTAAAAGCAATACTATTTAAATGAATCCCATGATACCTTTTTTTTTACATAATGCATTCAACAGTAATAAAGATTTATTGTACTTGTACCGAACGGAGAGGGGTGGGAAGCACATAGAAATTCATATCAACAAAACGAAGACAACATTCTTTCTCTTTATTTATTAGTAAGCACAAGCTTAATTTCAAATACACTTTATACTGTTTCTCGAATTGTGATTATATATGCATACACATATGAAGAAAAATAAGAATTTTAAACGTTAGAGTATAATATATTTTAGAGTTAAATAATTTTATAATAATTTAGCGATTTTAATAACTTTAAAAAAATATGCAACAGGCTATAAAAATAACGTACTACTTTGTACTAAAGACCATGTTACAAATAAAAAGAGAAACAATTGATGATTAGAAATGGTATTTATATCAAAAGAAAAACCTCCTCCCTCCTGAAATGATAACATTATATTTGCACAACCCCAAAGATTAATTTGTTCTTAAAACAACATAAAGAGTTCATCCTTTTTTACGGCTAATTTTACATAAAAATAACAACTTCCTCTATGAGTAATTAAAATAATATAAATAAAACAAATTTAACAGACATGCAATTGAACTACTCACTTAAAGCTCTGAAATTATTGGAATATAAAAGAAATTATGGAAGAAACATAATTTTCAGAAACGATTTTATAATTAACGAAACTAACTAAGAGGAAAAAAAAGGAGTGAAAAAAATTGGAATTGTCCCATTCCTTCCTTTGCTGGTATGTCCCATTCCTCCCTGTAAATTTTGTTAAACTTCTTGTATAGATATAAATGCTGCTTTTAGACATAGTTTAAATTATGTATGATTAGCAGTATAATGTTCTATAAATAGAGAAACAATTACATATTTAGATAAACAAGTCATTAATAGCAGAAAGCATAAAAATATATAGCAAATTTACTTTTGATTCTTAAAATATTCTTTTCCTTTTTACAATTGCAAGCATATGTAAATCAGCTATTTTAGTCAACTGAAGATTGGGGATGCTTTTGCTTAATGGAATACGTGACTGATGAAATGTTTATTAATAGAATATAAAAATAAAGTTTACTGTCCCATTCCACCCCACTCTCCCTTATTAAGTAACAAAATCTTCGGTAAAGGGATTTAGGGAAGATTTCAGGTGTTTAACTGCTGTCATAATAAAGTAACAAATACAGCAGGAAGAAAAATAGACTTTTAAAGACTTTTAATTCAACGAGTAAGAATGGAGACAAAGATAACCATATTTTCTTTTATTATTGAAGAAAGGAAAGGAGATATTTCAAACGATTGATAATATAACTTATTGAAGACTTACAATTAGCGAAAAAAATGAAAATTAATTAGGTTAAAATACTAAATTTTGTATGCTTGTAAGGCGAGAGGGGGGGGGATTTTTATTTGGATTTTATGGATATAATTTATTATTTATTCTTATAATAAAGGAACGGATCAGAAATTTTTTTAAAGAATTACTTAAGATTTTAAATTTTATATGTTGAGGGGGGAAAATTAGCGATTTATTTTTCTTTTTAGAAAGGGGGAGTATTAGATGACTTATTTACATTAATGAAATTTAAAAAGTACTAATAGCCTAGTGATTATATGGTAGGATTCAAATTTAAGGGAAAGTAGGAAATAGGTTTAATCTCTTCAGTTGTCATCTACAATGAATATAGTAAGTTTTATTCTCATACTAGCGGAGCATTAGAAATATATTAGATTTACAGTTTAATGCCACAATAATATCTCAAAAGAACTAACTATCAAAAACACTTAATATAAGTGTTGTAAAGCTTAAAATTCTAAGTAAAATGAACACTTACATTTCATATTTTTGCTGAACATTAATGGCACAATTCTATTTCAAAGTTCAACCGCAATGGTCAAGAGGTTTATCTTAAAATAATTAGGGAAAAACTTGAAATTGTTTTGATCCCTTCAGTTTAGGTCTAGAATTAATGTGCTGACTTTTTACCCACGTACTAGATGAACGTTAGAAAATTTCCTTTTTTAAAAAATATTTTAACAACATTCCAAAACAACTAAGTCTACAGAAACCATTGTGAATACAAATTTCTCAGAGTTTGAAATTCGCAATTAAAAAAAAGCAGATTTTTGTCTCAATTCAGTTTCAAAATTTCATCTTAATCGCTAATCCAAAGCTCTAAACTATAGGAGAGATCAAGTTATCCATCCGCTCTGTCTCCATTTGTTACATACGTGTACATGTTTTTAAATTGTTGAGGCCTTCACGATGTTTTTATAACTATGTAAGGATTTTATTTTGCATATTTTGAAAATTATAATTTAGTAGTTATTGAGAAAATGGTGCATGGATGATAGATGTTTTACATTTCATTTCTCAACTCACACCCCCAGACTTAAATCATTGGTTTAAGGGTGTATTTCGATTCAAACTGCTTATTTTTCGAATTATTTTTGAATTCATTATTGCTCTCAAATACACGAAACTTACAAAATTTCTTATTTGGAAAGTACACAAGGTGCCGTGATTGTCAATTCTCTGATAAATGCAAAAAATATTTAAAAAAAAGCAATCAAAAACGGCATTTCGAACCGATTTTTTCAAAGTGAGAGATCTTGGAAGGAAAAAAAAGGGTCATACTAATAAGGTAATTGTTTATAACTCAAATCCTAATGAATTGAGCGTAAAAATACACCACACGGCACCTTATACGTCCCTTCAAGAATTCTCTCAGCAAGTTTCATGTTTCTACTTTTAAAAATGGGCCTGAAATTGTATCGTAAAATTTCGAGCTGTTGAAGATGGAAAAGCGTTTTTTCGAATACACCCTTAAATGAAAGATTTTTTACTTAAAGACTAATTTTTTTTTCAATATTCCTAAGGTTTTAAACTTTTATGAATTTAAATGAAGATTCTTGTATATTAGTCGAAAATCATTTAATCAGAGCGATCTTTGTCCTTAACACAAAATATGAAGTTTAAAATCGCGCTATTCGTTGACCTTGAATTTCTCTAGGGAAAAGTCTTATACACACTCATTTGTCACTCTACAGCCCCCCCCCCCTCTCTCCCATCCTTGCACTTTATTTTCAATTTCCTTAATTCTAATAGACATGCACTGTTGTTCACTCTATATACATTATATTAAGAGCTACGCCCATTTCACATTGGAAATAATAAACAATATTTGCCATCATTTACGAGTCATTTTTGAAATATTCTAAAAATTATGAAAGGATGTACTTTTTAAGTTAATTTGTCTGTAGCTCATTTAGCAAAAGAAAGAAACACAGTAGATTCATTTCTATTCTATGTCCGATGGAAATTAAAACAATTTCTGGATTTCCCTAATTAAATCAGACTTCATCCTTTCTTTCATATACAATTTCTGGTCTATAATCCGAAATCAAGATGTTAAACCACAATTCTCAAAATATCCATCCTAAATGATGCATCAATAACTAGAAATTACATTTACATAATAACAATCACGTATAAACTGATAACCTCGTTTGTTCGCGCTGAAAGATTTTGTTTAGTGATTTAGGCAATACTTGAATCTAATAGTTGAATCCAATTGTTGAATAGTGAAAATTTAGCAAAAATGTTAAATATCGCTTGTCATTTTATTCAGAATTTTAAGTTCTAAAACATTTGCATTAACAATGTTCTTGATAAGTTTATTTTTCTTTAGATATTTTATGGTAATCAATATAATCGTGTTTTTCAATTATAAAATTTGTACCCATTTTTTAACGCGCACATAGTAAGAGGGGAAAACTTAATACATTCATTCTAGACCTAAACTAAATGAATTAAAATAATTTCTAGCCTTCCATTAACTAATTCCGATTTCGGCTTTTTTCCCCCTCCTCCACCACTGGGCTATAAAGAAATTTAAAGACTTTGTGTTCTTAAAGTTTCGCAAGGAGTGTGGATGAACGGGGAAATTATATTTTTTTGGGGGGAGAGAGATGTTTTAATTGATAATTTATTGTGACAATAAAATAACGCATAGAACACATATTGTATTTTATGTTATTTTAATTTAAGCAGTTTTAAAGAGTTTTTAAATATTGAGTACTGTTACTGTGTGAAGTTCGGGAACAAAATTTTAAGGGTGAAATTCACATGAAATTTTAGTGAAATAAATGTGATTTAACGAATGGTTAATGGAATTTATTCGCTAAAAACATATAGAATAATATATTTTTTTTTTAAGTAAGTTTTAAACACTTTAAATATTGGTACTGCGGAAAAGGGGGCAAAAAAGAGAAATGACATTCAGAAAAAGAGCAGGTAAATTTGATTTATTGTATAAAACATTAGAAATTTTGTACTTGTAATAAACACAGATTTAACGAATAACTAGAAAGATTAGCTTGCTAATAACTAAAAATCAAATATTATATAATAAAATTTAAATCATATAGACTAAAAATCTACTTACTAACTAGAAATATTTTTATCAATACCAGATTCAAGATGGATGCATTACTCAGCTCTGTGGCTGCATGAATAATCCTTACGTCACCACTGAAGCCCTTTCTGATTGGCTGACAGGTGAAACTAAGATATTTCATGTATTTGTTCTATGCGAGTGGTAAAAATAATACCAGGCTACATATAAAATTTTAGTAAACTTGCAGTTTTCTGCAGCTTTACGAAAACTATTTTCGTAGGTTTCCAGATTTTTTTTTACAGTGTACCAGTGAAGAAATTTTCTCAACTTGCAAAGCTCAAACGGTAAAACATCTTTCTAAAATAATGGTTTTGAGCGTGATGTCTCTTCAAGGTACTAGACGTTTATACATTGTAGAAGGCATATGAAAAAGTGACAGTATAAAAACATGCTTGAACAGTAACAAAATCCACAATTATTAAACTGTTTACCAATAGATATTTCATATTCATGCACGATGGAGCTCCGTGCTATAAAATTTCATCTGTGAGTAAATATTTAGATTTAAAAAATATAAAAGCACTTCCTGGTCAGGAAACAGTTCAGATATTATTCACATAACGAATATGTGGACCATTGTAAAGAAAAAGTTAAAGAAATACAAGATCAGAAACAAGAATCGTCTAATAGAAAAAATCATCTAAATTGGCACCATGACAGAAAAATGCAAATTAATTGCTAAAAACTCATACAGAGTATGCCAATACGTATCGAATATTTAATAAAAAACAAGAGAATGCATACTAAATATTAAATGTCTTAATATTTCTTAAGTAATTCGTGTTTCCTTTAATGTAACAAGGTTTTATTGTAAATTTCACAATTATTGTGATAATTTTCTCGCCTCTATTTTTTAGAAAAAATGAGAGATAAAACTGGGATAGAGACTATTCAATTTAAATACATCCCAGTCAAGTTGTCTGGCGTATGTCCAAAGGAGTATTATGCGTTTGGATTTTTAAAATAAACTATTAATAAAGGAACATCCATAAAACATTGCATGAACTCTGGAAGATTGTAATCCTCTGTGAATCAAAATCAATCTCGATATCTTAAACACAGAACTTTTATCTTAGAAATGAATGCTTAGTTTGGTAGATCAACAAAATGGATATACGATTAAACTTATTAGAAAATAAAATTCTTATTTTTGCTTACATAATTCATTTTCCCAAACAAATGTAAAAAAACTAAACAAATATTAAACTTCCTCGATAAAATCCAATTTTAAATATAAGTGCAGCATTATTGAAAAATGTCTTTTAACAATGCCAATGTACAAAATTTTATTTCTTAACTGTGAAATGTTCCGTTTCCTGTGGAGTATAGAAAACTAAGAAAGAAAAAATATTAAAACCAAAAGCATACTTCTGAAAATATGGTTAATTAATTGATAAATTTTAAATTATAAAATATCGCATTTGTTGTTTAGTGAAAGTGTAATAATTGAACTTGTCATTAACTGAATATTGTCTCAACGATATTAAAATTGTTTCTTAAAAAAATTAAGTTTGTTATTCCGCAGAATAGTGACATTTTCAAAGTTAATTAACTTTCTGTTAGATATAAGATAATTTGACAACATTCTGAAATGCTAATTCTCCTAGCGGCAATATTCAATAATTTCAGAAGTTGAGAGAAAGGTTTATTTCGGTGACCAAACAGTAATTTAAACTTAAGTATTTTGATGATAAAGTACAATTAAATTGATGTAAAAACAATTAAATTTTGTGTTTTGTTTTTTATGTTTGTGAAATTGATATCTTAAAATGTGTTATTAATTATTGAACTATGAAATGACAATGCTGCTAATTAAAGTCAATATTTTATAGAATGTTTATAGTTTAAAACGTTAGAGTCTCACAATTTTAATTAAACATGTAAAGGGACATAAAAATAAATAAACGTCATTAATTTCTACCTGCATTTAAGTAAATAAACAAATTCTTATATTTAAACAAAAATTAACGATTTGGAAATGGACCAAAAAAAATCTGTGTAGATAACGTATGGAGGCAGGGCTCGATTGTGTCGTTAAATGGCGTCGAGTTTGACGCAAAAAACGACTCTAATTTAGCGATCTCTTTAATATTTCGCCAAGTTCTCACAGACACCCAGTGAAAACCAATAGGATTGCTTGATTGCAGAAATACAACAAATTGAGACATTTTAATGTAGCAAAAACGAATATTAGCTTATGAATAGAGCTTAATAAGATTAATTACTATATTTTTCAGTACAAATTCTAATTATTTACAAAATCCCTAACAATATATTTATGTGAACTTCCAGACAAATATATCCATTTGCTTAAAGTTATAGAATGTCGTATGAATTAACTGGAGTTGATGGACAAGAATTTGTCTTAATTTTTATAACATGCAGATTCCATCACAATTCCAGTTACATTTCCTCATGGTAATCTTGTATGACATACAATATGTGTCAAAAAAAGGTAAGAGGATTACACCTTTAGAATTTTGGACATTGTTTAGCACTGCGAAAAAATCGTTTTAACTCTTCATTTAACTCTGTTGGCTTAATTCATTTTACAATAGCTTATTTTAAAAATTTGAACTTTTTCTTAAATTAAAGGCAAAAACAGACGTTGTATTTCTTAACAGCGCGTGATTTGGCCTTAAAAGTCTGCAATCAAATGAAAATGAATGGAAACCCGTTTACAGGGAGATCACCACTTTTCTTTTAAATTATAATTTAATCTTTCTAAAGCCGATGATATTAGCGTACTTTTAGAATCTGGGGTATCTGGATTATTATTTGGCAAGCGTATCTCGTAGGAGGCAGGGCCCCCTAGTGTTTAAACAAAAGACTTCTTTTAGTTTTCATAAATGCATAGTTATTCTCAACGTTACATCCGAAACAACTGTGAGGTATTTAGAGCTGCTAGTGTAGTTTGTGACAACATAGAATGAATTATATTTAACACAGCATTGATCATCATTATTTCCTTTTAATGTATAGTTCATTTAAAATATCAGAATTTTCCAACAGTAACTTTCGCGTTATTTAATGACAGCTAAATATTACTAAATTTATGCATTTCATGGACTTTCGTGTTACGGCAGATTTGCGCGCTAGTTTGGCTTAGATATATATCTCAAATTTAGTGTGCCATAAAAAATAAGAAACCTAACTGTATTCAGAGCAACTGAATATAATTATAAATACTAGCCTCTAGCAGGCCGAAATGTTGGAGCATGGTGTTGCATAAACTTAAAAGATAATATAGATAATTTATATATATATTTAAATATATATAATGTATTTGTATGTTTACTGCTTTCTTTAAAATTTAGATTGTAATAACATTTGTTGAATCTTCATTCTCGTGTGTTTATTCAATGGTCATATGCCTCAGGTTATTCTCAAATGCTAATTCATCAATAAGTGCACCTTTTTTGTTTGTTTGATTGATTGAGCTCCATTTTTTACAAACGTCGCTTTAATTAGGATTTTCTGTAAGCGATGCACACTTTTACTTTTTCATTATCACTAATTTTGAATATTAATATTTCTTTTATTGAATTTAAGAAATTTGTTATTAAAGAAGGAAATATTTGTATTAAGAAAACAGAGGTAATAAAATTTGTGTAATAAAAAGTCGATCTCATATTCAGAGCTGCCAAAGGCGATTACTTTTTCATTATTTTCGCACCACTGTTTAAAAATTATATCCTTTGCACAATAATAAGAAATCTCTGACAAACATTGTCAAATAGTATATGAAAGATTTTTGTTTGTGAAAGTAGTGCGAGGTAGAATTAAAAAATATTCACCTATGGCAGCCCTCATATTACATTGCCAATCAAAAAAGTATCAAAGAAGGTAAAGTGTATTTTGTTATTTAACATTTTTCTATTTTCCTGATGTATGAATCTAAATGAATTTCCTTGTATTTCTTTGCTTTCCAAACAAATATGGCCTATAACAAACACGATTTAATACCAAGTAGTTAATTATACTTTTAATTAAATCAAATGTTCTGTTGATGTCAGGAAACCTTTGTTGAAGTGTCTAGATCATCTTATTAATGTAGAGAGTTTAGTATATTTATCTTTGACTAAATGGAATTTTATTTCTCATCTATTACTCCGCATTAGATTTTATTCTACTTTTAAAGGACAAGTAATAAAGGAATTCTCGTGAGATTGTTTATTAAAAAATTAATTGCTACGATTTGTTGTCTCCACTTTTTTTCGAATAGCATTCTTTGCTTTATTTAATTCAATTTTTTCTGATTTAGTAACAGAATGATTTCTATCTAAAAATAGTGGTGACAAATTCGTAGCAGCTAGTAGCTATGCAATGTAACTCCTAACGCTTGAATAACGTGACTTGGCGCTTTCACATTTTAGATAGAATATATTAGATAGAATTATGTTGAGTACTGCCGAAAAAACTATTTTGTTACTTTTTCTCATTGTTGCTGTATATTTCATTAGTTTTTTCTTCATTGCCGTTATATTTTAGATTAAGAATAATATTTGATCTTAGATAAATATTTTTCGACTGATGCCCTTTGTTCTTCGTTTGTAATAGGTAAACATGTAATTTCATAAAGAAATATAGCTATCATTTTCATTGCTGGTGATTACTATAAAGCAATTCTTCAAAGAATTTTTTTCAAAGACGTTTAATACATTGTGACCAAATAATCTTTCTTGTATAATATTAGAGCATAAATTTAAAGTACCAGAGTTTATATATCTGTTAATTTACACTTAGTTTAAAGCTACAATCTTTAGTTAAGAAAATATAATATCATTTTTAAAAATTGTAATCGAGAGACAGTATGCTTAAATATTATTTTCTAATAAATATGTAGTTCCAAGTAAAAATTCTTCAAAGAAATATTATGTAGCATAAATATCATAAATTGTTTTTATTGTATTCAAATTTTTAATCTTTAAAGTTATTGATTAACTAAATGAAAATTAATATGCTCCATTTTTTCAAATTTTCAAAATATTTTCTCCCTTTTATTGCTTAAATGTATTTGATTTTTAACAAAAATCTAAATTCGATTTTAATCAAACAAACACTCTCTCAGAATCATGTTCTCCCATTCACGGAAATTTAGTTGGTTATTAGACTAATGTCTGTTTCTTTTTTTTCCGTTACAGGTGGTAAAATATGAATCAATGTGAGTTTTTAAAAATATGAATTTTGTAAAATATGAATTTTTCAAACTCTAATGTTGAGTTTAAAGTTAAAGCTTGCATTTTCATCTCTTCATTTGGTTTCGGAGGCTTTTCCCCTAAACAATTCACTTCACGGTTGCATTATTTCCAGTACACAGTGACTATTTAATGAACTACTTGGGGAAATTATAAAATGTACAATAAAAGTTTCCACGGAGACAATAGGTCGCGTAAGGCTTAACAACTTTGCTTCCAGATTAAATGCCTTCTACTTCAAGAAAATTATAGATAATGGAGCTAACATTATTTCTCAGGAAGTTAACTAAACGAACAGAATTACAGAAAATGATTATAGGGGGACTTATGAACTGTTCATATCTGCACCAACTACACTGTACACAAGAGCCCCACAATCCACTACAGGTAAAATGAGAAATCATTAATATTTCTCAATTTTAAAAAAAACTGTTTTTATCTAAAATATTTATTAGTATCCATAATTTATGTTAAAACGTTTAAAAAATGAACAAATAAATAAAGTTATTCTCTTAGCATTTTGGAACTGAGATTTTACTTTTGATATCAATAAACAGCGTTTTGGTCTTGAGGACGAACAAATTGTCGAAGAGCTTCAAAATGTTTTTACCATATGTCTACAGGTGCTACCATGTTTGGTAATTATTTTGAATTAAAAAACATATAATAAATACAATGGCAACGTTCACATCAGCCCCATGTTCACATGTGCCTCACTCTCCCTTATTGATTATAGATTAATATGTACAAACATATATTCTATGAGAAATCATTGCAAGAAGTTCATTTTCAATTTTGTTAAGATTAATTAAATTACATTACATCGAAAGCATCCGGTCAGTATTCTTAAAATGTTTGGAAATTAGTGCATAATTTTAGAACATATGTATAGTATTTTGATTAATTTAGGTCTCGAGACATTTTTAAATTTCACCCTCTGCCACTACTATTTCAAAAGAATGTTCATTGTAATATATATCTATTGCAGAGGTTTAAGTTATCTAATACGAAGATCTTTGCTTTTAAATAGTGCTTTCAAAAGTCTAAAATTTTAGAAAAACTGTGAACACTGAGATTTTTATTTGGGGATTTTTTAAATATGCATTATACATAATTATAGGTTGGTTTTGCAAATTTTAATGCATTTTTTTTTTGTATTTTAATTAAGTATGAAAATTTTACTTAGATAAAACGTTCATGCTTTTCAAAGTAGTTCTATTTCACAGTTCGAAATAATTAAATGAGTTAATAAAACAATATATTACAATCAGTTAAATTGAGTATATTAAAAAAAAACACTGTATATGGTAACTTGTATATCATGCCTAGTTCATGACGTAACAGAGTTTCAAAAAGCGCGAGTAGGTTCACTATTTTATATTTAGTTACAGTTTCTTAATGGAATATGGAATTATATATAGAATGATTCAAAAGTATGGTCAGAAATTTTTAGGTATGTGGATGTGGAAATGCTAAAGGGCGTTGCCGAGTGCGAGAGATGAAAGCGCTTCGTCCTGGTTTGAATTGTCGTTCCCAGCATAGATTACGAGCAGCATACATTATTACACTAGTGTGTAGTTTGGACACCTATGAATTTCAAGTGTACGGCTACGCTAGAAACTGGATTGACTGCTCAAAGAATTTACATTGAACTATTCTCGGGTAGAACTCTGCCGGATTCTCAAACGTTTGATCGTATTTATTATGAGTTGTGTACAAATAGATCGTTTGCATTTCCAAACGTGACACGGACACTGTAAGATATCGAAGAATTTCAGGAGTTGAAGGAGCAGTTTTATGCAGAATAAAGGGTAGTACTTCGACAAGTTCGAGAGCTGTTATACGTGCGTTGATTATGAACCATTTCCTTTCTTATACACGAACTGCATCTTGGAAAGCTCTGCCTTTGTGTAACGACCAGGGCCGTAGCTAAGAGGGCGTTATGGGTGGCTCATTCCCCCCCCCCCCAGAAAAGATTTCAAGGTCACTATTTGAACTTTTCTTCCGAAATTCAAACGAAATTCTGTTCAAAAGACTAATTTAGTTTTGAGTCCCCTTCAGAGTTTTGCAAAATTACTAAAATGTAGCTAAAATAAGTATTTCAACACTCCCTCATCCTATTTGTACATATGAAGTTAACATGATATTTAATTTTGCACCCGTTATACACTCAACATTTCGAACAACATATACTTTTCTCGGCAAAAATTGAAGTTATTACAACAGTTTAATACGAACATAGTACCTACAATGCGAATAAGTACTCATTTGTCTTTCTGCGTCAAGGAGAGAGAGAAAAAACAATTATGTGTCCCCTACATTCTGTGAAGCCCCCTCCCCCCTACTCTTTACTTCTAACTATGGCCCTGCTAACGACGCATATCTTTTGAAATACCTGTGGGAATGACGCTTGAAACCAGTGAAGTTCTTTCACCCACGGAAATGAACAGCGACCTCAACTGCCTCAACGCTGTATTACTGCACCAGATTTCTAGGTAAAATCTACTTTTCTAGGTCTCGTTTATCTTCATTTCTTTCATGTAGTTTTGAAACACCATGTATCCATTTCTCTTTCAGTGTCCAACTAAATAAGAAACAAATAAATTCAAAACGATTATTTTGAATTTTTCATCTTTGTTACTGTTGTTGCTCTTGAAAGAAGAATGTAAATCTATGTAAGTACTTTTGTTTTATCATAGTTTAAATAAGAAGAGATAAAGGTTATTTACATAAGACAGTTTTACTTTTCAAAAGTAACCATAAATTATCTTTAAAGTCAAAGTTCTGGCATTCTAAAAAAGTCCCATACAGTAATTTTTTTAACTAGCTAAAAAAGGTCACAATCCTTTTCTTCGATTGACATTCAAAAGAAACTTGATTAATAATGCTTTTCAAGTGTTTCCTCTTGAATGTAAAGCTTGTGCGTTTGTCGTATATCATAGGCAGCTGCTCTATTTATCAAAAAATGAAATTTATGAAGAAATATAAAACTGTAATCTTACAATAAAAGCATGCAATCTTCTTCACAATAAGTTTATATATAGAAGCTTATGAGATGCATCAAAAAGATTTTTAAATGGCGCACTTGACATTCGATTAATGCTTTGTGAATACACTAAAATAAAAATAAATTGAAAAAAGAAACATAATGATAAAAGAACTACGATGTTATTATGTAGATCGAAGATAACGTTTCCGTTATCTTTTGGTACAACAATATTCTGCGATAATCATGCACAAAAGAATATATATTAAATATAAGAAATAGTTTAAAATATGAAAATTATACAATAAAACATAATATTCTAGAAAATAAGCAGTAGAAAAATATTCTTGAAATGAAATTCTGTTTTTAAAGGACAAGCAATAAATCAGATTGGGTCATTCCGTACAAAATGAATAAATCAATTGTGGCTGATATGTCACAGATATTATTGAAAATCATTATATAAGTAAATCATATTCATTGACGAGTAAACGAAAAGTAATAGATTTCAGACTTGTTTATTTCAGTATAAAAATTTACATAAAAATTGATACAAATTCGAATATTTGTGTACATGCTATTAGCCATAGGAACAAAAAATGTATAAAAATTATTTACAATTAAGAATAAACATTAAGCAACAGTTAACGTAATTAAATACTGGTTATATTATTCTGTAATTCAAAAATAAATAAATAATAAAAAATTTTGAAGGAAAAATTAAATGATTCTCTTAGTCGCTAGAACATGAAGGACATCTATTACAGTTTTAATATTATTTTACATTACATCTAATGGCATATGTTTCTAATATCGAGACTTTCATTCTGGCCTTTTTATTCGTTAATGAGAAAAAAATAAACCATAAAAACTATTGACGGAAAAATTCAAACTCGTGTCCAAAAATTCTCACTTTTTGGGCATGAAGAAAAGCTTTCAAAACTTTTAAAATTTGATAGTATAAATAAAAGTGTATATTTTAAATATATAAATTTTTATTCTTGGTTTCAATTTATTTTTGTCTTAAGAGTATTTTATATTTAAGTAAAAAAAAAAGATTTATTTGAACAAATAATTATACATTAATACTAAATCCAAATAAGCAAAGAAGATGGCCGACACATATTTTTTTCCTCGAAATCCTGCAATATTTGAAGAACTGTAATGCAATGTATGTCCATGGAAAATAATGAATATTACTTTTTGAACCCATTTTTGTTATGTTAGGAATCAAAAGAAAATTTCGAATTTTTTTAATATATCATGGACACATAGTGACCTTATGACTAAGCAACATTGTTAATGCTGATCTCATCAGGTACTAATTTTTTGCGGATACATAAAAGAAAAAAATAGGATTTTGTAATTTTTTAAATGTTTCTAAGGCCTTTTTTAAGATGAAGATAATAATTGACAACTTTCAAACTTGTAGAATTCGATATTCATATGTAATACTACATTAGGCATCAATTCAACAGATGTTTTTAAATTCCTTTGATTTTTTATAACGTTTCTAATTTTAAGAAAACTTCGAAATTCTCAATAGTTACTACAGCAAATTTAAAATTAATCATGGTATTGCCAGATTATTAATACTCAATAAATATGAAGATAAATTTTCAGAGAATCCAAATAAAAAAATAAGAAAAAAACAATCATTTCTGTTAAATAGTTTTCAAGATACAAAACTTCAACCTTGCAACTTTGGACGATTGCGCTCATTCCATTCTATATGACAAGTTTTTTAAATATCGAAAACTGCTAAAATAATTTATTTTTCGTCAAAATATTTTGCAGGGGTCTATTTGAAAGGGAAATGGTTATGTGTTTAAAATATTATTAAAATCAGTTCTTATGCAGCCACGGCTTTGTTTTTACATTTTTTTAATTTTACGTGGAATAACCTATTATTGTTTCGTGACTCTTAAAAAGTAGCATTTTGAATATACAGTGTGGTTACTGTTAACCGAGCAGATAACAAAGTCTGGTTTTTTTTCTCTATGTGAATGAGTCTTGAAAAAGTCCGCATCTTTTTTTAGTTCACAGTACTTGCTACAGGATATTGTGGATTCAAAGACTTTAAGTTGTTCAAGAAATTATAACATAACAGCTCTATTATATTTGGAGCTAAGAAGCGATGTTTTATGTAGCGTTGATAGATCTTCTGTTACTCAAAAGTGGCGTGGTCCGACACCCACTCGTAGAAAATCTGGACTCTTTCAATAAAAAATATCTCTTTCTTTTAAAAAATAATGTCATTTTAACAAATTAATGTAATTAAGTTTTTTTTTAAAATCTTGATTTGTTTCATTTTTCAAAACGTATTTAACTTAATGTTTAGAATTTGCATTTTATATTTAATAATAGTACTTGATTTGCATTTTAATTTTATTCACTCGTGAAATGTAACTTATATATGTTTATTTTTATCATTTAAGAAAACATTTTAATGTCTTTTATTCTAAGTGATTTTAAATTCGTGAGCACATAGAGTTTTAATAAACAATTTCTATTAACCAAGATTTCCGATATCCGAAATAACTTCAATCCCAATTGATTTGGATAATCGAGGTTGCACCGCATAACGTAATTTAAATACATCTTAACAATTAGGCATAGTATAAGGAAAATAAACTTTAAGTAAAATGCAAGTAATATGTGAAATTTTAAAATTTCTCTTTCAGGAAAAAAAGAAAAAAAAGGAAACTCAAATAAATGAAATACAGAAAGTTCGTGCAGTGATTTCTTCATTTCAAAAATGTGCAGGACACAAAGACTTAGAAAATAAAATATACGATGTTTCCGTCATGTAAAAGTCAAGTATTTTTTCGAGATTTATGCAGCACACGGATACATTTTTATGGCCTTTCTAAAATGAATTTAAAAAAGAATGAATTGTGTATTAAAATTCTTTAAACGTATGAACTTTTAAACTTTTATGATATATGTTTCATGAAATGGAATAGTGTAAAGCATTATAGGGGATGACTTCCCGCAGCGCTTACATCGAAATTTCACTATTTTAGATAACATAACTTTTTAAACTGAATAAATTTTGTTTTGTTATTTGAGTATTAGGTTGTCGTACGCAGTTATTTTAGAACGTAAGCAGGAAGTAAAAACCATCACCTCATCAAGTTGGCAGATGAAGTATTATTGAGTTTTGATTCGAATATTAAAATGCAACTGGTTTACCATTGTATTTTCCTGTTCCCAATCCTCTATGTTTTTGCATCTTTGGGTAGAGGAAAACACATTGATAAAACCCACCAGTCAATTATTAAAATCAGAACTGCGAGTGGTGTTCCAAAAAGAAATAACTTGGCAGATCAGTTGCGTTTTAAGGGGTCACAGGAACTTTACTTTTTTACCTAGCGATACAATTTAGCAACATCTCACACTTATTTATTTTTTTCGCTCATAAATTCAGAAAATTTTTAATATAGAAAACTTAATATCTCGAAAAAAATTAAATTTCGAAATAGAAAAAGTATTTCACTGAAATTAATTTTTAATTATAGCAAAAATGCTATTTTAATATTTAATTTTTTTACAGGCCAATATGTTTAAAAGCCATTTTTAAAAAAATATTTTTGTGTACATTTATTGCTCGCACATTTATTAATTTAAGACTTGTTCGGCTTGAGTTGAAAACGGTTCTCCGCATTGCAGTAACATCACTGGAGATAAAACCCATGAACTTATTTTAAAGAAATGATAGCAACTATCACACTTCAATTCATTTAATTCGTTCTTTAAAACTAAATAACATATAAAAAATAAAATTTTACTTTTATAACGGGGTTAATATGCGTCGTTATTTAGTATGGACAGATTGTATTTTGTTGTTTTTTTGTTGTTTCGTGGCGTACTTAAGAAAAAGTAAATGACATACCTACTCTATAGAAACTTTATGTTGACTATGGCTTTATGTCATATCGATTTGTCAGTTCGACCTTTCATGAATACCTTTGTTCTCTAAAAGATCATTTTTATTGCAGCACCCGATGAAGCTCCAGTGGATCCTAGAGCCTGTTAATAATTTGTAAACTAAATTTCTATTAAAATGATTAATTTACAATTAAAAATATTTCTTTAAAAAGGGATTAAAATTTAAAAATCAACTTTCCTTATCTATTCATTCTCATTCGGTAGCCTTAAAATGTAAGACCCGAATCCCCAGTAGTCCATGAATTAATTGGACCTTACGTATACAACTGTAAAAATGCTCTCTGCGTTAATAATTGATGCAATTAAATACAACTCGGCAAATCTTAAACACAGTATCGCTTCTTCTTGGCTTTATTTTGTAAGATGTTCGTTAACTGAACATATTACTAGTTATCTGAACAAAAAATTCCTTGCGAAAATGTTCATAAACCGAACAATTCGTTAACTGATTATCCACCGTATTTTCGTATTTTAAATAGATTAGGGGTGTACTGAAATACATGTTGTCAAAAACATATGTAAGAAATTTTTTATGCCTTATAATATTTTGAAAGGCGCAAAAACGCGTAAAATCGAAAACTACAGGTGATTTCTGGCCACACAGTGTAAGGCGTGAAACTTTCTCTTTTACTTTTTAAATATAACTGTTCTAAAACAGAATTATGGCTCACCTTGTATCTCAAATAATATTTGCTGATATTCATTTTTAAAAAAGTTAAAATCATTCATACTAAAACTGAACAAAGTTTAAATATATATTTCCATAGAAATGTTTCCTTTTTACTTTCTTCAATTGTAATCGAAATTTTTTTCGGCTTCCGGTTTTTGACGGATTTACACGTTTTAGGGGTCAGCGATTCCAAAAAATATTTTTACAAAATGTCTGTCTGTCCGTGTGTGTGTGTGTAAGTGTGTCTGCGTGTCCGTATGTCGCCATACTACCATAAAAAATTGCATGAAGATATGCTTAGAATTGAATGTTTTTGGTTGTGGCAAGCAGGTTCCCCTTCAATTTTGAAATATTCCACAGGAAGGGAGCGCTGCAATAACAATTTTTGTGCCATTTTCAATATTATACCGACTAAAAGTGTATGAAGTTATGCATCGAATTGAATCAAATTTTTTGTGTAAGTGTATGGCTATAGCTAGTTGGTCCTCCCTGAATTTGACAGAAATCCGCCGGAAGGGGGGGGGGGGTTGCAATAGCGATTTATATGCCATTTTCAATATTGTACCGACTAGAAGTGTATCAAATTTGCATTGAATTGAACGAAATTTTTTGAGAACATTTTTGGCTGTGGCAAGCAGGTTCCTCATCTATTTTGAAATATTCCGCCGGAAGGAGGCGCTGCAATAACAGTTTTTGTTTCATTTTCACTATTTTACCACAGAAAAGTGCATAAAGTTATGCATGGAATTTTTTGTATAAGTGTTTGACTATGTTAGCAGACCCTACTTTAATTTGAAAAAAATCCGCCGGAAGGAAGCACTATTGTCGTGATGTCTGCGCTATTTTTATTATTTTACCATTAAAAAATGTTTGAAGTTATGCATAGAACCGAACTAATTTTTTTTGTGTATGATTTTTTTGGAGTATGGCGAGTAGATCCTTCCTAAATTTGAAAAAATCTGACTATCATTCTACAGTTGATCGGCTCGTGCGGATACGGAAACTCGTTTTTATTCCGACTAATTGGCAGAAGCAGAAATTTAAGATGCAAATCATAGTTGATATAGTACTGAATTAATAATATTAACATGTGTAACTAAAATTTTAAATAATAAAATGTACGTATGAGATAGAAGAAAGTTTTGAGATTGGCACATCCAACTAGTTTTGTTCTCGTGTTAAATGCACATTTTATCAATAGGGGTTTTATACATACCAACACAAGCTTTTGACCTTAATGAATAATTTATTTCTTTTATGAATGATTATATAGATAGAATCATCCCTCTTACAGATGAAAAAGTTAAATTTGTCCAAACTCAACAAAATTAAAAATATACTTCCATAGAAAGTCTTCTTAATTTTCATGAAAAGCAAAGAATCTAAACAATTAGTTAGAAGTTATTTTCGTTACTTTCATGTGACAACACACGCAAATAGATAAATATACAGCCTTGACACAGAAGTAAACATGAAACATTTTTTCTATTAAATTGTATTAAAGCGTTACTATTAACAGAGAAATAATTTGATTTAGGCAAAGGAAACACATTATAAAATTTAGGCATACATATATTTTTCTCCTAAAATTCACATCATATTATAAAAAATAAGTAAATAAAAGGATAAAACAACTATTTTATTGTGATTAAATATCATGCCATTTAAATAACAAAAAGAATCTATAAATATAATTTTAAATGTATGGGTCAGAATACAGACATTTGTATACTAACTTAAGTCGATTATTAACTTCATTATTATACGATAGTACATAATATACATGCATACATATTGCATATTAACTTCTCAATAGGTTAATCTGCTTGTTATTTTTCTAAATATTTGAAAATAAATGATTACTGCACTGGATTAGATAATTCAATATTATCCGAATTACCCTAACCATCGGATATGTCGGGTCGGTTTGAAGCGAACTTTTTTCGTTGCGATTTGTTTTGAGGTTATATTGATTTAAAGTGTTACGGCAGCAACAGTATGCGTGCTGAATTCTAGCTAGTACTGATTTTTTAAATTTTCCAACTTAGTTGAAAAGTGTTTCTGAATTCAGTTTGTTTGTGTGTTTTTCTGTCTGTACGTACACGCGTAAAAATACTCGAATTCCTACTCTATTGATATATATTGACGATAACTGTAGTATGCTCAGTATTTAAGTAAGTGCGTAGCACTAAAAGTTTGTTTACCGGGAAACTCAAAAGAATTTTGTTACATTACCATCTATCTGAAAAAAAAAATTGTTTTCAGTATATTTTAATGATTTTATACTATTTTAAAAATATTGAAATTCATATGTATCACCGAAGTGCACTATAAACTGTTTTCATAGAATATGGTGCGCATAGCATTAATCATTCATTTCAAGTGACATACAGCAAAATTTTGCTATAATTAATGTCTATTAAGAATAATTGATGAAAGTGTACTTTCAGGTGTGATACACGTTTTAAATTAAACCATGTTACATATAAATCTATAAATTATACACAGGGTTTCCGAAAAAAATTCGAAACATTTCCCGATTTTTGAGGGGTTTTCCTAAAATTAATTTATCAAATGTTTTTTTGTATTTTCAAAGTTATTTACTTAGACATAAACTTTCAGCTTAACAAAAGGTGAAGCTTTGTTAAAACATTCTGAAAGTGTTCGACAGTATTTCATAATCTATGCTTAATGCATGATTTTTTTAACCTTGTTGACCTTTCAATACTGTCAGCCATTTTTTGTATCTTATTTTTAAACATAATTCAGTATCTGTATTTATGCCTAAGTCGTAATTCACTTCTGTTAAAAACTGTAAGGGAATCAGATCTGATACAGAAGTATAAATTTGGGAATTTCGCTGAGCTCAAATAAAAATATTAATAAAAATTCACTAATTTATTCATACTTTGGAAATATAAAAAAAAAATTAAAAATTAAAACTGAATAATTTATAAGATGATAAAGTTGGATTAAAAGAAGGAGTTGTGCTGGTTGACATTCCTGCACCTCATCTATTCATCTGAAACAAAATAAAAAATATGTATTTTGTTAATTATAAGAATGTCATTATAGCCCCTACATTGCAAAAAATTGAACAGAAAATATCAAAATGTCAGCTATATGAAAAAAAAAACATTTTTCGACTTAAACTCGTTACACAGGTTTAAGTCGACGTTGTATTATTTATTGTTATTAATCTTTTAGTAATTTATTTGTTTTCCCATCATTTAAAATAAAAGTTATACCAATTTATATAATTTACGAATAGTTTCCCGATTCATATTATTTGTCGAAATTGGTTGACGGGACAATGAAGTTTTGCAAAGAGTAGTATCCGCAGTTTCGTAATAGAGCATTATTATGTATAAAATTATTTTAATATACGTTTAAGTTTGATTTTGAAATTGAAACGCATTATATAAATAATTTACAGATGTTTTATTTTCATATTTTATAGTATACATATACATGATGGATAACTATTACGGTGACCAGAACGACTAGTTCCAATTTGTAAAAAAAAAAGAAGTTTCACTTTTGCCCAAACACTGGCATTAATATTGAGCCTGAGCACTTTTCGGGCATTGATTCCACCTCATGTCTTTGGATTGAATTTTTTCAGCTCTAACTTGTACTATAAAGTTTGTGGAAAAAAAGTGAAATTGTTTGTAGCAAGTAAAGTAAAGCAGTTCAGAGAGACCCATTAATTCATCCACATTTGAAATCACTTTACAAGTTAGCAATTTAATATGTTTTAAAAATTATTAAAATGGGAATGCATTCAATGTATTCACACGAAAGCAGTATTGTATGTAATATGATATGCATATTTTACTTAACAAAATTAAGACTATAAAAGGTGATAAACAAGTCTGCTACAACATATACATAAAAAATTAGCACGTTGCCGAAGCGAGTATTAAGCACCAACATCGAGACACGAAATTATTGTGGCATTTGTTTGTTTCCAAAGTATGAGTGGAGAATGCTGAAGCGTAAACAACGGCGACATTAGGACCAAATGCGTCCAAATAGGACCAATGTAGTGTTGTCCTTTCTTTGAGACCGAAGGTCAAAATCCTGTAGAGATTCATCAAAGAATGAAGAATTTGTATAGAAAAGCTTATATATCGAAAACCACCGTAGTAAAATGGTGCTCAAAGTTCAGAGCTGGTCGGGATTCGACTTAAAATGCAAGTCAATCTAGGGAGCAATTTATAACGAAGACCGACAATAAAAAGTAGGCATGTATAATTTTCAGCAGTGAGACTATACTTGAAAGTATTGAATGTTTAAAACATAATTTATCACACTGTGAAAGATGCTAAGCTGCGCATTGTTTTCATTGCTTAAAAGATAAAGTACTTAGAGCATTATTCCAAAGGCTCCAGGTTCGATTCCCGGCTTGGGCATTTTTCACTCTGTTAGTTCTATGCCAAGTTAGGAATAAGTAAGGAATAAAGGACCAAGTTAGGAATATAGTTCAATAAGTAGGAAGTTGATGATGCGATTACAGCGAAACATCGCTTATCGATTCGTGAAGTTCCAAAAGATCCAAAGTCAAAAGATTCATAAATCCCTAAAAAATCCATTGTTCTTGCCGGAGGAAAAGGTACAGTAAGCGATTTTGGACTTCTTCAAGCAGCAAAAAAGGGAATTTTATCAAAGGGTTATAGTCAATCTAGTGAAGCATTGAGATTCTTCCTAAATGCTGAAAGTGATTTTGTATGATTGGCATCCGGATTTGCACAGTACTGCCTTCGAACAGAAACTTTTCGATTCCCCTTATATATTTTCATCACTTTATTTGCTATTTTAATAAACTTTCTTTGTGAGTTTATAAATTTAACTCCTTTTTCAGAATAAAGTTAAAATATTTCAGTATAATGTCATCATCAGATGAGAATATTTCGGATAAATTAAAAGACAAAAATATTATGCTTAGTCCTATTTTTTCAGATTTTCCATGAAAAAGAGTGTTCCAGACGAGAAAGCACTGGGTTCTTCAATTTTCTGAATATTAAAGATAAAATATTTATTAGAGCAAAATTCTATGAATAAAAATGGAAATAAATTTATAAAGCACTTATAATTTCATAAACAGAATCATTTTGTTCATACGTTTACGAAAGAAGAAAAAGCACATTATTGCTACAATCATTTTATTCATTTGATAGAAAACATAATCAAATCAATGCTATAGAATATTAAATCACGCAGATTTCTAGCGATTACATTAAGAGGACAATAAAGAGACACAAAGATGTTCCATTGAGGGAGACAAATTTTTGGAACACATTATGAATGATGAATGAGTAACTATTTATTTTTCGGCGATGAATCATACAATTACTGCTTATTTTAGTCGAAATATTCATTTTTTATATTCGCAGGGCACGCAAAGTTTTATCACATTTTTAAAAGAATATTTTGACTTATTTAATCGTAGAAAAATATTACATTCTCTGAGATAAATCAAAGAAAGAATTTCATTCAACAGAAAATATATTAGGCAAGTTTTATTAATCGAAACATTAATTTCATATTCTTGGAAATTTTAAGGGGTCGAGTGTACGCCAATCACATTCGTCCATAAATATGATTTTGCATTCCCAATATAATATTATTTTTAATGTTTTATATTAATCAATATATCTTCATTTTTAATAATAAATTAATGTATGTGTTTGATTGACAGTTAGTTCTCAAAGAATTATAAGTATAAAGAATCTCCCTTCTCTTAGTTAGTAATGATTTATACGAAATTAGTTTTACAAGCATTGTTTCAAATGTGAAGATATTTCTAAATGCTGTTTATCATTGTATGGAAATACTACATAAGAGCTACATGAAAATATTTTTCGCATATCCTCGTACATTACGCGCTCATTTTAAACAAGAAATATTATTGAAGATATTACCTTACTTTTTAAAGGTAAATATTTATGGAAACCAGACCAAGCAGTAACTATGAAAATATTGAAAAAAGGACCTTGCTTATTATTGCTGGTTAAACTCACTTTTTTAATATTTCGTCTTTATGCTTGCTTCTATCTCTTTGCATAAGAGCACTCAAGATACAAGATAATTTTTCAGTTAAAGTTGTCCATTATCTCAACTTTATTATTTAACCATAGTACACAGCAAATGCGAAAATCGGATAAATCATCATTGGTACACTCATTAGAAAGTATGAATGTCAATGAAATACATCGGTGTTATTTCTAGCAATTCACTTATTACCTTCTTGATGGTAGGGCATTAATTCGCCAGTTATCATGATCCGCTTCTGCAGCATTTGGCAACGTCATAACTCAATACGAATCGCATGTAAACAGAAGGTATGTAAAAATGATAATATTTTTCGGTGGTATGAAAAACCGAATATAAAAGTTGTGGAGCATAGATTATGTATGAGAGGGTTTTCTTTTGTGGTATACTTTGATAAAAATTCATCCGTAATCATCATCAGAAAGAAGTTTCTCTTTAACCCTGCACATAGCAACACTTTGCCAACGTCCTGTACAGTTATTTTCAAAAAAGGAATGATTCCGTCATTCATGCAGAAGGTGATTCAGACATGATAATCGTCAGAGAAACTTAAATCATAGTCCAATAAAACATATCATAGTAGTTAAAGTTGATGACACCGATATTTTAATTGTACTACTACATCATTCTTCGTAGAATATTTTCATGTAATCTGCAACACAATCTGATAATGTTCGTGACATTCAAACTACGCAAAGATCTATTCTAGGAAAGGCTTGCAATATTTTACTTTTTGTTCACGCATTAACAGGATCTGGCAGATCAGTGCATTATTTGGGGAAAGTAAATCTTCTGCTTTCAAAAAAAATCATTCAGTCGAAAATTTTATGTGAATTTGCTTCTCATTATGGATCATCCAAAGATTTTACTTCGGACGAAATGGTTGAAAATGGCTCTAAAGCTCTTGTTTCACTTTATGGAGGCAACATTGAAACAAGTGGCCTAAACGCGCTTCATTGTGAAAAATACATGAAGAAAATGGCTTGAGCTAAAAAAATGGCTCGTTTGCCTTCAAAAAATGCATAGAAATACCAACTACTTCGAGTGAATTTCCAGTGTTTTATATGGAAAAATTTTAATATGCCAATCCTGGACCCTACATTATGTTTTTGGTAGCTGGTTGATGGAGAATTTCGATCGATATAAACAGATTTAATTCCAGCTCGAGGCATTCTTAATATGATTAAATGTGCCTGACGAAATACAGTTGAAGAGCATGTAGCACTACAAAGTGCACATGTCTCCGATATGAACTTCTATAATCAGTAGTTTATAAAAGATGCCATGGAAAGAACTTTTCAAATGGGGAAGACAACTTTGTTTAGCTGAAAATGAAGAGAAAATTTGAATTTCGTTTCATAAATATGATTTTATATACATAATTAAATCCCTTACTTGACCACTTATTTTGAATTTTTGCATGTTTAGGGTTCCGTAATTAAAAAGTGAAAACGGAGCCATTACAAGATCACTCTTGTATTTCTCTGTCACAACTATTATATTAGTAAACTATGGAACGCGGAAAGCTCAAATTGGTGGAAGTACTAAAGATTATTGACCCACATATTTACAGATTTTTAAACATTCACAATTATATTTAGAGAAAATGTAGAGGGGCTAATTAAGTTCCTGGAAAAAGAATCTTTTCTTTGTATACCTTGTGGAATAATGTGGGAAAGTTTTTGTAAGGCTGAACTCAAACACAAATTTCTTTTAATTTTCTTTATTATATTTTAATGATATCGTCGAAAATATATGTGGGAGCGACATTCTTACTCCCTCTAGCCAGTCTGCTCTAAGTCCCATATCGCAACTCAGATAATAAAGACAATCTAGCGACTCAGTCAGATGAAAGGCGTGGTTAAGTATCGACGCTAAAAACTGGAGTGAAGAGAGGAGAAAAGAAATAGTTGTTGTGAGTTCGCGAGATAGCAGTGATGGTAACTTGTGGGGAAATTCCCACATCTGTGGGGAAAATAGAGCTGTGTGGGAAAAGGGGGAAATTTGAGGTTTTGTGGGAAATTTTAAGAATTTCCCATTCCACTCTCATGAACGCGCTTTTTCCCTTTCTTTCTGCAAAATTTTTAGAAAACCCTTTCTTTCGACTTGTTTTTCAAAACTCCTGGCGAATTGCATCGTAACTATTTCGCTGAATATTGCTGTTGCGTTCCATTGACTCTCGAAGCAGTAATACAACTAAATTTCTCTAAGTTAATAGATCAGATTCAACAACGTAACCACATGCCGCCAATTTTCCACCAACCAATCGAAACCTGGGGAATTTTTGGAAGGGGGAAAAAAGGTTATGACGTCATTCTGAACTATTCCATTCGATTTTCGGTTTCGATGGCTCGCTTGCTTGAAAAAATGTAAAACGAAAACAGTTTTTTTTTTTAGATTTTAATTCAAATTTTTCTAGAAGGTGTATAGTGTAGTATCTCGAAAGCTACATTTTAGTGTTTTACAGTTATGGATTTGAAAAAAGAAGAAGTATCGAATGTTGCGACAACCAACGCTAAAAGGAAAAATGATTTTTCTGATAAGGAAAAATCGAAAGTAAAAAAATAAGTATTTCAATACGAATGGCTTCATCTATCAGAATTTAAAGGCTGGTTAACACCAATAGAATCAGACCCAAATCGATGTAAGTGTACAGCATGCGATGCGATATTGTTATGTGTAAATAGCGAATTACAAAAATACGCGATACAAGGAGGCATAAAAAATTAGTCAAGGTGAAAAAAAAATTGTTACATTTATTAATTCAGCTGCATTTTCCGAAGAACAGGTACATGATAAAAAGGTTAAAGAAGGAGAAATAAAACTTGCAACGTTTTTTGCAGAACATAACGTTGCAATCCAGGTGGTGGATCATCTTTTGCCGCTAGTGAAATCAATTGCTTCCGATTCAAAAATTTTGAAGGGCGTGCATACGAAAAGAAGGACATGCACTCTTATTGTAGAAAATGTTATAGCAGAGGCAGAAGCAGAAAAAAAATTTATGATAGATTAAACAACAACCCTTTTCATTACTCGCGGATGCGAGCACTGAAATTTCGTCGACAAAATTTTTGAGAATACTTGTGCGATATAAAACTTTTGAAGAAAGAACAAATATACAAATCTCAAATCTGAATAATATTTCTATTTTTATATAATTTTAATATTTTTACATACAAGATGGAACACAGAATTAATTAACCGTTATTCAAATTTTGAACTAAATTAAAGGACTCATCATTTTTCTTTAATTTTTGAATTTATTAATAAACATGATTAATTTTAAATAGCACAAACCAAAAACTTTATAAAATTAGAAGCATGAAAGTTTCTTCAACAATGGCTTATGATGAGCAGTTTCTATTACTTGACTAATGTAAGTAAATAATAATAATAATAATAATAATAGCAATATATTATCTAATTGAAAATTTTTAATAGTCTGCTTTAATAATATTACGTTTTAGATGATATGCTCTTTCTTTTTATATAAATTATATATGCAAATATATATATAAATATGTGTACGCAGTGTTGAATTCAAAGGGTGGCCCGGGAAGGGCACCCCTCCCCCGGAGCAATGACATGTCCCCTCCTGAAGATGTGAGATTTTGTGTTTTCAATGATCAAAAAGTGCAATTTTCTTCCCAGAATTATATAATGTTCTCCCCCCCCCCCCACAAAGAGCCGCTAAAATCCATCTTGGAGTAAAAATTATTTTTATTGATATGATAAAAATAAATTTGGAAATTAGTTTTCACAATCTTCTTTACTGGCATTATCTCTGTAATTTATTGTAAGGAAACTGCTTCTTTTTCATCAGAATAAACTGTTTACGTTTGAAAATAAATATTGTGTGAATAGAAAAATTAACTTTAAACACTAACCAGTTCATTCTAGAGAAATACAAAAAAAAAAAAAAAAAAAAAAACTTCTGTTTCATAGAATTTTTATGCATGAATAACAGTTTTGAAAAAAAAAATAATCATCATTATTGCCTTAAGAATTTATTTTTATATTATGTTTATGTTTATTAAATTACTTATGTTCTTCGATTGATTGAAAGATTTTTGTTTTGAAGAACCAAAGTAAAAAGTAGTCTAAAATATATTTTGATCATTTGCCGATAGAGGGCAGCACTGCTAATTTTAACAGTGTGGGAAAAATTGAGCTCACGAGGAAAATTTTGAGGGGAAAATTGAGTTCATGACGGAAATTTCGAGGGTAAATTTCAGTGACGAGATTACCATCACTGCGAGACAGAAAAGAAAGAAGTAGGACTGAAGATGTTAGAATATTCTAATTGAGAATGAAATCAAAAACTACGATGTTTTAAGACGTATATATTCATTTTATAAATATAGTTATGTAAATAACAACTTTGTAAATATTTTATCTTCAATATAGTTTACTTTAAAAGTTATCGGTGTCAGGACGATTTTTTTTAATGTGTCAGTCTCATTTAATATGATATTTCAAGAATTTCTTATTCTACATATAGATAGAAAACATCCTCCCTAGACGTTACTACACTATGATATGACTACGATTCCATTTACACCTTAAGACTTAGTTTTTATAAAACACTGCAAATTGAAATGCGGCATTCTAAGAAGTTTGCACACTTTTTAAAGACCTTTTTTTTCAATTTTGATACAGATTATTATTATTATTATTATTGTGTTAACTAATTTGCGTAATGGCAAATATCTTTTGTTCACATAATACATATTTCCATCTTTTTCGACTCTTATTTCGCAATTTATGCAGGGCTTCGAACGTGTTCAGTACTGGAACATATAGGTACCCACAAAAGGATTTGGTGTGGGCAGTACTGATACATTTTAATTATTTCAAACTGTAATAATCTTGTATGCAAAAATTTTAAAGCATAAATTTTTGCATCCAGTCACATTTTAAAAAAAGCTAATTCTGTTGTCAAGTACTGACTCTGTTTGCATTTTCTGAAACTAAATATGATCAACTAAAAATAAGTGAAATGTTTTCTTAAAGTATTTATTTTTTTGTACAGTTTTATTAACATTCTTTTCAACAAACTTTTTATGCGAAAATAATTTTTATATTAAAATTTCTTAGTTTTATATAGGTTCTTATTTTTTTTCATTTTTTAATAACAATGAAACTAATTTAAACACGTTAATACTCTTATACATTGAATTTCTAACTCAAACTAGAATTAACCATGTGCGTATTTACTGTTATAATAACTTAATGTAAAATTTATTTCCATTAAAAACTGCATATAGTTATGTCCACAAATATCCTTTTCAAGTACTGAAATCATTTAGAAGTGTCAGCAAATCTCTAGAGCTTACTTAGCAGCCACTTTGGAACCTAAAATCTACATTAGACTGTATTTCATTCCATATGTATTGAGAACTCTGCTTAATGATTGTGTTTAAATATTCTATTTAGATTGAAATAGGCTCATCATATACAGATATAAAGAGTTAAGAAAATGATGCGCAGAACACTAGACAACCAAATATATGTGGAAGCATTGCTCAAAGAAATTTTTAAAGTACGCTATATAATTTAATTTAAATCATAAAAATATTGTTGGCCTAATAAGGAGGATTGATTATTTTTATATGATAACAATCAATTAAGGCATTTAGCAAAACACAGCATAAATATATTTTAAATGTAATGCCTTAATTCTGGATAATCTATATTTTTTGTCCATTCTTGTCACTAATGCATAGTTACTTTCTAAACTGTTAATTTTTTAGTGGAAAAGTTAACGTGCTTAAAAGCGATGGTCCATAAATGCGGCAAAATTCTTGTACTTAAAATCTCAACTCAAGAATCGTACATAAATGACATAATTAAAATGATCCATATTTAAAAAATAAAATGCACAGCATCTGATTGCTTTAAAGCGTTTAAATTTCTCATTGAAATACGCATTGTTAATTACAAAATAACAATAGTACACCATAAATGAAGGTATAATCCCGAAATTGAGTACAATTTTATCTTTGAAGGTCAAATGGCCACACTGACATCACGGTACTGAAGGTCTGTTTAATCTACTGGAAGAAAAAATAGTGAATAAGACCTATTTAATAAATAACAGTTATTCTGAAATATTCCTCTTGTTTTGGTGCTAATATAGGTGGTTAGCTACAGATTGAATCTCTAAAATGCGGAAAGAGGATTTAACTGATGTATTAAGATAAGTATTATATCCTAGTAAATTTAGAGAGTTTTATTTGTGTCATCTATTATTATAAAAATATGTAAAACGCTGCTATAGGCTTATTTCATACATTAAACTAACCGATGTTTAGAAGCAGAAATTGCGAAAAACTGAATTTTGCTAAATTGAAATTTTCTAAGATGCTTCAAATCGTATACAGAAAGTAAACATAGAGAGAGAATCAAGATTACAACTCTAATAAATCTACCAGCACTGAAACATTGAAAAACAGTTGAGAAGTCAAAAGTAAACAGGGGTAACACAAACAAGTATCATTCAGAATGCTTATTACTTATCTGCAAAAGATATTTATCTTTAAATCCTGGTATCAATCAATCCCTTCACCATTTTAACAAAATAAGTAAGGTACCCTGGGGTAATAACGCCACGTTAAGGTTCTACCAATTTTCACGGCTCAGTTTTATATTGTATTTTTCAAACAAATATATGATTTGATACAGCAACTCATTGACTATCTATATAAAAAAAAATAATTTAACAGATATGTATTCATAACCCTTTAAGACCCAATACGTATGATCGTGCGGGTTCGATTTTATCAAAATTGATTATTTTCTAGGAATTCATTCAATACTAAAGGGCTGAAACATTTAGAAATACAAAATATAATAAAAGATAGTTTAGAATGACTGGTTGAACACATAAAATTTTTTTTACCTTGCTTAAAAATCACATTTCTTTCGTTCCGTAAATTTCCCTCACGGGTCTTAAAGGGATAAAATGTAATGGCGTTTTTTCTTGACCAATGCCGTTTGGCGTTATTACCCACCTATATGGGTAATAACACCATGCAAACAAAACTATGAAATAAGATGGAATATTTGCATGTAGATTGCCGAATTCTAAAAATACAAACTCTACAAACTTAGAAATTGCATTCTAAGCTATTGAAAATGTTCAATTTTTTGTGAAAGTGCAAGAAAAATAAAGGTGTGGTGTGAGGGGGAGGATGAGGCAAAAGAATATCAGACCGTGAGCTTCTTTTTGCTTAAAAAGGACCGCTTAAATAGAATTATTAGAAACATTGCACAGCTTTAACTGTGTTTATTTGAATCTGTATTTTGGATGTAGCGCGGCCACTGTAGGGAATCAACCGGGGTATTAATGCCAAGGATTGGCGTTATTACCCCGTTAAAGTTATTGCGCTGTACATTTTAAATTACAAATTATCTCGAGAAGATATCCAAAATCTTCAACAACATTTTGAAAGTCCATTAAATGTACTACAAATTTATGTAATTAACAAAGTATTTCCGGATTAAAAAAATAGTCTTCACATCACAGAACGTATCTCGCAAATTTTAGATCAAGCGTTAATTTTAGTTGCTTGTAAAAACAATAAGACCTAAAAATGAAACAAATTATCTTGAAGCTGTTTTTTGTGATTTATATGACTCAAAACCCTTCTGCGCAGAGCACATGGGTGTCATATACCAGATTATTTCATAATTATGCATAATATTAATACTTGGCGTTATTACCCCAGACCACCTTACTTTGCCTACGAAAGGGTTAAAAATATTAGATTTTTCTAATAATTTTTATATTTTATCGCACTTAATTCGTTAAGAAAAATGACATATATTTTTAATTTAAAGCGTGAAATATGATTTATTATTAAATTTAGTTATTATTATTATTATTATTATTATTATTATTATTATTATTATTATTATTATTACTACTACTACTACGACTAAAAGCTAAATGAAGTCATAGTAAGAAATTAGATATATACTACCACTACTACATGTAGATAGTAACAAAAATGGTGGTTAAGACAAAATAATGCTAAGTTAAAATACATATACAATTAATAGTACACCAGATATGAACATTATAATAGCTATAAGTTATGAAATAAAGATTTTAGGTAAATTTTATACGAAACACAACCAATTATATTCTTCCCTATACTGGAATTTTTGAAAACATTTTGCAGATATACGTCGATCGTAATCCCTAGAGGACAAAACCACGACAGTTAAAAACTTTATATATTTATCTATCTAAATTTATATATACAGTGGCGGTCATATGTTTCCGGCCAGCAAAATTTTTTCAGTTAATTTGTAAATATACCCATATGAAGAGGAATCTCAAAGCGATACTTATACATTTTATTGACATATCAGTTAGGAACTTACTTATAGAAGAACGTGTAAATATCAAAAATTTAATTGACAAAATTAAGTATAAAAGAAAACGCATGTTCTCAAAAGTTTCCGGCCACATATCATTCTTCAGATTTTTACTATCCGTAAAGTGTTTTTTGGTTGTGTTTATGAATGAATCAACGTGTATAGCATAGTTTTAAGTCAAATTTGAAAAGTTCAACAATTATTATTCATAAATGAGCGATTAGTTTGTCGCTAAAAGGCCAATCTTCCCGAGATATTGCAGCTAAGTTATCGATCGGTAAAATCGACTATAAACGATATTTAAAAATTATATAAAGATGGCCATGGCTTTCAGAACTTTTAGAGGTCCGGGAGACCCCGGAAAATTACTATTCCTGTGGACAGAATTATCAGGAGAAAAACCATTGATAATCCGCCTGAAAATTCTGTTGCAATATACTGCTATTTACGGAATGAAAATATTGCTGAAATAAGTTAGTCTACCGTGTTATGATGCTGATGTGATACAGAACTTTATGGAAGAGTCGGTGTTCAAAAATTTTCAGAGGTAAAAAAAAATACCGACGTACCCTGGCATTTTCCAAGGAACACAAAGTCTGGTCAAGTGAAAACTGGACAAAAGTTCTGTTTTTCCATTAATCGAATTTGAAATTTTTTTGGTAGTGATGGCAGACACTACATACGATGACCTAACAACAAAAGGTATGATTCGACTTATGTTATATCTGCAATGAAGCATGGCGGAGGACACATTATGGCGTGGGGAGTATTTTCTTAAAAAAGCGTCGGTCCGTTATTTGAAATCCACAGCCAGATGAATGATACAACGTATAAGGATATCTTGCAGGACCATTTTTTGCCTTATTAGAGAAAAAAATTTGGTCGAAACTATTTTTCGTAACATGATAACGACATAAATAATGTATGCAAGCCTCGATAAGCAATAGCTTTCGCACAAAAAATTCCGATTTTGAAATGGTCAGCTCAAACGCCCAACATGGATCCAATAGAAAATCTTTGGAAAAAAGTTGGCAAAAGTCTGCGGAAATATACATATTCCAACTCAGTCGAAATTTCGCCAAATTTGCAAGAAATGTGGAAAAAATGTACCATAGACGATCTTTAACCGTTGATTGTATGAATGTCACGTTGCTGCGCCGCAGTACTTATTACTAAAACTAATAAAATAGTAATACGATAAAATAGTACTTGTAAATGTTATTGATCACTGTAATTTTCTATTACAATATCACTTTTTACGAACTTGTGAAAGTGGCCGGGAACTTTTGAGAACATGCATTTTCTTTTATACTTAATTTTGTCAATTAAATTTATTGATATTTACACGTTCTTCTATAAGTAAGTTACTAACTAATATGTCAATGAAATGTATAATATCGCTTTGAGATTCCTCTTCATATGGGTGTATTTACAAATTAACTGAAAAAATTTTGCTGGCCGGAAACATATAACCGCCACTGTATAAAACCATTAATTGTAAAACAATATATATCAACATAAATGAAAAAATAATTAGTAGGAATATTTGGTATTCACAGAATTATAGTATACTCATCAGACCCCAAATACTATAGGAATACAAATAAAGTATGTTGTTTCATTTCGCATCAGCCACGAAAAGCAAAATAATATGAATTTGGGGGTTACCAACACACATAAAACCAATATAACTAGTCGTTGGGGGCCACCGTAATACTTACTCATCATGGATATGCATAATATAAAATATGAAAATAAAACATGTGTAAAATATTTATAAAATGCACTGCAATTCCAAAATAAAATTTAAACGCAAATTTAAATAGTTTTAATATACATAGTTATGCTTTATTAATGAATTGCTGATGATCCAAATTCGACAAATTATATAAAACGCCAAAATACTCAAGTAATACCGGATTGCGTAAAAGAAACATCCTTATAACTCTAAAAATAATAATCATATTAACTAACAATTTACTGCGTCGAATGAAGCGTCTTATATCCAGTTAAAATATATCTTTTAATTGAAATTTGATTAAAATACAGGGTCATGAAAAATCAAAGAATGCGGAAAACAGGATTACACATATCTCGGCAACTAATAATTCGATCGACTTCGTTCTTTATGGAAAATTTGTGCTATTTTATTGCCTTTTATATCCACTCTTTACAATAAAAAAAATCGAAAATTTTTAGATACCTTTCATCAGAATGAATTTTTTGAGAGTTCGAAAAAAAATAATTCTGGATAATCGAGGTTACTGATATTAAATAGGCTTCGTCCCATTCTTACATACTAAGTACATATAAAATTTCAAGTCTCTATCTCAATTTGTTCGGGAGATAGAGCGTTTACAGACAGACAGACAGAAGGACGGACGGCAATTTTTTTAATGTATTTTTCTTATTCTCTAGTATCTGAAATGTGTAAATCCGTCAAAAAAAATTTCGATTTTCAAAACGATTGCAAGACTTACCCTATACTACGTATGATGGGTAAGTAAAATGGATAAAAAATATAAAAAATAAATCGTAGTAACATCATTAAAATGCATAGATAATGAAAAGGACTAATGTTAAAATATGTGAAATGAGGATATAAATGTAAACAAAGGGGAAAAATAATAAAAATAAAAGTTGAAATTATTTTCATTTAATTTAACAATACTATCCTAAACTCAATATCTTAATGTAAGATAAAAAAAGGAATAAAATAAATAATTAATGTATGCATTTTATAAACTTTAATAAATATTAAGGTATCGTCCAAATTATTTAGAGTTAGATTCAAGTTAATCTTTAATATTATTTATTAAATTATATTAATAAATTTAATTAATATTTATATTAATAGATTTAATTAATTATTGTTTTATTATGGTGGTTTACCATGTTGTTTTCCTGCTTCCAATCGTCCATGTTTTCATACTCTTGTGTCACGGAAAGCACGATAGTAAATTTACGCGTCAACCGTTAAAATCAGGTTTTTAGATGTTATCGACCAAGATATGATTTAGCAGACCGATTGAATTTTATTATGCTAATCGAGATTTAACTTATCCCAGATTTTCATCCGTGAAACTTATGAAGTGATTGTCTGTGCCGCCGCCTTCCGAGCTATGTAATTTGATGAATCTAACAATTCGCACGCTACATACTTCTCATATTATTGCAGAATAAAACCTCATACCCAAATTACAGCACATTTTAAACATTGCAATTTCATATTAAATATTTCCTATTAACATTAAACATTTTTGTCAAATGATTATAAACAAATTCAATGTAAGTATTTTAAACATATCTAAATTAGAAAGCTGTAAATTAGATGGCTTTTTAACAATGTGATTTTGAATTTTATGTTTTTTTTCAAAAACTTGTAAAGAAATGCCAGGTAACTTTTTTATTACTAAGATTAATACTAGAACGGCCATGAGCGGTCATTTTGACCTCTGTCATATGAATATTTTTCGGGTAAATCAAGAAATTTCATTATAAAATAAGTTTAAAAGAGACAAACAAAAAAATCTTTAAATAAAAAAGACAAACTGTTTTTAATAAAAATTCTGGTGTAAAATATTTTTATAGAACGAATATAATTTCTAGCCTTTCAAGTGTTAAAAACCTTGGTTATCAAAAATCTGTTTACTCTTAAAAAATGAAAAACGTAACATAAAAATATGGTGTAAATTAAATGATTAAAAAATGTTTTTATATAAATAAAGATAGTCAAAAATCAAATAACCCCTCTATAACCAAATTATAAAACGGAAAAAACTAATTTAATATTTTTTCAGTATTTTCTCATTAATTTACGATAGATAATTTATACGAAGAAGCATCTGCTAATAGAGATGCTATCTAGACATTTATCCAAGAGAAAAAGGAGATTACTTAAACAAATATTGTCATACACTATGAAAGGGAAAGATATATGGCTGATAAAGAAAACTGCTTCAGTAAAGAGATGTTGATAAAGATAGTTTCAGAAAATCAATTTATCAATTTCAACTATCCATTTATCAGCAAACGTTGAGTGAGCAGTATTATGTCTTTATAAACAACACGTAGTGGTTGAAAGTTTATTTATGAAAAATTTACATGAAAATGGATAATACATTAACAGTTTAAACTTGCTCAGGTTTAAATATCGATGTTTAAATTTAAAGAAAAATATTTTCATATTCATAATGAAAGTAATTACAGCGAATTTAAAATAACTCTTAATCGCTAAATTGTGAAGAAAATTATTTTACTGCAACTGCACCTCGCATTACAGTAATAAAATATTTATTATTTCTATTGATCAAAACTTTTATTTAAATATAATTGCACACTGAAACAACTACTTATATTTTAGACATAAAAAAGGAATCATAAAAAAATTTCTTGCATGGTATTGACTCTTCTAATTCAAAGTTTTATTTTGGATTCTATAAAACTGGAAATTATACATGATAAAGCTTCGACCAGATTTGTTCTAAACACCTTAACCATTTACCAAATCTGCCCGTACATCGTACGGGCAAGAAGAGTTTGCTTGATCCATTTATTTAAATCTTTTTGACACCACTAATTTTTTTTATATACAATTTCATACTATTTAAGGACAGGAATGTTTAGACTAAATATTACGAATATTTTAGCTTAAAAAAGTGTTATTTATACTATATTAAGGGTGTATTTCGATTCAAACTGATTGTTTTCCGATTTATTTTTGAATTCACTTTTGCTCTCAAACACATGAAACTCGCAGATTCTCTTATTTAGAAAGTGCCCAAGGTGTCGTAAAGGTCAATTCTTTTATAAGTGTACAAAATATTGCAAAAAAAAACAATCAAAAACGGCAATTTGAACCGATTTTTCCGAAGTGGGAGATAAGGGAACGAAAAAAAGGGTCTTCCAGAGAAGTTAATTGCTTATAAATCAAATTCTAATGAATTGAGCGTAAAAAGACTTTACTCGGCACCTCATACGTCCCTTCAAGAATCCCCTCAGCAAGTTTCATGATTCTACTTTTAAAAATGTGTCTGAAATTGTATCGGAAAATTTCGAGCTGATGAAGGTGGAAAAGCGTTTTTTCGAATACACCCTTAATGTTGTTTTTCAATTTATTGTACGCAAAAAAGGAAAGCAATTAAGTGGTTAAAATCATTTCAAACAAATCAAAACAATCCCGTATTTTCCTACAAAATGAAGGTAAAAATGAACTGAGAATATTCGAAATGATTTTAAAACTTTCGCAGACATCGTATCTTTTACTTACATAATTTAAAATACGGAAAAGACCTTTTCTATCCATGAATTCTCCTTATACAGGGTGATTCAGCTCGTCGGTGACAAACTTTAAGGATCGATAGAGCACACCTAGACGAACATTTTTGAATAGGGAATGTAGGGTCCCTGACGCGATGGTGAGGCGCTAAGCGCTTTCGAAAATTTGGGTGCCGAAATTCGAAACGTCATAAAAACTTGGGAAATGGTTAGATTTTCTTGCTTGTTGCGTCGAAATGATTCTGTTTGTTTAGACTTTCTTCAGTACCAATTTGATAAGCGTATCTCTTAAAACATGGATAGGGGGCGCTGCAGACTTTGGAGAGCTAGACAACAACTTTAAGCCCGTTATTTTGATAATTTAACACATGCTCGCCAAAGTTTATACTCTAACTCAAAGTTTGAACCCAAAAGTAGAGCCCTGCAAAAAGCGTAAGAGCCGGAATAAAATGTCAAAGTACAGGGTGGTCGAAACTCGAAGGCTCCTAAGAGATAAACAAACATATTTCTTGACTTATGGCATGCATTTTCATGATTCTGTTTGCTGGGGCTCTCTGAAACTCAGTTGAACGGTACAAAAAGAAACATCGATAGGGGGCGCTTTGGGCAAAAAACATAATTCGTTGACATTTCGGACGCTAACTGGAAACGGGGCGCTACGATCAGTTAGTAATAATGAAAACACATTTTCATTTGGCGTATGCATTTTGACATGCATTTGGCGTATGGCGCTGCTGGTTGTAATGGACGAGCCGCTCAGCGGTTGTACGCCGAGCGTTACCCCAACAGGCAAATCCCCTGCCATGCCTTCTTCGCTCGAGTACACCAGAGGTTGTCCACAACGGGATCTTTCGACGGAGGCAGGCCTGAACGGGAGCGATCAGTGAGCACCCCCGACAACGAAGAGGCTGTGCTTAACCTGGTTGAGGACAACCCAGGTCTTAGCACGAGAGATATCGCCAGACATGTTGGCATTTCGCAAGCAACTGCGTGGCGCATCTTACGTTCCCGGAATCTGCACCCCTACCACATCCAGCGGGTGCAGTTGCTCAGAGAGCAGGATTTTGGCCCTCGAGTGGAATTCTCAAGATGGTACTTGGCGATGAGATCCAGGGATCCCCGTTTTGTAAACAGCATTTTGTTTACGGACGAGTCCACCTTCAGCCGGGAGGGAATGTGGAACGCCCACAACAGTCATGTGTGGTGTGATGAAAATCCACATGAAACCAGAAGCCGAGCAGCCCAGGAGCGTTTCTCAGTAAATGTGTGGGCCGGCATTCTGGGGGATTGCCTCATTGGCCCTTATTTGTTACCTGAACGGCTGACAGGTGGAAATTACCTGATTTTCCTGGATCAAGTGCTGCCGCAGCTTCTGGAGGAGGCGCACGTACCCGAAGGTTCGCGTCGCTAGATGTGGTTCCAGCACGATGGATCTCCGGCCCATTACACGAACGACGTGCGTCTCCATCTAAACGCAAGGTATGGCCAGCGGTGGATCGGGCGTGGGGGTCCAGTTCACTGGCCTGCCCGATCACCAGACCTCACCTGCTTGGATTTCTTCCTTTGGGGTTACCTGAAGGCCGAGGTATACCATACACCTGTCAGCAGTGCTGAAGAACTTGTGGCGCGCATTGTGGCAGCTGCAGGGCAGATCAGAGATACTCCTGGCATTGTTGGAAACACACACTCCTCAATGCGACGGAGGTGCGAAGCCTGCATCATGGCCCAAGGTCGAAATTTCGAGCATCTTCTGTAGTGTTATTTTTTGTAAATAAATTTCCAGTATCATTGATGTTTTTGGTCTAAATTTATTCAGAAGTGTTGAGCAGAGGTAGAAAATGTGTTTTCATTATTACTAACTGATCGTAGCGCCCCGTTTCCAGTTAGCGTCCGAAATGTCAACGAATTATGTTTTTTGCCCAAAGCGCCCCCTATCGATGTTTCTTTTTGTACCGTTCAACTGAGTTTCAGAGAGCCCCAGCAAACAGAATCATGAAAATGCATGCCATAAGTCAAGAAATCTGTTTGTTTATCTCTTAGGAGCCTTCGAGTTTCGACCACCCTGTACTTTGACATTTTATTCCGGCTCTTACGCTTTTTGCAGGGCTCTACTTTTGGGTTCAAACTTTAAGTTAGAGTATAAACTTTGGCGAGCATGTGTTAAATTATCAAAATAACGGGCTTAAAGTTGTTGTCTAGCTCTCCAAAGTCTGCAGCGCCCCCTATCCATGTTTTAAGAGATACGCTTATCAAATTGGTACTGAAGAAAGTCTAAACAAACAGAATCATTTCGACGCAACAAGCAAGAAAATCTAACCATTTCCCTAGTTTTTATGACGTTTCGAATTTCGGCACCCAAATTTTCGAAAGCGCCTAGCGCCTTACCATCGCGTCAGGGACCCTACATTCCCTATTCAAAAATGTTCGTCTAGGTGTGCTCTATCGATCCTTAAAGTTTGTCACCGACGAGCTGAATCACCCTGTATATTTCAAGATATATTGAACTATTCTTTTTGACGGTCAGTCTAGCAGAAAAAAAAGAAATTTCTAAAACATGAAAGATGCATATATATTTCAGTGCAAAAAATTCCCATGGGTAACTTTATTTGAAGCCTTTGGAAGAAATAATACAAAGCGTGTCTTTATCGATAAATCTTTTAAATATTCAAGAAAATGAAAACAGTTATAGGTTCGAAAATGTATTTTGCGTGATAAATGTTGCTAGAACAGAATATTTTTATTATATTGATAGATAGTTCCAAAACAAAAAATAGGAGGCGCTATTATTGTATAATATGTTAAAGATGCATCAACAGGTTTTAACACTTGAGAGAGCGGTGTGCATAATGAAGGATACCTAAATTTAAGAGAACTGGCATCAATAATATTTAATTAAAGTTTTTCTTTTATGAAGTGTAGAAGAACGCAACAACATAAAAAAAGGACCATGAAAAGAGTTTTATCATTATTTTAATACTGTGCCAAAACATATGGCCCTTCCCTAACCAATCTGTCCTTACCATCTGGTTTAAACTTATTTTTAATATTTTAATTTACTTTTTCTTTTTGTAATTTTAAACTTATATTATTACTTATAATTAAATTCATTTACACCAACTTTTCCACAAATTAATTTTTATATTAAACTTTTATTTTTAAAAATTTTACTACGTTGTTCTTATACTACAGATAGATTATTTCTCACAGTGGTTCATTAATTACTAGCGAGCTACGCCCGCTAGCTGGGCCACTTTTTCCAAACGAACCTCGGTATTAAGCAGTATATAATAAGCAAAAAAATTCATTTAATAAGCAAGTCTTGGTGTTCGAATCCTCAAGCACAAAAAAAAGTAAATTAAAGAGCCATGGTCCCGTTAAAAATATGTGATTTCTCACTGTGGGCCACGTGCACTTGAAAAAAAAGATTGTGGATCGGAGCTATGGTCGCTTCGCGCCCATAGTCCCGTTAAAATTTTTTGGTTTTGTACGGTGGGCACTACGCGCCCATAAGACATTTTTTCGTATTTTTTAGTTCATCAGAAGCAGATTTTTACGCAGATTCTGAATATGTAATCAGTTTTTTTCTACTTTAAAAACGTCTGCATGATGGTTTAAGAAAAAACGCGCAAAAAAAAGTTTCGATAGTCCTGTTTTATTTCTAAGTTCAATATTTTAGCGAAAACTACGGTAAATATTCTACGGCAAGTCAAAAAAATTGATGCGGAAAACAATGCAATTAGCACCGGTAGAAAACGCGGTTTTCGGCTGTTTCTTCTTTTAGCCAAAGGGGAAAAGTTCAGGTCCTTCACCGCAAGGTGGCGCAGTGTTCTGCTTCGGAGCTCCGTTTGGGAATTGAGATATTTTTCGTTCCGATTCCCAAGGGGTTTTTAATTAATAACTTTTTTAATTTTGGTCCCACGGTCTCGAAAATGCCCGAAATGACTTTCCCAGAATTTTTCCAATCGAAAGACACCTCTCGCGACTTCCAACTCGCCCGCGTTGCGAACTGTAATCGGCTTCAAGCAGACAGACAGACAGAGGCGCACGGATTTTATTAGTATAGATAAAACATTTGTCAATAGACTGGACATAAAGTTGACGTCATCTATGAATCCTTTCAAAGTGTCTAAACTGTTAAGGTTTTTTCATTAATAAATTAATTTATAAATTCTGGTTTAGTCAATAGTTTCATGATTTTACAAACAGAATCACTCCATGCCGGAAAGGGTTGGCCGCATGTTAGCGAAAATAAATTAACTCTTTCGAGTCTGGTGTACTATTAATAGTACATGTCTTTTAATGGAATATTATCTTTATAAAGAAATATTATTGCTAGTATTTACATGTAATAATGTTGCTATATGTCTAGTAAATTACTATATGACTTCATTTATGTTCAGGCAATTAGTAATACACTGCTTGACATTGAAAATGCAACACCAATAAGGAATGGTCAGAAATTTATGCAAATTTTAGAGTAGTTATGCGAATGATGTGAAATGCGCAGGTTTGCGACGGACGTGATGAAAGATATAAGGGAAGGAACTTGTAAAATGAACAATATTCGTATCGTAATTTTTGCAAGAAGAATTATCGATGAAATTTTGTTTTTGTTTGGGAGGATATGTGTATAGAAGAGAATGCCAGGCTGCCGTCAACGAAATCACTTTCAGCAGATAGACGATTTTACGAGAGGTATGGAGATCGGGCTGAGCAGTGAGTTTGGTCCTTACGTCAAATCGCAACTGATACCCACATTAATGCGAGCACGGTGCATAGGCTGTGACGGACATGGTTGGAACAAGGAAATGTGGCAAGATTGAGGGGGTGCAGATGCAACCAGAGTGAAGTCAGCAAGTGTGGATCGACGCATCCGCCGACAAGCTGTGGCGGATCCGCAAGTCACTTGTATCTCGATTCTGCAGCATGTACAAGATACCCTGGATATTTCCGTGTCGACCAGAACCATTTCCCGTCGATTAGTTGAACATGGCTTGCACTCATGGCATTCGTTAAGAAGATTGCCATTGATTCGACAGCATAGCCACCAACGTTTGGAATGGTGCCGGACTAGAGCGACGTGGATGACAGAATGGCGAAACGTCGTGTTCTCAGATCAGTCATGCTTCTGTTCAGCTAGTGACAGTCGCCGCATACGTGTGTGGCGTCTGCGTGGAGACAGATGGAATCCGGCAGTAAATGTGGAAGCCCCAACGCGCGACAACGTAGCATAATGGTTTGCGGTGCTATTGAGTATAATTGAATGTCACCTCTAGTTCTTATTCAGGGCACTATGACCGCCCAACGATACTTGGATAATGTACTGAGGCCGGTGGTAATCTCCTACCTTCAAGGGCTGACTAATGCAATTTTTCAGCAGGATAACGCCCGACCACACAGTGCTCGCATGTACCAACATGCTCTGCAAAATATACAGACGCTTGCCTGGCCACCGTACTCTCCTGACCTGTCACAAATCGAACATGTGTGGGATGTAATTGGATGCCGTTTGCGGACTCTGCCCCTGCCTCGTTCAGAAGACGAACTGTGGCAAATGGTTGAAAAGGAATGGAGAGCCATCCCTCGGTACACCATCCGCAATCTTATTGACTCTATGTCTAGACGTGTTTTTTCGTGCATCGCTGTCTGCGGTGGTTCTACATCCTACTGAGCCAACGCCGTTCTCGTTTTGTATTCTGATTATCATTTTGAAATAAACATCACTTAATGCTCCTTGCTCTCTCAGTCTTTTTCCCAAATTTCATCACTCTCTGACCTCCCTTTTTTGGTGTTACATTTTCAATGTCGATCAGTGTAATAATAATTATTATTATTTGCTTGATTCTCTCTGCGCCATTCTTTTATTTCAAACATATATTTCACACTTTAAATCTAAAATAAAGGTTACTTTTCTAAAAGAATCATATGTAATAAAGCGCAATAAGGTATTCAAAAATTGTAATATAAATAAAATCTTATTGAAATGCAATATTTTCTAAACTTCTACAAAAATTCTTCCTTAGAATTTTGTTATATGAATATCAATTGAATAGTACGCAAAACAACATTGATTATCTTTCATACAATGAAATATTCGTTAAACACTAATTCATTTACTTGGATAACTAGTGATACTGTTATTAACATAAAAGTAATTCTTTATCAAAATTTAAAAAATAAATCAGACCCTGAAAGTGTTAAGAAATTCTACGTAAGTAATTCAGAACGTACATACCTACGTATGTAGTTCAAAAATATTAAATGTAATGTTATGTACACATGCATGTTTACAGTCATATTTTTGTGTCTTCGTTATGCACCGCTAACAATTGAAATTATCTTTTTCGTGTGTAACGAAAATAGCCTACTCTTAACAGACTCCACATTTTTTAACTTTATTAACAATCTAATTATTTATCATGCTTCTGGGAATGCATGAGATTTAGTGAGATCACACCAGATGCGTGTATGATAGTGTGGAAGCTCGTAAGAAGAGCATCGTTCACATCATAAATGCATGTAAACTATGTCAATGTACAGTCGTACAATTTTTAAGAAATGGAAATGCGAGTGCTAGTGAAATTTATCTTTAAAATTGCGCGACAGCACATTGACATGTATGGAGGCATCCGTAACAGAACGATGCCTTTTAACGAGCTCCCAAACTATCACACATGCATCTGGTGGGATCTGGCGATATCACATACATTCTTAGCATTCTGCTACCTCTTTAGGAGCATGCGCACTCACCTTTCTCTTCAAATGGCGGATGTATTACATCAGTTCCATTTTCATTTGGGCGACCTTTATACTTAAAAAATTTAGTATAAAAGATATGACTGTGGTGATGTGGTAAATCGCCTAGTATTTTTCTGATTGGAATCATTTGTATTGTATTTATTTCACTAAAAATTTAAACTTTTAACCCACTTCATTTAAAAAACATAATTTTCTAATTAAATACAAACATTCAAAATACATATATTGCTTACAATTAAAATACATGCTTTTCACTCATTTCCTTTACAATACATAACAACAACAACAACAATTATAAGAAATACCACCGCATTTTATTTCAGTTTCAAACTATTGTTTCTAAATCATACATGCAAAAAAATAAATAATTTTAATTGTCAGAAAAATAATTTCTATTCTAGAATATGGGTTGCAAAGTATTTATTATTCAGTTACAGCATCACACAGAAAATTTCAGTGTGAAGTGCTGAGGTTACACATAATTGAAGTGCATTACAAGACTATCATTTCAAAATTTAAATAACTTACTTTATCTTTCATTTACAAAGGCAGACAAAAGATTTAGGCTGCACTACTGTCCATAAGCGGCAAACGTCGGTAGAACATTTCTAATTAAGGTATACTGTGATGTAACACGTATTCTATTATACATATATTTATTAATTTTTCAAATGTTAGTTTCCCCCCCTCTTTAAAAATTTAATTTTAAAAGAAAAGCATTTTTAATAGGTATTTTTATTGCGTGTTTGTCTCCAGTTGCATATAAACTAATAATAATAAATAAAAAACAAATCATAAATTAGTTTTAAAATATCATTTTATTTATAGATTTCTCTTTCTTGTTCTTCAGTTGATTAAATATCAAACGAATTAAATATTTTTTCTGTTTTAAATAACTGCTATATTTATTTCTCAATCATTTCATTTTGTCTTGTATAAAGAGCTTAATTTTTTTACCGATTGTGTAACTTTGTTTTAGGGTTACTGTGAGTTGCGCGTTTTTTCGCCGCGATCGATAACTCTTGGTTTCTTGACAACGCTAATTTAAAATTTTTCCCATTGCTTATTATATAACGGTCTGTTTTAGCTGTACTTTTTTTAGACCTGATTGGGTATCTATCGTATGCCAAGGCGTTTTCTCTTGGCGTTTGTGAAATGTGAAAATTTAGTCAGATTACGTTTTGTCGCAGACAAGTCAACCCGCACAATTCGTTGTTGTTGAAAATGAAAAGATGTTTCTTTTAATGCTAGTGAAGGTTTGTGTATATATGCCGCATTCCTGGTGTTTTGATATGCTCATATTTCTCGTATTCTCCAAAAGAAAGACATTTTAGTCAAGATGTTTATGAACAGACTTTCTTCATCAAAAGATGCTTATATCACTTCGTTCCAGAAAAAAAAGTAAATATGGACCTGGTGTACTCTACAATATTGAACTACGATCTCATCCAATCTCATAAAGATGGTTTTATTATATTTTTTTTTCACCATACATATACCTTTATAAATTTAAATGTTTTTTACTTTATTCTATATCGTTACGAAAAAAAGTATTAGATTCGTGAAAGTTTTCAAATTCCAGATTTTAACGAATTCAGATATCTTAAGGCTCAGAGAATCAGAAAAAACACGTTTTTACAAAATATCTGTGTGTGAGTCTGCCTGTGAGTCTATCAGTCTATCTGTGTGTGTGTCTGTATGCGACACAAATTTTGTGGGCACCATGTCTCAAGAATTAATTGACGGAATTTAATAAGACTTAAGATTTAGTTAGACTCCAAAATAAATTATGTTTGATTACTTTTTAGTCTAAATTTCCCAACAGGTGGCGCTGCTATCCTGCACTTTTCACGATTTCCGCATTTAATATCATTTGCTATATAAGCGTGGATTAGCACTTGCTATATAAGCGTAGAACAAACAGTGTGGAAAATGGTGAAGCCGGGGATCGAACCCGGAACCCTTGGAATAGTGCTCCAAGTGCTCTATCATTTAAGCTACGAGAACATTAATGCATAAATTTTCATAAAACTTTTGATTCAGTTAGTCTTTGATGCAATTTGGTGCTGATTTCTTTTTTTTGGCAAATTGCAAAAAAAAAGCCCTTCCGGCAATGCCGGGAGGAAGAGGTAGCTTTCATATACTTATTTATTTATTATTTATTTTAAATTATGTGTTATATCATTCAAACATACGAAGCTCAAATTAGTGAAACCCGATTTTATAAGATTGAGTGCTAGTTTTTGTCCATACTGATTATTAATAGGAATTTTTAGAAATTAGTCATATTTTATTCAACCTGGTTTTATTTTCAGTGATTTAGAGAGTCGCCAAATTCCACGATATCATGAAGTGTATGCCATTTTAAAGCAACATGATGGATAAAACAAACCAATGAGCTTGGTCGAAATCTTAATTCATATGAACATGCACTCTCATATCGAAATCGATTGATATATACGAGTGCTGTCGTGGGCAAATTGATTTTTTAAAAAATGTCACCCACATTAGAAATTCAAACTGCTATATTTCAGGCGTTTTTGAGATAAAGACAAAGCAAAAAATACTCCCGAATTGATTATTAAGATAAACACATTCGAAAGAATCTTTTTTCAATTTCTAATTTTTTATTTGTACATCATTATACATTTAAAAGATTTTTGACAAACTTAAATAGCCGCCATTTTGAAATAAGATGGCGGATGAAGTTGGATAGGGAACTCTGTCAAGACAATGATATGTACTATGTACACACGGAGTTATATCCACATCAGTTTATAAATATGCTTATTATCGCGTGACAAATTTCAGACCATTTCAAAATGTCAACCGCACTGGAAATTGAAAGTGCTATAACTCAGCCATTTTTCAAGATATAGATGAAACAAAATATGCCCTGGAATCTTTGTATCAAGTTCAAATAGACAAAAGAAAAATCTTTTTCAATTACTCACCTTTTTGTACCTAATTTTAAATTTTAAATTTTTGAAAAAAAAATTAAATTACCGCCATTTTGAAACAAGAAGGCGGATGATGCTGGCTAACGAATACGGTCGAAACATTTGTATGTACTATGTACATACCAAGTTTCATTCAAATCGGTTCGTAAATACGTTAGTTACAGCATGACAAAAATCAGATCGTTTCGAAATGTCAGCTATACGAAAAATTCAAAGTGCTATAACTCAATCATTTTTTAAGATATAGACAAAATAAAAAGTGTTCTGGAATCGTTGTTTTAAGTTCTAACACATAAAAGAAAAAAATATTTTAACTTTTCATTTTTTTGCATTTAATTTTAATTTTTAATTTTTTTTAAAATTTTTAAATGGCCGCATTTTGAAACGAGATGGCGGATGATGCTGTCTAACGAACTCGGTCGAGACATTTGTATGTACTATGTACATACCAAGTTTCATTCAAATCGGTTCATAAATACGATAGTATCGCATGAAAAGAATCAGATATATATATATATATATATATATATATATATATATATATATATATATATATATATATATGTCAACATTTGAATGGAGGTTGGTTTTGGGGTCTGGGGGTTATGGTCGGTGAAAATATACCAAAATTTTCTTTAAGTGCTTTCCTCCGGACGGCTGCAATAGGTAGCCTTTTACTTTTTGTAATGAAAGTTACCTAAAAGTACTGCTGCTATGGTCATTATTCAGGATTATTGCGGTAGCTATATCTCGAGAACTGCTAGCAGTTTCATCAAGCTTCAGATTCAGTTAGTCCCTAAAATAAATTGGTGTTGTTTAATTTTTGATGAAGATCGCCCACTGCTATGTTGAATTGTTTGCGATTACCGCAATAGCTCAAACTTAGAACTAATGCATTTTCATCATCTAACTTGGATCTCATATAGATGTTGACACATGCTGTTGCTGATTAGGTTTTGGTATTTATCGTCTAATAGGTGGCGTTGCTAAATTGCCTTTTGTAAAATTTACACGATTTTAATGATAATCATTCTCAAGAACTAATGCACGGAATTTCCTATCTTTAAAATCTTTATGAAGGGCACAGATTGCTATTTAATTTTAGCCCTCTGATAGCAAATTTTCAAGTATTAACATGTATGGGATGGAACTAGATTTTGGTATTGCTACATCCGACAAGCTTTACTATTGTGTCGCATGTATGAAGTCTGTTTGTCGTACAGAGGACTGCACAAAACAATTCTTAAACATTAAATGCATGAGCATGAATTGCTTAAGGACTTTTTTTTATTGACATAAGCATTTTTCAATTAAATATACATTAGCTAACGTGCATTAAGAGTAGTAGCATAAATCTCAGTACTTGCCAACCAAGTAAAGTAAAATGCAAATAAATTCATATACAAGACAACGCAAAAAACTTATTACGTTGCCGTCTGTTGTTAGTTATTTCTGAACGTGCTTTTTCAGTTATTATGAACCGTGAAATTCCGTCACAGTACTCTAAAAATATCGAAGATTGTTTCATAATTTATGCTTGGTGTATGATTTTTATTCCTTGTTATAAGCTAATTCAAGCATTCTAGCAGTTTAAAAGAGTACAGTGCCACATTCCTGTGATATCTAAAACTAAAACAAGGGAACATATTTTTTTTAAATCCGACTTATCTCTTCAGCTGAAAGCAATAATACGTTATATAGTTTATGCCTATTCTTTACATTTTAATGAATTTTTAAAAACTCCCATTATAATTTCGAAAAGCCAGTAATTTAATTTTTAATCAGATAATATTTCCCACAATTAATATATTTTTTAAATAACTGTAGACAGTTTTCTCTCTGTGTAGGGTTTAATTTTATAATATCAATTTTTCTAAAGTAATTTTATAAGTATTACCAACAAATTTAAATAGAATTTTTGAAGCATAAATTTAAATCAGTTAAAAGAATTCTCCTTATAAATATATGAATTCCTTACATTCTCATGGGAAACATTGATTTGAGCCCAATTTAAAATATCATTAAAGGAATGTATTTTGAAAAGAATTGTTCTAGTCTCATTTCAATTTCTGTCAGATGAGATGGAACATCAAAATATTCCATTAGTAATTTAAATTAAAGTTTTGGAATTTAATATTAAGAGGAAACGTCTAAGTTTATTAGCATATGCTTGAATAAATTTTCAAAATTTGGTTTAATCAATAAAAGAAATGTAATAGCGGGAAAAGCTTCTGCATAATTTTTAAGTGGACGAGAAAAAATTAAACGTAACATTACTTCAACTACAAATTTTCAGAGTCGATTACTTTTTAACAAATTTGTATACAGGGTATTTTAGAAGTTGGTGATCTCATTTTAAAAATAGTATAACATTACTACAATAAATACTTTTTTTTAGGAAATGAAAATCGAAATCCGTGTATTCGATATGCTCAATCACTACTTAAATTTTGAAGGATTACTTTTGAATCATCTGTATGTTATTTTAGTTAAGTTATGCATTTTCGTTTTTAACAGTGTAATTAAAAACGCTTAGTTAGTGCTTTAAAATTCACTCTTCTTGTCATTAACAAGCTATCAATATGCTCGTGAGACGTTGTTTAGGTGCGTTCGTAATTATGTAAATACATAACACCTACAATTGTCGTTCAGTTCGTCTTTCCGTCTATCCACATATAGCAGAGCAAAAAGTATCCAATTGAATCATTTAAAATTTAAAGTATATAATTTTTCCTAAATTTATCGAATCATTTCAAATTTTAGAAAAATCGGGTATATAGTTTAATTACAGGGACAATCAAAATTATTACATTATGGCCAATGGGAAAAAATAGTTTGAAGAGCATTTTAATGATGATACACTCCTTCGAACATAATATAATTGATATGTATCTATTAAGTATATACTAAAATATGAATTCTACCAATCGGCTAGGCAAAGAATATTTGTTATTAATTAACAGAGCCACACCAAATTATTCCATTACATTATGGTTTAGGGAGAAACATTGTTTGAGGCATGTTTTAATTATATTAAACTATTTCACATTTTATAAAATTGATATACGTTGCTGGGGTTTTATACAATTTACTTCCTGTATAATAGAAAGCAGCTAATATTTACAGTGTCACACAAAAGATATCAACTATTATACTGTATCTGAAGTACTGTATACTATTATACCAGGATCTGAATATTATTAAATCTTCGTTAGAGTATACCTAAATTGTTACGCTTGGCGGCAATTTACGAATTGTCGAGATCATTTGCTGATACTTTTTTTCGTTAGTTTTAACAAGATGTAATTTTCAAACGGCAAACAGTGGAGTATTGAGGAATTTAGAGGCCAAAAACATTTCTAACTGAAAAGTTAGAGTAAATTATATTATAGATTAAATTATCAAATTCTTATCCCTTCACTAGTTTTCTTTGAAAAATAGAATTTTAAAAAATATATATACAGGACACATGAAAACATTGTAACTTATATTATGCACTTGAATTCCAATAAAATATTAATGAATACTCTGATTGTGACTGTAATCGATTGCTTGGTTCAAATGAATATTATGATACAGATTAATCCAAAAATTAAGATTTGTAATGCTACACCGCAATTTTTTTCTAAAATCGTGAATATATACAATTTTTTACCATTTTATTGTCATAATTATTTAGATGTTCTAAAATTGATATCAATTTTTGCTATATTTTAATAAAAATATGTTCAAAATTTACATATTTACTTTTTAAATATTCTTACATCATTTATTATTTAAAAAACAATGAAATTTAACATGCTTTTACAGAATTAAGGTTTCATATTTCCCTTATTTATTCAGGCTTCCCTTATTGAGTTATAACTAATGGAAATCGAACACATGCCTCTGACTAAAACATTTCTCACTATATAAATCGATATTAGCTATTTTAAGTAATGTTGTCACGCCAATACTCGACGCTTCGAGAAAATGTATTTCAATGTAAATGTATTTTAGCCAGTATGCTTTTGAATGGCGTTCTGCTAAGATTAAAAAATATAAAAGCTTAGCCCTCCAACCACCGGCAGCTGCCGGTAGGGATATTTTTTGTGTGATTACATCAATTGAAACCTAGTATTCATATTTGAAGTGAAATAAAACATTTCTAGTTATTATTTTGAAGTTTTAAACTCTATCTCATGTACCCAACAGAACCACTGGTAAATCTACATCATAAGGTTGAGTAGGTGTTACTATGGTGTCGGATTCGACTTAAATGGAGTTAAAGTATTTCAACACTAGTGCGAAAACGAGAATCACGATCGGTTATAATAATTCGCTCCATCCGATTATCATATTACAATTTCAGTATTAAGTTGTACATATGTAAGATGTTAAAAAGCAGAATAAAATTGTTTAAAAATGCACAAATAATACACAAAAAGCAGCAAACATCTGTTTCGAATCCATATGTGAGATTCTTCTTCAGTGCGACAGAAAGCAAGGCACGGCGTGCTAGAAAAAGAAAAAAGGACAGAGAAGCAGCAGCTTGTATACATAGTATGAGTAACGAACGCTCTAAAAACAACCAATGAGAGAACACATTTCATACAGATGTTTTTCCAATTTTTTTTTCTATACCCAGTCAGCAAATTGCTAAAATTTTAAGAAAGTTTGATTGAAATGTTATTTCATCTACTGTTAAAAAAATCCCTTTTCCAAAACTGAAATACCCCATTTATAGTATAGATAGCTGCGTTATTTACCAAATCTCTTCCCAGTGTGGTCTTTCATATATAGGCTAGACTTTATGTGCTCAGATTTCGTTTAAAAGAGTATGATACATTAAAAATCAAGAGTTTAAAGATTTTTCTATTGCTCAATATTGTAGGTCTTTTCAACATAGGTTCAACTTTTTCTCAGCCAGCATTATCCAAAAATGTAACCTTGTAACCTTGATCTGGTTTTTTGGGAAGCTTGCCACATCATTAAAAATTCTCACTCTTTCATCAATGTCGAAAGTTTTGCAACTTCCTTTTAGCAGGCTTCTTTCCAGTAAACTGGGAGGCGGGCGGCGCTGAGGTCATGTGATCTGCACAGAATTGTTCTAAAATTTTGTTCTTTTTAGTATTATTAAAAAACTTGACCAAAGAACTTATGTATAAAAAGACTTGACCAAAGTAAAAGCTGTAATTTTTTGACTACTATAAATGAAAGAAATTTATTTTTAATTTCTTGAATAGTTGGAAAATTTGATATTTATATCAATATTAATACTAAATATTTCGATGTAAATACTGAACATATGTAAAGTTACAAGTGTAAATAATACAACCAGCATAATTTTAATCGTGTTGATATTCTTCAAAATGCCAACATTAGAAAAGAAACGTTTGTTAGCACAATATATGAATAAGTGATTGTTATTTGTGAACCGTTGAAATAACGTTCTCCCTCAACTATAAAAAGAAAGTTATAAATGTTAATAAAAATAAATAAAAGTTAATTAAATAAAAGTTATAAAATGGTTTATTCATGGATTAAGATCGTTTTTTCTATTAAAGAATTGCTTACCTAGTACTTCTGATTTTCCAAGAAAAGCATTAAATTAATTACCCTTTTGGGGGTTTGTTTTTTCTTTCGTTTTTCGGTAGATGTCTCTGCTTATCCATTCATTTGTTTTATGTTGCCTTTCTTTCATTGATTGTTTTCGGGGCATTCGCTCCTCATATTAGATATAAAAGCTCCCACTTTTCAGTCATTTTGCACAGTTTTGCATTTTCTAGCATGCTGTAGCTTTGTTCTCTTTCGCACTGAAGAAGAATCTCGCTTAGATTTTCGAAACAGCTGTTTGCTGCTTTTTGTGCATGATTTGGCCATTTTTAAACGGTGGTTTCTACCCTTTAATATCCTTGAAAAAAGAATTTATTTGCTATTTTTAAATTTATAAAATATTTTAAGAAAACAAAATGTACCGTATTTATGCTTAAATGGTCGTTGATATTAGAATGAAGTTGTCAACATTAATTAAAAGACAGACGTTATTAGAGGTGTAAGTGATGTTGTCTTCAGTATGTATCGCAGAATGCACAGAAATTTTCTTTTTAGAAGATACTCAGGGGAAGCAATTTTTGCCATGCGAAAAATATTATTTATGATTCAATATTGAAACAATAAGCGCTATTATCATTAAACTTTCCTTAATAGTATAAATTTTATTGTATGGATATAAAAGAACAACAACATTTTGATAAATAACACAGCAAATAAGAATAATATTTCCATGTCCTCCAACAATGTTATTTTCTTCTTTTTATAACATTCAATAAATAAAGTATAGAGATATGCACTAATTAATATTTCAATCGGTATTCATTTGCATTTTACATTTAAGGAACGCATAATCATGTTTCATATTTTAATTTCGGTATATTTTATAGATTTCTCATTTTAATACCAAAATTTCAGAACAGATTCTCTTAATACATCCTTATTTATCCATAAGAAGGCTTTATCTACCGATATAATATGGAATGCAAAATATCGAACAACTTTTGCCATATTGAATATTTGACTGTAAATTGATGCGAGAAAGACACAATGCTGTTTGAGCCGATATTACTTGGTAAGTGAACTTGATAATTTAAAGACGACAAATTATTCAACTGGAAGGATCAATAAACACATGATGTGACAGATATAAATTATTTAATTATATAGAATATATTTAAGATTACATTTCCCTCGTAAGCTTTGTACTTAGAAGCTCTCTTAACATAGTTTAATATATTATTGTGCTTAAATTATAAATGCGTAAATTTACGTTAATTTAAAATCTTTATTTGTAAATTAAATCAAAATTTACAATAGTTCCGCTCTTTATTAATAAATTTTACGTTGTTGATCTTGCATGCTGTGATAAGACTGTGCAATAAGTTCTTAATCGAACCGTATTATTCATAGTAGTAATATTCTACAATGTACGCATGTGAATATTTACAGATATCCACTTTAAGAAGATACCAATTTAAAAGAGAATGTGTTTTGAATCGATGAATTGCATCAATATTTTAAATGTAAAATATAATTCTACAATAGTTCTACAGCAATTGTGTTGTTCAACGAGATTATGCTAATGCCTATTTTCCTTGACATCGGCATTCTCTAAATTCATATTGCTTAAAATACAAGTTATAAATTGATTTTGTGATAAATTAAAAAGGTTTTAATAAATAATTATATAAAACTTATTATTATTATTATTTGAGATGTTTAAGTTCGCCATGTTAGTAAATAGTAGACCTACGTTAACTAGTTAGTTTGTAAACTTAAGTAAGTTTATGTCCCCTTCAAAGTTTAAAGGTTGATACAAAATTCTATTATCTTAAGTTTACCACAATTTTGTTTAACATAACTTTACAATTTTAATTGATTATTGACGTTCAGAAATGTTTAAGTAAGTGGTTGAATTTATAAATTACAATGAAGTTCAATTCAAGGTTATGACGAGGTTCGTTAGTTGAGACTCATTAAGTAATTAAAAAAAAATCTGCAAATTTAATTTAAAGATTAATGGTGATTCTTTCATTTTATTTCATTTTTTTCTTAAAAGTTATTGGGCTTTTTACGTTTTAGGAATGAAGTCTTTTTTTTTTCATTGTCAGATTTATTTCTTTGTGCTTATTTTCTTACTTTGATTTTTTATATTGTTTAAAGATTCGATTAGTATTACTATTTATTACAATTATAATAGAAAGTGACTAATTTGCAATTTTTAATGTAGTTTTCTATCCCAACTCTCACGTCTTCTGTCAATGTAGAGAGCTATTTTTTTTTTAACGGATCATTACAAATCATTAAATTAAACCAATAAACTAGAAAAAATGCTTAGTTTGAAAAAATGTTGTATGCGTAATTATTTTTTTAATTATTTTTTTATTATTCCATAATAAACTTTACAAATATATATATATATATATATATATATAAAGTTACTAAAAATTTTCTAGGAAAATGGGATGCCTAGAACTTTTTTATATAACTGCAACAACAAAAGTTCATGTAAAACTTACACGTTTGCACTGTAAATAAAAAAAATCTGTGAGGTTACTAATATTGTTTTTAGGAAACTGGAATGCTTAGAACATTCTCTGTAGCTGCAATATCGTTTACAGACAAAATTTTACTAAGATTTCTGTAATTTTAATAGATTCTTTTGTAAAGCTATAGATTTATGTAGTTTTACAGAAATTAATTTTGTAGATTTACTTTTTTTTTGTACAATGTGCAGTTAACATTTTCGTAAGCATACAGATTTATCTAACTTTATATCTGTAAAATTGCATCATGTACACACACACACACACACACATACACACATATATATGTGGGATATTGAGTGATTAACTTATGATTTAAGCAAAATTAATATTCTTGAAAATATAAAAAGGTTTAATAGACATAAAACATGTACGTAACATTCAAAGATAACAGTATAAATGAATAATATTCAGTATAAATAAGCTTCCCTGAGCTTTGGATTAAAAATCCATCCAACTCGCCATCGCTGAAATCTATAGAACACCTCGTTCTTTTCACGCATCATCACACGTGTCTCATTTTGGATATCACGTTCATTAAATCATTGAGTTTATTATCTTTTATTGCTGAATACTTTATTCTTTAATCCCACATTCTCGGTCATCCTGACGTTTCCGACGTCCTCGGCAGCTGCTCATAAAAATTTAGACACAAATTTTTAGAAATAAAACAAGTAAATATAAAATAAAAACATCTCACTTTATGTAGATGCGTTGGCTTGATGTATTCTGCAATAGTAGATATCTTGTTGTCTACCATGGTTTCCAATTCTCTTTGCATCATAATGATCATGTGATTTTTCTATAATGTTTTTATTCGGTCCATGAAATTTTCCCCTTTTCAGCCCAGTTCCATACTGCGTTTCTTGGATTACCGCGGGATCATTTAATTCATATCTATTAGGTACTTTTCTCATCATGTTAAATTGCTTTCTATAATTGCCATTACTCCAAAAATATAGATTTCTACGCGGACCATTAAAATTTGTTTTTATGCTTCTTTTGCCTTTAAATTTAAAAGTATCCTTTTCACACGGTTCAGCCCTTTCTTTTCCAAAAATTTCATATTTTCTTTCTGTTTGCTGTACCTTTAAATATTTCTGTTTGCTGTTTCTCCAATTTTCACGTGTGTGACGTTTTCCATCCAAATTATTTCTCGAATAATATTTCTTTTCTTCATCTCTATCGTTGTTATCACGCTTCTTGTAATTTCTGATAAATTTCTGTTTATTTGCATTAATTTCTCCAATATTATTTTCTTCCCTCGTCTTTTTCCGTTTATAATATTTTTCAACTTTCCTCGTTTCATTTTTATTTTCATTGGCGCGTGCACATAAAATGCGTTTTTCTTTTAGGTCATTCATTCGTCCTGTTTGTGATGTCTCGTTTCTTTCATTCAATCTTTTCTTACTAATTAAATTTTCTTCTTTCTCATTTATTTCTTTTCTAATTTTCAAATTTCTCACGTGATTCAAATCAATTTCATTTTCTTCTATGACTCTCGCGAAATTAATCAAGTGATTACCTCCTGCATTATTCTCATTTGCAACTATAATATTTGCATCACGTGAATTATCTAACGTAGACGTTTTCTTCTCATTACTATTTCTGGCAACATGATTCAATTTTATATCAGAATTCTTCTGAATCTCAGTGTAACCTACTTGAATGTTGTTGCGTTTGCTAACGATCCTAATTCCGCTCTCATCTATCGCCAAATTTAATTTGCTAATCACATCGTATCCCAATAAAATATCATATGCGAGCGATTCTAACACATACAAATTTGTTCGGATTAGAAAACCATCAATGTTAAATTCATATGGAAAAAATCCTTTAGGATGAACAACTATTTTATTTATACCTGACAAATAGATATTATTAGAAAATAATCTTGGCGAGCCCATCTTTGTGTAACATTCATAGCTCACCAAACTTATATCACTTCCAGTGTCGAAGAAGATCTGTGTCTTTTCACCGTTAATATCAATATTTTTCATGTAATCTGGTTTGGCGCTGTTGGTTTGTGTGATTACTCTAGAATTAACTTCTTTGTGGTTGGATAATCGCGAGTTTTGGCTCCGATTTTGGCTGTCATAATTTATTTGACTATTATTCCCATTTTTACACTGGAATATTACGTGGCCAAGACGGTTACATTTAAAACATCTAATTTATGCCCTGTTTCTTTCATTTAAATTAGAATATTCATTTCTATTATCTGTATTATCTGTAAATTGTTGTTTTCTTAAAGTATCATAACGTTGAGATGGTAACCACGGTTTTGAATTGCTATTTTCGCGCATTTTTGACTTCCTATCTTCATAATGGTGTGAGTTTCTATTCATGGTTTTAACATTACGCCTTGCTGTTTCATAATCATCTAGTTTACAAACTAATACATCAACATTTTTAATTTTGGGAAAATCATCGATAAAATGTTCTTTCATTTCCATCGGTAACCTTCTCTTGATTTGATCTACTAATATTAATTCTTTTAAATCTTCAAAATTGGATACATCAAGACCGGTAATCCATTCTTCTAAATAATTCCTTAACTCAAATGCTAGATCGCGCCAAGTGGCTGAGTTTTCTTTCTTATGCGACATTAATTTTTGCCTAAACTCTTCTGGCGTCAATTTGAATCTTTTGAGCAGCAAGTTTTTTACATAATCGTAGTTATTTGTTAATGTTTCTGGTTCTCTAATTATAACATTAGCAATTTCTAGCGGCATTAAACTTAATAAGTGCATTACCCAATTTTCTTTTGTTATATTCATCCTAGAAATCTGTCTCTCGAATAGATTTAAATAGATACTGATATCACCCTTCCCATCAAAGTGTGACATTAATTTAGACAAATCTAAATGCTTACCTGAACCAGTTACAGCCGAACCGTCACTTGTATTTGTCATAGTTCCTTGAAGTTCAATTTTTCGTAATTCGTACTCCTTTTCCATCTTCTTTTCCTCTAATCTTCTTTCTGCTTCTAACCGTCTTTCTTCTTTTTCTGACTCCAGCTTTAACCGTCTTTCTTCTTTTTCTGCCTCTAGTCTTCTTTCTTCTTTTTCTGCTTCTAATCTTCTTTCTTCTTTTTCTTTTTCTATTCTCTCCGCGGCAATGACTTCAAGTCGAACTTTTACAAAATTTTCTTCATAATCCTTCGGTTCCGTCACCAACTTTATCAAATCAATGATTCTTGGACTCTGAGGTACAACTATACCTAGCTCATCACACAATGTTAACAAATCCGCCTTTCTAGCTTTATTCAGAACAGACATTATAATTTTTGTTTACACTTCAATAAAACAATATAGTACACTATCTTGCAGGCTTGATTACGGATAATTTCTAATCATTACACATATAACAAACAGTTCCCTTTTTTATATAATACGTTTTAGTTTAAAAACAAAACCTTCTTCTTAGACTTAGATCTTCTTAGTACAAAATAGCTTTCATCGTGAAATTCAAATTCAAATATAAATCAGCGAAATCATTCAAATCCTTCAATTTCGGCAACTAGTCCCCAAAACTTGTGGGATATTGAGTGATTAACTTATGATTTAAGCAAAACTAATATTCTTGGAAGTATAAAAAGGTTTAATAGACATAAAACATGTACGTAACATTCAAAGATAACAGTATAAATGAATAATATTCAGTATAAATAAGCTTCCCTGAGCTTTGGATTAAAAATCCATCCAACTCGCCATCGCTGAAATCTATAGAACACCTCGTTCTTTTCACGCATCATCACACGAGTCTCATTTTGGATATCACGTTCATTAAATCATTGAGTTTATTGCTGAATACTTTATTCTTTAATTCCACATATACAGGGTGTCCGAAAAGTCTGGAAACGGTCGAATAACTCGAAAAATACATATGAGATTGAAAAACGTAAATATACGTGTTAAATATTTTTAAATAAGCTACTCAGTGATACCAAATTTGACCATCGTAACCGACCCCCTGGGGGTCAGAGGGGGTCCAATTTTGAAATCTTAAATTATAACCCCCATTTTTTATTGCAGATTCGGATTCTACGGACAAAAATACGTAACTTTTGTATTTGATGTTTATTTCGAATCCTCGTTTATCACGGTGTAATTTAGCATATTAAATCGATACATATTTCGGCTTTTCCAACGGGATTTTCCCTAATCGAAACTAATTGGGGAGAATTTATGACATCAAATTCCTCGTCTTTTGCAATAATAGCGTTTCCTGAAAATCACCCGTGCCGATTATTTCGGTAGTGCTACACAGTTAAAAATTTGATCCATTTGCTGTAGCGTCACTCCACAGCTTTTATAGAATATCTCTTTCATGACCAATGAGAATGTTCCATAACACAGTAAAGTACACTGTAAAAAATTGACCCTTTTGCTGCATCGTCACTCCACCGCTTTTATAGAAAACGATTACTTTACTGTGTTATGGAGCATTCTCATTGGTCACAAAAGAGATATTCTATAATAGCTGTGGAGTGACGCTGCAGCAAATGGGTCAAATTTTTAACAGTGTAGCACTATTGAAATAATCGCCACGGGTGATTTTCAGGAAACGCTATTCCTACAAAAGACGAGGAATTTGACGTCAAAAATTCTGCCCAATCAGTTTCGATTAGGGAAAATCCCGTTGGAAAAGCGGGAATATGTATCGATTTAATATGCTCGATTACACCGTGATAAACGAAGATTTGAAATAAACATCAAATACAAAAGTTACGTATTTTTTTCCGTAGAATCCGAATCCGCAATAAAAAATGGGGGTTATAATTTAAGATTTCAAAGTTGGACCCCCTATGACCCCCAGAGGGTCGGTTTCGAAGCTCAAATTTGGTATCACAGAGTAGCTTATTTAAAAATATTTAACACGTATATTTAAGTTTTTCAATCTCATATGTATTTCTCTAGTTATTCGGCCGTTTTCAGACTTTTCGGACACCCTGTATATATATATTACAGTGTAGCAATTTATTAAAGTTAGAAAATGTAACAATTATATTTACGAACAATTCAATTATAATGAAACATTAATAAACTAATATCAAATTAGTTAAGAAAACAAATTAAAGGAAATGTTACAAATAATACAATAAGTTTACAATAATTAGAGCCATATAACTTCATGTTTCACGTGACATTATATGGCTCTAAATATTATAACAATTTTATCATATCATAAAAGTAGAATATATGTGCTTCTGTTTTGATTCATTTCTGTCTAACTTAACATATTTGATGTGATGCCATTTTCTCAGCCAATTTTTCTGTTTGCAACAAATCCTTTTCTATATAAAGCTTTTTGATAACATTCTCAATATATTCTTACCTAAATAGTCTTCTCTTTCATTTTTGAGCATTTATTGGATTTCGTAACATATCTAACTAATCCTTGAATTAAAATTCTTACCAATAACGGATTAGAACTTGTTTGAAAATTAAATATTGTTCAGTGGTTTCAAACCTACATTATTTCATTAAACACATTATAAAGAAAATTGAAAATATGCGCATGTGTCAGATTAACCATCAACATAATTAATACAAACAATGCAGATAATTATTGCATGATAATTCCCTTATTCATTCATAATAATTTTTCATATTAAAGAAAAAAATTGTCGCCATCTGAATCTCATATTCTGTTCGATATATTACTTCTCAGTATTTCTATGATAATAATTATACTTATTTGGCACTTACTTATCATCAAATAACAACACAATAAATATTTTAATATAAATAAATTGCCAAAGTAAAATAAAATAAAATAATTTTTTATGTTAATTTGATAAAAATATATTATAAAACCTGAGTAGACCTAATTATGCTAATGCATATTAATAAAATCGTTATGCATCAATGTTATGAATATTGAATTAGTATCTATTATCCATATCTACACCTATATTATAAAGAGGTAAAATTTGCTTATTTGTCGGTGTTAATCTCTGGAAATCGAACCGATTTCAAAAGCAACTGTACCAATAATGGTGTTCGCCTCGAATCAAACATAGGCTAAATATCTTATACTATAATGCGAGCAAATATTGTGTGTGTGTGTGTGGGGGGGGGGGGGGGGGGGGGTAAATTTTATCTCAAAAACGGCTCAAACGATTTTCGCAAAAATTTGGATTTTACCATTTTCGGGCACGAGAAGACCATTGGGCTAGGTCCCATGTTCGGGAAAATTCGATTACTGGGTCATTTTGGGTCACAATGGGTCAGGATCAAGCTATTTATATCTAGAGAACGGCTGGATGGATTTTAAGGCAATTTTGTATCCAATCGTTTTTTGGCACGAGAAAACTATTGGGCTGGGTCACATGTTCGAAAAATTTCGATTAGTGGGTCATTTTGGGGTCATTATGGGTCAAGCCATTTTTATCTAAAAAACGGCTCTAACGATTTTGACCAAATTTTATATTGTATCGTTTTGGATTACAAGAAGACCATTGGGTTAGGTAACATGTTCGAGAAAATTCGGTAAGTGGGTCATTCTTGGGGTCATTGTGGGTCATGCTATTTTTATCTAGCGATTTTCTCACGCAATTTCGACTAAAATTTGCATTCTATGGTTTTCGGGCACGAGAAAAACATTGGGCTAGGTTACATGTTCGAGAAAAAATTTCAATGGGTCATATTGGGTCATTAAGAGTCTGGGTCAAGCTATTTATATTTAAAGAACGGCGTGATGGATTATAACGAAATTTTGTATGTAACAGTTTTTTGACATGAGAAAACTAATGGGCTAAATCACATGTTTGAGAGATTTCGACTATGAGGGTCATTTGTGGGTCATAATGGGTTATGGTCAACCTATATCTAAAGAACAGGTGGATCGATTTTAACGAAATTTTGTATGCAACATTTTTTTGGCACGATAAAATCATTGGACTAGGTTACATGTTCGAAAAATTTCGATTAATGGGTCATTTTGGGTCATTAAGAGTCCGGGTCAAGCTATTTATATTTAAAGAATGGCGTGATGGATTATAACGAAATTTTGTATGTGACAGTTTTTTGACATGAGAAAACTAATGGGCTAAATCACATGTTTGAGAGATTTCGACTATGAGGGTCATTTGTGAGTCATGATGGGTCATAATGGGTCATGGTCAACCTATATCTGAAGAACAGGTGGATCGATTTTAACGAAATTTTGTATACAAAATTTTTTTGGCACGATAAAATCATTGGACTAGGTTACATGTTCGAAAAATTTCGATTAATGGGTCATTTTGGGTCATTAAGAGTCTGGGTCAAGCTATTTATATTTAAAGAACGGCGTGATGGATTATAACGAAATTTTGTATGTGACAGTTTTTTGACATGAGAAAACTAATAGGCTAAATCACATGTTTGAGAGATTTCGACTATGAGGGTCATTTGTGGGTCATGATGGGTCATAATGGGTCATGGTCAAACTATATCTAAAGAACAGGTGGATCGATTTTAATGAAATTTTGTATGCAACATTTTTTTGGCACGATAAAATCATTGGACTAGGTTACATGTTCGAAAAATTTCGATTAATGGGTCATTTTGGATCATAAAGGGTCTGGGTCAAGCTATGTATAATTAAAGAACGGCAGGATCAATTTTAACGAAATTCTGTATGTAACAATTTTTAGAAACGAGAAAACTAATGGACTAAGTCACATATTCGAGAGCTTTCGATTATAAGGGTCATTTGTGGGTCTTAATGGGTCAAGGTCAAGCTATATCTAAAGAATGGGTGGGTCGATTTTAACGAAATTTTGTATACAACATATTTTTGACATGAGAAAATCATTGGGGTAGGTCACATGTTCGAGAAATTTCGATTGGTGGGCTACTTTTGGGTCATTCTAATTTTATCTTGACAACGTCAAATCACATGTTTGAGAGATTTCGACTATGAGGGTCATTTGTGGGTCATGATGGGTCATAATGGGTCATGGTCAAACTATATCTAAAGAACAGGTGGATCGATTTTAATGAAATTTTGTATGCAACATTTTTTTGGCACGATAAAATCATTGGACTAGGTTACATGTTCGAAAAATTTCGATTAATGGGTCATTTTGGATCATAAAGGGTCTGGGTCAAGCTATGTATAATTAAAGAACGGCAGGATCAATTTTAACGAAATTCTGTATGTAACAATTTTTAGAAACGAGAAAACTAATGGACTAAGTCACATATTCGAGAGCTTTCGATTATAAGGGTCATTTGTGGGTCTTAATGGGTCAAGGTCAAGCTATATCTAAAGAATGGGTGGGTCGATTTTAACGAAATTTTGTATACAACATATTTTTGACATGAGAAAATCATTGGGGTAGGTCACATGTTCGAGAAATTTCGATTGGTGGGCTACTTTTGGGTCATTCTAATTTTATCTTGACAACGTTTCGCGCAATTTTGATTAAATTTTGTATTTTATCGTTTTCGGTCACAAGAAAATCATTGGGTTAGGACAGATTTTGTGAAAATTCGATCAATGGGTCATTTTGGATTATAAGGGGTCAGGGTCAAACCAACTATATCTAAAAAACAGCTCAATCGATTTTATCTAAATTTTGTATCTAATGTTTTTCGGCATGCTAAAACTAAAAAGCTAGGCCACACGTTTAAGAGATTTCGATTATAAGGGTCATTTGTTGGTCATGATGGGTCATGCTAATTTTATATAGAAAATGGTACTCACCATTTTGACTATACTTTGTATTATATCGTTTTTGAGCAAGAGAAAACCATTTGGCTTGGACACATGCTCGCGAAAATTCTATTAGTGGGTCATTTTGGGTCTTAATTAGCTAGGGTCATTCTAATTATATACAATAACGACTCAATCAATTTTACCTAAATTTTGAAACAAAACGTTTTTTGTCACGAGAAGACTATTGGGCTGAGTCGCATGTTAAACAAAATTATATTAGTGGGTCATTTCGCTTCATTGCTGAATGCTGCCAAGCTAATTTTACCTAAAAAATGGCTTGAACGATTTTGATTCAATTTTATATTCTACTGTTTTTGATTACCTGAAGACGATTGAGCTATGTCACATGCTTGATCAAATTTGATTAGTGGCTCATTTTGGGTAATACGGGTCAGGGTCACGAGAATATGGCAAAAGCCAATAACTTGGTGATATTTGACAAAATATTGGCGACATATGGCCAAAAAATCGACTATAAAAATTACGAAAACCAAAACATGTATTTGGAGCCAAATGAAAGAATGCCTCCAAATTTGGCTATATCTAGCAAAATATATTGTCTTTCAGAATGTAAAGAATTTTTTTATACATTCTTAAGAGGATTCGAGATGCATGGTTAAACCAATCAGAGTCGAGCTAAAAAAGTGATTTAGATCGATGTCCTTTCGTTGTAAAATTTAAAATAAAATAAAATTTATAAATATGCGCATAAAAACATAGTTTTCTTATTGATTGTTTTTCTAAATAATACTATTATAAACATGTTTTACAGTAATAATACAGAGTTAATGATACAGTGAAAATACTATATCGAGTTGAACACAAAGTTAATTTTGACCGAGCTAAGCTCGGTCTCCCCTGCTAGTTATGTTAATGCCACTAACCCAAAGGAGGTTCAGAAACAAAAAAGTTTCTAAAAATGCGATTTATGTATTATTGAAGGGTTTAGAAACACGAAATTTGGCATGTTAATTACTTATAACATATAAATGGTCTCTAAGAACATTTCCTAAAAAATAAGAAAATAAAAAATTATTAAAATACACGAAAAGTGTTTTAAAAACGTTCTAAACTGCGAGTTTTAAGCAATCACGGGAAGTAACGAACCGATTTAAAAAATAATGATGTCAAAGTGATAGTTGCTGCAACATAGGCTATATGGTAATCCAGTGTCACCCGCCCAAAGGGGTGTGCACGAGCAAAAAAGTTCTAAAAATGTAACTTTTCTGCTCTTGAAGGATCTAGAAACATAAAATTTGACAGGTTAATTATTTATAAGATATAAATGATCCCTCCGATCATTTCTCAAAAAATATGAAAATTGATATACGTTAAAATGCGTGAAAAGCGTTCTAAAAACGTTCTAAATTGTGATTTTAAAGTAATCTCAGAACCTAATTTGAAATAAATTATGTCAAGATGACGGTGCGAGTCCTTGCTTCAACATAGGCAAATTTTATGTAAGTATCAGTACCGAAAAATGGTGTAGGAACAAAATACGCTCTAAAAATGTGATTTTTGTGTTACTGAAAGGCCAAGAAATATGAAATTTACCATTATAGTCATACGATATATCTAATCCCTAACAATACCTCCTCAAAAATTCAAAATTTAAAAGCAGTGAAAATGCGCAAAAAGCGTCCTAAAAACGTTCTAAATGGCGATTTGTAAGCAATTTCAGCAAGTATCAAACTGATTTCAAAAGTAAAAATGGTGGTAATAGACCATTTTAAAATATAACAAACATGAGCTAGTAATTTATGTCGGTGACAGTATCAACAGAGGTTTGCAATAGCACAAAAACATTCAAAATGGCGATTTCTATTGCGTTAAAGAGCCTAGAAACTTTAAATATGAGACGGTAGTTACTTATAAAGTATAAATGTCTTCTAAGAACAACCGGAAGTAAATTCGAAATTTAAAAATTGTAAAGTAAAGGGAAGGAGCAAAAAGCGTTCTAAAAGAATCCTGAGTTACGATTTCTATGCAAGCTCAGGAAGTAATACATTGATTATAAAAGTAATATTATCTATAGCAGATCAATGTGACATTCTCTGATCCTGCAAAATCTATATTCTATGCTAGTCTACTGCTACGTGAGGTAGGCAGAAACAACAAATGTTCTAAAAAAGCCTATAAAAACTTTCTAAATTACGTTTACATGGAATATTAGAAAATACCAAACCTATTCCAAAATAAACGTTGTTAAATTAAAACTGACAGTCCTTTTTTCAACATACACGTTTCATTGTTAGTACCACTATCCTTAGAGAGATGGTAGATCCTTAGGAAAGAAATTTGAATTTTGACATGATGGTTAATTTTAAAGTGTGAATGCATACTAACAACATTGTTTCTAAAAAAATAAATACCTCAAATGAATTCTGAAAAAGATGTATGAATTGAGCATAAAAGTTTCAAAATGATTTTTAAATTATTATTTATTTAAAATCAGCTTTAGTTCTTATTATTATTTTAAGTTTCATTTCGGAATAATACAGTATAATACTTAAATGTAGTCAAACTGTAGATTAAGTGGAAATTTTTGAATTATTACTAAATATATTATTGCTTCTAATAAAATTCGAACATACGAATATCACTTGACATTTTTCAAGTATTACAAGAGCAAAGCCGTGGAGTTTGCTAATGATGAATAAAATCATTTAGCATAAGTATTTTAACGTTTATCTACTTATCATATAAATGTTAATAAATGAAAAGGATTGTAAGAGCAATATTTAATATAATTAATTTGGTTATTTAGATTTATTTAAAGATAATTTAATTGAGAAAATCGTTACAATGTAACAATATGAATGTGTTCTAACTTTATCTGTAATCGTCACTATGATATAAAGTGATTTATTTAACTTTATTAAGCTCGTAAATCAAGATTAAAGCATAAAACTGTCTAAAACTTCGTGGACTAATGAATTGCTCCCTGGAATAATACATGGATAAGGATGGTCATCATTTTATTATCCTATCTATATCCTTATTAAACATATATTTTCCTTATAAAATACTACGTACTATTACTTCAGTAGATATAAATTACAGTCAATAGTAATACTTTCTTAAATCTATATTGCTGTATGTTGAAGTGTGTACTATAAATAATTTAAGGTAAATTTTGCTGTAAGTTACGCATCGTATCTTACATTAAACGGCCATATTAATATTGTTATTTTACTGAGTGTTTTAGAACTTTCTGAAAATTAGGCTTGAATTGACAGATATTAAAATTGTATAACTATAATACAATAATCCCTTAACATTCGTCAGAATTAAGATAACGGAAATCTCCGCGAAAATGAATATGCCGAATGTTGAGACCATGGCCCACTAGATCTAAAGGCCTGTCTATTTGAGATTAATATATGAAGTCTCCCTCCAGAGGACGCTGATACTTTGCCCAAGTTATTCAGACTAATCATGTAAACTTTGAACCAAAACAATGACACGTGTGCAAACATGTGCAAAGAACAGAAAGCAGCTTATTCAATGCTAATTTGGGCAGGGTTTGAGTCATGTGGACTTACATGTAGTTCAATGAAATGGTTCAGGGTTTGAAGCTGACTCCAGCTTCATTTTTTCGGCGGTTTTTCGCGAAATGGCTCGACCGGTAGTATATAGTCGGCATTGGTTGAGACTCTCTTTCCGTGCATTAAAAGAAGTTGGGTTTTACGATTTTTTTTAATATATAAAAAAAGTTTAAATGCAGAAATACATTTATGAAACATTAAAAAATACATACTGTAAATAAATTTGAACATTTAGCTGTCTGTCACGACTTAATTATCGGGTGGACCTCAAAATAATTTTGAGAGCATATTGTAGACTCATGTTTAGAAACAGATGGACGCAGTCCACATCCGGACTGAGAATGTCGAAATCTGGCCAGCCAAAAATTTTTAATTACAATAAATAATTTAGTAATATTTACAAATAACAGATATGTTTTAGAAGAGCCATATTAATGTTTCTTATATTTTACAAGTAATTGCGCAATTAATGTAATTTTTTTAGTAACGATGCATAGTTATCATAATGTGTAACAAAGCCACTGTGTTGGCGAGAGGTGCGGTGCGGGGAGTGATCGAAATGATCGTCTAAGTTGGTGCGTAATGCGTGGTGGTGGGACTGGCGTGCTACCTATGCGATGCCTAGAATTTTTTATGTAACCGCAACAGCAAAAAGGGCATAGCCGGATAAGCATTGGAAGCATGCCTTTCAAGCAAATTTCTTGATTTTTTTCCCCATGAGTGGCTGCTTATCTGACAATGTATTTCCCTTATTATCACCTTATAAATATTGATAATTTATGAGATAAAAATGTTTTTTCGATTTTCTAAAAATTTCATTTTCTCAAAAACTACCAAACCGAATTACATGCTATTAATAGAGTTTATATAGATGTCAAAGATGCATTTCTTGGAATATTTGTATAATTTTCTGATCGCAAAAAGTGTGTAAAAAAGTGATTAAAAATTTACAAAAATAAAAATAATATCTTATAGTTGTCCAAAAATTACCATTTTCTTGTAAAAAATTCCTCATTTGTGCTCGCATATTATATAAAAATTTCAAAAGTTTGCGTCGGGTACTTCATATAAATATTTACGAAAATATGTATACAAATTATTAAAATTCATTTAAAGGAGTTATTTGGGGCGGAGCTATTTAACTTCGACATCCGAAGACTTTTTGGTACAATGTCAACAGAGAATAAGTCAACTAATAAATTATAGATTTCATTAAGCATATAAACCATAATTTTCAACACTATCGATACTATTTCGATATACAAAACTGGTGTTTTGCTTTGGAGACAATAGAGAAAAATAGTTTTGCCTAGAAAACAACATCCTTCGGTATCGAAATGTAACGACAGTTATATAATGACATTTTCATACAGACATTTTCACCACATTTAAGGTAGGATAATAAGAATAAGTAGTTATTCTTCTTACTGCGCTAATATGGATGATTCATTGCTAGATTTAAAACTTAATGAGTTCTTAAAATTCTGACATATTATCTGGAATGTGTAGTAATAGACAATTTTTTATTCAAGATTTATACTACTAGAATTTTTTTGTTTATCCTTATGGTAGATTATTGTGGCTGTTTAAATCGAAGATAAATATTAGCGAAATATACATAATTTGAGTAAAAAGAAAAAATAGAAAGCTGATAACATTGGATGATATTTTGTACTGAAAAATATATTTCAGTAATTTTGAACCGCTTAATATTTAATTAAGTAGTTTTTTTAATAAATAAATATTAGTTTAAAAAAACAATGGAAAATTTACCAGGAGATTAAAATATTGTAAAGACGTAGCTAATTTTTTGTGAGTATAGTATAAAATTATATGCAAATACATAGTCGTGTTCAGTGATTTAGGCCACACTTTAAAGAACAGTTACTTTTTATGGGGAAAATAGCTGACACTTGATAATATATTACATTATTTTATACATAAAAATAAATAAATAGTTTTTTCTGTAACTCCTTTTTCCCCCAAAGAAATTTCCACATTAATCATTATTTCGAATTATCATTCTTAATTGACATCGTAACAAATAAATATCATTCACTAAAACGAATTTGTCTCTGTCCGCGGAATTTAACAATAATATACGCACGCGCGTCTACACGATGCAAAACAAAATACATCGTTTATGAAAAAGCTTGAAACTACTAATTATAATTTCTGTTTATAAAAACTGGTGAGAAATCTTTTTAATTAAATTGTTTCTGATCTCTGTCGCTACATTTTGATTTCGAAGAATGTAGTTTTGTTTCTATAGAAAAAATATCCTTTCCTGTTCTTGTATACCACGACAATAACAAATTTTGAAATTGAAACTATATCGCCAACGTTGAGAATGATGCCCATGTGTTCATTAAAATTTAAAAACCAGCAATTCTGCAAGTTTATATTCCCAAAATTCTTCAGGCGTCGAAGATGCGTAGCTCCGCCTCAAATAACGCCTTTAAATTAATTTTATTACTTTTTATAGATATTTTCGTAAATATTTATATGAAGTACCCAACGCAATTTTTTGGAATTTTTATATAATATGCGGACACAAAGGAGGAATTTTTTACAAGAAGATCGTAATTTTCGGACAACTATAAGATATTTTTTTTGTAAATTTTTTAATCACTTTTTCGCACACTTTTTACGATCAGAAAATTATACAAAAATTCCCAGAAATGCATCTTTGACATCTATATAAACTCTATTAATAGCATATAATTCGTAAATATATATAGGATAGTTGCACCATCCTTCAAGGTAAAATAATAGAATCCTTCGAAATCATAGCACGAGAAAATAAACCATGTAATGATAATTTATCCTACAATATACCAAAAATATGGCATAACATCATAAAACCTTAAAATTTTTATTTCCTTGCAATATTTTAATTTTTACTCACGTGTTATTGGCAACATTTTTAAAATTTTAATTCATTTAGTTTTTAATTTAGTAGAAATATTATCTCTCGAACAAGATGCAAACGTAGTCCTTCCATTTCATATTTTCCTGAAGACGCCCGCAGAAGACGGCGCGAAACGTTGAAAGTTTATTTTATTTTAATATGTACTAATGTATATTAAAATTCCTGTTTTGTGCACCACTGAGCAATGTGTTATTATTAGCATATAATTCTGTTTGGTAGTTTTTGAGAAAATGAGATTTTTAAAAAATCGAAAAAACATTATTATCTCATAAAATATCAATATTTATAAGGTGATAATAAGGGAAATACATTGTCAAATAAGCAGCCAAACATGGGGAAAAATTCAAGAAATTTGATTGAAAGGCATGTTTCCAATGCTTATCCGTCTATGCCCTTTAGGTAACATATGCACGTTTGCACTATGAATCAAAAAGTCTATAAGATTATTAATATTTTTTAGGAAACTGGGGGAGGGGGGCTGTTTTATGTACCTGCAACCCGGGTTACAGACAAAGTTTTATTAAGATTTCTGTAATTTTAGTAGATTCTTTTCTCTAGATTTCGTAGATTTCTGTAGCTTTATAACAGCAAATTTTGTAGATTTACTTTTTCCGCACAGCATACTTTTGTAAAGTATAAATTTCATGTTATAAAGCTTTTTGATAACGTTCTCAATATATTCTTACCAAAACAGTCTTACCTTTTGGTATTTGAGTATGTATCGGGTTTCCTAGTATTTCTTAATTTATCCTCGAATTCAATTCCCAGCATAATTTATTAACCTCTATTTATTAACAACAGTATACTTACTAATAACATTTTAATAAGCATACAGATTTCTCTAACTTTACATTGTTATTGTAATTTTTTTTCTTTTAGAGCAGCAATTTATTGAAGTTTTAAAAATTTTATAATTATTTTCACGGACAACTATAATGAAATATTAATAAACAAGTAACAAATTAGTTAAAGAAACAAATTAAGGAAAATGTTAGGAATGAAACATGAAGTTATATGGTTCTAAATATTGTAACAATTTTATTACATCATAAAAAAAGAATAATTGGTCTTCTATTTTGTTTTATTTCCATTCAATTTAAAATTTTTGATACGATGTCATTTTTTTTTTTTTTTTTTTTTTTAGAATTTTATCTCTTTGCAATAAATCTCTTTCTTTTTAAAGGTTTCTGATAACATTCTCAATATATTCTTACCTAAATAGTCTTACCATTTAATTTTTGAGTACATGAAAAAAGTGTGCTCTCAAAATTGAGTAAGTATTCAATTTTAAGTACTTTACATACTCAAAATAGCTCCGATCCAAATGTGCTCCAAACTGAGAAACATGTACTCGTTTTGGATTCCATCATTGTGTTCAAGTATAAATCGCTAAGAACTGCCCCTGAACTTATAAATTAAAGTAAAAATATACTTACATTTATTTCTTGCTCAAAATTATTAACAAGAAACGTTTAATTGGTTATTTATTAAGAAATATAACAAATTTTTTAGTAAAATATAGAAATCTAATATTTTTATGACAAGAGCATTATTTGCAAGTGCTTTTAAATTATTTCACAGTACTGTGCATAATTTAATATTTACATTAATAAACAACTTCTTATGCTATCATGAATGAAATAAACAAATACAGGGTACAACATTATCGTTTGTTCGGATTTGATGACCTATGATGTTTCAAATTTGAGAAAGCAATGTATTCATTTTTGATCCAAATGTACTCATTTCGATATCAGAAGATCGATGTTTTCATTTTTGAGTACTTCATTTTTTTTTCAGTGTATTTATCGGATTTCCTTATATACCTTCCTAATCCTCGAATTAAAATTCCAGCCAATATTGAATTATAACTTATTTGAAAATTTAAAATTGTTTGCTGTTTCAAATCTATATAATTTATTAAAAATATTATGAATAAAATTACAAAGTCCATTTATTAAGTTTTTTAATAAGTGCAATTGACATTCATTTAAAAAAAAGGGTAACAAAATGTATTAACACAAACCTTTTTCTTAATCTGCGTTTCGGTTTGAACATTTGACTTATTTCGGCTTGCTTCCCAAAAGTCTCAAAAATTGTACTATTAAAATATGTATGACTAGAAATAGTGAAAATAAAGGAAATTTTAATATATGTAAAAATGCTATCCTTATATTAAATACATGAAAAAATATCTAAAAATATGTTTTTCTAATTATTAATACTTTTTTTGTCGTGCATAAAAAAGAAGAAAAATCTGAAAAATGTATAATATCAAAATTTTTAGCATCTATAGATCCCCAACAACATAAACACAACACCAAAAAAAATCTACAGATCATAAAAGTAGCAGCTGAGTGCATTACAGAAAAAACTTTTCTCAAACCTGTACAAAAATTAATATTTTTAACGAAATTGATTCACCACTGTCTAAAGTAATGTTTAGTAAAAATATTCTTTATTTCCTGGATTTTAAAATAAAATATAATAGAAACAGGGTATGTATAGTGTCTCACATAAGTGATGGGACATTTGTGCTTTACAAAAAAAACTAATCAAATAAATTAAAAAAACATGTACACATTTTTTGTGGGTATGTTTCATACTTAAATTTAGTAAAGATTATTACATAACATACATTTTGTCAAAATATTAAAATATTAATTTAATAAAAATACAAATGTTTAGAACGGAGCAAAAAATAGCTCACATAAGTGATGGGACACCATTATATATGCAACAAAAATCGTCTGAAATAAGCAATAAAAATATTTTTTGAGGTTTTATTTTTACTTAAAAGCAATTGGCAATAATTTATAAAATTGTCTGCAGTATTTCTCTCCAGTTTGTTTTAGAATTTTTGTGTTTTTTAGCTCTGTATAGCCATGAATGCTAAACGAAAAGAAACTTAACCTGAAATTCGAAAATTAGTTATTAATTTGCATATTGAACGTGGAAAATCTATTAGAAAAACTGCTGAAACAGTTAACTTGAGTCGTTCAACATTTTTTAATATCGTTAAACGATATTAAAAAAATCATATGATTCAGGATAAAAGAAGACCTGGCCGACCATCAAAGCTATCCAATGGAATAAAGCGAATTATCGTTCGAAATATTAAAAAAAATCCAAGAAATAGTGCTTCAAAAGTTTCTGCTGATTTACAAGCATTATATGGAATAATTGTTAATCCTGAGACTATTAGAAGGGTAATTCGATCTGCTGGATATCACGGTAGAGTAGCCAGGAAAAAATTCTTCGTAAGTGAAAAAAAAAGAAAACTTAGACAAGCTTTCGCAAAATCCAACATAAATAAAAATTCTGATTACTGGAATAAAGTTATATTTGTTGATGAGAGTAAATTTAATATATTTGGTTCTGACGGTAGAATCTTGGTGTGGAGAAAACCCAGGGAAGAATTTCGCAAACAGAACTTGGTACCAACAGTAAAACATGGTGGAGGAGGAGTTATGGTATGGGGGTGTATTTCGTCCGCTGGAGTTGGTAATCTTGTTTTTATTGACAGCAGTACAAATATATTGATATTTTAAAGCAAAATATTTGAAATCTTCAGCACGAAAATTGAACCTTCATAACGATTTTAAATTCTACCAGGACAATGACCCCAAGCACACTGCTCTGAACGTTAGACTCTGGCTGCTATATAACTGTCCTGAAATAATAAAAACACCACCACAATCTCCAGACTTAAATCCCATAGAGAATATTTGGCAAGAATGGGAATCGAGAATTCGCAAACACACCATTTCTTCAAAACAACAACTAAAATCGGTGCTTCAAGAAGAATGGGGTAAAATCACTCCAGAAATCACAAAAAATTAGTCGAATCCATCCCAAAAAGATTAAATCATGTTTTAAAAGTAAAGGGAAATCCAACAAAATATTAAAACCTTTTAAAAAGTAAAATTTTTGGATAAATATTTGATGGAAAAGTAAGTGTCCCATCACTTATGTGAGCCATTTTTTGCTCCGTTCTGAACAATTGTATTTTTACTAAATTAATCTATATTAATAAAAGAACAAAACGCTCTGTCTGCGTGTGTGTGTGTCTGCGATGGCTAGCAAAATCTACAGCATGTACGAGGCTCAAAATTTTTTTGAGAGTAGCCCCAAATCTCTCCTGATGCACCTGAGCTTCAGAATTTCGAAATTCTATTTATTAACTGAGTAATTAATTAAATTCCAAAGATCACTCTCATAAAAAATCGCCTTTTTCCTTCTTTTTTTCCCTTCATTTAGTTATGGTTGGTTGGTTGCATAAAATTTTCGCATAAATAATTAAAAAAGCTGGAACAGACCTTTAAAATTCATAGACTGGCAAACTGTCAGTTTAAATGATGATTTTTTATCACAGCGGCTGTAATCCATGGAGGAAAAAGATAGGTGGTGGTGAAGTAAACCGAGAAAAGGGTTCCAATATTAAACCTTTTATCGCTCAAATTTTAATGTCCCAAACAAAAGCATGTGGAAGGGATTTTGTATTAATAAGACGAATTGAAAGAATGAATTACAGCTGAAGCATAATTTACTAAGAAATAGTAATTTTTTAAAATGGTCTTTTTTCTATTATATTTATTTTAATAAAATGTTTGCTTTTAAAATAATTGAAATTGATAAATTCGAAATAATTAAATGTCAAAATAAAATAAAATAAAATATTGAAAACATTTGATTTGAACTAAAAATTGTATTACTAAAAGTTTTCTTTTTTTTCAGAACTTTTTAATACTTTATAATGTAGATGAAAAATGTTTATGATTTAACAACATATTAATAAATTCTATGTCAATATATAAAATATATTTATGAAAACATTCTTTTAAAATCATGCGCGAAAACATAAATAACAAATATTAGTCTAAAATCTAGATTTCAGAGTGCAGACGATTTTAAGACATTAACGAAAGAATGTTAACTTTTCAAGCAAAATCTTAAATGATGCTTCTATATTGATATTTCAAAGTCATATGATAAAAATAATCACATAATTCTTGCCTATGATTGATATATTTGTATCTTTTATGCATTCCGATCGTGTATTACAGTCAATAAGGGCTCAAAACATTATTTTACGGGTAAATATCAACACTGTAACACGAAACTAACGCAATCGTTGGATACATACTCCCTCCCGTGTTTCTCATTGCTTATTTTAAGTATTTTTAGAGCTTAATATTAGTTGTTGCTTTTAAAACCGATTTTTCACAAAGTCAGCTACGACATATTTCAGGCAATGCATTTCTGTATGCTTCCAGTTAGTGATAAAATCAGACAAATTTCAAGTTCGTTTAATATTGTTGATACGGACCCGGGCAACGCCGGGCGGGTCAGCTAGTATTTTAATATTTTGACAAAATGTATGTTATGTAATAATCGTTACTAACTTTAAATATAAAACACACCCAAAAAATTTTTGCACATGTTTGTTTATTTATTTTATTGCAGTTTCTTTTTATAAAGCACAAGTGTCCCATCACTTTTGTGAGACACTGTATTTAAATCCAACAAAGTTATCATAAATTATTTTCATTACGAACGGTTTGTGAATAAGCAAGTACAAAATTGATTATGATTGCGCAGAAATGTTAAAAAATGTACAAGTACATATTGGTAATATTTGAGAAAGAAAAAAAAATAATTTCGTGGAATTATGACAAACTGATTTCCTTTTTTTTTAAATATATCTCAAAGACAATAGCATCACCAGTTAAAGTTTTAATAATTTTAAGTTTGATGTTAACCAAAAAATTATGCTTTTTAACTACAACATAATCTTGCATAATCTGAATTATTTTTGTTCTTGTTGCTAAAATGTTAAATACAGCTGGGCAAATTTCAAGTACAGCGTTGCTTTTCTTCAGTTTATTTTATAAAGTGCTCGTTAACCGAACATAAAAATCTCTCGCTAAGGTGTTCAGTAACTGATCTGTTTATAAATCAAGTAGTTTGTTAACCAGTCATCAACTGTAAAACAAAACCTTTGTACTTTATTTTATAAATATATATATATATATATATTTATTTATATATTTTAACAATTTTTCCTAATTTTACTTTTTATCGGAAAATTTATGAATGAAACAAAATAATTTTTCTAAATATGGTCACCATACTTTCTAATCTTTAAGGATCAAGACAAACATATTTATGCAATTTGAACTAGAAATTTTATTTTAAAAGAGATATCTATACTAATAAAATCCGTGCGCCTCTGTCTGTCTGTCTGTCTGTCTGTCTGTCTGTCTGCTTGAAGCCGATTATAGTTCGCAACGCGGGCGAGTTGGAAGTCGCGAGAGGTGTCTTTCGATTCGGAAAATTCCGGGAAAGTCATTTCGGGCATTTTTGAGACCGTGGGACCAAAATTAAAAAAGTTATCAATTAAAAACAGGTCGGGAATCGGAACGGAAAACGTCTAATTTCCCAAACGGAGCTCTCAGGCAGAACACTGCGCCACCTTGCGGTGAACGACAAGAACTTTTCCCCTTTGGCTAAAAGAAGAAGCAGTCGAAAACTTATTTTTCTCCCGTCATTTTGTCAAAGAATGTATAAGAGAAAAATAACTAATTGGTAAAAAATGTTAAACACGGTTTAATTAATATAATAAGTTTAACTATTTAAGCACAGCAAAATATGTTCACTAAGAGGTAATAGTGTTGCTAATTAATATTTTGAGAATCTCAGATGTAACTGGCTATTCATATATTTATTCTGTATGTGAGTATTAATCGTTGTAGCTCATTTTCATGCTTTTTCTTTTTGGTAGCATACACGAATATTGTGTAACCTAAGATTTACGCGATTAATACTAATTTCTGTTAGTACAAACAGAAAACGAGCTGCCAAAATTGTTTGTTAGTTATGTTATTTGTGATATTAATGAAATTACTTATTTTTTTTTAATAGCAGTCTTTTGCAGTTTTTAATACCGAAACTTTTCTTTGCGCGTTTTTTCTTAAACCATCATGCAGACAGTTTTTAAAATAGAAAAACACTGATTACATATTCAGAATCTGCGTAAAAGTCTGCTTCTGATGTACCACAAAATACGAGAAAATGTCTTATGGGCGCGCAGCGTCAACCGTGCAAAACCAAATATTTTTAACGGGACGATGGTGACCATGGCGCGTAGCGCCGGTGGGCCGGCTTCGCACGATGGGCGCGTAGCGCCCACTGAGCGAAATCACATATTTTTAACGGGATAATGGGCGAATAACAACCATAGCTCTTTAATTTACTTTTTTTGTGCTTGAGGATTTGAACACCAAGACTTGCTTATGAAATGAATTTTTTTTGCTTATTATATACTGCTTAATATCGAGGTTCGTTTGGAAAAAGTGGCCCAGCTAGCGGGCGTAGCTCGCTAGTCTATACTAATAAAATACGTGGGCCTTTGTCTGTCTGTCTGTCTGTCTGCTTGAAGCCGATTACAGTTCGCAAAGCGGGCGAGTTGGATGTCGCGAGAGGTGTCTTTCGATTCGAAAAATTCCGGGAAAGTCATTTCGGGCATTTTCGAGACCGTGGGACCAAAATTAAAAAAGTTATGAATTAAAAACCGGTCGGGAATCGGAACGGAAAACGTCTAATTTCCCAAACGGAGCTCTCTGGCAGAACACTGTGCCACCTTGCGGTGAACGACAAGAACTTTTCCCCTTTGGCTAAAAGAAGAAGCAGTCGAAAACCGCTTTTTCTCCCGTCATTTTGTCAAAGAATGTATAAGAGAAAAAGAACTAATTGGTAAAAAATGTTAAACACGGTTTAATTAATATAATAAGTACAACTATTTAAGCACAGCAAGATATGTTGACTAAGAGGTAATCGTGTTGCTAATTAATATTTTTAGGATCTCAGATGTAACTGGCTATTCATATATTTATTCTGTATGTGAGTATTAATCGTTGTAGCTCATTTTCATACTTTTTCTTTTTGGTAGCATACACGAATATTGTGTAACCTAAGATTTACGCGATTAATACTAATTTCTGTTAGTACAAATGGATAACGAGCTGCCAAAATTATTTGTTAGTTATGTTGTTTGTGGTATTAATGAAATTACTTATTTTTTTTAATAGCAGTCTTTTGCAGTTTTTAATACCGAAACTTTTTTTTGCGCGTTTTTTCTTAAACCATCATGCAGACAGTTTTTAAAGTAGAAAAAAATGATTACATATTCAGAATCTGCGTAAAAGTCTGCTTCTGATGAACCACAAAATACGAGAAAATGTCTTATGGGCGCGCAGCGTCAACCGTGCAAAACCAAATATTTTTAACGGGACGATGACGCGTAGCGCCCACTGTGCGAAATCACATATTTTTAGCGGGATAATGGGCGCATAACAACCATAGCTCTTTAATTTACTTTTTTTGTGCTTGAGGATTCGAACACCAAGACTTGCTTATTAAATGAATTTTTTGTTTATTATATATTGCTTTATATCGAGGTTCGTTTGGAAAAAATGGCCCAGCTAGCGGGCGTAGCTCGCTAGTCAAATATGAAAACCAAACACATTTTAATAAAAATTTTCTCCTTCAAAAATATGTTAATCTGACTGGAAAGATCAAATATAAATATCTTACAGGATGAATCCAGTTAAATAGCACATATATTCAGATTTGGAAGGCAACTGCAATATATTTATTATAAATTTCTTTTTACTTTTAAAGTATTATTATGCTAATTATTTATTACGTTTTACACATTGGATTCCCCCTATGTCTGTAAGAAGTTTTATTTTTTTATCACATATATAATCTTTTCTTAGGATAAGTGCATTAATCATTCTGTCAATGGTTAATACATTTTTCTTCTAACGTCTGCTTTCTGCTCAATATTTAATCACGGTGTAAATAAAAAATTAACGTTATGTCTCATGTAAAATAGCACCCTTTTCTGAGATTTCACAGTTTACTCTGAATATTGATCCTATGGAACGAATTTAAAAAATTTCCACCGAATATTTAATCGTACAAATGTATCGGAATAAAAATGGTGAGCATTAGTTAAAAATTTCATTCTATATAAGTATTCGACCTTAATAAATATTTCTTTTTTCCCCAACTCTAAACAACGGTGGTCACACAAATCGTTGATACAAAAAATATATGCTAACTGTATGCCAAAAGGTGACTAGGCACTTGCGATTTTCGAAGTTTTGCTAAATATCCAGAAAAATATCTGAGGAATTATCCCGAAACTCTAAGTTAGTAAACATAATAATACAGGTCATACATTTCTGAGAAGATTTTTTTTCCAGAAATCCCATAGGGGAGCGTCAACAAATTTAAAAAAAACTATATTTTTTGAAAAACCCTGTCAAAACTAGTGTAGCAAAAGTGTTCAAAATGTAGATGATGATTAAGTGGCATAAAGATGAGGTACTGAATCTATCCATTGATTTGTGTCATTGTAGAATACACAATACTGCACGTACTATTATACTTAGATACAGCCCCCCCTTTTTTTGTTTCATTTTGGGAACGATGGTTTTTGTTCTTATTCTACCGACGATAATTTTCAGAATTTTCAAGCTATGTTTTTGAGATTTTTACAAAAGTTACTCTATACATTTAGCTAACACAATGTGCAAATGAAATTTTGATAGCCTTCACGCGTGCGCAGTGAAAAATTATTTTGGTAAATCTGCTCATTTTCATACGACTTTTATTATTTTTTAATTTTTATTACAGGATATTGTGTAAATTGTTATTTGCCATATTTTCTGAAAAGAACAATTAAAAAAAAAAACCTTCAAATTATAAGCAAAAAACATGGCAAAATTTAAGACTGTGTTTATAAAAAATTTAATGTAAAACCTTCGAGTGTACATGCTATCCGCATAAAAATGAAAACAGTTTATTAAAATATGCCACTTAATCATAATCTACAGTTTGAACGTTTTTTTAGATTAGTTTTGACAGGGTTATCCAAAAGATATTCCTTTATTTTCATTTTGTTGGAGGTACCCTACAGGGTTTATATGACCCTATAGGAATCATATATGTGGTTTTATAGGTCATATATATGGTAATATATGCCATCCACTATTATGTTTATACACCTGGCATTTCACGATAATATCTCATGTATTTTGCTAGATATTTAACAAAATGTCTAAAATCGCAAGTGACCGGTCACCTTTGGCCATATAGTGTATAAAGAAAAAAATCACCGGAAACTTTTGATTTTAGATGTTTTGGTGAAGATCTAAAGAAATAATTGCAGCATTGTACAAAAACTACAGGATTGAAAAGAACATGTTTGACCTCATATTTTTCAGTAAATCTTTAAACAATATGATCATCTTTAGGCCAATTAGGATACAAAGAATAAATTTTTAATATGTCTTCGATAATATTGTAAATTAAAATTCTTGAAATGATCAGTGCATGCAGTAACTGATTATATGGAACTTCTAGAACATTTGTGTAAAGACATAATTCAAGATTAAACATAAATTCGAAACGTTGAACATAAATTCAAAACATGAGCGCGTGATTTTTATTTACAGCATACAATGTTTTCAAACAAATTTAATACTATTTTTAAAGTACAGCAGAAACAACTTAATACAAATGGAATATACATATAGTTAATATTTAATTTTTAATTATTTCTTTACAATTTTTTTTAACTTCTCGTGAACATGCGTTTAAGATAATGGAACCTATGTTTTGCATAATTTAGCGATAAACTAGAAAACTTGTGTGAAAAAAAGAACAACAAATTTAGAAAGATATAATTTAATATTATGTTATAAATTTAATCAAATTCTTTTCAGCAAATTAAAACTATTTTGTTATGCTTATAAAAAAGGAAAATTAAAAAAATATATATTAAAACAACTAGCAAGGACTGGTGACATATGGTTAAGGTTTAAAAAAATGGAAGTCAGATTATTCCTTGCTGATGCATTTTTGGTTCAAATCTTGCTTTGAGAAACTGCGTTTAAGTTGTACATGAAATACCATCCAAACATGCAATGTGCAGAAAGCATTGCTTATACTTTATACCCTTTTGTTACTCTATTTTTAAATGCAAGAAAAATATTTATATTTAGTTTTTGAAGCTAAAAATTTCGTTGCTTCCGGATAACAATTAGACATTATGACCTATTTTTATTATCTCTAGTTTTAAAGCTTACACGAAGAAATACACCAAAATATATCAAAATAATTAATTTTGAAAAAAATCTTACTTCCTTTATATTATAGAAGTTAGTTCGCTGAAATTTTTATGAAGAATAATTGTAGATTTTCGATAATTCAGCACGTCATTAAATTTGTATTTGGAAACCTCTATTCTTAGTAACGAATAGTGTTGATGTAGCTTTAATCTTTTGTTATTTGATGGTGACTAAATATACAGATAAAGGAAATTTTTATAAAAGATTTTAGTAACATAACTTCGTTAGGCTATTTTCTTAACGATTAGATTTATTATTTCTTCATTATTTTGCTTCGAAAAATATTCATTGTGTTTTATGTAGCACCATTAAAAATATATTATGGCACTGAAAAAAAAGAAGACTTTCTGCTGATTCTCAGTAACTATAAATATCTTAATTGGAGGTATTTAATTGATTATTTTTATTTAAAAAATTAATATTTTTTGTTTTGTTGCTGTTGTTGTTATTTTATGGTATTTAGAAAAGTACAAGATATTTTAATATAAAATTTACAAACTTAAAGAGGTGAAATGGAACACTATAGCGAACAATTATTGCAAAAAAAACTATGGTTGCAATCTACCACATTCTGTCAAAATTAGTTGAACCTGTATTACTTCACTTCAATTTTAGAGTAGATTTTTGGTCATAACTTTAACAATAATAAAAATGTTTGAAAAATATTTACAAGAATTTTCTATTAAAACAGAGAAGATTCTTCATTGTGATATTTAGAGAAAATATCAATACAAACCTGTCGAATTAGTGAGCCATTAACAATTGTGCTGGGAAATATTTTATTGCAAATTTTTAGTAATAATTTACACGTATTATACAAGGTGCACATATTTTTTTTGTCAAGGTTTCTTTACCCCATAATTATTCTTTTATTTAATTGCATAACGGAAAGCATTATTGCATATTCATGAAGTACAACATAAAAAAGTTAATAATCCATAGCTAAATACACATAAAGTTGCAACTCAAAAAGTTATTCATTAAATTACAATCATCACATTTATATAAAAACAGATGCAGTTCTTCATTGTGATATTTAGAGAGAATGACAATACAAATCTATACATTCCGTGAGCCATTAAGAATTGTGCTCGGAATTATTTTATTGCAAATTATTTTTATTATCTCTTTACACGTATTACAAAAGTTATACTTAGGTTTTTTTAAGGTTACATTACCTCATAACTTTTTATTTAAAAGCATAACGAACAATATGATGTTCGTATAATATGTACGTGATGTATAATATGATATTCGTAAAGTTTAACATAAAATGGTTAATAGCATACAGTTACATATCTATCCGGTTGCAATTCAAATCGTTATTAATCAATTTATATTCATTGCATTTCTATTAGAGCAGAAAAGATTCTTTATTGTGATATTCAGAGAAAATAACAATGCAAGCCTGTCGATACTGGGAACCATTAAGAATTGTGTTCGGATATTTTTTATTGCAAAATTTTAGTAACAATTTTCCCGTAAGTTGGACATACATTTTTGTCAAGGCTTCCTTACCTAATACCCTTTTATTTGAGAGCACAAGAAAAAGTATTATTGCATAAAATTGTCGTAAAAAAATTTCTATTGACCCATTTTGAGATCAATGGAATAATTTTGTTTAACCACTTAACTGGTTTGCCCGAACGCCGTTCGGGCAAGACGAATCAGCTTATTTCCTCATTTAAAGATTTTTGACACCACTATTATTTTTAAGAAAATTTTCATACTGTTGAAAGGTGGAAATGTTTAGACTAAATTTTACGAATATTTTATTTAAATAATAGTGGTGTGAGTCCGCTAGTTTCAATTTATTGAATGGAAAAGAATTAACCAGTTAAAGGGTTAAGTAAACAAAAAAATATATACATATATAGTTGATTTTTTTTTTCAATTTTTCCGTCCATAATTTTCATCCGAAATGCATAATAACGTAATAATAACGTCATTAATCCATCTTAATTTGAAAACTTTTTATTACCTGAAAATTATGTTAATCTTTTATAGCTATATGAGTCCATTAAACAAAATTACGTGAGAGAGTTATGACCACTGCACCCCAATTTAAAATTTGGAAAAACAACAAAATTTTGTTGGAATTACAAACTGAAAATACAAGACTTTAGTAAGAGTTAAATAAAATTTATGGAATTTTGTTAAAATTTTATAAGAGTGTTAACAATATTATATATATATATATATATTGTGTGTCTAAGAAACAAACCGATTTTTAACTAAAAAAATCGTTTAAAACCACCAAAATGTACTCAAGAAAACGTTTTTTGTAGTTTTAATTAATTCCTTTTTTCTAGGTGAATTTTTACACCATCGAATAGAAGACAAAAATTACTTGCCTCAAAATTATTTGTTTAAAAACGGTATCTAAATGTACTTTTTAAAAATGTGTATTAATATAGCTATGGAATCCAACCCGGGCTTCTCGGATTACAGAATGAGAGAAATTCATCTTTTATATTATATTAGTATTTATTTTAGAATCCCCATTAACAACGCCGAAAAACACTTTTATTTAAATAATATTAATTTTGCATTCAATTAAGCCATGAATTTATGTTAAGCGATATTTACCTATAAATTTATTGGCCCAAAAAATAGCCAAAGATTTCATTATTTACAGCATTTTATTTTTATCCTAATGATTTCAAATGTTTAAGATTGTAGTTGGATAACATATTTTTTAAATTCAGTTTCCATTATTTTTTATTAATGAATAGAGTCTTAACTTTTATACGGAATAGCAACCGAAAATAAACACAGAATTCTTTATTATTTATATTAGCTTAGTGCAGTCCTATTTATCTTCCAATATCACTTGCATGCAACACAAAAATTTAAAAAAAAATCATGCTTGCAAATTATTTTTAATACCATAACAAATTAGTAACTGTATGCATGTGTTACGCTTAGCTTTAATTAATATTATTTTCAAAGAATATTGCATTGAGATTTATATATAAAAAAAACTTTTTGTGGTACTTTTTCTTAATTATAATTTACTGCGATAACTTTTAACTGTTTATCTTATTTTATTTTTCAAGAAGTAATTTTCGGAAAGACAGGAAAATCATTTCATCTCAAGTATCTAAACAAATTATACCATAATGAAGAAGAAAGTTAAAATATTTCGCTTTTTATTGAAAATTTCTTCATATTTTCTATTTTCTAAAAAATTTTGTAAGAACAAAATAATCCAGTACAACGCAATTTCAAAGTTGGCGATCAAAGCATTACTTTTTCATTTTTTTCCTTTTGCTTTCAATAAATAGCATCAAACTTATAGAAATATTACATTCTTTAGCTTTTATCTATTAAAAGTTTTGCAACAAATTACAGTTTAAAAAATGTAAAATAAATAGAAAGAACAGAGAATTCCTTCTTCTACCATTGCTGACCAATTTTTTTCCTTTCAAAATTTTCAAAAAGTTTGAGATAAATAAGGTTTTGTAAAGTTTCAAGCGAGAAAACATTTTTTTTTTCTTATGTCATTTAGAAAAATACATTCTATTTTTAGAGCATGTCATTTGCATACCTTTCAAGTTTCCTGAATATTGAATACACTAGTTTCTAATTGCAGTTATTGTCTAACTATAAAGAATATATATATATATATATATATATATTTCTTTTTTTTTTGTAATTAAAGGCATACGATATTTTTCATCAGAAATATTGGTAATAATATCTCTTGAATTATTTTTTAAATTTTACATTGCTCAACGAGTATCAAACATTTGTTTTAAAAATAGAAAAAAAGGTAAATTTTAAATTACTTTTATGATATTTTTCTTGAGTCCCAGGTAAAATTAAAATAAAATAAAATAAAAATTATTCATTCATTTATTTAAAGTCAAGTAACAGGTATTTGCATTAATCATTGTCTTCGGGTAAAACAAATGGCACTTTAAATTAAACAATTCAACTTAATTAACATCTTATCTAAATCCTCGAAATTTTTTGGTCAAAAACTCTCTAATTGCGTTAATTAATTGCGTTAATTGTATTTAGAAAAATTTCATTACTTTAATCCCAAAGGGATCTACTTAAGCAATGCTAAAGAATAATAGGGAAGTTAAGGAATTTAATTATTTTTATTTTTATTTAACACAAACAATCAAAATCCCTTGTTTATTTATCCTTTTTTAAGGAAAGGTTTTTAGATTTTTATAGATTTTATTTTTTCTAAAATTCAAATCTTTCAAGCATAAAATATTTACACTTGCCTTTCTTAGTACAGTGCTTAAGAGCCCACAATAGTCACAGAAAAAGTACACAAAAAGACCCGGATGATCATGTAAAGTCTATGGGAGCGTTCTTTTCGAATATCTCGCTCAAATTTTAATATTTTTGCATGATTTTTTTGCACTAGATAGCTGAGGGCAATCCACAACCGGGCTAGTTTTTACTTTTTCGATTTTGGTTATATATTTTTTATATTACGATAGTTTCAGTTTCAGAACCGGTTTAAACCGGTTTCGAAAGTTAAAGTAATTTTTTAAAGAAAATCTGAAACAAAGATTTAAAAAGTAAAAACTAGCCCGGTTGTGGATTGCCCTCAGCTATCTTGTGCAAAAAAATCATGCAAAAATATTAAAATTTGAGCGAGATATTAGAAAAGAACGCTCCCATAGACTTTACATGGTCATCCGGGTCTTTTTGAGTAATTTTTCTGTGACTATTGTGGGCTCTTAACTAAAAAAAAAGTGCCTCTGGTCTGTACCGGAAGTCACAGGTAGCTTCTTTATTTCTTGTTTTTTAAAATTCAGTCCAATTTTCTCAGATTCACGATGCTAAAATATTTGGATCTCGATTATAGGCGTTTCAATTCCGTTTTCTTTAAACTGAATTTAGATGAGGATTTCAATAAATTAGTCAGACATATCCAAGTTGGGTTTATTTATGGCGGTTTATTTTTAACTGTCCAATTTGACGATATTTCATCAAACATCGCCAAGTTGGACGAATGTTTACCGCTGACTGTAAGTGAAAAAACATTGTATTTTAGTTTTATAATAGTCATCATTTTAAAATGCCGCTTAAAGTACATTATAAAAATCGTTATGTATTCATGATACCATATCATGTATTACATTTTTTAACTGTGATTTTACATTTATAGTATACAGATTTTGCATACATTTATGCAACGTTGCTCAACATGTGTTCTTCTTAAGATTGTTCAATCTATTTGTAAATCGGTTAAATCCAGTTCACTTCATTTTCGTCCTTTCTCAGTATAACATTTGTTCAGTTTGCGAAAAGATAGATACTTAAATTATTTTGTTCCTTTTCCTTAAAAAATGTGGATTCTGGTTATAAACATGGTTCGTACGGGTACCGTTATTTTCCAGGTGAAATACCAGCATTTTTTTAATAGAGAAATAAATAAAGCTCAAAAGCGTGAATTTCCGTCTTAATTAATGACAGATTTTCTATAAGAAAATACTAGTACCGAAGAGTTTCATGGTCATAAAATTCCAGGACCCATACGAACCATGATAGAAAACAAATTCCGTTTTCTTCAATGCTAAATTTTTATGTGGATTTCAATAAATTAATTAGCTATATACAAGTTGGATTCATTTACGGCGGTTTATTTTAAATCGTCCAAAATGACGATATTTCGCCAAGCATCACCATGTTTGACGAAGGCTTTTCGCCGGCAGATATAGCTATGAAGATTTAAGTAGCGAAATTGTTTACAACAATTAGTTTTCCGAGAAATCTGTTTTCTAAAGTTCTTCAATTAAACTTCATAATAGAAAACTGAGTCTCAGCCTACTTAGAATTTCAAAGTGCCTATCTCAGCCATTTTTATAGGATAGACCGAAAACAAAATACGTTTTCTAATCCTAATATCAAAACCAAATACTTAATGCAAAATCTTTTTGAATCTTCTTTTTCTAATTTATTAATTTCTATTTCTATTTTTTATGTACATTATTTTAAATTAGAAAATTTTAAGTAGTCATCATTTGAAACTAGTTGGATGTGCCAATCACAAAATTTTCTTCTGTCTTATACGTACATTTTAATATTTTAAAAAGTAGTTACATATGTTAATACTTTAATATTATTAATTAAATACTATACCAACTTTGATTTTCATCTAAAATTTCTGCTTCAGTCAATTAATCGGTGTAAATAGATTTTTATGTGGATCATGATATTTCTTAAAATCAATAGTTTTCTCTTATTCTCTTACCATCAGCTGTTTGTACATAGATAGTTTTGCAGCACGCGAGTTCACATCTCTGCGCGAGCCGATGGAAAATAGAACGACGAAGATTTAAGAAAGTGATACAAAAAAGCGCTATTACAATGCTCCTCTCCCACGGAACATTTACAATATCAAGGAAAATCTGCTGGCCCTATCCAAAAACATTAAGAAAAATTTGGTTCAATTCTGTACACAACTTTATATACTTTTCAACGGTACAATAATGAAAATAGCACAGAAATCGCTTTAACAGCGCTCTCTTTCTGGCAGATTTATTTTAAATTCAGGGAGAACCAGCTTGCCATATCCAAAAATAATCATACACGGAAATTTTAGTTCAATTCTATGCATAACTTCATACACTTTTTGATGGCACAATAATAAAAATGACACAGACATTGCGATTATAGCGCCCCCTTCCAGCGGTTTATTTTCAAATCCAGCGAGGGAAAGCTAACCCTAGTCAAACATCTACACAACAAATTTGGTTAATTTCTATGCATAACTTCACATACTTTTAAGTGATACAATATTGAAAATGGAATGAAAATCGCTATTACATAGCGCCCTTTCCGGCGGACTTCTTTCAAATTCAGGGACGATCTACTACCATAGCCAAACACTTACACAAGAAATTTGGTTCAATTCCATACATAACTTCATACAGTTTTCGGCTGTACAATATTGAAAATGGCACAAGAGTCACTATCGCAGCGCCCCCTTCTGGTGTTTTTTTTTTCAAATACAGGATTGACCAATAAGTCATAGCCAAACATTCACACAAGAAATTGCTTTAATTCTATGCATAATTTCATACATTTTGGATAGTACAATATTGAAAATGTCACAAATACAGCTATTACAGCACCCTCTTACAGCAGAATATTTCGAAATTTAAAGAGAACCTGCTTGCCACAGCCAAAAACATACACAAAAAATTTGGTTCAATTCTGTGCATATTTTCATACACTTTTCTATGATAAAATGGCGGTATATGACAAACACACGGACAGATAGTCGTTTTAAAAAAGACATGTTTTATGAAATCTCTGACCCTTAAAACGTGTAAATTTGTCGAAAGCCGGAAATTAAAAAAAATTCGATTACGGAGCGGAATATTTCAAAATTTTAGAAGGACTTGCTTGCCATAGCCAAAAACATATATCTGAAATTTCATTCCGTTCTAAGATGTGCAAATTCATACACTTCTATATGATACAATGACGACACACGAACAGACAGAAATTTTGTACATACTGATTTTCAGGGCCTTTGACCCCTAAAATATCCAAATTCTTCGAAAAACGGGAGTCGAAAAAAATTTTGATTACAATACAGTCGAACCTCGTTAACATGAACCTAAACTGGAATGAAAATTTTGTTCATGTAAACAGTATTTCATGTTATCAGTATCAAATCTTTGTATTTGTCTTTATAGAGGACTGTGAAAACAGTTCATGTTAAAAGTAATTCACGTTAAGCGTGTTCACCTTAACGAAGTTTAACTATAATTTCTCCTATCACAGACAGAAGAAAGCGAAAGATAGAATGCCTCCATACTAACTCTGGCTCAAATAATTATATAAAAACGTGACTGATACAATCGATAAGCATTTCTGTCTACAATTTAAACAATAAAGAAAGAAGTTTGTCTGTCTTTCCGTGCATGTGTGAAAAGAGTATTAGCGTGTGTATGCTCTACTGTGCTCTAAAGGGACAATCTCATGCAGAGTTACGAGCTTTGTCAGAAAGATACTTAGCTGTGCTAAAATTATGCACCTAGAAAACAACTTTTAGATTTTTCATAATTAGCGATATATATGAATTACATTCCATCATGTACATCGAAAAAAGGACGAGCTTTATTGGTACCATTGACACTCCATGTATATTACATAGATGACATGATATCCTTGTTATATTACTGCCAACTTTTACGCATTTTTGCTACCACTAAAATTGTACAGAGATTTTCCATTTGTTTTATCATATGCTTTCGACGATTAAATAAGACAATATTTGCTATAGAATTTTTGTTGTAGGAAAAATACGTAAATGTTGGCTGTTTGTTATTATATGAATGATATTATGGTAATATCATAACATGAATCTCGCTTCCTCTTTAACAAATGCAAGAACAAAGATTTTCTACAGGCATATATATATATATGTTTGCGGCAGTTGAGGGGTTAATAGCTTTAGAAATTTGTCTTAAAGCTTCTGGAATCTCATAAAACACCACGATCCTTGATAATACCATGATTCTTTAAAAGAAATTTGTAACCGTAGCAAGTTCAGATCTTTACCTAAATGTTACTTGAAAATCACTGGTTTTCCTTGAATTTTTTTCAAATTAACTTTTCTTAAATTCATCGGAAATACTTATCTAAATCATTAAAAAAAGATGTTTAATGATTATTGCAAAAAATATAAAATTTTCATTTCTCATAAAACTTATTTATTCCATTAAATCAAACAACAACATAATCCATAACTATGATATTTCAAAGTTCTCTATTCATTATTTTTTTTTCATTTAAGATAACAGTTCCTCAATTGGGAAAGTTTATTGCTTCTCTAGATGTTTTCTTTATTCGTTGAATAAAATGTTCTGGAATTTGCGATGTATATCTTCAACGTCTTTGTATTATTTTATTAAAACACTTAATGCATAAAATACCTAATATAAAAAAGAATTCTGGGAATTTTAACAAGCAAAGCTTTAAAAAGGGGTGTTTTATGGAGTGTAAAAGACGATTTTTTTATTCGACTCAGTCTTATTACTTTTAAAAATTCAAATTCACAGTTTGCTTTAATCGCTCAATCACTTTGAAAGCATTATTTTTAAAATTAGAATTATTCTATAAATAAACAACATTATTTTTATGTTTGTTGGATAAATGTATTAAAGACCAGATGTTAAGGATCACAATGTGTATTATCTTAGTACAATTTTAAATATTTCAAACTTTCAAGTATAAAGTATTTTAAATAAAAATATTTTACACTTTTCAATTTAATTTAAAATTTAAATATTTTTTAAAGTTAGAATTTCCCTCTGTTCCACCATGACATAATTTTTTAAATTATGTACAAAGATGTCTTTCCTATGACAATACATGATTTTGATATTTGTAAAATTTAACTATTAATTAATTAATTAAGTTTAAGGTATTTTTTCGGTTTCAAGGCGATTCGACAAATAGCCAAATATTTTTATTTTCTTCTAACTTCAACGAAAGAAAGTTCTGAAATAGACATTTTTTTCAAATTCCGGATTAACACGATTTATGGGTCATACATCCCAAAAATCATGTTTATACAAATTGTCTGTCTGTCCGTGTACACTGTAAAAAAAGGGACGATCTACTAAAAAAAAATTAGTGATCCTTGTAATTACTAAAAAAAATTTTGTAATCTTACTCGGTTACAAGTAATCTGTAAGAATTACTAGAAAAAAGCTAGCAACGAATAGAGTTAATAGTTTTACATTTTTAATAGCTATTACTAAAACTCACTTGGTGTGGCCGTGATAGCTTAGTGGTCATAGCACAGAACTCCAGACTGAAAGTACCTGGGTTCGATTCTGGCCGACACCAAATATGCACCGAATGTATGCAATGTAAGTACTTGTTAAATAAAGGGAATATGAAAATCCTGTCGTAGCAGTTACCATGGGTAATTATCTCTCAACTTTCCCTCCCCTTTAGAAGCATGTCATAATAGAACAGGTAGCAATGTTTGGTGCTGCCATCTATTGCGGCTTTGCAGAAAATCTTCCGTTTCAGAAGTCCGTCTTTATATCCACTGGATGCAGCTTGAAGGAGGCTCCTGCCCTTCGGACACACGTAATAATTACTAAAAATAATTTTGGAGCTATTACTAAAATTTGCTTGGTGGCTCATACTAAAAAGTTTTAAGTTAATTGTACAAAAAATTCTTTTGTTCAGTTTACAAAAGAAATGTTTGCTTCACTTGCAAAAAAAGTTTGTAATGGTTACTAAAACATCATTCTGTGGAATACAAATTTACTAAGAAATTTTTAGTAACCTCCTGATTTTTTTTTTTTTTTTTTTTTTTTTTTTTTTTTTTTTACAGTGTATGCGTGCGTCGCCATTGTGCCATCGAAAAGTGTGTAAATTTATGCATAGAATTGAATGAAATTTCTTGTGTATGTTTTTGGTTATGGAATACAGGTCTTCCTTCAATTTAGAAATATGTGGCCGGAAGGTCTCTCTAACAGTAACTTTGTTCCATTTTCAATATTTTACCAACGAAGAAAATCAATCGCATTTTTTTGCTTAAGAAGTAGAAGCTCCCCCTTCTTTTCTGTTTGGTCACCATAACCTTAAAACAGGGACAATACACCACTTTTCATTTCCTAACACATTTGCTTTAAATAATCAAAAAATATCCGCCAATAAATAAACCGAAGATTGTAGATAAAAATTTAGTGTTCTTCAAAAGCTTTTAGTTTGCCCAAATGCAGTTCGGCTAAAACACTTAACTGGTTAAGTATGAGAAAACGTTTAGCAAAACCGTGTTTAGACTTCCTACATTAACCTCAACAATTTATACAAACTTCATTCTATAAAAATGGTTTAACTTAATTATAATTCACCACAAACACCCCCTATACCATTATGTAACGAAATTCTTTTGTGTGGCCCTGTAAAAGAATAATACATTTTCTTTGCACTGCATATTCTATATATTGTATTTTTTTATTGCATTTTATAAATGCATATTAAATGCATTTGAAATATTTTCCCCATTGGCCGTAAAATAATGGAATACTTTTGACTGTATCTATAGTTGAATTATACATCCTATCTTCAAAAATTTGAAATAACTCGAGAAAATTCTACAACAACTATGTAATTAAAATTTTTAATTATTCGGTTTTGGTAAATTTTGCGCAGTTATATGCGTACGGACATACAGACACATAGATAGACGAACAGACTAGACGACGACTATAGGTGCTATGTATTTATATAATTGCAAACGCACCTAAAAAAGTATGTAATTAAATCTTAACCATCGCCACAAAATTTTTAGCTCTAAGAAGTTATCAATAAAACTAGTTGATTGAAAATGTAAATTAATTTAATAAAAATAAAAATATTTTTGTGGCTTTATTCAGAAACAATAAAAAGAACTTCAAAGCATAAAAATTATTTTGATTCAGTTCGGTGTTTTGAAGAATATTTTTCTATCTTTTAGTGCTATCGTAGCTGCAACCTTAATATCGTACACTTACTTCAAACGTGTCACAACTCAAAAATTATTTTTTTTAGATAACACTGTCATTCTACTTGGCTATTAAGCTTCTACCAGTCCTTTAAAGTTGTAGATAGTGCACTGAAAATCCCGCCATCAGGTACCAGTTGTATTTGTAAGATGGCTTCCACAACCGGCACACAGTTTTTCGCATTTCTTGAAAAATGAAGTTTTTTGAGTTATGCCACTTTCGAAGCAAAGATGCGATATGGTGAAATCTGGACATTTGGAGCTGTAAACCGCAGCTCCAAACGTTTTTACTTAAATTCATCCTCTTTTAATTCTATATACCTAAATACGAAAATATGGTTCAATCCAGTATAAAATTTTTACAATGAACAAACACTATAGCCAAAAAAATTCTTGCACCGTTAATATGAATGCTAATGTACTGTTGGAATGAAGTTTTATTTCACTGCAGCGTTTAGTGGGTATTAAAGTGAAAATACTTAATTCTGTTACATAATATAACATGATTATGCATTTTTAAAGAATGTCATATCATAATTAAGCTTGTATTACATATGCATAAATTTACCATGCGAGGGTTAAAAAGATATTTATAGACATTGCTTACTTCTCATACATTTAAAAAATCCCATAATGTTACTTGAAAAATGCATCTATTTCTTTGCAAATTTTTAACTGAATCGTGATTAAAATAATCACGAAGTTTCAATCAAATCATTATATTTAAAAATTTAGATATTTAATTACTTCATTCTCTGTTGCCACATTGGATACAAAAGAATCCTCCGATTGTTTGATTGTCACCGCTTTTTTGAAACAGAAATATTCGGCCTTTTTTAAAATGAATGAAAAATTCTGAGAAAAAAAGGCGAATTATACTGATTTAAAAAATGGTAACAATCAAATAATCTGGTTGAAAAAATTCCCAATCCGGCAAGAATGGTTTCATTTTTCGTTAGACACAATCATTGTACTTTATCTAGGGTCAATCCATTTCAAGTGGTCCAGAAAATATTTTTTTGGTCGCTCGACCATTTTTAAAAAATCTGAAATTCTTTGTACAACAACCCTAACATGACGGAAGTTCAAAATGACCGTTCTTTTAATTTTACTATTTTTTGTTTGTGCATGGCTGCCATCTTTGTTTCATCGTGTGCAGCGATTTTCTCAGACACTAGGATACACAAAATTGTAAATATCTCGTCTTCTATTTCCTCAATTGAAATGGGGTTTGCAGCATTTTGTTCAGAATAAAATAGGCTAAATATAAAGTCATAGAAAAATTTTGAAAAATAAATTTTTGCAGGGGAAATTTTTGCACAAAATGTACGATTTTTTCCAAAATCTATCCGTTTGCAAGAGGAAAATTTTCATGCAAGAGCAATTGTCAACCTTACACAATTTTTTCTACAAATAGGTCAAAAGTGCGTGTACTCATACACCAAGTCCCAGATCTGGGAGTTAATTTCTTTCTGCGAAAAAAATTCCGAAATTCGTCAAAAATTTCAAAAATCGCACTTTTTAGGCTTTGATATCTCTTGTGGGGCACGAGATAAAAATCTGAATTTTTGGCCTGTGATAATATTGTGTAGTAGCGTTATGTACAAAAAATTTCAAGAAGAAGATTTGACTACAAGCTGAGATATGACATGGAAAATATGTGAAAACAATACTGTCAAACTATTGTAAACCTACTATGTAATTGTTCAACAAGACTGTCAACCTTGCACAATTTTTTCTACAAATAGGTCAGAAGTGTGTGTACTCATACACCAAGTCCCATATCCGGGAAATGATTTCTCTTTCCGAAAAAAATTCCGAAATTCGTCGAAAATTTCAAAAATTGCACTATTTAGGCTTTGATATCTCTGGTGGAGCACGAGATAAAAATCTGAAATTCTGGCCTTTGATAGTATTATGTAGTAGTATTATGTACAAAAATTTCAAGAAGGAAATTTGACTGCAAGCTGCGATACGGTGATTAGAGAAATGTTAAGAAATGCTATTACGAGTACATTAGGAGAAATGAGATTAGTCTCTTTTATTACAATATTTACCCAGAAAATATCGTTTGTTGAAAACAGTTAAATAATAAGCATTTAATTCACAAAATACTATATATGTTCAACAAAGAGCTTAACAATATTTACGAGAGATGTTATGAGTTCGACCAGTTACTGTTGTCAGTCCATCAGGCTGTTTTTTCTAAAAATTTTATTTGAAGCCCCCCAAGTCTTGTCATCTCTTGTTAACTTGAATGAAATTCTCTAGGTTTAATAATTGAAGCCATGTCAACTCTATCAGTTGCAATTCATTGTCTGTAATTTACTTTTCCTGAAATGTGTTCCAAGTAAAATTATTGCAATAGCATTTCTAGTAGATTTGTTCATCTGGACAAATAGTGTATTGGCTTAGCATACATTCTGAATTGTTTAAATCACACAGAAGCATTTGAAAAAGATATTTGTAACTAACATTTAACTTTGTACCATAAATAATTAATTTAAAATTTTGGAGGTATGAACAATTACATCGTATGTTACAATAGTTTGGCAGTATTGTTTTCACATATTGTCCATGTCATATCTCATCTTGTAGTCAAATCTCCTTCTTGAAATTTTTTGTACATAACACAACTACACAATACTATCAAAGTCCAGAATTTCAGATTTTTATCTCGTGTTCAACCAGAGATATGAAAGCCTAAATAGTGCGATTTTTGAAATTTTCGACGAATTTCGGAATTTTTTTTCACAAAGAGAAATCATTTCCCAGATCTGGGACTTGGTGTATGAGTACACGCACTTTGACCTATTTGTAGAAAAGATTGTGCAAGGTTGACAGTCTTGTTGAACAATTACATAGTAGGTTTACAATAGTTTGGTAGTATTGTTTTCACATATTTTCCATGTCATATCTCAGCTTGTAGTCAAATCTCCTTCTTGAAATTTTTTGTACATAACGTTACTACATGATACTATCATAGGCCAAAATTTCAGATTTTTATCTCGTGCCCCACCAGAGATATCAAAGCCTAAAAAGTGCGATTTTTGAAATTTTTGACGAATTTCGGAATTTTTTTCGCAAAGAGAAATTAACTCCTAGATCTGGGACTTGGTGTTCGAGTACACGCACTTTTGACTTATTTGTAGAAAAAATTGTGTAAGGTTGACATTTTCCCTTGCATGAAAATTTTCCTCTTGCAAACGGATAGATTTTGGAAAAAATCGTAAATTTTGTGCTAAAATTTTACCTGTAAAAATTTATTTTTCAAAATTTTTCTTACACTGATTATTTAGCCTATTTTATTCTGAACAAAATGCTGCAAACCCCATTTCAATTGGGAAAATGGAATACGTGATATTTACAATTTTGTGTATCCTAGTATCTGAGAAAATCGCTGCACACGATGAAACAAAGATGGCCGCCATGCACAAACAAAAAATAGTAGAATTAAAATAACGGTCATTTCGAACTTCCACCATGTTAGGGTTGTTGTACAAAAAATTTCAGATTTTTTAAAAATAGTCGAGCGACCAGTGCTGGACCACTTGAAATGGATTGACCCTCTAACAGAAAGATAAACATTATAATTGTTATTTCAGTGTATGTCAATGATTTATGTGCATATTCACCATCTACCTCAACCTTAGAAAACCTCGATCGAACACTCACAAGATATTTATCAGTAATCTGATTGGTTTTCAATTTCTATCAGTCCAATCAGGTTCATCAATGATTAACCAAGATTTTCTAGGTTGAGGTAAAGCGTGAAAACGAGCATGAATGTTCTATTCTATTCAAAATTGCAATTCTTGTAAAAGACTATGCTTCGATAAATACTTCCATGATCCTATGAATGAAAGAAAGATTGATGATAATTGTAATGCATTTCTTTACGAAATTTGACGCACAAAACAGTTTTATTAATGCGAATATTTAAAATGTTCTACGAGAAAAAAAAACATTCTGAACTCACGATATTTGTGTTACAGGTATTTAAGGTATTTAAGGTGTATTTAAAGGCCTAGAAACTTTAATTTTGGCAAAAGAGTTTATTATTTTCTATGATACAAATTCTCAGTAAGAAGGGTTCCTAAAAACCCTTCTTACTGAGAATTTGTATCATCGAATATAAAATCGAAATATAAAAAGAATCATAATAAACGTAAAACGTTTTAAATTATGGTTTTCACGGAATTTTGCATAGTAACTTTTCTTTAATGAATTCAAAAAAAAAAAATCATTCTTCGTTTATTTCAATGACGTAATAATTAAACGGAAAATTAACAGATCGGGAGGCGATCACCTTATCAAATTCACGATTGAAATTCCAGAATTAGTTAAAACTTAATTCGCATATTATAACGCAATCGGTCTGCCAAGTCATATCTTTGTAGAAAACACCTAAAAACCTGATTTTAGGGATCCACTCGCAGGTTTGCCATTGCATTTTCCTTCACCCAAGGATATGAAAACATGGCGGAATTGAAGCAGGAAAACACGTTGGCAAACCTACGAGCAAACCTCTAAAATCGGTGTTTTAGGACGTTTTCCACAAAGATGTGGTTTCAGACTGTGTCCGTTTTAATGTGCTAATCGGGTTTTAATTAAATTCAGAATTTTAGCTGTGAACTCAATGAGGCAATTGTCTGTGCTGCCGCCTCCCGATCCATTATCAATAAACTTGATTTTTACGGAATATTACACAATAATATTTGTTAATTAATTTCACATCAGTTGCAAAAGTACTCAAATACTACTTGGTATTTTTTTAAAACTGAGAATGCAAAAGCCGTGGGTTTTGTTAGTCCTTTATACAGAAATAACTTTAAAAAAAGTATTTTAACAAATTACAACGACTATTTGAAAAGTAATATTTACAAAGACTATTATTTTATATTTATAAATGGTTTCAATACTTAAATAAACAATAAGAATATTATTTTTATGATGATCAGAACGCAGCTTACATAATAACAGAGTCATATTAATATGCCTGGATATTTAGATTCACGGTAACATTCTTGCACCAATCATAAGAAACATTAAATGAAATTTCAGTTTAACAATTTTCGGTGCTGTAAATTTTTAAACTTCTAAAAATCACACATTTTCAATTTTTACACCGCCATAGAAAGAAAAAAAAATATTTTTAAATGCAACTTGTTGAAACATGTATTTAAATTTGTTTTTGAGTTATTGATCTTTTTGTAGTTTTAAATACTTTTTTTGTCACCGTAGCAACAGAAGTATTCCACTTTTGGACTTTAAACATGGGCCAACCAGAAAACGAATAAAATAAAAAGACAGAAGTATTCCATTTCTAGACAATAGGCGTGAACCAAATTAAAAAACGAATAAAATAAAATAAGTTGCGGAATTCAACCAATAAAAAGATTCAGATATACTTCAGATTTCCCAATTCTCTAACGAGAACAACAACTATTTTCCAAATATTTAAAAATAACATTTTTTTTGTCATTTATTTCAGCAACATAATCATCAAGGAATAAAATAATCAATGAACTTGATATTTAAATGCATATTTATCTATTAAAATGCTTCATCCGTTTAAAATCATAGTTTTTCAAATGCAACAGTTTATGCACCAATAAATGTTTCCGTCTTTTGTTGAATAAAAGCATTAAAATAATTACGATGCACTCTCGTATTTTCACGAAATTTTGACTGTTCTGCTCAAGCATTTATTTTCCTTAAGGTTTTAAGCGGAAAAACTAATGAGCAGAACATTAAAGAATATTTTTCAAGGATCAATTAAATTATATTTCTTTTTATTCCTATTGCAGTTTTTTTAGCCTTTTAGTTCAATTATTCGCTCGGTTGCATTAAAATCCTTAATTTTAAAAGTAGTCGCTTCACGCTTGCAATTTAATAGACAAATAATTTTTTGTTATTTTTTGTTAAATATTTCGTTAGATATAAATTTGATCAGTTGACACCAAGCAATAAGATATCCTTTTATGCCGATATATAAATTCATATACAGGGTAGTTTCTTAAATCTATTTCCGTTTAAATTGATAATCCGAAATAACTACAGTCATCAGTACAGTATCTACAGTGGCTTTTAGATATGTTTGTACACTTAACGAATTTACCGATTCCGAATTTCAATCAAATAATGCTCTATCCCTCAATTAAGATTGATATTTCCGCAAGGGTATTCAATAATAAGATTTATAACTTATTATTAACAATACTATATGACATATTTTAAAAACATAGTAAAACATTATTTTAAAGAAATCAACAATGCAAAAATAACAAAAAAATTACCTCACAAAAGTATTCGTACACTTTAAAAAACTATACGTATTAATAAACTTTGTAGTATTTCGCTAAATTAGTGCTTATTAGGATATCGTTTGGCAAATACAGCAGCTTTTGTACCTATGGAAATAGATTTCAATTTTTTTTTCGGTAATTTCTGCATCATTATTCATGCATTCGTTGCTCATTACTGTTCCTAGTTTATTTATCATCTTAATGTCAAGTCTTCTAATTCTAACCTCTACTACTCCGAATATGTTCTATTGGGGTGCTGTTTTCATAAGTTGTGGATAACTATAGAGATTCTAAAGGCAAACGTTAAAAGTGATGTACTTAAAATTATTATCTTGATAAAAACAAAGTTGTTTCCAACACCTAAATTTTTGGCTAATAATTTTAAACTGTTTTTAAAACATTGAAATAATGAGCATATTATATTTATTTTTATATAGCCACCTTGTATAATTTAGATAATTATAAGAATCAATAATGAATACAAAAATTATTATAATACATCCAATCCATATTGTGTTTACCGGTGTAGAGGAGATCATTATTACTGAAAATACATTGTAAATAAATTATTTTCTAAATCTCAAAATAAATCTTTTTAAAAAAGGCACACATATAAATATACTTGAGCCATACACATGAGAAATTTGCAATCGGAGTTTTAAAAATGTTCTAATTTTCACTTATGCTAAATTTTACACAGAGTTATTCACATTAAAACTTTGAATTCTCAAAGCACAATAAAATAATTTTCATTTTAAAACATACGCTATTTCATTGAGATATTATTAGGTATTAATTATTGTTATATATATAAGTTAAATGTTTAGAACTTTATGATCATCTCGGGAACTCAGTTTACGCTTTAGAGTGATTAGTGCAATCTCGAGGGGCATATCAAATCCACTAGCTGTTCGTGTTACAAATGACTTTTTCAGTGCTTATATCACAGTTTTACAAGTCTCATCTTTCAACATAAATATCCATGATTTGTTGATAAATTAAACAGGTTTATAGTGGATTTAGATTATAATTGACTTATTTTAGAGCAGTACTTCATTAAACCACATTTATGAAAATCAATCTAGTTTATACTGAATTGAAAATTATTTACTATATAACAATGCAACATAAGTATAAATATATATAATATGCTAATAATGTATAAACACACAAAACACAATAGCATAAAGACAGCAAAGTTACGATTCTACATATGTCACATGTTACACTAAAACACAACAACATGACATTTAACAGGAGATTTTGACAAAAACAATATATATATACTCTCATTGAAATACTGAAAACATTTTTAAAGTTATTACAGTAGAATGCATTCCTATGAGGGCATAACTCGGTCAGTTTTTGAGTAATCTAAAAGACATTACATAATTATATCAAATTTTATATAATTTATTCTTCAGGAGAGTTATAAATGTGAAAATTATACAAAATAAATATTAAGAAAAGCCATCTGAGACTGAATATGTGAAGCGGACGTGAACTCAGAAATGACCAAGATGTATTATTTAAATTAATTCATTTTTCAAAAAAGAATTCCATGCGTTCTATAGTTTTATTTAATAGAATTGGTCTTCTTTCAACTGGTTTTGCAAGGGCATAGTAGTTTATTTTTATGCATGATTGTATGAACGGTTGGGTACATGAAGTGCGTAGTTAAATACATAATGTAAGGAAGTCGAGGGAGAGTCACAGACATAAAATGGAGAATCTCTTTTATTTATGCTATATAGATGTTTTTGAAAAGATTCGTCATTCATTGGAAATAAATAACGATGTTGTCAACGCTGAAGCAAATTTTTTTGTACTTCATAATTCAGTGAGGATGCTGGAAATGATACAACTGCGTTTTGTAAATGCATATCTGTAATGGCAGATTTCAGAAACTGTTTCATTGCCCTCAACTCCGGAATGTCCCTTAACTCAGTTGAAAAGAGTATGTTTAAATGAATGTTGTAAATTTCATTTAACAATTAATTTGTATCATCAAATTTGCTTACAGCGAAAAGTCTTGATAAACTATATGTTGAGATTAAAAAAGTCCAAGCCCAAGTTCCATATCGAAGAACGAAAGGATAACGAAAATCTCTGCTTTGAAGACAGAGTTATGTGTACAACAGGTCACTTCATAGAACAGGGCAAGCTTTTCACAACATAAGAAAATTTTTGGTAATAAAGAGATACGAGAATATCTAGAAAAGATATTTAAAAGCATATTGCCTTAGAGAACTCCGCCTCCACGACTAATTTAAGGTCTACAAGTGGTGACCCATGAGGACTTGAAGTGCGATTGTTGATGTGTTCTGTAAGCTCGAGAACACAATAGTCACTGTGCTGAAAGCACAGTGACTATTGTGTCAACTGTGCTGAAAGCAAGTGCAAGTATAATCACTGTGCTGAAAGCAAGTGACGATAACCATGTTAATGGGACACCGCGGAATCCTAACCGTGCAGGCATAAATCAATTGGCTCTGTAGTGTAGCCCTATAACCAAAATTTGAAGAAGTGTAGGGAAAGGCTAACCGAAATTTAGACGTATTTATAGATATTCTCAGTTGATTTTGCCACTTTTTATTGTTTTTGAGACAGATGTAGGGGGAAATATAATATTTTGTCTAAATAAACTCATAAATATATTTTTTTCTGATTAAATTATTTTTGTGTGCACTTTATAAAGAGGGCCCTTTTTCAATTGTTTTGTTTTGCCGAATGTCATTTATTTTGTTTTTTCTCGCGAAATTTCAATTTTATTGTTCGTCATTAATTTTGAATATTATTAAAAGTCACATGACCTGGCTGTTTTAATAATGCCCCGGTAGTTGACCGGATTATCAAGATTAAGTCATCCAAGTACTCCACCAATGCAAAATCAACGATGTAGAAAGTCTCCCACTAAGTCTCCAAAAAGACCAACCACTGGAACGGTCTCAGACATGAACCTTAAAAACAATTTTTGTTTAAAAAAAATAACGTCTGCTCATTAGGAAGGTGGCAGTTAAATTAATTGATATTATTTTTTTTTATTTTGAAGTATCACGTTTAAATGAATTTCGCTTGTAAAATTATGTTATTCTAAAGTTTTTATATTTTTTTAACATTCAGGAGTAGATATTTTGATGCAACTTTATCTACTTTCCATTTTAAACAAGTGACTATTTAATTTTTATTTCAAACATTTGTTTTTGTTTTTAATAATTTTACTTTTCTATTTGAATTTGAAAATGATGGCAAAAAATAAATCTAATTTTATCTTCAAAATTTTTCTGAAAAACATAACTTAATATTATTTCTCTATCGATTGAAATAAAATATAATTTCAATTTCAGTTTGAAAATTATGAAAATAAAAGCAGGGATTTAATAATCCCTAGATTTTTCCTTTTCTTCTCTTTTATTCACAAAAATGGATTAATTTGGCTGCCAATATTACAAAGGTATTCGAAAAATTAGAAAAAAGAATAATACCTCGAAACCTAATAAAAAATTGTAATTATAACTTCTGTTTCCACAACTGTGTATAAATAAGCATTATTGGCGTTAATTTTACTTCCAAACCATAGATATTTTAGTAAAAATAACCGTTAAACGTAATCAATAATTTCATAAAATTTCTTTTAATCGTTTCATAAATTTGTTTCATTAGGATTTTATATACATAGGTTAGATATTAATAAAGCATAATTCGGTTATTCATTCGTGATTACCCTAATAAATTTTGAAAATATTTCTTCTAATATTTGGGGGCATTTTATATGATAAATTGAAATAATTCCTTATAACATATTTTATAAATCACAGAATAACTCCTTTCAAATAAAACCACACAAACCAAATATGTGACTTAACTGAATATCATGATTCAAAGAATCATAATCACAATCAAATCTTCTGTAAGTTTCATTACCCTCTTCTATTCGCGTACAAGAGTATAGTCATGCTGAAATGTTGAGTTTTGCAAATAAATAATCTGAGTTACATTGTAGATTTCGAAATACTTTATTATTGCGTACATTAAGAGAATAACAGTATATTTCTAATTCTTCAGTACATCATTAAGTAATATGTTTGGGGAAATTTCATTGACTATTTCCTATGAATAGGGTTAGGAAAGCTTCAATCTTTTATCATTTTAATGAGACTAAGGCTAATAAATGTAATTCCGATGACTCTTTATAAATAAATATGTAAATGTAGAAACTTGTAGCTAGATTTTCTTTAATAACATAGTTCTATCTCATATGTGTTCACTGAGGTATATGAAGGCTAAATTATTTCATTATGGGAAGTAGTACTATTATTTCCATCTTAGCATGAGAACGTTTTCTTGCCATAATTATAAATATTGAAAATAGATTTAATGGATTAAATACAATATTTCCCGAATCAGCTTGCATAACAATGTACTCGAGTGAAACGAGTCTAAAAATTCCAGGGTTAAACTTCCCCCAGTATTTCTGAATGAAATTTATGGATCCAAACACTGTACTTAAACACGACATACAGAGTGTTTTTAATATAAGTGTATTTATTTGGATCTGTCTGTGGCTTGAAGGAATATCTCGAATAGCACCAAAATCGAGGCTCTTAGTATTCGAGTAAAGTATTTACGCTAACCCTGTATAACAAATTTAGAAAACATTTCTTCCAATATTTTGGGGTATTTTATGTTATAAATTTTATATAATAATTGCTTATAATTATTTAATCAATCACGTAATAAACTTTTTCAAATAAAACCACACAAATCAAATATGTGACTTAACTGAATACCATCATTCATAAAATCATAATCAGACTTCTATAAGTTTCATTATACTATCTTCTATTCACGCACAGACTTGGAATGCTGAAATGTTAAGTTTTGGAAATAAATAACCTTAGCTCCATTGTAGGTTTGGAAATACTTTATTGTGGCCTACATTAAAAGCAATATATTTCTAATGCTTCAGTGCATCATTAAGTAATGTATTTGGAGGAAAATTCTTCGACTATTTCCTAGGAATAGGGTTAGTAAAGTTTTAATAGTTTAATATTTTAATGAGACTAAGGTTAATAAATATGAGGAATTCGAATGACTGTTTATAAACAAATATGTAAATGTAGAAACTTATAACTAGACTTTCTTTAACAGTATAATTCAATCTTAAATGCGCTCACTGAGATATATTTAGGCTAAATTATTTCATTAAGGGAAGTAGTACTATTATTTCCACACTGTAACACATTTGTGGAAACGTTACTCCATACATTTGGTGTAAAAATGGTGGCAAATGCTGCCTCCAGTTTCATGGAGTAATTGTTTTCACATATGCAATGGTGTAATTTAAACATATCTTATTGGTGTAACATGACAATGTTACACCGGTTTTAACGGTTAAAATACTCCATAAAATTGGAGGCAGCAATGCTGCCACCAATTTTACGGAGTAACGTTTCCACAAATGTTTCTCAGTGCATCTTAGCATGAGAACAATTCTTTGCCATAATTATAAACAATGAAAATAGATTCAATAGATTAAATACTGTATTTCCTGCATTAGCCGACATAACGATGTACTCCATGGAAGCAGAGTGTAATACCTTCAGGGATAAGCTTCCCCGAATATTTCTGAATAATAATATGGGTTCTAAACATGTAATTGAATACGCCATACAGAGTGGTTATAAATATCTCTATTTGGAGCTGTCTGTGGCTTGAAGAAATAAACCGAATTCAACCAAGATCGGTGCACTTACTATTCGAGAAGGGGAGAAGAGTTAACAGTGTAACAATAAAAAATATACAAACAAATGGTGCTATGGATTCTGTCAATGAAAACACCGCTGTAATCATCAGCCAAATCAAGAAACTGTCAATTCTGCCAGTCATTTTACTTATTGTATTTAATAGTATTGTATGTAAAGTGCGATCTGGCAAATGAAGAGACATCTCGTATAACATCACCGTCAGAAATGATAGTTTCTGGAGTATGCTGATGACTACAATGGCATTTGTACAGACCGGACCGTAGCGCTGGCTATTTGCACTTAATTATTTACACTTAACACTTTTATTACTTGTATTGTTCCATTGTCCTCCTTCTCTTCTCGAATAATAAGTGCACCTATTTTGGTCTCATTCAGGTTATTCCTTCAAGCTATTTAGCACCAAATAGAAATACTTAAATTTTAACCACTCAGTATATGAATGAAATAACAGTAGTACTTCCATACGGCGCAACATACTATTGGAGTTAAATAGTTAAAAAGATAGAGAGTAAAAACTCGCTGATGATGTGTTGGGGAATTAAACTTTGATGTTACAGTTTTGATGACTAAGTTGAGAAACAGTTTTAGAAGAATTTAAATAAAACTTTAAATTTTTCTTGATGATTATTAACTGTGCATAAATTTATATCTTTCAACAGCCTACTGAATGAATGTTTTTTAAATGCTCTATGATTGTGTCTTCATCTAGGTACTGTTCTTATTAAAAAAATTCTGTAATGATTTATAATTTTTCCTAGATTTTGTGGTGATTTTCGTTTATCAACCGTGGCGCTATGTTTAAGCGAAAATTAATTTATAAAAAAAACGACTAGCCTTATAATAATAAATTCTGAGATGAACTATAGATTTTTCCCTGCGCATTGTAGTGGTTTTGGTTTAGCTACAGTTTCACTTTATTTAAGCGAAAATCATTTTATTATAAAGGCAAAAAATACTATGCGGAAAAATCGTAAATTTTGCTCCCTTTGTAATCAACTTATTTATACATCTCATTTATTTGCCTGCCAGCTAATTTGTATGAAATTTCATAATAATATATATAGTACATGTAGGAATAGATGATCTTACATTTGGGGAAATATTAAACTAATAAATTTAAAATGAATTTCTACAAACTATTCTTTAAATCTTTTTGAAAAAAGCTCCAAAATCCCAGTGTGTACTTAACTAATAAACATAATTCAGTAAATTGAAATCAGATTTTATTAAGTTTTAATAATCATTCTTATCTTACATCATTCACAATGGTATCGTAATACTGAAATGATAATTTTTGGAAACAAATAATCTGATTTCTATTGCAGCATGGAAAATATTTAAATGGTTCCATCTGTAGATAATTATTCGAAATAAGTTGTTATTCAGTTGATTTCTGCTGGTTCATTTTATATTGAATATTGCATTTGAGGCAATTCATTGATTTTACTTCTTCTATAAAGGTGGATGAAGTTTTAATCTCTAATCATTTTATGAAATTAGAAAATAATAATATGTAAAGTTTAAAATATTGTCTTAAAATAAATATGCATATTGTTTAAATTTTATTTAAAAGATTGAATTAGAGAAATATTTAATATTTTTAGGGAGTGAGCAATCATTATTATATTTTACACAGTAATTTAAAAAATGATTTTATATCTTCCACGTTATTGCACGAATATATAAATAGTGATTAGCGAATTCTGAAACTGCACGACATATCGTTTAAAATTTTGATATTGTATTTCGTTGATTTTGAAAATGTTATGTTAATATAGTTCTGTATTTTATTGTAAAATGTATCTTACATTTATTTTAGTTTATGATGAAAAATGCACGTAGTGAATTTTGAATTTTTTATGGATCATTAAATTTAACAAAGAGCCTTCAATTCATGTAGAAAAATAATTACACTCTTTTAAGTAAGTTTTGGAATAATAGTTATATTTATAAGGGTTTAAAAGAATTCATTCTTCTGTACATAAATTATAATCACGTATTTTTTTAACAGTTCGCGACTTTTAGCTATATTTTAACAGTGAAGTCTGTTGACTTTAAGTGTTTTGAGTTCGTATCTGTTTCCGGTTGAGTTGTAATTCTTCCAGATTGGCTTTAACTTGGCCCGATTTTTCAAAAAAAAGTCCTGAATAATTTCTTTTTGCAAAAGACTGTACACACTCAAGAGCGAAAACATTATGACCACCCAAACATTTTTCTATGAGCTCGGCTGGATGATATGGAAGGCACATAATCCAGTGGGAGCAGTATTTAAATGCTGCTAGAGAGTCTCAGATATTGCCCTTACTGAGAGTAAACTTCTGAGAGTAAAGGCTGTTGATGTAAGCTACTGTGATAGATGGCGTAATTCAGTCGCCCGAGGACTTAAAACGAGTAACTTCGAAACTCCACGTCTCATGGGTTGATCGGGAAACATCGTTATTAGTAGTTGTAAAAGGTGGATGAATGACGTTGAAATCATCAGTAGAAGCCATTGTGTTGGATGCCCAGTCGTTAACAAATAAAAAAGACGTCAGAGACTCACCCCTCTTGGTAAAGCAAAAGAGGCACGAGACACTGGCTTAATTTACATTCCAAGACAATACAAGTCTAAATGGAATTCTTTCGAAGCAAACAATTCAGCAGATCCTGATGAATGTGAGACTACTGAGCTAATGTCTCACTTATGCGCCCCTGTTAACGAAACATCGTCGCCAAATACTCCTACACTAGTTTTGGGAGCATCGTGACTGGGCTATGGAACATATGGAGAGAGTTGTCTCGTCGGTTGAAGCGCAATTTTTCCTTCAACTTATCGATGACTGTGTTTGGATACATTGTCTTCTATGAGAACTGTTACTCTTCCATAAACAACAGATAATACTGAGGCCAGTTGTGAACATTTTAAGTTTAGAAAACGTTCTCATGGGCGTCCCTGGGACCTAAGATTGTTGTAGAACAGACTATGAACAATACGGACAATCTGACATCACTGCGGATTACTTGCACCATTACATGTTATTTGTCTTCCGAAATAGAAATGAAGTCTTCGTGCATGGCAACGCTCCGTGTCACATGACACGAGTTGTGCTCGATTGGTTCCAGAAACATAATACTAAATTCCAATTAACGTCCTGGTCGCCTAACTTGGCGAATCTTAATCCTATATAATAAATTTTGTGTGCGATTTGGGCAGCCCAAAGCTCAAAAACAACCATTTAGGAATATCTTGGATATGCATGACCACTGCTTGAACAATTAATACAGTTTATCTCCGGTCATCTACCAAGAGTTTGTGGGATCCATGCAGAGACGGTTTCGAGCTATTTTGCGGATCAAAGATGGGCCAACACATTATTAGGTAGGTGGTCATAATGTTTTGGCTCTTAAGTGTACACTATAGTAAGTACTAGTAATATTTCACAAATGGATTGCGCAAATGTTAATTTTTAAACACAGAAATATAAAAATGCTATTAGAGATGGCATTATGCACTATTTTTCTGTAATTCTATTAAAATGCGGATAAAATTTCTTTGATTTCAGGTTTAGGTCGAATTTCGGATTGACAATTTTTTGTTTCTATTTTTGGGGGTTCGATTCTTCGGGTCAGGATTTGAGTTAACTTTAAACGGAGTTTTCTTGATGTAGTTCAATAAAAACAGATCCGTATAGGACTCTAGTCGAAAGACATATAATACGGCGAACAACTGTGCGTTCGCCAAAAAGCTCCTGTAATAAAATAAAAGCAAATTTACTTGCGGCAGGAAATAATGTAAGCCTGCTTTTAAGGGAGGAATTTTGACTGCCATCGCAAATAGCAAGTGCTCTTAAATGTTGTCGTAAAACTGGTCAGACTTTTCTAATAACGATGGGCCTTTAAAATGTTCATTAAAATTTATAATCTTGAAAAACAAACAAAAAAAACGCTTAAATTCCAGCTTGCCTTGAAGTTATTAGCAGCTTTAAGATCTCTTGTAATAAAAGAAAACGACGCATGAACTGATGTGTATGAAAAAGTGAAGCATACTTCTCAACTCTCCGTTTTTTGAGTATCCCTAGTTTTTTATTAGAAATACTTATTCCTATTTAAGAACAAAAACTTTGCAATTATACAAAATACACAATACTATTTAAAAATAGTGTACTTATTAATATAAAAAAGTTGGCTGCAATGATTTTTTTAAATTTCTTTCGAGAAAACATCATATAAATTTTGGAAATTTCTTATACATTTTATACACTTATTTTTTTTTAATTTTCTTCGTAAAAAATTGCTTATTGTTTCATACATCTGCAGTTAAAAGAAGAAAGTTTTAATCTGATTTGATTTTTTTTTCTATTCTCTAAGTAAGAATGTTTATCATTTAGGTAATTCATGTCATGTTTTTAGAAATTTCAGCAATCATCATAATTATTCCACGACTAATGACGCATGTTCACATGAATTAACTTTTAATCCTGTGCATTTGTTTTGCATGAACAACGAAAGTAAAAATAAATAAATAAATAAATAGCTTATTGAATGCTCAGTGAGGCCAAAATCTTCATCATACAAAATAATTTGTAACAACAACAAAAAACTACGATTTTTGGTATAGATTATAAAAACTTTTCAACACTGACTGAATATTAATGAGAAATTCAATTTTTTCATCCAATGAAATAGATCACAATCAGTTCTGTAACTGAATTATTTTGTACGCGCCTGGAAGTGACGATAAATGGTACGTTGCAAATTCTCAGCGACAAAAATAAACACATTTTAGAAAACTTTTAGTCACCAAATTTACAACGCACTAATGTATTCTGAATTAAAAAATTTCGTATACAATATGTTTTTTGTGTTGTGATTGTGTTCTTAATCTGCTTCAGAAATGTTTCTATGTAGAAATGTGTTCTTAATATGTTGCAAAAGTGTTTCTATTTAGAAATGTGCTCTAAAATTAGTAATTATTGTAATTAGTCGTAAGTGTTGAAATATTGGTGTAAATAGTGTAATTAAAAATATTTTCTTACAATAGTGCTGCGTTGCATAAAACTTTGTCACCAAATTAACAACACATCGTAGACACCACAAATTTAAAACACAATAAAATAATGCACTCTAAGCACCACACAATTTAGAACATTATCGAACAACACAATGTAAATACTACGCAATTTAGAACATTATAGAACAACACATTGTAAACACCACACAATTTAAAACATTATAAAACAAAACATTGTAAACACCACACAATTTCAAACTCTATAAAACAACATTGTAAAGACCACACAATTTAGAACATTGTCAAACAACACATTGAAAAGACCACACAATTTAGAACATTGTCAAACAACAGATGCAAAACATTTTCAAAACACTTTCTATATGGTACTTTTAAAAATACATAATTATAAAAAAGAAATAAGAGACAGTTCGCTTTACAAAAAAAAAAAAAAAAAAAAAAAAAAAAAAAAAAAAAAAAAAGAATTGCAGTAGATTACTGAGTGAGTTGACTAATTTTTACCGCTAAATATCAATAACTGAATGTCTGAAAAATTATGTCATTTTAACAACATTTTGGGGGGAATCTTTTTCTCGGAACAACACATTCACAAGACAATTAAAAACGATTTTAGTTAACACTTCTAAGTATTATGTTAAGTTGCAAAAGTATTTTACGAATTTCAATGTACGCACTCCCTAATTCATAAAAAACATGTTGCAGTGCACCTCTTTGACCTTTTGAATTTCATTATGATTCAAGCATCACGACACCATTAAAATTATTTCATCCCATACATTCTATTGTAATATAATGAATACATAATATTGTATACAAATGACTTCACTATATGCATTCTATTGTAATATAAGGTACACATAATATTATATATCCTCTTTTGTGTGTCTCTACAAATGAAAACAAGTTCTACGCGCTCTTTAATCTATGGAAAATATGTTGCAAGCAACCTCTCTGCCACTTTTTAATGTCATTACACTGTAAAAAAATGAAGATGATTCTTAAACTAAGAAAACTTACTATAATCATGAACAAAAATATATAATGACCTCTTCAAAGTCACCCAATGTTCCAAAAAAGGTTTCCTTACCTTTAGAAATCTCAGAAAACAATTCGTTGTCGAAATCTAAAGAAAGTTTTACTATAAAAAACTTCCAATATTTTTGGAGACATATTTCAGTAGCTTTTACAATAAATTAATCAGTTCTTTTAACCCGAAAAATTGGTTTATCGGATACTATCAGGTCTCAATAAATATTTCCAGTTGCATAACTGAAATTAAAAATTCAATTGTAACAGAAAATTTTCAACTTTATTGTTAATTTTAATGCTGTTAATTCTATAAATTTTTCAATTAAAAATGTTTACTGAACATGAAAATATTTACTTGAGACCTTACAGTATAAGAAAAGCCGTTTTTTGGGTGGAGAGAACTGGTTAATGCAATGTAAAAGCTATACAGAAACGTTTTCGAAAACTATGGGCAACTAATGAAAATTTATTTTTATGAATTCTTTTTTAAATATTAAAAGATATATTCTTTGTGAAGTTTTTTTAGATAAAGGAACTCTTTTCAAAATCTTGGGTGATTCGGGAGTACATTTTCATTGTTTATTTTTGTCTGTGATTATAGTATATTTTCGTAAATAAAGAAATATCATTTTTTAGGGTTTCATTCATGTGACGAAACTCTATTCGCCTCTGTTCTCTGTCTATCTCTCTGTCACAGAGTCCGTATACAAAAACTATATATGCCAGAGAGTTCAAACTCTGTGTACTTACAGCTGAATACCTCTTGTCACACCTCAAATCATAAAATTTTGAAAAAGACTATTATTTTAATTTAAATGTTATTTTTTTTAAATCATCAGTTCATTTTGTTGTTGTTTTTTCTCTTCTAATAGGTGCCACTTAAATTGATATAAAATTCTTTCATTTTTTACCCTTTACTTTTAAAAGAGATGGATTACTTCTTTTGCCGCTGTTACAAAATTGGTTTTACAAACTACAAAAAAATTAATATCTCAAAAATAAATTGAGATACAGCTTTTAAACAAATTGCATTTAAAATAAATTTTTTCCCTATACGATGATGCAAAAATTGAAAATGTGCAATATTTAGAAGGTTAAAAATTTGCAGTAGCGTAAATTTTAAAATTGAAATTTCATTTCTTCTAATTGTTGCGCGCAACGTTAAATAAAATTATTATGTGTGTAACAAAATGAATGGACTAAATAGATCACGTAAAAATGTGCTTATTTGTCTTTATTTCATCATATTAAATCATACTTATCATCTATTTTGACACACGAAATGAAATATTTTTTATATTTATTAAATTATTATTCGTTTAAATTAAGAGCCGCCTCTGGTGACTAGTTTGATCTCCCTTAAATAAAAATTTGCTAAGCTTTGCAACATTTTACTTTTATTCAGAATTTTATTTACTTGCTTACCTTCACTAAATCTGCAGATACGGATAGAGAAATCAACAAATCTATGCGATTAAGGCAAGATTTAGTGTAAGATTTTGTTAATATTCTGTTCTGGTTCGCGCGATTGACGAAGAAACCCCAAAATAGCGCCGAAAAACTGTTTTTAATTTGTTAATTTACTGAAAAAATGTGTTTTAAAGAGATATTAAACGAAACCTTCTATGCAATCTCCGATCACATTTACCCACTTGTTTTTACAATGCATGGTTCAAGAATCATGCAACGCTATTAAAATACATGACAACCGATTTCATACCATAGATGGAATTATTTTGTGCATCCTCGTAAACGAATCATTAAATACTTCTTCCTCCACATTCTTGAAAGAGCATGTTTTAGACCAGCTCAGTGAAGCATATCAATTTCATAATGCTTGAAACATTATATCATTTTCAAGATTCAATAATTTTTTCTTCATATACAATAACAAAATTAGTTTGTGTTTCTTTTGTAAACGAGGTCTATTTATCACACACTTCATTTTCAATGCCGATCTTTCTATAATAAACATCTGTTGTATCAACAAATTTCATGGCAACCTCAGTATATTTACAAGAGTTGTAGAATGGATAGATTTAGAGACAGCCAAATTCATAGATGCTTTTCAACTCTTTTGAATATTATTAAAAAGTATTGGAAGTTTAAAGACTGTGAAATCGTAAACTATCCAATGAAGGAAAAATGTTTACTAATCTTCATAGTTTTATATAAAAAAATAAGAAATACTAAATAAAAAAACACTCATATTCAAGTATTACTTGAAGTTATTAGCAGTTACTAAGATCGCGTGTAATCTAAGGAAATGATTCATAAACTAATGTATATAAAGAAATATAGCATAGCTGTCAACTTTCCGTTTTTCAGCATCTTTATTTTAGGATATATTTTCTTTATACAGTGACAAGATTTTTGTAATTTCACAAAATTCAAATTTCTGTTCAGAAATAGTGGTACTCAGAACAAAGGCTAAGTGGAAATGATACAATCAATGTCTTTCACAGAAACTTCTTATAACTCTCGGAAACATCTTTAACATTTGTATGCTTTAATTTTAAAATTTCTCTTCAAAAAAATTGCTTTACGTTTCTTACGTCGGCAGTTACAACTTAAAATATATGGGACTCTAAACATTTTTTAGGTAGCTTTCATTACAAAAAGTAAAAAGCTACCTATTATATTCTCTTTTCTATGCGTATGTTTTCAAACTACTCAAAAAAAGAGTAGGAAATACAATGCAATTCATAAGTTTGATATTATAACACAACGCTAAAATTTCCGCGTTCAACTTTTGATAAATAATATCCTTCTTATCAAAATGTCACAGTTTTCTTAAATTTATAGATTTAGAAAATTTTAGTGCAAATTAAAGCTGCGAAATGTAATATAATAAATAACGAAGCATTGAGAATTTGAAAAAAACTTGACTGTCAAGCTATTTTTAGTTTTTAAAGTTTTTCTTTTGTAGCAATTTTGAAAAGCACGAGATAAAAAAAAAAAAAAAAAAAAAAAAAAAAAAAAAAAAGATTTGAGTAACTGAAATCATTTTCTTTTCATTGTTCACTTTTTTTGAAAAATATATAAACATTTTTCTGAATTTTTCAAATACTGTATACTTTTTATAGCTCCTTACTTAGAAAGTAAAAATAGTGCCAATTTAATATTATTCGTATGTTTGTTATACACCGTAAAAAAGGGTCGATCTACTAAAAAATTTTAGTGATCCTTGTAATTACTAAAAAAATTTTTGTAATCTTACTCGATTACAAGGAATCTGTAAGAATTACCAGAAAAAAGCTAGCAACGAATAGAGTTAATAGTTTTACATTTTTAATAGCTATTACTAAAAATCACTTGACGTGGCTGTGATAGCCTAGTGGTCATAGCACCGAACTCCGGGCTGAAAATACCTGGGTTCGATGCTGAACGCCACCAAATTTGCACCGAATGTATGCAATATAAGTACTCGTTAAATAAAGGGATTATGAAAATCCTGTCGTAGCAGTTACCATGGGTAATTATCTCTGGACTTTCCCTCCCCTTTAGAAGCATGTCAAAACAGAGCAGGTAGCAATGTTTGGTGCTGCCATCTATTGCGGCTTTGCCGAAAATCTTCCGCTTCAGAAGTCTGTCTTTTTACCCACTGGATGCAGCTCGAAGGAAGCTACTGCCCTTGGGGCACACGTAATGGTTACTAAAAATAATTTTGGAGTTATTACTAAAATTTGCTTGGTGGCTCATACTAAAAAGTTTTAAGTTAGTTATACAAAAAATTCTTTTCTTCAGTTTACAAAAAATGTTTGATTCACTTGCAAAAAAAAAAGTTTCTAAAGGTTACTAAAAAATTCGGTGGAATACAAATTTACTAAAAAATTTTTAGTAACCGCTTGAATTTTTTTTTACAGTGTAGCCATTTGATCAAAAACAATGGAACATAGAATGTTGAAGCTTGCGAGAGTTAGAAAGGCTCTTGACCCACATACAGGGTGCCCACTAAATTATTGATCATTTTGAACAAAAATAATAAAAAAACGGTTGGAGAAAAAATAATGCAATGTTATTAGAAAATCAATAAAAATTAAAAAATACTTTGTGTTCAAATAGTTTCAAATTTCGCCACTATGTGACATTAAATAAAAACTAAATAAAAACACATCAATACAGCCACCCTTTGCAGCAATATTATGGCTTAATTTTAAAACAAAGTATACACATACACTTGACAATGTTTCATTCGAAATGGCCTGACATGGATTCAAATAACAATATTCTTGAAATAAATGTCTTTTTGTTGTTGTTGTTGTTGTTTGGGAAAACTGGAAACATATTGTAAATATTCAAAGGAAATTAGATTCCCTTCAAATAATTAACTTGCATAACATGAAAGATAGTTAATATTTTGGCTTCATTGTCTGAATTAAAAATCTAAACTCAATTTCATGTTCTGTTCGCTGACAACTTTAATAAATCAAAGTGTTCGAAAAAAATCAAAATCACTTCTTAAAAATATTACCAAATCTTACCATAAAATATTTAATAAAAATTTTTATGGTGTTTTTAAGAAGTACTTTTGACCTATTCTTTCACGCTAGCTTATTTAATTACTTAAAATAAACTTTAGAAACTTTATAAATTTACTTTAGAGAAGTAAATAATATTATTTTTTTAATTGAATAAATAAAATTGTTATTAAATCTCTGAAAAAGAAAAAAGAATTTTTTTTTTTTTTTTAATTAACCACTTTACTAATTTTTGCCAGGTATTATTTCCACACGTGGCTACATGTTACAGACAAATCTATTAATGGGTTATTTCGGGCTCCCTACTGGTCAAGCTAACTTTATCTAAAAAACGACTCTAACGATTCTGACTAGACTTAATAACCTGCCATTTGTATTTTTCAGAAAACCATTAGGCTAGATCACATGTTCGAGGAAACTCGAGTATGGTCATTTGTTTATCATTACAGGTCAGTGAAATTTATAAGAATAAAGGTACAACCAGTGTTAAATTTTTAAACGAAAACAGAAAGTTGACAACATTTCCCCAAATTTTTGCTACTTGATGAAATGTTGGTGACATTGACAACATTTGACTAGAAAAATGGACTTTCTACCAATCTCAATACACATGTTTTATGTCAAAGAAAGCCAATAAGATTAGAAGTTTTTGCCAAATTTTGATTGCATTAAGCGAAAAAGCAAGCTTTCAAAAAAGGGTAGAATTTTTCAGAAATTCTCAATAGGAGACGGCATATATCATGCAATTAATCAAAGTTCATGGAATGTTCCTGAAAAAATTGACGTTCCGTACAAAACTTTTCTAAAGAAGAAATGCAATTCTCACATCAACGACGATTTTTTTATAAAATTGAACACAAAGATAATTTTAATCAAATTTAACTCCGTTTTTACCGTTGGTTCAAAGAAGAAATAATTAAAAATCTTTTTTTAAGGTTAGAATCTTCTTATTGCGTGTAATTTTCTAATTAAAAAAGGATGCTCAAGGAACAGTAGCGCACTTATGTAGCGGAAATTTAAAAAAGTTATACTATCTTTAAACAAATAGGATATTAATTTGAAATATGCTGTTAGGCATATAAACTATTAAACCTTTCGGATCTGGTACGCTATTAATAGTACTTGTCTTTTCATCGAATATTATTTCGTCTTAACAATTATTACCTTTTTACATATAGAAATTATAGTTGTATGGCTATGCCTTTCTTATTATGACTTCATTTATGTTTTGACATTTAATAATAACAATAATATTAAAAGTTTACTTAATTATCTTTGCATAGTTGGCGATTATTTTATTTTAAACATGTATTTCCCTCTTTAAAACATAAAATATAGGTTACTTTTCTGAACAAATCATGTGTGATAAATGGCAAAAATATATTAGAAAGTTAATATCTGTTAAACCCTGTTATAATACGATGTTTTCCAAACGTCTCTCAAATCTCTTCCAGTGATATAGAATCACACATGGTTTCCTTGAATTATACATTTTTTCAAAATTTCAGTTAAAACTAATCTTTAATTACTTATCCATTTTTATCCCAACTTTTATTTCGTTCCCACAGTAATTTTCCTTCAAAATAAAATTAAAGAATAGAAATGATACATGTGCCTTTATTATTAAAACGGCTCTCATATAATCAGAATTTCTTTTAATGAATATTCGCTCTCGCTAGAAATAAAAAAAAAGAATAAAGATCGATTTTGCTTTTGATCAGTAGAAATAATTCTTTGGACTGCTTAATTTTTTTGAGAAGTTAACTTCCTCATTACATCATAAATTTCTCATGTACATGCGGTATGTTTTGTCTTTCACAGTGTGTTCTCAAAACTTTGATCTCAACGTACGAATTGGCGTTCGAATTCTTTTTGGCTTATTGTTTAGGACTGCTATTTCTGGGGTTACCCTACCACAAAATTCAAAACTACATTAATTGTTTAAGGCGTAACAGAAAACTTTGCCTACATCATATCATTCATTTTTCATGTGCTCTTTTCGGTTAATTTGTGATGCTAATGTGTGAATTACAGATCGATTAATGGGATCTGCTTGTTCTCGCTTCGCGATATCAAGCATGTGAAAATTCTTTCTTAAAAAAGGCTCTCAGGCACCATCCCTAACTATTTCTGTATGAAATGCTTTAAATTTATAATTCTACTCGAAATAAATAAATTTATTAAAAAGCATTTATTTTCATAATTGATAACAGTTTACAACTATGTAGCGAATGCATTTAAAAAAAAGAACCTTTTGAACATATTTTAAAATACGGAACATCATCACACTTCCTTAGCCTATTATCACATAAATATAAATTGAAAAGTTCACAAAACAAGTACATTCGTTGCATTTCAGACAACGAAATAATCTTAAATATCAGTTTCAGTAAGTCTATTTGGATAGCTACGATTCAAAATAGAAAAAAAAATCACACTCGAAAGGATTAAAGAAAGTAACAAATATAAATTTGAAATTTCCATATTTAAAAATAGCTGTCTGTTTACAAACAATCAATTCCCCAAAAGTTACAGAAAAAATACAGAAAATTATACCTAGCAGTTTTACTACCTCGGCTGAATTCCCCCTTTGCTTTATGTTCGTGTACGCTTTCTCTTTCTCCAAAATTCTGCAATATTTTTGCTTTCAAGTGCGTCGAAACGTTTTATAGTGTCAAGTAATTGTAAATTTCCATTTAATTAAACTATTTTTACACATTCTAGACAAGTTCTCAAGAAATTTTTACTGTTCCATAAACCTTTGCGACAAAACAAACATTGAAAGTTTTAAAGTCTTTTCACATTCCTCTTTTGACATTAAGTTAATAAAACTAAATGTTTAAAGTTTGAAAGAGGAAAGAATGCAAACACTTGATTTCAAATGATTGTTAAACTTGAAAGGAAATTTGATAAGGTTCTTTTGCGTTAATTAGTAAAATCTATTGAAATCACAGCACAGTCTTACATCACATGACCTACCACCAAAAATCGTAGTTCTGTAAGGTGGAATAGATTTGAATATCTTATAAATATTCAAAAGAAATTAGATTCATTTGAAATAACTAACTTATATGTTTCAAAGTTAGTGCCGTAGTTTTTTTACCTAAATTAAATACGTAATTTGAATCACATGCTCGTTTTGATAATAAGTCTACTAAATTATAGAAATTTTACAAAAATAAAGAATGCAAACACTTTAAAACGCTAGTTAAATCACAAAAGAGCTTTGGCGATGTTATATTTGTTAGTTACTGACTTACATTTTATGGTTTAGTAAAGTTGACTTTTCAGATTATTTTGTTGAAAGGATTAACTTGCATGAAATACAAAATTAATATTTCGCATTTATAACGTGTATTTAAGAAAAATTATACTAATTTTCTTCAAAAAATTTGTAGATACTTTTAACTCCTGAGAAAGAAAAACATTACTTGTTAAAGCCTTCCCTCGCTACTGTTTGAAACTAATTTTCCTAACTAACTGTCTGAAGTTAAGTCTTAGAAGAGGTTTGCCAACGATATTTCATGTTAACTCTCAATATCTTATTTTATTTCCAATTTTCAAGTTTATTAATGCAATTTGAAACATTTTGTGAATATTACATTTCCCTTTTAATATACATAATTCAAAATTAATATTCTGCATTGTGTACTTTATTTCGTCTTCACAGAATTCGATACATATTTTCCGGATCAAAACATCTTATTTTTACTATTCTAAAATTTTTTTATTGCGAAACGAAGTATTAAAAGTTTCAAAATCCTTTCACACTCCGCTTTGATTTAGTTTAAATACTTGAAATTTTAAAAGTGTAAAGAATGCCATCACTTTATTTCACATGACAGCTGAATAATTTTTAAGGTTTTGTAAATAATAAAAGAATCTAGATTTCCTTAAAGCAATTAACCTACCTGATACAAATTTTAAAGTCTGTGATACGTACTTTTTGACATTTTACAAAGTCATACTACTTCATTTAAGAGATTACATCGGTTTGAAATTTATTTTTAAAAAAGAAAAAACCCATTTTTTTATCTATTAATATATATAAATATTTTTCCAAATTTTCAGTCAATTGGAGTAAAAGCCTAGGAGAGAGAAATTCCCCTTTGAAAATTTCCTCATTAGACTAGGCCTCATTACTATAGCCTGGGTTCACCCATGTATATTGAGGCAACTGTTTAGTTACAAACTAAGGTTTATCTGTTTTAAATATTTTAGTTTAAGGCCGCACATTAGTCACTGAATAAGATTCGAATGATAATGTTAAGCCTATGGGGCCGTCCTTTTCAAATATCTCGCTCAAACTTTAATTTTTTTTTTTTTTTTTTTTTTTTTTTTTGCATAAGATAACTGAGGACCATCTATAGCCGGGCTAGTTTTTACTTTTTCAATTTTGGTTTCTATTTTTTAAAATTACTTTAACTTTCGAAATTTATTAGAACCGGTTCTGAAATTGAAACTATCATAATATAAAAAATATATAACCAAAATCGAAAAAATAAAAAAATTAGCCGTGTTGTAAACCGCCCTCAGCTATCCTATACGAAAACATTATGTGAAAATATTAACATTTGAGCAAGATATTTGAAAAGAACGCCCTCATAGACTTAACATTATCATTCGAGTCTTTTTCAGTGACTAATGTTGCATCTTAAGAGCGATCTTTAGTCTCGGGAAAAAAAAAAAAAAAAAAAAAAACAAATGTTAAGTCTATGAGAGTGGAGGCATTATTTTCAAATTTCTCGCTTTCATTTTAACATTTTTGGATTATTCAATTTGAATAGAATAGCTGAGGATCACCTACAATGAGTATAGTTTTGACGTTTTTCATTTTGGTTTGATATTTTGTTGAAAAAATTTACTTTCAGTTTCGGAAGCGGCTGGAACTAGTTTTGGAATTAAAACTATCCTAATATAAAAAAAAAAGCTATAACTAAAATCGAAAAAGTAAAAACTAGCCTGGTTGTAGATCGTACTCAGCTATTATATGCAAAAACATCGATCTACTCTATTAATATTTAATCGAGTTATTGTAAAATAATTCCCCCATAAAGATAGAAATAGCGTTAATTTTTTTTTTTTTTTTTTTTTTTTTTGCATGATTAGTGTGGACTCTTGACGCCTTGGGTAATAATTTATTTGAAAAGATTTTGTTGAAGAATTAAAGTTACATATTATAAATATAATATTTTGGCTTTGTCATTGGAACTGAAAATCTAAAATAAATTTCATCCTAGCATTGGCATTAATACATAATTAAACTAAATATTAAAAGTTTTGAAAGAGTAAAAACTGAGAAGACATATTTAATATGATTATTGAATATGATGCTTTCTTTGTTAAAAATTTCTTTTGTTATAGTTACTGACAGCTGCTATGTTAAATTTGCTGATGCTTCAAAACAAAATAATTTTAAACATTTTGTAAATGATTAGAGAACACTATATTTTTTTCTGTAATGATTAACGTAAATGATACCAAATTACTATTACAACTTTTATATATTAAAAAGGCTTATTTTTCTTCTAATTTGTGAAAATAGTATGCATTTTTTTCTATTACTTATTTTAATTAATCTTCAAAATTGCATTATGTATTTTTTAATATTTCACTAATACCGAAGGAGTAATTTGTAGACGCATTGCTGGTAAGTCCTGGAAAAATAGACGTCTGATAGAAATTTTTAAATGCATCCAAAAAGATTGAATTAATTATCATTAACTAAAAAACGTTTGAGTTTTAATAGTTGTCAGAAAAAATGAGTGAAATGATGTCATTATTAAAATACATATAAAATGCATGTTTCCACTTGAAAATTTGTGATAAGTGCTCTATAAAATATTTCTTTCAATTCTGTGAATGTTCAAATTTTGATACAGATACAGATTTAGTGTTATGGAATTTCACTTTTACATACAATAATCTGTTACTATTGGTACGGTTAATTTAATTTGTGAATAAAATTCTACTGCGTTATGTTAGAAAATCATTTTTTTTTAATTAAATTGTATGACACTTTCAAAAGCAAAGTGATATTAATTTTCCTTATAGGCGAAAGACTTAAAATTTTTATTAAAATACATTTAATAGAAAAATTTTTTAGTAAATAATACGCACTTGCGACCTCAAAATGTGTTATACATCTTTAAATGTGTTATACGTATTTTATGTTTCGGATGTAACAGAGGGGGACTACAGAATCCTGTTATCATTAAAAAAGTTATAAATCATGATATATTTGAGATTATTGTTTGGGGTTTTGTTTTCATATGTTTGTTATCACATGAATTTAAGTTTTCTTTTGATATTTGACATTAAAATGTTGTAGTAATGGTAGTACAAAGCCTTACTACAAATAACGAATGTAATAACTCATAATAATGTAAATAACTCATGAGATATTTTAGGTAAACATTCAAAGCTTTTGAAAAAAGTTCCGCACTATTTAAAGTTTGTGCAGTAACACTCGTAATAAATACTTTGCGTATGCTGTTAATTGCTTGCAGGTTATCTAGGTATTATTAATTAAATGCATAACCATGCATCTTTTACAAGTAGCTTTATCATTGTAATGTGAACAACTGCGATTGCAAACACCCCTTTTAGGTAATAAAAACAATTTTAAAAAAAACTGAGCATTTTTTTAGATGTTAATTATCACAGAAATTTAACTTTGCTTTTTGATTTTTGACATTAAAATGTTGCAATAATATATCAGTATAAAGAGGAGAAATGATAGATTCCATATATTAGAAAATCGAAAAATCGATATATTTTAGGTTTCCACTAAAAACTGCCCTTTTTTGCATTAATATTTTCTGCATTCATCAAAAACAATCATGGCACATTATATAGTTTTTAAACCAGAGAATTTGCCAGTTTGATGCATATGAGAGAAAAAATGAATTTAAAAACAAACCAGAAAATAAGCAGTTTGGATGGGAATACACCCTTAAATAAAACAGTGAACATTTTAAAGTTCATGTTGTATATTTTATGAAATAGATTTCGTTATATAGAATATATTTTCCATAATATAGAGATTAATTTACATGTTAATGCTGTTCAAAGTCAAATTTAAGCGAAAAAATTCGTTAAGTAGAAAACTTTGTTAATTAGAGACTTCGTTAAAAGGAAGTTCCATTGTATTTAGAACATGTTTTCATCACACCTTTTAATTAATAATTAAACGCTTATTAATACTGCAGACACACAAAAAAGTATGAATTAGCATTAAAAACTTTTAAAAATCAAAATATATTTCAATGTTAAAATACTATTTAATTTCAATTCTATAATACCAGTTTTATAGTTATATAGACAATTTCAACTTTTCTATAAACGTCTACAAGAAAACAAAACATTAAAAGTTTTAAAATCTTTGCACATTTTATTTTCAGGTTTACTTAAACGAAACTAAAGTTTAAAGTTTTGAAAGGAGCATTAAGAATTAAGGTACTTTATTTAAAATTATTTCTAAGTCTGAAGAAAACATCTGTCAGAAAGCTCTTTTGTGTTTCTTACTGAAAGCTTATTGTACGTCGGATATTAAATATGCTCTTATAGTTTACAAAACGAACTTATCTGAAACATTGTATAAATTGTCTATTGAAATTATATTTTCTTGAAGCAATTAATTTGCATGATGCGAAATTCATATTTTAACTTTGGTAGTCGAATTTAAATAATTAATTAATTTCACGCTCTATGTTGACTTTCAGTTAATGAAATTAAATTTTTAAAGTATTGAAAGGAGTAAAGAATTAAAACAGTTTATTTTAAAGTATTGTGAAATCTGAAGAGAAGCATTCGAAAAACGCTTTTGTGTTAATTACTGAAATCTTATTGTACATCAAATATAGTTTAGCAAACGAAACTATTTAAAAAAATTTATAAATTATCTCGAGAAATTACATTTCTTTGAAACAATTAACTTGCATGTTACGAATTTGATACTTTGTCTCTGCTATCTGAAGTAAAACTAGTTGGATGTGCCAATCCCAAAACTTTCTTCTATCTTTTACGTACATTTTAATATTTAAAAATATAGTTACACATGTTAATGTTTTAATAACTTTTATTCAATAGCATACAAACTTTGATTTTTATCTTAAATTTCTGCTTCGGTCAATTAATCGGAGTAAAAACGAGTTTCCGTCTCTGCACGAGCCGATAGTAAAATAGAATTATAAAAGTTTTTTTTTATTATTTATTCAGAGAGGATATACTTGCCATACCCAAAAAAAATCATTCACAAAAAATTTTAGTTCAGTTCTATACATAACTTCATAAACTTTTTGATGGTAAAATAATGAAAATGGCACAGACATCGTGATTATAGTGCCCCCTACCAGTGGATTTTTTTCAAATTCAGGGCGGACCTAGTAGCCATAGCCAAAGAGTTACACCAAAAATTGCGTTCAATTCTATGCATAACTTTATACACTTTTAGGTGGTACAATATTAAAAATGGCGCAAAAATCTATTGCAGCGTCCCCTTTCGGCGGATTTTTTCAAATTTAGGGAGAACCAACTAGCCATAGCCAGACACTTACACAAGATATTTGATTCAATTCTATGCATAACTTCATACACTGTACAATATTGAAAATGGCACAAAAATCGCTATTGCAGCGCCCCCTTCTAGCCGATTTTTTTATGAAATTCAGAGAAGACCAACTAGCTATAGCCATACACTTACACAAAAAATTTGGTTCAATTCTATGCATAACTTCATACATTTTTGGTCGGTACAATATTGAAAATGGTACAAAAGTCGCGATTGCAACGCCTTTTGTACCTTGCGCCTTTCGCCCCCTTCCGGCGGAATATTTCAAAATTGAAGGAGGACTTTCTTCTCAGAGCCAAAATCATTCACAAAAAATTTCATTCAATTCTATGCATATCTTCATACACTTTTTGATGGTGAAATGGCGACATACGGACACACAGACGCACATTTTATAAAAACATTTTTTTTTTAATCTCTGACCCCTAAAGCGTGTAAATCTGTCGAAAACTCGAAGTTGAAAACAATTTCGATTACAATACTTTCTTCTATTGTAGAAGAAAGTAAGAAAATTGATAATAATTTTACGATATGTTTTTACATTAACCTGATTAAACAAAATGTTTTAAGTTTTGAAAGATTAAGGAATTCAAAAACTTTATTTAAATTTATTGTATAAAGTTTTGTTGATCCCTAAAACTTGATTATTGCAGAAAAAATCCAAATTCATTTAAAAGTAACAATATTAAAGTTTATTTAAAAGAAACCAATATTCTATTAAAGCAATTCATTTAAATATTAAAAAATACTGTATAAAATTACACGATTCTGAATTTTAGAAAATATAATACAACCATGCATTAAATAATACAATAATCTCTTCCGAATAACACAGGATTTCAAAAAATGTTCTTCATCTTTAGAAACGTCAGAAATAACTATATTTAAAAATTTGAAGAAGCGTTTTTAAAACAATGTTTTAAGCTGCCATTGATTTTCGGACCTCTAAATTATTCCGTGTCGACCAAAAAATTATCGCCAAACTATAAATTAAATGCCAGTAATGGATAATCGTAAATACCACATTCACCTGACATTAAGCAGAAAACACGTGTTTGTTACGTCATCAAGTATTTTTTTTAATAAAATTTCATGAATTTACGTACTTTTATTACGTACGTAATAAAAATTATATCAATTTGTATAATTTGGCAAATAGTTTGGTAATTTGCAGAACTTGGCAAAATAGGCCCATGGGATAATCAAGTAATGCCAAAAATAATATTACCATTAACCCCTAAAAAGTTTAACATTTAACTCCTTAAAATTTTGATATCGTTGACGCATGCCCAATGAAAAATTATTTAATAAACCTGCTCATTTTTCATACAATTTTTATTATTTTTTAATTCTGATGACAGAGTATTGTGTACAATGTTGTTCGCCATATTTTCAGAAAAGAGCATTATTTTATATTAAGAACTCTGCAAAGTTTAAGCAAAAAAACTTGGAAAAATTTGGGTCTGTTTATATAAAAAAAACTTAATTTCTCTACGAGTATACATGCAATCCACATAAAATTAAACAAAGTATATTACAATAAGCCACTTAATCATAATCTACAGTTTAAACGCTTTTCCTACATTTGTTTTCATAGGGTTATTCAAACTATATTCGTTCTTTTTTTCAATTTGTTGACGATCGCCTATAGAATTTCGGGAAAAAAATATTCACAGAAATGTGTGACCTGGACTGTTAAGTTTACACACTTAGAGTTTCAGGATAATTCCTCATGTATATTTCTAGATATTTAACAAAATGTCTAAATTCGCAAATGACCGGTCATCTTTGGCCATAATAGTGCAGCTGCCCGAAAGCACGCAGAATTATATTTTAGATACAAGCGTTAAAAGATACGGAATGGAAAGATATGGAAATAGGCGTTTAGGTACAAGCGTGCAAGTCAGGCTCCCCACACACGCACGAAAAAAAAAAAAAAGCATCATAATGACTTTTAAAATAACTTAAAAAATGTGGGGACATGTGGAATATACAAAGCAGATAATTTAAAAAGAATTCAAATCGGCATTTAACATTTTGAAAAATAAATGATGGGAAATAAATAATAATCCAGAAAAATGATTTTTAGGATAGATTTTGTAAAGAAATAAAATATTAAAATACTCATTTTAAATAGAAAAGAATTTACGGGATGATTGGAAGTTGATTTTTCTCTCTATTCATATGTTTACAATTTGCTTGTTAGAAAAATACTAAGGCTTTTTTGCTAATTTAGATAAATGTTTGATTTATTTTTTCTTGTTCTTCATGGTGTTCTTAATACTTATGTGCATGAATTTAACATTCAAGTTTTAGTCAAGGTTTAGTTATTTTTTTTTATATTTAAATTGAAAGTTTGATGAATGTTATTTTTTTTAATATACACGAGAAAAAATAAAACTAAAATGCGAAATACCACATACCTAAAAATCCATGTACAGTTTTATACAGTATAATTTAATGAATGTACAAAAAAATCGAAGCAAACATATTCATATTTAAAAATGAAGTATTGATTTTTAAAAAGTTAAATTTCAAAACAAATTAAATTTTTAGTAAAATAATCTGTTCCACAAGATTATTTTTGTCATTTTATTTAATTTTTAGTATTTGGTATTGTTCCGCCACATATATTACAGTGTTATTCAAAACTGAAGAGATAGTTTCAAAGGCAGTGTGAATAATTTAATAATTTAGGATTCTAGGCTACCTTAAATAGGAAACTTTTATAAGTAATTGTAATTCTCAACAGATGCCAATATCAAGTTAATTCTATATGTGGATGTTTATTGTATCATTTAAGCAGTCTTTGCTAAAATGAATTTCTTAAATTTTGCAAAAAAAAAATTTTAAAAATGTACACATCCAAAAACAGATTTTTTACAAAGTCAATTTCATAAACTTTACAGTTTTGTATTATGAAATTTAAAAAATTATGAAAAATTATAATTTTCTATTTATTGCAGATGTGAAAAAGATACCTTTTGTCAATATCATTCGTCAATATCTTTCGTCAATATTGTTCTATTTTTTATTATATTTTACATGCTTAAAATGATATATTCTAGCATCCGTATCAATTGTTTTTCAAATTTGAGTTGTTGGGTTAGAAAGGGTTATTGGAAACTTTTCAAAAGGTTTTGTTGTTGTTGTTGTTGTTACTGAAAATCGTATTTTCCCGAATTTCTGAATTCAGGTAAAATATATATATATATATATATATATATATATATGTATATACATACGTATATATATATATGTATGATCGGGAGGTATTAAATTTCCTTGAAACAATTAGTTTCTAATACATCAAAAATCATGATAATTTTTTGGTCTAAATTAACAAATTAAACCAAAGTTCTTTTCTTTTGAAAATAATTTATTAATAAAAAAAATTTATTAACATCCATGGAAGCCATAAAAACTTTTATTTGCCAAAATTTTTTCCTCCTAGGTTTTCATGATATTTTAAAGATAATTTATGCTAAAATTTAACTTCATAAAGTTTTACGATGTCAAGCTAGTATAAAATTTACACTCAATCAAATTATTTTAATACTTTTCCACACAACTTCTTAGAGAAAATTTGACTGTTAGATAAACTTCTGAGACAAAATAAAATGTTAAAAGTTCTAAAATATTTTCACGCCTAAGTATTTGATGTTTTGGAAGCGTAAACGATTTTGAAAAAATCTTTATTTAAAGCGATTTTTAAATCTGGAGAGAACTTTCACAAAATCCATTTTCGTTACCTATTAACATCTGATCTTTCAAATTTTCTAGTTCAGTAAAGCCCTAAAATTTTTACTTTTATGTACCCTTTTGTAAGAAACTTTAATTTCTTGAAACAGATAACACATGATGCAAAGTTAAAGAGCTGGATATACTTTACTTTTTTTTAGTATGTTATACTTGGTATGCTAAATTAATTAAGATTTTTTCTTACTTGATTTTTAATATTTGATTTATTATTTCATCATCTTACGCTATGGGGAGTTAAAATATAATCGTCTCGTTTTTATCTAAATTAAGTAATTTCGATCAATAAGCATGTCCATATTACGGCCTAAAGTCATATACTTTCTGTCCTTATATAAATATATTTAGGATGAAATATGGAAAAAAAATTGCGTCTATATTATAGCTAAAATTCGTCTATATTTCATCCCGATAATGTATTTTTTGATGTAATATCGGTAATTTTCGACATCAATCTTACTTTCATTTTACATACATTTTTTGTTCTATTGACGTTCATTTTGTATTAAAACGTGGTTGTTACATAAATCTTGGTGATATTTGGGCATAATTTGATGAAATATATAAGAAATACAGACTTTAAGGTGCAAACTGAACATACTTTCAAATTGATCCAAATTACGTATTTTAGACCAAAATGACCCTAATTTGTGGGAAGATCTTTTTAACATAATATTAAAAAAATTTTATGAAGAAAAATGATTCAATCAAGAAAAAATTAAATCCCTGTGATAAAAATTTCAAAACATTAAAAAATGTAAGAAAATTTTAAGTTTTTCTACATTTAAAAAAAAAAAAATTCGCATATTATTTTTATACATTATGTGGAAGATTTATTGAGTCGATCAGCTGGAATAGTAATCACAACAAAAGACCAAGCAAAAACACACGTTTTTCAGAAACAATCATTAAATCAGATAGCAGAATACAGCACATAATTAAATTGTCAATGATCAAATTAAGAGATTGAACACAAATGAAGATGAATTCTATCCCCAAGAAATTCCCTAAATTCTAACATTAACTCAAAAATAAAGTTACTACATTGATCGTATGCAGAACCTAAGAATTGTCCCACTTTATATAGAACTGTCCCCAATAATAAAATTATCAATAGAAACTCTATAATAGAACTATATAAAATGTAACTTGAAAATAACGTAGTAACACTATCGAGCCCCGTGGAATCAAATATTCTTGTATTTTTAAATACGTTTCCCCGCTTATAACTATCAGCTGCATATTCTACTTTTTTAAAAAATCTTACTAGAATACACAGCATGTGTGTGGGAAATCAAAATCCCTCAAATCTAGTTTTGATTTCCAAAATGGGCGCCATATGACGCGATCGTCTGAAAGTATTCTCTACTGTCTTATTTATCGCATCTAGACAGCCACAGAAACTTAAGTAGCATATCTGTTCATAACATAAAAATGAAAATCAGATTCCTTGAGATTCACTTATATTTTCTGAAAGTAAATATAAATGACAGAATTGGCAGTTTATTTGCACATAATGATACAATACACGAAATCACGAATGAACGAATAACTCACATCGCACATGGTCACAAACTATTTTGAAAAAAGCGCAGCTAGGTACTTATTCTACGTTTGTATTCTGCATTTCTAGGATTAGATTTTTAAAAAAACTAATTCATTAAAAAATATTGGTTTGGGGGAAAAGTAATTTCGCTTTGTTTCGCATTTTTTGAACTGAATTTATTTATGTAAATTAAACAACTAATCAATAATATATGTGCTGTTTTGTTCGATGACTTTTTGCCATTTTCTGGTAAAACCATAATTCCGTCACAGTAGAATTTCTGAGAGTTATAAGCAAAAAACTGATCAAGGTGATTTTCACAAGCCTCTTTTGAAGCCAATTTAATACCATTATGAAAGTTCCGCAGAGAGCGGAATAAATGGTAATTGGTCGGATCTAGGTCTGGACTATACGGTGGGTACATCAAAACCTCCCAGCCAAGCTCTCTCAGTTTTTGCCGAGTGACTAAAGATGTGTGTGGTTTAGCGTTGTCGTGACGGAAGACACTTTTCCTATCGATCAATTTTGACCGGATTTTTTTTATTGCTTGCTTCAATCGCATTAGTTCGTCACAGTAGATAGTTGAATTAATGGTTTGGCCAGGTTTGAGCAGCTCATAATGGACAATTCTTTTCCAATCTAACCAAACACTCAGCATCATCTTCTTTGACGTCAATCCGGGTTTTTCCACCGTTTGTGAAGCTTCGACCACGATTTTTTAGCACATTGTTGTCGTACGTGATTCCCTTTTCATCACTCGTAATCATTTGTTCTAAAACTGGCTCGATTTTATTCCGTCTCAGCAGCAATTCACAAATGGAAACTCAGTCCATTAATTTTCTCACTGCGAGTGCATGGGGAATCCAAGTATCGAGTTTCTTTTCGTATCCAGTTTTATGTAAATGGTTCAAAAATGGTTTATGGTTGATGTTTAATTCCGTAGCAATGTTGCGGGTAGAAATATGTCAGTCTACCTCGATTTTGTTTTTAAATTTCATCGACTTTTTCAAGTATTGGCCGGCCAGGGAAACGTTCATCTTTAACAAAGAAATTTTCGGAACGAAAACGACCAAACCGATTCTGACTTTGGCGTTTACTTAAGCACTGATCACCATAAACGCCACACAATTTTGGATAAGCCTGCGCCGCATTTTACCCTATTTGGAAGTAAAAAACTAAAATGTGATGAAAATGATCTTCTGGAGTTTCTATATTTAAAACGCAATAACGTTTGACTGTATAAACAGATGACGCTACCTTTACATTCAGAATATTCTAGAGACTATTACCTTTCGAATTCTGTATAATATGGCTTATTTGAGTAAGTATTACTCGAGATATGCGACTTTAGAGCTACCTGTTGAGAAAAAGCGCAATTACTTTTTCCCCAACCCAATAATAATTAAATATCGACATACATAAAATGGGACGAAAATGACTAACCTCTAGATTGCGGTGTACTGTTCTCGACTGTACTGTTCTCGTACTGTTCTCGGTGTGGGGGATTTCTTTTTCTCATTTATTGAATATAATTGCATAAAATTTAATAGATAAAAAGTTTAATTAAAAAACAATTACCTTCAATTTTGTTTTACTCATTCAACAAGATGCGCTGAAGTTCTGTGATTTTTGCTGTAAATATTACACATGTGTCCGTATCAAAGTTTTTATTATGTAGAAATAAGCATAGACACAATATTCTTTAATTTGATATTTTTAAATTTGTTTAATAAAATCTCTGAATAACATAAACTTCCTGGTTTCCCATTTTTTCCGTTATTCATATCTGTCCGCTATTACCAGGTAAATACATGCATATTTGTTTTTGTTATTGAAAAATCGTTCACTGAATAGGGATGTCTATTATTCTTGGTTGTCCGTTATGGAGTTGTGGTTTTATTATATATATATTAAACAACTTTTTTTTTTAACAATCAAAAGGTTTCTCTGATGCACATTAGGATCTTATTCTAAAAATGACCTATATCATTTGTGTGCAGTTAATTTTAATGTACTTAGATGAAATTAAATCCCTATGTGTTAGCTTGTAGATAATGCAGCGTAAGCTGCTTCCTGCAGTCTGGTAAGTGATTAAATAAGGTCATTTTTTCTATACGGAAAACGTATATTTCTCTTGAAACATTTTCTGATCGATGACACTCTGGTACACATTGAATGAATTTTGATATTATCATCTCAAAAGTAGGTACTTTTCTCTATTTTATTAAGATTATAATACAACTCCAATTTTTAAATTAGAATTTTGAAATAATATAGAAAAACGTAAAATGACGTTAATCATTCTGCCTCCTTAATATTTACTTTATGCATAGGCACATATAAAACATATTTATTATCTACTAAATGTTTTAAAAATATTTCATAAAAAATGTAGGACACCAAATTTTCGTACCTGTTCAAAAATATTATTAAATCTTTAAACTTCTTACAATAAGCGTTTTTTTTTTTTTTTTTTAAATTAGTCGCACTTTTCTTAATTGAAATACCCAAATGGGTTAATCTAATTTTTATATAAAATTTTCATTTCTCATTATTTATTTATTTAGATAATTATTTAAACTATTTCTCTTAATTCAATGGTGAAAGCTTTTATGAACTTTTCAGCAAAAAGAAAATTTCCATTTTATGTTTTAACCTGCGACTATTTAAAAAAATCCATTAAATTTCAAGTCCTCAAGTATTTAGTTCAATTAAGTTAACGTTAAATCTAGGTGCAAAATTATTTTAAATGTTTCGTTTAATTGTTGAATTGTATAAAATCGAAACTTAAAAAATAGAAAAAATAGTCTGATTAGACAGTTGTTGATTTTGAAAGTTCTAAAAGTTTTTTTTAATTGACATTTGTGAAGTCCATAATGATTCAGAAATTTATTCGTATTTAAAAAATATATTCAATCTTATAAAAGCAGCGATTTTTTATTTAAATTAAAGAAAACATAAAATATATCGGGTGCCCCCAATTAAAACACCCGTACTTTAACACTAGAACCGCGGCGACGGGTCATTTTGACCCGGACCAAGCGAATAAGTGTCGACTGAAACCAGAAATTTCTTCGCAGAATAAGTTAGTTAAGTTCCGAATTAAGATAGTTTAAACAAATAAATTAAATGGTTTAATTAAAAAATCTGTTGTGAGATATTTTTATGAAATTTGAGTAAAATTTCCCGCGGTTCTAGTGTTAAGCTCTTAATATATCACAATAAAAAATCTTCGATTTTTGAGTATATACTACTAAATTCATGACGAAAAAAAATACTGCAAAATAACTCTAAGAACACCAATAGACGGCGCTGCACAACAGAAAATAGGAAACAAGTTGTTAGATGTGATTGCAGATAGTACAGAGGGTTTCGTTTAATATTTATTTGAAAACAATTTACCCTTTAATTAATAAATCCCAACTGTTAATTTATAATTATTAACATCGTACATCGATGGTAGCACCAATAAATTTAATTTTAAAATAATTATAAAAGGAAGTTACGTATTTTAATCAAATTAAAATATTTAAATCATATTATATAAATAAAACCGAAAGTTCCAAATTTTTTTGAAAATCTGTTATTAAGAAAATTTAACGGAGATGTAAATAAAATTTTTAATTTCTGCAAATGAAAGAAACAATTTTTAAACGAAATTTGCAATGCTGAATCATTAATAAATCGCAATGGTTTTTAAAATAGGAAGAAATCCGAATTTCTAAAAGTATTATTATTTACTATTTTATTGAACAACATACATCTGACATCTGGTTTGCATCCTTGTTCTGGGTACAAAAGAGGATAAAAACTTGGACGCATGTTATATTTTCTACAACATATCAATGATGACAAATCAACAAGTAACAGTCATGTGTTATTGACAACCTGGCCATTTTGTTCGCCGGATCTTTTGCTATAAAGAGATTTACATAATCTTGATAATCGAGAATTCTTTTTCACCTTCGCATGTCTAAAAGAAGATATCACTTTACTTTGTCAACTAGCTAAGATCTGCAGTTTAATCCTTTTAGGAACAAGGCATTTCTGATCCAAAAATATTCAATTAATTCACGCGGGATTTGTGAACAAATTTATTTGAAAATAATGATAAGGATTTTTTCACTCACATTATGAGATTGAAAAGTTTTTTTAAGCTATTGCATAGCTTTTATCGCGGGCTTTGAGCGCGGTGACCGAATCCAAAAATTCCGTAACGCGAAAAATCCTAACACATCGGTAACGAAAAAACCTAACACTCGGCTAACGTCGTTTCCTTTCGGAAAACTTCGGAACGGTATCCTTCGGTAGACTTCGGCAGACATTGACGCGGTATTTTTCAGATATTAGAATATCAAGTCTCAAACTTATGTTTCTTATGATCTAATTTTCATAGCGCGGCCAAATTTTGTTTGGTAATTTATTATGAGACAGTGTTTATTTTGGTGGTCTTATTTATTTTGGTGACAAGAGACCCCCCCACCGTGAGGGTCGAAAAATTTAAAATGCTTATAACTCGCAATCTAACTTTCGTAGCGCGGCCAAACTTTGTTTGGTAATTTATTATGAGACATTGTTAATTTCTGGTGACAGGATACACCCCACGGTGAGGGTCGAAAAATTTAAAATGCTTATAACTCGCGATCTAATCTTCGTAGCGCGGCCAAACTTGTTTGGTAATTTATTAGGAGACAGTGTTAATTTTTGGTGACAGGAGACCCCAGGCGGTGAGGATCGAAAAATTTAAAATGCTCATAACTCGCGATCTAATTTTCGTAGCGCGGCCAAATTTTGTTTGGTTATTTATTATGGGACAGTGTTGATTGTTGGTGACAATGGACACCCCACGGTGAGGGTCGAAAAATTAAAAATGCTTATAACTCGCGATCTAATTTTGGTAGCGCGGCCAAATTTTGTTTGGTAATTTATTATGAGACATTGTTAATTTCTAGTGACAGGAGACACCCCACGGTGAGGGTCGAAAAATTTGAAATGCTCATAACTCGCGATCTAATTTTCGTAGCGCGGCCAAATTTTGTTTGGTAATTTATTATGAGACATTGTTAATTGTTGGTGATAGGAGACCCCCCCCCCCCACGGTGAGGGTCGAAAAATTTAAAATGCTTATAACTCGCGATCTAATTTTCGTAGCGCGGCTAAATTCTGTTTGGTAATTTATTATGAGACATTGTTAATTTCTAGTGACAGGAGACACCCCACGGTGAGGGTCGAAAAATTTGAAATGCTCATAACTCGCGATCTAATTTTCGTAGCGCGGCCAAATTTTGTTTGGTAATTTATTATGAGACAGTGTTAATTTTTGGAGACATTAGACCCCTCACAATGAAGGTAGAAAAATTTAAAATGCTTATAACTCGCGATCTAATTTTCGTAGCGCGGCCAAATTTTGTTTGGTAATTTATTTTGAGACTGTTAATTTTTGGTGACAGGAGAACTCCCACGGTGAGGGTCGAAAAATTTAAAATGCTTATAACTCACGATCTAATTTTCGTAGCGCGACCAAATTTTGTTTATTCATTTATTATGAGTCAGTGTTAAGTTTTGGTGACAGGAGACCCTCACGGTGAGGGTCGAAAAATTTAAAATGCTTATAACTCGCGATCTAATTTTCGTAGTGCGGCCAAATTTTGTTTGGTAATTTATTTTGAGACTGTTAATTTTTGGTGACAGGAGACCCCCCACGGTGAGGGTCGAAAAATTTAAAATGCTTATAACTCACGATCTAATTTTCGTAGCGCGGCCAAATTTTGTTTATTCATTTATTATGAGTCAGTGTTAAGTTTTGGTGACAGGAGACCCTCACGGTGAGGGTCGAAAAATTTAAAATGCTTATAACTCACGATCTAATTTTCGTAGCGCGGCCAAATTTTGTTTGGTAATTTAATATGAGACTGTTAATTTTTGGTGACAGGAGACCCCCACGGTGAGGGTCGAAAAATTTGAAATGCTTATAACTCGCGATCTAATTTTCGTATCGCGGCCAAATTTTGTTTGGTAATTTATTATGAGACATTGTTAATTTCTGGTGACAGGAGACACCCCACGGTGAGGATCGAAAAATTTAAAATGCTCATAACTCGCGATCTAATTTTCGTAGCGCGGCCAAATTTTGTTTGGTAATTTATTATGAGACATTGTTAATTGTTGGTGACAGAAGACACCCCACGGCGAGGGTCGAAAAATTAAAAATGCTTATAACTCGCGATCTAATTTTGGTAGCTTGGCAGAATATTGTTTGGTTATTTATTATAAAACAGTGTTAATTTTTGGTGACAGGAGACCCCCACCACGGTGAGAGTCGAAAAATTTAAAATGCTTATAACTCGCGATCTAATTTTCGTAGCGCGGCCAAATTTTGTTTGGTAATTTATTATGAGATTTTGTTAATTTTTGGTGACAGGAGACCCCCACGGTGAGGGTCGAAAAATTTAAAATGTTTATAACTCGCGATCTAATTTTCGTAGCGCGGCCAAATTTTGTTTGGTAATTTTTTATGAGACAGTGTTAATTTTTGGTGACAGCAGACCCCCCCACCGTGAGGGTCGAAAAATTTAAAATGCTTATAACTCGCGATCTAATTTTCGTAGCGCGACCAAATTTTGTTTGGTAATTTATTAAGCTATTGCATAGCTTTTATCGCGGGCTTTGGGCGCGGCGACTGAATTTAAGAATTCCGCAACGAGAAAAATTCCTAACAATCCGGCTAACGAAGTTTCAGTTTGGCAGACTTCGGGAAGGTATCCTTCGATAGACTTCAGCAGACATTGACGCGGTATTTTTGAATAAGTTGATAAAAAATGCTATGCAATAGCTTTACCGCGGCAGTCCCCGAGTGGCACACATATATTTTTTTTTAATTACTGGTGTCATTTTACAGATTCGGCACCAAAATTAAGTTTGCATACTGCAAACGGCATCCCTGAAAAAATTAACAAGCTGTCCACAAACTGTGAATTTCACATCTTTGTAAAAGAAACCATATTGAACATCATTCCGAGAGTAGATAAAGCCGTTGTCAGATAAACATTTGGTACATTCAAATATCGGCCAGTCAAATTGTCATAAATAGATGCAAAAATTCTGCTAGAAGATTTTATGTTTTTAAACTGTTTATGGGGATGCTAGTAACAAGAATTAATGATTTTTCAACAAAATATCTCGAGGCTAAATTTTGTGGAGCCAAAAACCCACAAAATTTTCGAACATTTTTCAGTTTTTTGCCAATAACTCAAACATTATAAAATTTTTGCGTACTATACTCCGTTACAAAAAGAAAGAACATTAAATTCTCTACAAATTTCATACTAAAACTGTTTTTCTAAAGCCATTATTAAGCGCGCTACAGCTTTCTGAAAGTGACTCTTTTTTTCTAACTTTATAGAAAAATTGCAAAAACGAAAATTTGACACAATTTTTCAATATTTTATCCTTTTTAATGTAACTTATTTAAATTATAGGTGTTTGCATGATAAAAATCGTGATGAATTACAACGGTAACATTGTAAAAAATTAAGAACATTGTAACTTTTTTTGTATTTAGAGCTTTAGTGGAAAACACTAATATTAGGTACTTAACTGATTGTAAGTAAAAAATACTTACGATGACATTTTTACATCCCCTCTTTCTGGATAAATAATGCCATTAACATTTTCGTAGTTGATCGCTTTAAATGTTTTACAAATTGTTGAGCATTTTAGTCTTAATTTATCAAAAAAAAAAAACATGCTTTGCTGCACCTTTTACTGCAGCTACATGACACAGCATGGAACAAGGATTCAGGTGCCGGGTCTTGGCACATTTGAACTGGCTGAAAGAGATCATCCGACTTGTGAGCCCACCCCCATTCTTCAGGAAAGATGTTGTTTCCTAGCCTAGCTTGTACCTGATGATAACATTGGAAAAAATGATGCTGGACAGCCTCTTGTGTTGGTGGTAGTCTTGCAAGATGAATTTTGCTTTTTGTGGCAGATTTAGCAAATAGCTGAAAACTTAAGGTGTTCAATCTCTGTGTAGTATCTATGCAACCACTGTATAATGCAGCATGGAATTTTTCTCAAACCTTAATGATTTCTTGACGGTTAGAACCTAATTTATTGAACACGCAGGCTATTTCTATGTTGTATCGCATCCGCTGATTGCATGAATGAAAAGAACATTGTTGTAATTGTATTTGAACGACATGGTTGGAAACCATTTGGATTGGATGTTATCTCTTCTTGGATTTTGGAAAAATAGATTTTCGTGCTAATAGCTTAAGCTCGTGATGATCACGAGAAGGTCAATATATTCTCCGACAATTACGACGCTTTCAAAAGATTCGGCTCTTGAAATGGATGAGATAACTATCATGACACCAGCTTCTTCTTTTGCCTGCTCAACTTGAATTCTGTTATTTTGTAATTCTTATTTTGAAATTTTTAATTTGTCTTAAGCAATGAAATGAAGACGCTCTTTTTTATGCCATTGGTTCCGTCAACGAATGGTTCGTGTCGACGCCCCCTTTTCTCTCCACTTGTTACAGATTGATCTAGTTTTACACAACAAAAACTATGATATCATGCATCTGCAAGTTAGGTTCGCATCTGCTAATCAGGTTCGTGCTGAATACTTTCAATTACTTTGTAGGACCATTCACCCCCACGTTTTTCTGCAGCTTTCAAAAATATAATTTTCGCTTCTAACTTCATTACTTTGTGAATCAATGTTTTTCGCTTAGGATTTTTTTTTATTGTTTTTCATTGAAGTCACCGGGATTACTTTTTTCACATAAGAAGCCATTATCTTGAAACTTGAAAGAAGTGCTCGATTTGAGAGACAAACTATAGTCTGTGTTGAATCTCCAACCCGACGAACATATGCTGCTATCATTCTCTCATTCGCATATGTTTTTCGGCAATCATCCGTATTCTAACTTCCTTGCTACTTTCAAAAAAAACTGATGAATATTGTTTTGATGAATATTACTTTGACGCTGAACGCTATGTTCAAAGAGCTTGGCAAGTCTTTTCTGGCTCATAACACAAGTATCACTGTTTGAAGTCGTTTGGTGAATGAAACACAATTTTGGGTCGAGCTCACTCATTTTTGATTACTGCACGAGAAGAGATACAATAAACTGAATAGCAGCATATTAGAAGAGTATGTGTTTATAAAATAAGACTTGCATTTAAATGATTACGGCTCAGGAAAGTTACGTGGCCGCAATCCATCTACATTCCCTTTTTTATCCCTGGCCCTCCCTCCCTTTGTAATTGTTTTTCTTATAGGTTTTCTAGAATTTGTGCTTCTTCTGCCTTCCTTTCTTAAAACTTTCATTTCTCATCCATCAACAGGTGTATTTAATTTTAATTGTTAGTGATGAAAAAAGTTCTTTGAAATGGGAGGCGAAAAATAGGTCGCTTTTTGTAAAGATAAAAAAAAGTGACATTTTCAAAAAACCATAGCGCGCTTAGAAGTTTTTATAGCAAAATTTATAAAGAATTTAATGCTCCTTCTTTTTGTAATTGAGTATTTTATACAAAAAAATTATAATTTTTGAGTTATTAGCAAAAAACTGGAAAAAAGTCCGAAAATTTTGTGGTTTTTGGGCTCCACAAAATTTAGCCTCGAGATATTTTGTTGGAAAACCATTAATTCTTGTTACAAGCATTCCCATAAACACTTTAAAAACATAAAATCTTCTTGCAGAATTTTTGTATTTATCGGCCCTTTTTTCTGACAATTTGACTGGCCTAATAAAGCTCCAAGAGATAAATTTTTTCATCGCATGACCAGCTATTCAGCGGATTCTATCGATAATCTCCGAAACTAATTTTTTTTTCAAGTAATTAACTTTCCCTTATCATAAATAGCATGTGCATAAAATTTGAAGATCATACACTGACTATTTCAAAATTGTGAGAAGTAGAGGTGTTGCAATTATATCCATTTTGTAATTATTTCGATTAAAAGTTCCCTTTCCTCATAAATAATTTGCTTTTATAATTTATTAATTTCTAATTCACCTGGAAATAAGTTATACTTAATCTATAATATGAATTCATAAGTAAAAATATCACGGAGATAAAACTAATCATTATAAAAAATAAATTATTCCTCATTATTTGCTATTTACCTAACTAATTAAATTATTTCCCTTGATTTAATACTGAAACTTTTTATACCTTTTTAGTACTTCTATGTAATTTCTTACTTTATTAAATCATGCATTACCAACTTTTTTTTTCAAATTCACACTAATGAGAACGAATTGCGAAATATTAATGTAAAAGAAATTATCAAAGCATCTATAAATTAATTAATTAGAATACTTTTTCCGTCAGAATTAACTCGGGCTTAATAGAATGGTAATACTTGTAGGCTCAAAATTCCGAAAAAATAGTGCTTAGGGGAATTATCCCACGAAATACTGGATTACATTTTTGAAGCATCATTCTGCTACATATACTTCAAGTTCCTGTGCTTTTTTCATTTGAAAAAGATCGATTTTTTAAGTAACCATAAGTACATAGACAAAACGTAATCGAAAAATAAAAAATAGTCGTTATAAAATCTATTTTTTTTTCATGTATATATCAGGTAATTAAAAAAATATTTTTGGAACATAAACTTCTTTTTTTAAATCATAAAACAGCCAGATCACTTTTTTTCAGTTTCAGATTTGTTGTTGAAAATATGTTAAAACCTCTCCCCCCCCCCTTTTTTTTTTTTTAGTTTTTGATTAATTGTTTTATTTGAAAATGAAATATATTGGAATTTCTTTCAGTAATTTTCTTTTTTACTTCAGCATCTTCCAAATGATTTTTTCAAACGGTTCTGGATTCTTTTATTTTTAATGTTTACAAACCGCTTCAACAAGTCATAATAATGCATTATCTTTTTTTTCAATTCTATTTAATATTTTTTTTTCTTTTTTTATATGCATAAATGTGAATCGTTAAGTAAAAGAAATAAAGAAGCTGAATTCAAGTTTACAAGTGGATTGCTTGAAGTTAAATAAGAAAGGTGACTGAATTATTTGGGAGTAAATTACCTAAATTATTTTCAGAATTAGCTTGTAATTATATACAGTAAGCTTTTAAATGTAATTTAGAAAACGTTATATTGTGCAACATTTCAGTAATTTTTAAAGCATATTTTTTATAAATTACGATGAACTTTTTTTTTCTGTTTAAGGGAAAAAATATTTTTAAAGTTACATTAATACTCAAAAAAGAACATATATGGGAAATATAAAACATTTTTTTGTTGTTGTTGTTAACTCTGTATTTTAGTCCCACAGGCTATTAAGGAATTATTTATTTCAATGCTTTTCTGAAATCTTTGGAAGAAATGTTCTTGATTAACTTTAAAAGAAATACTAAAAATGTATTTAAAATTAATCCCGATAATCTAAGTTTTTTACATTAAACTTTTGCAATGGGAAGAAATACTATGTGTTACTAAAGGCTTTAGTTAAAGATTTCTGTAGGAAATTTTTTTTATGAAATAAAGAAAAGAACATTAGGAAAGTCCATTGGGATTAAAATAAATAAATAAAATAAAATAAATATAAAAGCACACATGCAGTAATGTAGCAAATCCGGCCGTAGTAAATCAGGCTTTTAAGTTTTACTGTTGTAATGTGTCACATAAAACGAGTTAATATTCCATCGGATGCATTATAAATCCGCCCATTTATGCCTGAACTCATTTTCGATGAGATCTTGCCGGTCGTTAATGTAAGTCGTGAAGTGATTAAATAAGTAATGGAATAAATTCGACTTTGAGTTTCTCTATGAAAAAAAAGCATCTTCTTAGCTTTTAATATTTATTAACAACACATCAAGTGAAACAGTTCCCACCTTAATGCTAAAAGTTCAGGTCTTGCTATGGCAAATCATAGTGGATGTTAGAAAAATTTAGAACGAAGAAAGCTGTTGTCATACCGGAACTTCTAGACACCGTAAAATATTAGAGAGTTGAAAATCGCACAAATTCTGCGTTTACACCAAATGCTGTTGCTTTTTCATCAAACTCGCAATAATACAAATAATGACGTCGCGTTCGTCCGATTGGTAAGGAACAACGACATCAAGCTTGAAGGTCCTATGAGAATAATTCTGCAAAGAATTCTACGAAAGTCCGTAATGAGCTAAAAATATGAGACGTGAAAAATATTCCAGGGCACGAAAGAACTTGGAATAAAATGACTAAAGAGAAAAAAAAAGAAATGGCTCTTAAAAAAACATTCGAATTCACATTATACACTGGTTTCCAAAAATTAAGGGAAAATCACAAAAATAGCGATAACTCGTTCAAAAAGAAAGTAATCCGTATGAAATTTGCATATATTGTAAAATAAAAGATGCTGAATAAAAATATCAAATGCAAATTAGTGGCGCTGCAATCGCATTGTACCATCCGTGAGGCACATAAAAATGCACGTTAGAGAGTAAGGCTGCAGTTGTCGCTGTGATAGTGATGTTATAACTCTAGGATAGCCAATTCATTACAATGACCTCAAGGCATCATTTGCCCGCAGAACTGCGATTTAGAGCCATTGGGAGATAGGAGGCAGGACAAAGTCAGGCAGAGGTGGCTAGACGGCTAAATGTGTTTCCTTCAATGTTTCATAGGCTTTGGCAACAATTCCAAACCACTGATTCGGGTTCAAGGAGATTCAGCCAAGGACGGCCAAAGGTTTCGACAAGCGCCAATGACCGATATTTGCGGTTATGTGTACGAAGGAATAGAACCGCAACCCCATCTCACCTTAGATCCTGCCTTGCTGCAACCACTGGAAGGCTGGTGTCAATGTCTACTGTGCGTAGAAGGCTTCACGAAGGTGGACTTTACTCGAGGCGACCAGCAATTCGTGTGCTGCTCATCTCACGTCACCGGAGGGAACGTTTGATGTGGGCACATCAACTTGTCCACTGGACGGTTGATCAATGGAGGCGTGTTCTCTTCACGGATGAGTCGCGGTTCAGCCTTCAAAGCGATAGTAGGCGTTGTTTGATTTGGAGAGAATAGGGAACACGCTATCACCCATCAAATATTCGTGAAAGAGATTCATAAGGAGGAGGCAGTGTCTGCGTTTCGGATGGTATCTCTTTGGGTGGACGTACAGACCTCCATGTCTTTCCACATGGAACCGTGAATGCTCGCGTTTATAGAGATGACATCCTTGAGGCTCATGTGCGACCTTATGCCGGTACAATAGGTAATGATTTCCTGTTGCAGGACGACAACGCTAGACCGCACAGGTCTCACATCGTGGAAGATTATCTTCAGCATCAGACAATTCAACGCATGGAATAGCCAGTTCGATTACCGGACTTGAATCGCATTGAGCATGTTTGGAATGCTTTAGGGAGACGTGTCGCTGCTCTCAATCCCCCTCCTCTGACTCTTGCCATGCTTACAAATGCTTTGGAAGATGCTTTTCTATGGTTACAAATGCTTTGGAATGGCTCTTACTTCCCAGCGAACCGCATAATTGACAGTAAGACACATCGCTGTATGTGCTGTATTGCTACTAGGGGTGATCATACGGCATATTAAAGGTACTTTTCCTATACCAAACTGGCAAACTGATTTTGTTAATTTTATAATTACGCTATTTTTTGGAACACCATAATTGTCTGGTAATTTCTTTTCATGTTATTTTATTCCTTACTATGCGTTGTATATTGTGGCTGAGTTTCATTGAAATCTACATGCAATATTTTGAATTATCGCTATTTTTGTGATTTTTCCTTAATTTTGGGAAACCAGTGTATAATAGAAATTGGTCGAAAATGATAAGGCAATTTAGGAATAAACTAAAATCTTTATATTTAAGTAAATTGAGTAAGATAATCATTAATTTAAGAAGAATTTAATAGAATTAATGATAGATATTATTAAAAAATAGGAAATTAGTGAATATGCCGGTAATTCATTATAATAAAAAGGAAATATTGCAAAAAATATTAATAATATAAAATACATTAATAATTTTGTTATTATGAATTTCAGTTGAAACATTCGTCAATTTAATTGCATAACTGAGCGTTAAGCCAATAGAGTGAAAAAGTGTCCCAGCCAGGATTGAATCCTGGGTCATTGGTATAGAATAAAAATGTTCCGCCAATTAAACCACTCACACAATTTATATGTTCACACACACTAATATGTTCGCAACATTCTCAAAAATCGTTCTTCAATTCACGAACATTTTGATGAGAGCAGTGCTGCCGGTATATTTCCGGAAATTGACGAATATCCGTTTTTTTTCTCCGCTAGAAGAGGTAAAATACCTGTCAATTGAAGAAAGTTGATAATAAGGAAAAGCGGAAAACGTGATATTCAAAACAGCCATCTAAGCGTTACATGACGAACACGATAACACTGAACTATAGTTGTACAGCATCGAAACGCTTTCAAGTAAATATGAATGTTTCAGATGGGTATGGATTGGCCAATTTCTTTAAAAAGCTTTTTATTAAAGTTAATTTCGGGAAGATTTTGTCTAAAATAAGATTATGGCTGGGTTGATTAGACTTTATATTAAAGGATAAAAATATGAATTTTAAATATTTTTACGTTCATTGTTAGAGGTAAAATGTGAATTTTATGTTTTTATTCAATAAGATGTTTCTTTTTTTTAATAATATTAATTTTTTTCCGTTTAATTAATTAATTAAAATATCTTTCAAATGTGTCCATTTAAAATATCTTTTGAATATGTTCATTTAAAGTATATTTTAAATGTGGAAATTCATTTATAAAAAAACTTTATAAATTCAACTGAATTTAATTTTATTCATCTTATTCAAGTTTAAAAAATGAATTGTGAGTAATTTGAAGGAGTGAGAAAAGTAATTATTACTTATTTTTAAATTCGAAAACTTTTTTGTATTTTTAAAATGCATTAGAAATTTTAATTTATAAAAAATTTTATTATTCTTTTATAAAATAAATTTGGATTTATTATTAATAGACCCAATACGCATGCCTGCTAGAGGTAAACGGAATTTCTCCTTCTTTTTAGACGTTCGAGGAGATTTCACGGAGAAAACAAGTTCTTTTAGGAGTGTGGAAATTATTTGTTAAAAAATGAGGAATAATTTAGAGTTTATTGCCGAGTTTTTGTAACAATGAAGGCTGCAATCGCAGCACATGATGTAACATTTTCATAACATACAAACCTGAAACAAACCTGCGATGCAAATTATAAAAATGCAAGCTATACCGATGCTGAAAATCGATTACATCTTATGTTCATCACAGATTTATAACACTTAAGAGGGAGGGATGGATGCTGAGTATTGTCCGAGTGGTTCAGTTGGTAGAATGTGCGTATGCTATACCAATAATTTGGATTCTAGTCTTCGCTTGAACACTTTTTTCATTCTGTTGGCTAAACGCTTAGTTAGGGATGAAAAATATCATGCAATTTAAAATGGTTAAATATAAAATCAATTAAAAGTATGTATATATACATACATATATATATATATATATATATATATATATATATATATATATGACATCTTAAAAATTTTAGCTCTACAGTAAAGTACTTTATATAATTTATGTTTTTCCCCAAGATATCCGATATCATCGGTGTGCCTTGTTTTGCTATTTAAAATAAAACTCATCAGGAAAAACATACTCCTTTAAGTATATTCGAATTACTATAATTTATATATGTTATTGCCGTTTATTACAGAATTTTCTGTATTGACAATGTGTAGCTTTCATATTTCATTTACAGGAAAACACAAATAATACCGTCCTATTATGGTTTATCAGCAAAAATTGCTTACGACAAAATTTTTCCGTGTTACACTGAGAAAAAAAAATATATATGGTTCTGGCATCCAAAATCTAAATTGTGATTGCAGAAAAAAATAGTTCCATGTCATCTTTATTTTTATTCTAATACCTTTTATTGGACAGTTCTAGAGTCTCCTACTATAATTCAAGAGAGTTTTGCTATATGCTCGTAATCAAATTTATGTTTAAAAATCTCTGCAAATAGATGTGAACACAAGAGTTTAGCTTTTGTAATTCTAGTAATAATTCTAGTTTAAGAAACCATTTCCAAAATCAAGCGATAATTTCTCGCTACTGAAAAGATTCAATATCGTTTCATCATCTAAAAAAAGAGATTATAAATCTTAGATCGTTTCGTCAATTCAGATTAGTAGTTTACTCTATTCATATAGTTTGGAAATCTATGTTTCTAGTTTAGAAATGGGATTCAAAAAGTTACTGTTCATTCTAGATGAAAGCGGTGTATCTTTTTTCTGAGTGTACAAAACATCAAGCATTAATTAACTTTCTCGTCACCTTGAGACTCATATGAGGCTCCTACTTCGAACTGCAATATTTTTGTAATATTTTTTGCAACACAGTTTGTTCATAAGCATGTACAAAGTTTTTCGTTTAAATATAGAGGAAGTCTTTGCTAAGTATTTCAGTGATGTTACCTCCTTCTTTAAACTTAATCCGATATGTATCCCTGACGTGCACTGCAACATATTTTTTAATGATTATGGAAAATTTAGAATTAATTGTTAATTTATAGTAAAATATAAAGCTGCCAAGTTTTTTCTTTTGTGTGTGTGTGTGTGTGTGTGTGTTGGTGTTTGAGTACAATACTACTTACTAACGATAGTTGCAGAAAATTGTATATTTAGTTATGGTATGCAATGATTTAACGTAACTAGTTTTTAGTGTTTTACGTAATACATATTAATTTCATTAATAATATACTGGACTACTCGAATAAAATTTAAGCAGAATTCTCGCTAGACGTTTTGTCTCTTTTAATTCTTTTCTTTTTATTAGATATCTTATTTTATTGAATAAAAAAAAATGAATATTCTTAACTGTATTCTGATGGTTTTAGAAAGATCTTCATAATGTTTGCTGATCATACTTTTTTGTTTTTCCTTTAAGTTATTTTACTTAAATCAGTGATTTGATTAGTAAATCAATAAAACCAATAACAGATAGTTTTTCATATGTATCCGCTCCGCTATTCAGAATAAAAATAATAATAAATAATAATAATAATAATATTTGTAGGGCAAGACTGAATCATGCTCGCTAAATAGAGATGTCGACTATTCGCAAGTATCCACCGAGGAAGCTTTTCTGCATATGTGCTGAACAAGCTTTTGCTAAGACTGATAAAAGCTTAGCAAAAGCTTGCGTCATATCCACCTCTAATAGGTGGATATGACGCACTTTAGCCTTTTTATTCTGAAAATAACCTTTGAAACATCATATTGATTTTAAAAATATCTGCACTGAATTTAAATTCATTATTTTTACTTACTAGTCATAAATTCAAAGTAAACAGGGTGGTAGCAATCAGGGAGAAGATTAAATAAGGAGAATTTTGTTATACAGAAATGCAATAGACTCTCGAATAATCGGGATCGAATTATTCGGGTTGCGGATTAATCGGCTCCGTAAAATTTTCACAGTTTTGAATGTAATTTATTATATTGTTGCTGCATGGAAATTAGTAAAAAGGACCATCGTGAATGCAATCGTGGATGCAATTTTATCAGATGAAGAAAATGGAATTCCTACAGCAGACGATGATAATGTTATCTTTGCCCAGGGTTCCATTTAGTCATGATTGGAGCCTGATGGTGTCAGTCCATGGTTATGGTTTATAATCGAACAATACTGATTTGCAGAGAAAAATCTTAGAAGATTTAAAAAAGTTTTACAGTTTTGGACATATGGATGAAGAAAAATTGCAACAAGAATTAATGAAGATACGAAATTGGATTGTGCTAAATGTTAGCTGACCATGATATTGTGTCGCGTGTCACTTGTGATGCTGAAGAAACAAAGAATTTCAAAAAATGTCCTGAAAGGGATGATGAAAATCTTGTAAACTCATTAAAAATTAAGTGAAGATGACCCATTAGTTCATAATGAGGAGATATTTAATTACTTGGTGCAAAAACAGTAAATCATACTTTATGAGAGAATTATGCTGAGAAATTTACGTAATAAAATTCATCGAAAAGTAAATGAAATAAAATAAAACAGATTTCTATCATTTCATTTTTCACAAAACAGTAAAGAAAACCATTCTTCTAGTTTTTCATTGCACTAATTGTAAAGCAAAATAACATTAAAATTTATGTTTATTGTATTTTTTTGTATTAATTAAATTGTTAATGTCATATTGTATAATAACTTGACATTTTCCATACTTTTACCAAAATTCCTCAACGAAATTTTACAAATTTGATTATTCGAGATATTCGCTTATCCGAGCAAGGCATATTCCGACCATCCCGGTTAGTCGAGATTTTACTGTGCAGGATTTGTCCTGGACGCTGGCATGCTGGTAAATATTGAACTCATTCTGGTAATTTCATCTTAAAAGTGTATACATTTATGTGTGTTTTCTTTTACTTTTTAACTTAACTGAGATATCGAAAACGTCTAATTAGAATGAAACTTTGCGATAGATGACAGCCTCCTTAATATTCAACAAATGCATAGGCTCATGAAAACGCACTGATTATCATTTTTTTTTAAATATTATAACATTTCAGAAAAGATATTGAACATCCAATGTTTAAATCTATTTAAAATTGTTATTAATTCCCTAAACTGCTTTGAAAAAGTCTTTAGCAAGTTTGCTGCCACTGAAGCACTAGAATGTCTGACTTCTGAATGCACTTCTTCGCATGACGGCGACGCTCTACAGCGTCGAGCGTCTGGATCACCACACCACTTCAGGTGCTCAGAACCGTACATTTTTCTCACCAGTTACTTTTTATAGTAAAATTTACCTTATTCAATCAGAGCATTTTCGAAATTCAACTACAGGAAATGTTCTGCTTTTAAAAACCGGTGGTAAAAGATTAAGCATTAAGCAAAAGGTTCTCGTTGCGATGGTGTTAAGAGCTCACACTACTGATTGAAAAAGACCCGGATGATAATGTAAAGTCTGTGGGGGCGTTCTTTTCAAATATCTCGCTCAAATTTTTTAATATTTTTACATGATTTTTTTTCACATAGGATAGCTGAAGACGATCTACAATCGAGCTAGCTTTTACTTTTTCGATTTCAATTTCAATTTTTTTTTAATTATTTTAACTTTCGAAACCGGTTTTAACCGGTTCTGAAATTGAAACTGTCATAATATAAAAAAAAATTATAACCAAAATCAAAAAAGTAAAAACTAGTCCGGTTGTAGATATTCCACAACTATCCTATGCAAACAAATCATGTAAAAATATACAAATTTGAGCGAGATATTTGAAAAGCCCCATAAATTTAACATTATCATTCGGGTCTTTTTCAGTCAGTAGTGTGCGCTTTTAAAACATTGTTTTGTAATCTGGCTTCTGAAGATGGAAATATCATTTTCAATGACAACGAATTACTGGCATATCAGGCATATATACTGGCATATGATATATGCATGTATACATGTACAATATACATGTACATGATATATACATGTATATACATGTACAATATACATGTACATGATATATACATGTATATACATGTATACACATATATTGCACATGATATATACATGTACAATATACATGATATACTGGCATATCATTTCTCTTCAGAAAAATTCACAATGATTAATTTAACTTTTTATATACAAATTTAATTCTTTGTAACCTTTTTTTTATGCAGTTAATTGGTAAAATTATGTTTCTTAATTTATTCATTAAATTTTCTGTAAACCTCATGGTTAAAAAAAAAAAAAAAAAAAAAAAAAAAAAAAAAAAAAAAACGATTTTTAATTTTAAAAAAATCACATTTTTAAAAGCTTTTATATCATTTCTCATTAGAAATACTTACACTGATTCATCTAATATTTTTTACACAAATTTAACTTCTTACTAAAACATTTATTTGGTTATAAAAATTATTTCTTTTAATCAAATTATGAAAACTTTTTTTAATTTTTATGTGAAAATAAATTTTTTTAACACTAGGAATATTATAAAACTAACCTACATTCACTTCTCTCTTAGGTCCTCAATTATTTAGTTTAATTAAATTAACGTTAGAGAAATACAAACGATTTTAAAAATTCTAAAAATCTGTTTTATCGAAAGCATTTGTGAAATTCGTAATGATTGTTCAGAGAAATTTGTTAAAAAAATTATTTCAAAAAATAATCAATTAATCAAATCAGTAATTTTTTATTTACGTTTAAGAAAATATTAAGTATATTTATTCCAGTTTAAAGTTTTTTTTTTTTTATTTATAAATATTTTTTTCTTGTTACATTTTGTTTACATCTAATGCACTTGGAAATAAGTTTTATTCGACTGGGAATGTAAATTCTTACTAATAAAATTAATCTTTTATATTAAAAAGTAAGGTTTATGGTTGCTTGTTTAGTTAGTTAAATATTTAAATTATTTCGCATGATTTACTATATTTTTTTCATTTTATTACTTTTATCTATTTTTGTTTACTTTATTAATCTCATGCTTTATCTACTTGTTTCAAATTTACTTCAATAAATCGCGAAATATTGAAGTAAAACTATTTACAATTTAATTATTTAGCAATCTCCCCCTACCCCCAAAAAATTAACCCATACTTATATTGAGGTGGTACAAAATGAAATAAATAAACCATTTAATAAAATTATTCCAGGAAACATAAGATTACATTTTTGAAGAACGAAACACTAGAATACAGTTTTTAAGCATAATTCTGCTAAATTATTTTCAAGTTAATGAACTTTTTCTTTTAACACTTCGTGTTTCAGTGTTGTATTAGATGGAACACCCAACTTGATTCATTTCTCAAACAGTTAAATAAGTTTCTAAAATAGGTTAATTAGGTTAATTATTTACTTTTACAATTCTACATAAATAACGATATTCAGCAACACTTCGGACAATGCATAATATGTAACTGTGATGAGTTATTCATAAACTTATCTTTTCAAAGAGTTTTGTCGAATTACTTTGTTTTATCTTTACAAGAAGAAAATATTGGATGCACAAAAATTTTCGACTTCTGGTTTTCAGCGGATTTACACGTTTTAGGGGTCATAAATTCCAAATAACATGTTTTTATAAAATGCCTGTCTGTGAGTCTGTGACTCTATCTGTTTGTATGTGACACAACTTTTGTGGATGCCCTATCTCAAGAGCTAATGCACGAAATTTAATAAAAATTTATATTCAGTTAATGCCTGATATAAATTGGTGCTGATTAGTTTTTGGTGTAAATCGCTCAACAGTGACACAGCTATGCAGCATTTTCACGATTTTCGCAATAACTCTATCTCAAGAACTAATGCACGGATTTTCATAAAACTTCAGATTCAGTTACAGAAATGAGTTGACGTCTTCTACATTTTGCGATAATTTGCTCATTTGATGGCGCGTCTACGCAGCATTTTTCACTATTTATGCTATAACTCAACCTCCAGAACTAATGCACGGATTTTTAATTTATTATACCGGGAGGTCCAAAAGGTCAGAACGAACTTTATAAATGAATAATTTGAAAACGAATCAAGATACAAAGATGTGGTTTGTATCGAAAGGATGGAGAAGAAACCGGATTTTGTGTAACAACGGAAAAAAATAGTTTAGTTGGCGACCAACAAATTTTATTGCATCAAAAGATAGTTTACAAAAGATGTTTTTTTTTTTTTTTTTTTTTTTTTTTTTAATAAAAGGGTGTGACTTGCGTTTAAAAATCCTAGTTCTAAATTCATCTTGAGTTAAATAATGAAAATTCATATAAAAATCACAAACAAATGTTCAAAAGTTATTTTCAGATAAATAGAAAAATATTTGCTAATAAAGATATATTTTATAACGATGCACTATCATACGATATCTATGTAGTATACAAAGATTTATCGCATAATAGATGAAAGTTTGTTTTGCTGGAAATTTAATTACCTTCATCTGCCATCTCAACTGCCGTATGATCGTTAAACTACAATGATTTCTTCTAGATAATTCTCGAATACGTGCAAAGAAAAATAATAAGAACATTTAAGTCCGCACTGATTGACTGGAAACGTTTTGGGTTTTTTAAAGTTTTTTAATGTAAGGTATCCTGGGGTAATAACGCCACGTTAAGATTCTACTAATTATTACTGCTTAGTTTTTATTTTGTTCTTTGAAACAAATCTGGTATCTGATACAGCAACTTATTGACTATAAATGCAAGAAAGAATATTTTAGAAGATGTACATTCATAAAGTGTAATGGCGTATTTTCGGAACCAATGCTATTTGGTGTTATTACCCACATAGTAGGGTAATAACGCCATGCAAACTAAACTATAAAATAAGATGAATTAATGATAAATAAATTGTCCAGTTTTAACGATACAAACTCTACAGCCCTATAAATTGATAAATTTTAAAATATTATCAGCACTAAGGGCATACGAATTTTTCTTTATCCTTTTTGGTTTTCAACAATGAGAGTAATGCTCTCTTGAGTATAAAACAGAAAATAAATCCTCTTCGGGTATAGGTCCAGAATTAAAAAGAAAAAACAGGAGTACTTACAACAGTATATTGCGTTATTATCGCGGTATACTTATTGCGCAGTACACTGTAAAAAAAAAGGTCGATCTACTAAAAAAACTTTAGTGATCCTTGTAATTACTAAAAAAATTTTAGTAATCTTAGTCGGTTACTAGAAAATCTGTAAGAATTACTAGAAAAAAGTTAGCAACGAATAAGAGTTAATAGTTTTATATTTTTAATAGCTCTTACTAAAACTCAGTTGGTGTGGCCTTGATAGCATAGTGGTTATAGTAACGGACTCCAGGCTAAAAGGTCCCGGGTTCGAAACTTGCCTCCGCCAAATACGCCCCAAATGTCTGTAGTGTCTCGTTAATAAAGGGATTATGAAAATCCTGTCGGAGCAGTTAAGAATGTATAGTGCTGCCATCTATTGCGGTTTTGCCGAAAATCTTCCTCTTCAGAAGTCTGAAGGAAGCTCCTCCGCTTCGGTTGCACGTAATGGTTATTAAAAGTAATTTTGGAGCTATTACTAAAATTTGCTTTGTGGCTCATACTAAAAATTTTTAAGTTAGTTATACAAAAAATTCTTTTGTTCAGTTTACAAAAGAAATGCTTGTTTCACTTCCAAAAAAAAAGTTTGTAATGGTTACTAAAAAATTCTGTGAAATACAAATTTACTAAGAAATTTTTAGTAACCTCTTGAATTTTTTTTTACAGTGTATATATTAAACTACAAACTGCTCGCAAATTTCTCCAACATTTTACACAATATTTTAAAAATACATTAAATACACTACAAATTTATATAATAAATAAATTATGTTCTAATAAATATATAACCTTCAGATCACAGAACTTAACTCGCAAATTTTAGATCTGGCATTGACTTTTACATGCTTCTTGCAGCGATACGATTTAAAAAGAGAACAAATCAATTTTAGCGGTTCTTTGTGATTCTGGTGACTTATAGCCCCTCTGCTCAGAACCCGCATGTGCCATTTGCTGTATTCATTCATAATTATGCGTAATATTAGCACATGGCGTTATTACTCCAGGATTCTATGCTGATATATTATTTTAAGATATTTCTAATGCACTTTAAATAATTTTATCTTCTGTGTATGCACCTGAAGGTAATTCTAATACATTTTCATGTGCTTTTTGTGTGCATTTTTGGTTTTTTATTTATTTATTTATTTATTACTGATGTAGAAGCTCAAAAAAGTTTTCGCAACGTAATTTTACTTTTTCAATCATAAAAAAAAATCGTATTAGTGTTTTTGACCGCAATTTATTATAAATTTTCATACTTGTGTTGTTGTATATTGTGTTTTTGTTTTCAGTTTTTTATTACTTATTTCATTTGCAAATATAAAAAATGTGGAAGTTTGTTTTGGTAATTTTTAATTTTACTTCCGCATCTTCCAAATGATTCTTTCAAACGATCTAACATTTTTTTAAACAAACCGCTTGAATGATTCATCACAATATTATAGTTTTCTTTTCTCAAACTTTCTATGCATAAATGAGAAAAAAATTTTAAGTGAGAAAATAAAGAAATTGGACTGAACTATTTGCAATTAAATTGCTTTCTGTAAAATTTGGAAAATGACTGAATTGTTTATAACTAAATTACGTATCGCATTTGTTCCGTTTTTAAAAGTGAATTCGTAAGATAGTAGGGTAGTTCGTAGGGTAGGTTGAAAATGTGGTTCAGAAGGTGTTTCTAACACAACACTTTATTTCTTTTTGAAGCACATTTTTTCTAAACTACTGAGAAATTATTGAGATTGTTTTCCAGTTAAAGAGAAAAAGAAGATTTTAAAGGTTGCATTAATACACAAGGAAGGAACATTAATGGGAAATAGGGAGCGTTTTCTGTGAATTCTGATTTTTACTCTCTTAGATTATTAAGAAATCCTTAATGCCTTTCTAAATTCTCTAGAAGAAAAAAAAAAGTTCATGGTGAGCTTAAAAAATACTCTGCTTGAAAGTAATCCAGATAGCCTTTTATCTCCAAATTTATTGAATTAAACTTTATGTACTGGGGAAAAATTGCGATAGTGCGTAAATAATGAGGTTTTTTATTGATTTGTAAAGGAAAAAATAAAATAACCAAAAAACCATTAGAAGAGCCTCTGTTTAAATAAATAAAAGAATATAAATGTAAAAGCAATATTTTATATATAATAGAAATGTTCTTTAGCGATTTTGAATCTTTTAGTTATCACAAATTTTTTTCCGCATTTTCCTACCACGTTTTAACTGCAAAATGTTTTTTCAATTTTTTTTTTTTTTTTTTTTTTTTTTTTTTTTTTTTTTTCAAAAAGAAAATATATTTGAAATTTGTATGTTAATTTAATAATGGTAAAAATAAAAAAAATTAAATTTCAAATTCTCAGTTAAAATCTTATGTTTTATGGTGTGTACCACATGTACACAATTAGGGTTTTTGAATGTTGTATTGCTATATTTTCCAACTAAATGAGCTTAAAAAGAATTAATTTTATCTGTTTAATGCTCTGAATTTTTTTATTAAGATTTTTAAGTATTCAGTAAAAATAATGGAAGTAAATCTTACTTTAACAGCTTTCTTTTTTTTAAACACGCAGTTTGATAATAGAAGTTGCAGTGAGACGCATAAGAACAGACTAATCTTTGAACTATGGTTTCCATTTCGATTAATCGGGCAATTTAGAAATCATTTTTAGGTTTATCCTGATTTCTAATCAGAAATTAATATATATATATATATACATATATATATAAATTACGCTAAAGTACGTGACACAGAAATCACGATTCTTTGTTATTGTTTAATGGCAACGCCCAAACAAATCGTACCTCGTTGGTTATTGCAATAGTCCTTTGACAGGATTTAGGCAGAGGAGGTAAATCCGGTTTGTTACGAAGTATTGTACATCATATCTAGGTTTGCTGGGGTCGTCTCACATTAAAAAGTTTAAGCTACATGACACATCCCTTGTCGGTTACTTACTTAATTTTGCTCATTTCTTCACTTCACTTCAATTTTAAAAGGCTATAGCTTTGCTTCTGTAGAAGCTACAGCGGGGAGAAAAATTTTAGCATAGCTAACTTTTCTTCGCCGTTCTTTTTTTTTTTTCAGTTTTCTGGGTTTTTTTTCCATAGTACCGCTTTTTTTGCGAGGTACAGAAGAGGGGGGAGGCGTTTCTCATCATGTAATATGTGTATTGAAAGCTTATGCTTAATACATTACAAATCTAGCATAAAAAATTTCTCCCGTCATTCTGGGTCACGTTACGGACCCATAATGGGTTAAAATTTATGTTTCTCAAACTTTTTCGAGGTTTAATCCAAATCACCATCTGAAAAAAATCATGCCAATGTGGTGTTTGTATGACATCTGTGCCATATAAATATTATTCATTCTTTTTTGTAAACTCCACTCCAGTATTATATTTTTCAATGACAGTCCCGACACAGCTCCTGCCCGGACAACGTCGTGCGGGTCAGCTAGTAATGGATATTTTCTCTAATTATGTTCAGTTTAAAAAAAACTACTAAACTTTTCTTTCAACTCTAATAATTATTGATACTCTCATTTTCAAAACGAAGTGACGTATTTGTATAAATAAACAGCAATTACTTAATAAAATGTTGTCTGATGATGAGCTTGGAAAATCTTAAAGTATTAAGGAGTTTTTAAATAAAATACATATTTTTAAAATGTAACATCTTTTTGAGTCACTTTTAAATAAAACGGTGAACTTTTTAAAATTCAAATATTATAATTTATGTTTGAATCAAGGTGAAATATTGCGTATCATCTTACGATATTATTACATAAAAAATATATTTGTACGCTTATCCATATGTAAATTACTTTCCACATTGGCAAATAAAAAATAAATAGCAAAAAATAAATTAACAGATATTATGTGTTTGATTTCTATAAATTTCCATAAAAAAATAAATCTATGTTTTATAAGGAACATTTTACTGGCAGATTAAACAACTGTTTTTTACCTCAAAGCTTGGTGAATTTTTTAAAAATTGTTAATTAATCGTATGTAATTTTAATGTACAATAATATTACTTTTTCTATTCAAATAATGTAATCGTAAAAGGACATTTTTTTTCCTTTAGCCTAAAAATCACCCCCCCCCCTTAAGGGAAAAAAAAAAAAACTTTGGAGGTGGAATTTGACAATGATCAAAAGTTTATAAATACAAGCATCATCTATATCAAGCATCATCTATATCAAGCATCATGAATAAACATCGAATAAAACGTCATGCACCTCTCATATTTGAGTATCTTCATGTTTTCAGAACTGAGTATACACTCCCAAGAAACTTTCTTCATTCCACGAAAAATCTACTAGCAGCAGTGCTGCCGGTATATTTCTTTCAATTGACAAATATCTGTTTTCTTTTTCTTCGTTCCAAGAAGTAAAATATCCATTAATTGAAGAAAGTTGGGAAAAAGCAAAAGTAGCAGACGCTGAATTCCAACCAGCCAACCATGCGTTTCGAGGCGAACATGTTAGCACGGGGCTATAGTTGTACGGCACTAAAATGTTTAGCTCAGATAGGTATGGCTTGATCAATTTCTTTAAAAAGCCTTTAATTCTGAAATTAATTTCGTGTATATTTCGACTTTAGTGAGATTATGGCTGGGGGTTTTATTTATTAGTATTAATATAGGATTAAAATGTAAATTTTAAGTAGATTTGCATAGATTCAAGAGATAAAATATGAATGTTGTATTTTCATTCGATTAGATTTTTTTTTTTTTTTTTTTTTTGAATTATATCGATTTTTTTTCATTTAATTTTTTTTAATTAAAATATATTCTTAATGTGTTCATTTAAAGTATATTTTAAATGCTAATATTTATTTTAAAACAATTTTATAAGGTCAACTTTATTCAACTTATCCAACTTTAAAGAATAAATTTTGAGTATTTTAGAATAAATTTGAAAAGTAATTGTTATTTATTTTTAAATTCGAAAACCTTTTTTCTTCTTAAACTAAATTAGACATCTTAATTTATAGAAATTTTGGTTTTCATTTTAAAAAAAATTTAGGATTTATTATTAATAGTTCAATACGCATGCGTGTTACGAATAAAATAATACGGAATATCTTCCTCTTTTTTAGATGTTCGGGAAAATTTCACGGAACAAACATATTTTCTAGGAACACGAAAAATTTTCGTGAAAAATGAGAAACAATTTCGTGTATATTGGCGAACTTATTTCACAGTGTATAGTCCAGGCATTTAGTAAAAAATAAATGCAAGTTTTGATGTAGTTTTGATTTTTGGTTCCCTTTATGTTTTTTGGGTCGCTGAACACGAATCTGGCATTATCCAACAAAATTTCTCCCCGGAAACACTTTTTTTGGCAAAAAACGTGTAAAAAACGTGGCTTTTTTTCGTTTTTTCTAAATAACTTCAAGATTATGCATTATACATAAAAGTCATCCATACATAAATTAAAGAGCACAAAATTTCCTACATTTTATGTACTTAAAGTTTTTTTCTATGATCAATGGTTTAGCCGTGAGAGAGCCGCAAAAATGGGTGTGAAAAGCAGAAAATTCTGAAAAACGTGAATTACAGCACCGTACGTCGATGAAACATGAAAAACAACCATTTTACGCAAATTTTCCCCACTTAATAATAATAAATATATTACTATTGACTATATTTTATTAATCTGCTGTTCATCGTTTCTTTTATAACTAAAAAATAAATAAAAATGAGTATATCTATGATCAAAATCTTCATTTGCTATTATAAAATAATAATAGTAATAATTTCTTAATTTGACTTTTAAATAATGTAAATAAAATAACTAAAACAGGCTTTAACTGATCCCATTTGCACTTTCCCTCTTGATTGAAGGGGCACAAGTGTGAAATAACGTTGGTCAAGCGCCCACCCCCGCATCCCATGTCCACGTTCAGTAGAATACTACCCCCCCCCCCTGTTCCCCGCTAGTCTCGCCTCTGTTAGAAATATGCGTCGCATAGATCACTGGCTTATCAGGAGGACACATTCCTCTCAGTTTCCATATGCAACTGCTTACTTATAATTTAGTAATTCACTGTTTGTGTCTTCGTGAATATAGTGAACAGCTAAAGTGATTTCGCGCGATGTCGCTGTGTTTTATTTGTGACTCTCCTTTAGAAGAGGGGCCGTCAGTGAAAATTAGTCGAGGTATTGCAGCGTTAATCAAGCCAAATACAGAAAGAAAGGATGGAAAAGCAGTTTTCCTAAAGGGGAAAACCTCAGTAGATATACATGTTAAGTGTAGAAAAGCATACGGAAATGAACGGATGATTACTGCTTATGTGAAGACAGTTGAGGAACAAAGTGCTAGCACTTCTCAAATTTTAAGATCATCAACTCCTCAGTTTAATTTTCGAACTAATTGTTTTATATGTGGACTGTGCATTTCGGAAGAGTTCATTGCAACACAAGCGAAAAATCCACCAAGCGGACGCAATACTGTATACAGTGTGCGACACATGGGAGTACAATTCTGAAAGCAGCAAGAGCTCGCAATGATGATTATGGGCAGGCTATAATTCAGCGCATCGAGCCAGTGAATGATTTGATCGCAACAGATGCTCAATACCACATCAAATGTTTTAAATATATTTATAGGAGGCCGAAGGTCCAAAAACAGAAAAAACGTGGTCCGTTTGCCGAGGCAATCGACAGAGCAATGCAAACTACATATGATTACCTTGAAAATCATGATGACGAGTGTCAATTCTCCATGGAAGAGCTAATGAAACAGGTTACATGGGGTTATCAACCTACTATGAGAACTATAAAGTTTAACCTCATTGCGAGGTATGGAGACGACATACTGATCACAACGAATCAGAAAAAAAAAAACTCCATTGTGTGTTTCAAGAATATAGGAGGGAAGATACTGACTAATGCATGGTATCAGCAAACATGTAAATCTGATCGAGATGAGAGACTGCGAGTGCTTGAAGCAGCAGCAAACATTATTTGCGAAGATATCAGATAGAAGATTTGCTTCGGGAAACTGCAAAAACATCGCAGTTGTGTGTCAAGACGAAGAGAATGAACTAGACTTTGAAACCGATCTGGAAATGGATTGCCCACACAATGAATCAGAGGACTCAATGGAAGGGGAAATAGTTATGCCGCAAGCTATCAAATATTTACTATTAAAAAAACTTTTATTTATAATATTGATAATTATAAAAACACCCACTAATTCCATTCGTCTATTTTCTATTTTGTAGATGTCGGTGAAAAGCAGGGGTCCTCAAATAAAAGAAAGCGAAAATAGAACTTTGTTTTTTAAGTAAATGTACTTACTAATGTATATAATTATTTATTATTAAATAATAATTCATAATGAGTCGACGTTTTTATTGTTAGCAACTTCATTGTAAAATATAGTCGATCATAATAACTTCAGTATCATTTAAAGTCAATCTTTGCTAAAAAATGGTCATTTTTCATGTTAAATCTATGTACAGTGCCATAATTCGTATTTTCCGGATTTTTTTTTTAATTTTCACACCCACATTTTGGGCTTCTAGAACTTTAAGAACTGGAATCCGTGTCAGCTTTTATATGTTAAAGCCTGTTTTAGTTATTTTATTTACATTATTTAAAAGTAAATTAAGAAATTATTACTATTATTATTTTGTAATAGCAAATAAAGATTTTGATCAAAAATATGCTCATTTTTATATATTTTTTAGTTATGAAAGAAGCAATGAACATCAGATTAATAAAATATAGTCAATAATAGTATATTTAGTATTATTAAGTGGGAAAAATTTGCGTAAAATGGTTGTTTTTTATGTTTCATCGACGTACGGTGCTGTAATTCACGTTTTTCAGAATTTTCTGCTTTTCACACCCATTTTTGCGGCTCTCTCACGGCTAAACCATTGATCATAGAAAAAATCTTTATATGCATAAAATGTAGGAAATTTTGTGCTCTTTAATTTACGCATTGATGACTTTTATGTATAATGCATAATCTTGAAGTTATTTAGAAAAAACGAAAAAAAGCCACGTTTTTTACACGTTTTTTGCCGAAAAAACGTGTTTCCGGGGAGAAATTTTGTTGGATAATGCCAGATTCGTGTTCAGCGACCCAAAAAACATAAAGGGAACCAAAAATCAAAACTACACCAAAACTTGCATTTATTTGTCCTTTTTGAGCACGTAATGCCTGGACTAGTATACATGTTTCGAACGTGAGTAATTTTGATTCGGAGCTATTTTGACTATGCAATATACGCGGATTTCGATATTTTTTAATCAGTTTTGAAAATGTCGTTTTAGAGGGTTGAGAAAAAAAGAATATAAATTAAATATCTGTTTTAAATGTATTTTATACCGATTATTTTATCAACAAATTGTGAGAAAGGATTTTCAAAATATTACTTCATTCCATTTTTACCAGTATAATTGCATTAGTATTAGAACGCTGAATAATAAAATAATAATTTCAACCAGCATTTATAAGCAAGTCATTTTAAAATGCATAAGCAAACTGTTACGAAATACTGTGAATTTGAACATGTTTATTTTTTTCTCCGTTTCCTTATATAAAATTAAATGAGAAAGTAGTACTATTTATTAAAGAGTAACGTGCCATTAAGTCATCTTTTATGGCAGCAATAAATCTATCAAAAACATAACACGCAATACATTTGAAGCGATTTTGCAAAATAAAATTCTGTATTCGTTGAAATACCCGAGTTTTCAACTTATTACATTTTCCCAAAGTATGTATTAATATTTTAGAGATTGCAAAAGGTTCAATTTAAAAAAATTTGTCAATAAAAGAAGTTACTCAGAATTATTATGACATCAATCACACTTGCAAAACATTTTTGGCGTATGAATAGATTTCATTATAAAAGAAATTTACCTCTTTCAATTTAACTTTAGTGGTAAATTATTGCTAAATACATATCAAGATATTGTAAGCACCATTGATCATTTTTCATTTTAACATATTTTTCTTGATTTTCTATGTATAAAATTAAATAAGTAGAATAATAATTTTAAGCAGAATACTTTTTTTTCAATCAACTTTTATGGCGACAATGACACTCGGAGAATCGTAACTTCCAATGCAACACCATAAATTTAAATGAAATCATCTTTTACTCACACTATTTATTATTAAGCAAAAAGACAGATCATGCATCAATCAAAAATATGAAAAAACTTTCCAACTCATTCACATATTCATAACACGAAATGTAGTGATCTACATTTTTATTATGTTCGTAGAAAGACACTTAAAAGCTGTTGTAATATAATCGTAAAAGATAAATTTCGCTCTACAGCCTTCGAAATCCCCCATCCCCGCCCCCCCCCCCAAAAAAAAAGAGACTTTTTTGGTGGAATTTAACAATCATCAAAAATACATTAGTAGAAACATCATTCGATAATCGTGAATAAATATCGAATAAAACGTCATGTACTGCGCATATTTGTGTATATTCATGTTTACAGAAACGAGCGTATACATGTTTCAAATTTAAGTATTTTTGATTCCGAGTCATTTTGACTATGCGCCATACTCGAATTTGAGTGTTTTTTACTCAGTTTTGAAATTGTCCGTTCTAAGAGGCTTAAGAAATAAAGAAATATAATTTTTTTTCTAAATGCATGTTTTACTGATTCATTTATCAACACATTGGGATTTTTTTTTTCAAAATATCACTTTATCCTATTTTTATCAGTGGAATTGCATTTATATGCGTATTTCTACACTGAATAATAAAATAATAATTTCAACCAGCATTTATAAGCAAGTCATTTTAAAATGCATAAGCAAACTGTTTGGAAATACTGTGAATTTGAACATGTTTATTTCTTTCTCCGTTTCCATATATAAAATTAAATGAGAAAGTAGTACTTTTTATTAAAGCGATACAACGGCATCAATTCATCTTTTATGGCAGCAATGAATCTATCAAAAACATAACATGCAATCTATTTGAAGCGATTTTAAAAAATAAAATTCTGTATTCGTTGAATACCCGAGTTTTCAGCTTATTAGATTTTTTTCAAGGTATGTATTAATATTTTAGAGATTGCAAAAGGTTCAATTTAAAAAAATTTGTCAATAAAAGAAGTTACTTAGAATTATTATGACATCAATCACACTTGCAAGATATTTTTGGCGTATGAATAGATTTCATTATAAAAGAAATGTATCTCTTTCAATTTAACTTTAGTGGTTAAGTACATATTGAGATATTGTAAACACCATTGATTATTTTTCCTTTTTACATGTTTTTCCTGATTTTCTATATATGAAATTAAAAAATTAAAACAATAATTTAAAGAAGAATTCTTTTTTTTCAATCAACTTTTATGGTCAATAACAATGCAGCACCAAAAATTTAAATTAAATCATTTTATATTCATATTATTATTAAGCAAAAAAAATATAAATATAGTTTAAAAAACTAAAAACCACGCTTTTAAAGTAATCAGACTAAAAAGTGAAAAATAAATATAATTTAAAAAAACTGAAAAACACGCTTTTTAAGTATATCAAACTAAAAAGTGAAAAATAATTCGTACTATAAGCTGAAAACGAAAATAACGGAAACGAAAATTATAGTAATACTATATTACTATAAAATCATTGTTATTATAGAAATCAATTAATAAGCAATAAATAAAATTATCATGGAAAAAAAGCGTGAGGTGCTCCATCTACCATGCTCCATCTATCAGTTTTTAAGAAGCACCCCACGCTTTTTTTCCACGATAATTTTATTTATTGCTTATTAATTGATTTCTATAATAACAATGATTTTATAGTAATATAGTATTTTTCATCTTTTTTAGCTTTCAGCTTATAGTACGAATTATTTTTCACTTTTTAGTTTGATATATTTAAAAAGCGTGTTTTTTAGTTTCTTTAAACTATATTTATTTTTCACTTTTTAGTTTGATTACTTTAAAAGCGTGGTTTTTAGTTTTTTTAAACTATATTTATATTTAATGCAAAAACCAAATTAATCGGTTGGATAGTTTCAGAGTAATTGGTGAACATACATAGAAAAAAATACATACGCGTCGAATTGGTAACTTCCTCTTCCTTTTCCGTAGCCGGTTAAAAATAAAAATTGTAATACGGATTTTTTTTTAATTTTACATAGATGTATACACTATATTGCCATTGATTATGGGACACTTGCGATTTTAGACATTTTACTAAATATCTAGAAAAATACATGAGGAATCATCTCGAAACTCTTAGTGTATAAATATAATAGTATACGTCATACATCTCCGTGAAGATTTTTTACCGAAACTCCATAGGGGACCGTCAACAAATTAAAAAAGAATGAATATCTTTTGAATAACCCTGTCAAAACTAATGTAGCAAAAGCGCTCAAACTCTAGATTATAATTGAATAACTTATTGTAATACTCTGTGTTCATTTTTATGCAAATAGCATGCATACTCGCAGAGTAATTAAGGTTTTTATAAAAATGGTCCCAAATTTTTCCAAGTTTTTTCCTTATAATTTTCAGAGTTCTTAATGTAAAATAATATTTTTTCTTGGAAAATATGACAAACAACATTGCACACAGTACCCTGTAATCAGAATTAAAAAATAATGAAAATTGTATACAAAATGAGTTGGTTTACTAAATAATTTTTTACTGCGCATGCGTCAACGATATCAAAATTTCATTTGCATATTTTGTTAGCTAAATGTATAGAGCAACTTTTGTGAAAGTCACAAAATCATAACTTGAAAATTCTGAAAATAATCGTCAATTGAATAAGTTGAAAATCCATTATTCTCAAAATGAAGCAAAAACAAGAGGGGTTGTATCCATATATTCATTGATTAGTGTCAATATAGAATACACAATACGGGATGTTACGACTACTTTTGGATAAAATCCCTCATTTTTATGCTTCATTTTGGAAACAACGGATTTTGTCCTTTTTCTATAGACGATTACTTTCAGAATTTTCAAGCTATAATTTTGAGACTTTTACAAAAGTTGCTCCATACATTTAACTAACATAATATGCAAATGAAATTTTGATATCTTTGACGCATGCGCAGTAAAAAATTATTTAGTAAACCTATTCATTTTTCATACAATTTCTATTATTTTTTAATTCTGATTACAGGGTACTCTGTACAATGTTGTTTGTCATATTTTCTGAAAAAAATATTATTTTATATTAAGAACTCTGAAAATTATAAGGGAAAAACTTAGAAAAATTTGGGGCCATTTTTATAAAAACCTTAATTACTCTGCGAGTATGCATGCTATTTGCATAAAAATGAACACAGTGTATTACAATAAGGAATTCAATCATAATCTAGAGTTTGAGCGCTTTTGCTACATTAGTTTTGACAGGGTTATTCAAAAGATATTCATTCTTTTTTAATTTGTTGACGGTCTCCTATGGAGTTTCGGTAAAAAATCTTCACGGAGATGTATGACGTATACTATTATATTTATACACTAAGAGTTTCGAGATGATTCCTCATGTATTTTTCTAGATATTTAGTAAAATGTCTAAAATCGCAAGTGTCCCATAATCAATGGCAATATAGTGTATAATGTCAGGAGTGGGGTTCGAACCCACAATCTCTTTCGAAAAACAGAGCTTCAATCCGGTGCCTTAGACCGCTCGGCCATGCTGTCTACACTCCATTCAGTGAACGCATTCAACACTTTTAATTAGCGAAAAATCACTAATTTTATTAGTTTTTGCCTAAGTACTAAAAAAGTACTGAACCAATTTCGATGAAACTGAAGTGGTACCAATTCGAGAGCATCGTCTTTCATTTAACACCAAAACTAAGTTAATTGGTTGCATGGTTTCGAAGTAATCGGTGAACATACATAAAATAAGGAGAGTTACAAACTCACAAACTCACAAACATACAGGTGAAGTTAATATAAGCGTGGTAAAAAAGAAATAAATCTTGTATTAAGCGCGGAATCGCTTTCCAACAAAATCAGAATGCTGGAAATATTTTTAATACCCATTTAATAAGATAATATCTTTAAAAATAATCTGAAAAATGTACGACACATTTGAAAAATCAATTTCAGCAGTTGGCATCTTTTGTAAGAAAAAAAATCCAAATTCTTTTATAAAATTCAGTTTTTTTTTCCATTCGGGATTAATATTTTTGAGCTTTTCTGTTATACCAAGTTAAAGTATATTCTGATTCATAATAAAAGACAAATATGAGTATTTAACTCGGGAAGTATGAGAAAAACAGTGTGCTTACGTGCTTAACCTGTAAAACACTGGTTCTTTTACATTAGATGGTTAATTATTTAAAGGAAACTCGAAACTGATATCAGCATTATTATAACCCTGAAATAACGATAAACGAAATATCTCTGAAAGTGAGAAATTTATAACTCTTTCAAATTGAAGTAACTTTTCATCAATTCTAAAAGTTGTAGGACAGGAAGCAATTTCAAACTTCGGTAATATGAGTTGCACTATAAAGGGAAAACTGAAACATTACATTTCGCAGATTAATGTACGTTAGCAACAATTCCAAATATCAAGCTCGCCTACTCGTTAATTACAGTGCTTTGGATTTAAAGCATATGAACACTATATTGTGAACAAAGCCACACGAAGGTATAAAATATTGTTTCTGATTTAAAGTGAAAAATGCATTCTTGTGGGAGAAATTCCAGTTAGGATCAGGTGCCATTCAATCAATATCAGATTAAAAATGCTGCAAAATACTTAAATAATATATCACAAAACATTTGGAATACATCTATTCATGTGTGTAGTTCTACTCAAGTAATTCGTGAGTAACGTGCTAACAATGCGCATCAAAAAAAGATAATCTTTTTTTTTTTTTTTTTTTTTTTTTTTTTTAAGAATACTCAAAATTTGAAACTTGCAGAAACGGACACAAATTCAAAAAATTTAAGGATATGGCCATTGAATCAAATCAGTACAGTTACAAAGTAAAAAAGACCGGTCTATTGTTACCAATTGGAAAAGCACAGAAATACACTTTTTTGGTACCAGAAAATGCTGAAATTTTAGAAAAGTCCAAGCATCATAACTGGATAAGTTCTAGGCCCAAAAGAGCATTTTTATCTAAATTTTCTAAGATATAGAAGTAAATTTCAAAAAAGATAATTAAATAAATAAAATATACGGAAAGAAAGATGTATCAAAGATTAAAATTCGCCTTTTACTATCAATATTTTAATAATCAATAAATAATAATTGATTGTCAAATTTGTCATATTTTAAAGTAAATATTTTAATATCGGCACTTTGTATCATAAATATATGCATATTTAAAAGCTATACTTTGTTTGTATTTTTTTGTAATCGAAATACATTTCTATCATCCACCATTTAAGAAATAATCGCCATCTATGAGTCTTCTGATGTCACCGTCTTTGGTAATTTATTTTTCAAATGAAAAAACATACAATAACTAGTGAAAAACTGTGACGTTCATATTTGCCCAATGTTCATATGTAACCCAGTTTCCCCTATATAATAAAATGGCAAAGCAGCTAAATTCATTATGTATTTCAAAATCTCATCAATAAATTAATAAAATAACTATATTGGGCTATCAATATAATTTTATATATAGATAGAATATTTATTTACGTACTTATAAAATTATGCATTTTAATATATCCACAAGAAAATTTTCAGATTGTTTACATCTGGTTTAATTTTATTTAATCATAAAAATATCTTAATAACCATCAAAAGATTTATTGAAGCTGTTTATAATATAGATTTCAAAAATTCTTTCACAAAAGATATTTCGATAAGCATTAGAAAGCAAAAATAGATGAACGAGAAAATTTTTCAGATATCTTTCTGGGAATAAAAGTACATTTTCCATAAGTTTCTATCCAAATAAAATCTTCTAAACGTTTATGAATTCCTGTATATTATATAAACCTAAAATGTATTCAAATGCCTTTTATGTTTCCACTAAAACAAATACTTTAAAAGACCATAAAGAATTTTAGATTTATAGAAAGCTTCACAACCAAAGAAAAATAGCCAACTTTTACAACAATGTCCGTAATAAAATAACTACAGGATACAGCATCGTTTTCTTACGAGATGGTGGTGTCTTTTTTTTTTAACGATCGATCATTTATTATGCCGCGAAACTCGTGAAAATATCGTAAGAGAAATATTATGCTCTGTTCTTTAAAGAGTTGCAATTCAGAAAAATCCAGTCAACAAAAGTTTATCTTCATTCTTAAGAGCATCCTTTTTATTTTGTATAAAAATGCGAAATACGAATCTAAAAATATTTAGAAAGAATAATGAAAAATTGTAAATATTCTGTCATTTTCTTGGCTTCCATAAATTAACAAATAAAACTGAATATTACATAGAATTTGAGCTACTATATTGAAAACATGTTTCTTTTTTAACAAAATTTAAATGTTAAACCTAACAATAAAAATAAAACAAGAATGTAAAAAATGCTTCAGATGTAAATTTTTATTATCCTGGCTAACATATGCCAAGAAATGACATATAGTTACATAAAAATTAACTTCTTATTTAAGTTCTTCAAAATCTAGCAATTTTACTTGAAAATCCTTTATTCTCTAATAGAAAATAAATTTATCTTTAGAAATTTTGAATTTTTTTCAATGGATACTTTCAATAACTCAGATGATCAAAATCGGACATTTTGTGATATTCAAACAAATATCTTTTTTGGGAATAAAAATACATTTTCCTTAAGTTTAAAAGTTTATAAATACCTGTATATTATACAAAACTGAAATGCTTCTTATGTTTCCCACAAAAACAAATACTTTAAAGACCATAAAGAATTTTAGATTTATAGAAAGCTTCACAAACCAGAGAAAAACAGCCGACTTTCACAACAATGACCGTAATAAAATAACTGCATGATACAGCATCGTTTTGTTATGGGATGCGGTGTCTTTTTTTTTTTTTTTTTACGATCGATCATTTATTGTGCAGTGAAACTCGCAAATATATCGTAAGAGAAATATTATACTCTTTTCTTTAAAGAGTTGCAGTTCAGAAAAATACAGTCAACAAAAGTTATCTTCATTCTTAAGAACATCATTTTTATTTTGTCTTAATGCTGGACAGAACTGGGCTCCTATAACGGAAATCTTTATTTCGACATGTCAGCATAGCCCAAATCCTAGAATGAACTTATGTTAGTCACTCCTAATCATTTTAATTCAAAGTATTCATAGTGCAAACTCATGCAATTTTTTTATATCTAATACAAAAAATAACAGTGATCGTTCGTTTCAATCCTGGTTAATCCCTTCGATATAAGTGAGGCAACTGCCTTCATTACCAAATTGCGTTGTGATTATTTTTGAAGATGGAATTAACTTATGGATCGTAAATAAAACATAACTTTGAATCAGATCATAATAGAATTAAATAAAATAAGACTCATGGTCGAAAAGATACCAACAATTTTTTAACAACTAACATATAAATTTATTTACAACTATTTTACAAATTGTCGGTGCGTTATAAGACACATTATTCTCAATATAGATAACATAAAAAAAAACAAAAAAAAGCACTATTAATTCTACTTGTATAATTATTGTTTTTAATACTATGATCTTGAATACAAATTGGAGCGTGCAGAACCCCCTACTTGGCATTTTGCCCTCAACATTTTGGGAAACAATATAAATTATAAGAAAAACCGTACCTTCATATTATTTCGTGCCCAGCACTCAGTTAAGGCTCGCATTCGGAGACATCACATGCGGTCACCCATCATCACTGGTGGACATCACATTCGGATCATAGGCTATCACACATCATCGCTGGCGGGCATAACATTCGGATCATCGGCGATCATACATCATCAGTGGCGGACATCATTTTCGGATCATCGGCGATGTTGGTAGGTCCTCCTTGGAATTAATAACACTTCTCTTCTAATACATCTTCGCATCTCGGAGAGAACTTTTCATCTGCACTCTTCAAGAAAAAAGTCTATATTCTTTTTTTTATGGCGGGCGTGGCTAATACTCCCCTTCGATTCAATCTGCCCGAAAAATGACCATTCAGTCTCTCCCCCGGCCTATTCCTGCAGCAGATTCGTTGGCTTCTTCTTCGAGCGTGGGGGGGGGGGGGGCTGGCCCCTCTTGTCTGCAACGCGCTCCTAGCCGGAAAAATGACCGGTAGCCTCAACTAGAGAAACGTGTGCGGTCTCGCTTAATTGGCTTGTAAATCTACCAATAAACCATTCTTGACGTAAATGTCAAGCGATTGTTATGCGAGAGCCCAAAACTGGTGCCTTCTAGATGCCAGCTGAGATAGGGGTCTGCCTTGCTCCTGACATGAATAGCGTTAGACATACATTAGTATTTACAATCCCTATACAAAAACATCAAAGGATACAATATGTATAATATACCATTTATATATATATATCTATAAATCACGGAAGATTGCTGGATGCTTATGTTCCCAGCACTTAAAATGCGAAATACGAATCTAAAAATATTTAGAAAGAATGATAAATTGTAAATAGCGGTATAAGTCATATTTCTGAAAGGACAATAAACACATACAAATAATTTAAATTCTGTTCTTTGTTACGATTTTTAAGGAAATATTTCTGTCTGTAAGCTTCAAAACGCAAATCTTTTTTGATCAGTTGGATTTTATCTAAATATCAAAATGTTTTTTACATTTTACCAATTAAAAGGCTTTATAAAAACAATTTTCGTAATGTTCTATACAATATAACACCATTAAAATGTACTTGAATGCATTTTCGCAATATACCATAATATGTTTGAAATATTTTGAGCTCCACTGTTAACGAATGGTTAATGCTATACACTTTATTCTATGGTATATGTTACTATCATATATCGAATTTTTATCATCTAAATGAACAAGCAGACGAACTGGCAGTCAGACAAACATACTGACAGAAAAATAGAGCTTATAAAGAATGTCAACTTTATTAGAAAGCTTTAGCAGCTATGTCGAAAATGTTAAAAATTTGTGCGCTTTAAATTATCTGTCAGTAGTCAAAGATTCATCAAACTTCAATACAAAAAAGTCGGTCTGACGAAAGTATGATATAACTTATTAAAAATTCGAAAAATACATATTTTTAGTTTTATTTCGACACCAAGTTTACCCGTGAACACAATAGTGACTGGAACGCGAAAAATCAACAGCTGAAATTTTTCTGCCAGCAATCTCACCATGAAAAGACGTGATAGATAGTAAGTTTCATTGTAATACGCTTATAAAGATCTATTTAATATAGGAATTTAATTTGCGAATTAGATGAGATGATTGGGTACTTAAATTCATCTACTAAAATTTGATCTGCATTCAGTACCCATCAAACTCGATGAGATGATGGTTTTTACTGTCCTCGCTCAATCTATTTTTTTTTTTTTTTTTTTTTTTTTTTTTTTTTTGATATTTTATAACTGGTAGTTGATTTCCCATAATTTTTACATTGTGATGTAGGGAAGGTGGGAGTAAAGAGAAGCACGGAATAAAGATGCGTATTGGCTGATTTGCTGTGAAGCAAAATTTCTACAATCATGACCACTATGTGGCAGTTTGATTCCCAGTGTAGTAATTGTGTTTTCAAACCTTGTTAAAAAAAAATAGCACTCTGTGCTAAGAAAATAAATTTTGAAATTTGAAAATGAAGTTTTTGAATGTTGGTCTAATATTTTTCAAATTTAAATTTTTTGTTTAGCTGATAATACCTCGAATTTTTAGAAATCCAAAAATTAAATGGACAACAGAAGCTCTTTAGCTTCTAAATGCATAGTTTACCTTGATCGTATTCGTTCAAACTTTTATTTAGATGTAATCTACTAAATAGAAGTTTAATCGAAGTCCATCTTGAGGCAAAAATTAGTAAAAGTTAGCCCGTTAGCACACATGCCTATATTTGTAGATTGGTTTTACAATGTAATTCGGATAAATTTTATTCCAGCGAGTATACTGACGAGTTAAGATACGGGCTTTTGCCCCCATACTCTTTGAGCTAGATGCATATCTTTCCACAATTAACGTTCTGGAAAGCTTTATAATTTTTTAAGTTAGTATTATACAAAATATAATAGCTACTTAATTAAACTAGTAAACTACCTTTTTTACAGTTAAGTTTATTTATTTATTTATTTATTTTGTAAATATAGAACGTAAGTTTCTACCTGTCTAACTTTAAAAACCGATATTCTTGTTTCATTAATGCTTTTTTTTTAAGACTTAACCCTTAATATTTGTTAATGATCACGCAGACCGATGCTATATTTAGTTTTCACAGTTTAACTTGTAGTTTTCAGTTTAAATATTGATGTTATTTTAATTTTAATTTGTTTGGTAACTTAGACGTACCGCTAAAGGCTTCCGAATGAGGGAATTTTTATTATAATAGGCCTTTATATAAAGTTTAGCGCAGAAACAGTACCTTATGAGTCAGCCAAACAGTTTATTCATTCTACAATCAAGGGGTCTCAAAGACCGCGCACAATATTTGTGAAATTATTTCTAACACAGTAGTTAGATTTTAATCGCTGTTTGCGATATCACAAACCATTGTTTTTTTTTTTTTTTTTTTTTTTTTTCATAGTTTAACTTATAATTTTCAGTGAACTAACTTTCTTTAACTATAAATACTATAGTGAAATTTACTAATGCTTTTACATAATTCATTCGTTATAGTGCTAATGGGGTTAAAATCCGCAGTTAACGGTGCAACAATATGCATTGCATTTCTTTGCGTCACCACTGCGTATCTTTTACCCTAACCAATGACTCAAAGATATTCAGAAGAGTGTTTTTAAAAAATTGCAATTGCTCAGGGAATTATAATTTGACAGAAGTTAGTTTATAGTGGCACTTACATGAGGTTCTAATATAATATTTTAATCAGTGATCGCATAATTTTAGTCAAATATGTTTATTAAAAATAAAACTTTATATAAGTGCATATCATTTCCTTCACAATCTACGCTGGGTAAATACCTGATAATTCGTCATCATGGATAAAACATCTAAATGCCGAAGTTCGTAATTTTTAGCACTGGTCACTTAATAAGAGCTACAAACAAAGTGGTATCGTCTTTGAAAAGCTTAATTATAATTTTTTACTGGAATATTTTTCAAATTTAATAACACTTAGAGGAAATTTATCTCCCAAATGTCCAAAATTAATGCCTCATTTTAATTCAAGTATGGTCGAATCGGTCAAATATTTCGCTTGATTAAAAATTTGGGGTAATGGTACTCGGTGAAAGACACGCGAAGACCTTGTGGTGTTTGCTGTTATCTTTACATAAGCCCCAATCACAGAAGATAATATTTTAAGGAAAAAGGTTTTTAAAAGTAATTTCCTGGTAAGACTCCTTTTAAATTTTAAAGGAAAAACTCCTGCTTTCACTAATCAGTCCTTGTTCGTCACATTAACTTAGTTTAATTTAAAACTAGAAAGTACAAGACATGTGGTGCTATGGTAACAATTTATTAAATTAGATTATTTTATAACGCGATTATTCAATCAGTAAATGAATTGTAACAGATATAAAATTTCCAAGTGGATGAAAAAAGTCTGGCCAGGATACGAACCAGGGATGTATTGTCTAAAGCCACCAATGTTCTTCAAACTGAACCATCCTGGAAGAAATTGAGGATTAACTCACCCAACTAACCTTAACGATCGCCCAATCTGGTCTGATACTTTGGATCAACTCAACAAAATAAATCGAAGGTCAATATATGGGATTGCAGAAAACGCTGCATACCAAATTATATTAGATTAATTTATAGCACGATTATTCAATCAGCAAATGATTTATAACAAATGTAAAATTTCCAAGTGAGTGAAAAAAGCCCGGACCAGGATTCGAACCAGGGATTTAGCTGTAGCCGCCAATGCTTTTCTAACTGATCTATCCACAACAAATACTGGAAGACCAATTCACCCAACTGACTTTACCAATCACATAATTTTGTCTCATACATATGTTCATCTGGTACAATTTATTACATTTTTATTACAAATTTCACAAGTGTAAGAATCGCATAAGGAATTTCATCCACGTTTTCTACTTAAATTTTGCCTATTTTCTTTTATTTCTTTTTTATGATTAATGCTGTGCATTAGTAACCAAATCTTATTCTGTAAATAAAAATAGACTATTTTTTATTTCCTTATTTTTTATTACATAACATCTTTATGATGTTATGAAATAAATAAAATAGTGTATTAAGTATTCTATTTACCCATTCTTTTATTATGTGAAATCTTGCTTTCGTACGTATGGATATTGAATCATTGCCAAAAGAAATGGACGAAATGTTGTAACGTTACTATATTATTCTGAATAAGAAAGTTGATAGCAAACAGAAAAATATGATAAACCTCTGAATTGGCTTCACATTCTTTCAGAAGAAACTACCGTATACTTATATTTCTATTTACATGCAAGTACTTTAGATAAAAAAAACACGTCGATTATATAATCTTTAAGTTTCATAATTTAACGAAATCTCAAAAATTTCCACATAATTAAACTTAGTTTTTTACGTACTTTGTGCTTAATTCTTTCGGGATTGAATTTTTTTTTTCATTTTTTAGAGAAAATTACTTATACGTTAATAACAATAACACTACTATCCAAATACATTAATTAGTGTTTAACGAGTATTTTATTTTCTGAAACATAACGATTTTTGTTATTTTTCGCACTACTCAATTCATATTCTTATGATAATAGATTAGGAATTGGAGTTATAGTTAGGGCTTAAGTGAAATTAATAAAAGCTATAGCTATAGTTGTCGTTCTGTATGTCTGTATGTCCACATATAACAAAGCAAGAACTACCCAATTGAATTGTTTGAAATTTAAATTATAAAATTGTTGCATAATTTTCTCCAGTCATTTCAAATTTTATTAAAACTCGATGCATAGTTTAATTACAGGAGCAATCAAAAGTATTCCGTTTCATTACGGCCAATGGGAAAAAATAGTTTCAAGTGTATATTAATAATGTCATATTCTTTCGAACATAGAAATGTTGATATGAATCTATGAAGTAGATACTAAAATGTACATTCTGTACAATCTGTGTTGCAAAGAACATTTATTATTAATTTACAGTGCCAGACAAAAGTATTCGTTACATAATCGTATAGGGGGAAATATTGTTTGGGGGGGAGGTTAAATTCTATTAAACTATTTCACATTTTTTGAAATAGATATAAGTTGCTGAGGTTTACTACAGGTTACTTCCTATATAATAGAAATCTTATAGTATTTACACTATTTCGGCTACTATAATTTATCCGCAGTGCTGTATACTGTTACACCAAGATATGAGTATTTTAAAAATTTTGTTATAGTATGAACGCACCTTATTTGCTACGCTTCACGTGCAATTTCAACTTGTTTTTGATTAATGTTGTGTATTAGAAACAAAAATCTGATTCTGTGAATAAAAATAAACTATATTTCATTTTCTTACTAGAAACATGTTTATGATATTATGAAATAAAGAAAATAGCATAAAGATTAAGAATTCCACTTACATATTCTTTTATTATGTGAAATCTTCCTTTCACATGCATGGACATTGAATCATTGCCAAACGAAATGGACAAAATGTAACGTTATTATATTATTCTGAATAAGAAAGTTGATGGGAAACGGAAAAATATGATAAACTTCTGAATTCGTTTTGCATCCTTTCAAAAGAAACTACAGTCTGCTTATGTTTTTATTTATATGCAAGTATTTTAGATATAAAAAATATGTCGATTATATAATTTTTGAGTTTTATAATTTAACGAAATCTCGAGAATTTCCACATAATGGACCTTAACTTTTTAGATAATTCGTGCTTAATCTTTTCAGGCTTGACTTTTTTTTTTCAATTTTTAGAAAAAATTACTTTTACGTTAATAACATTAACATTACTTATCCAAATAGATTAATTACCCGTAAGACATGGTGACGTCACGGTGACGTCGTTGTGAAGTCACATTGTAACTTTGTGACCGTCGATATGAAGTCACAGTGACTAAAACGTGAAGTCGTTATGGCCGTTTTAGAGCTCGTTTGTGACGTCACATTGTGACCACTTTGTGACGTCACGATGTGACCAAAATGTGAAAAATGTGTCATTTGTGACAAAATTGTCATTAAAACTGTGACTATTCTGTGACGATAGTGACAAGGTTGTGAAGACAGTTTGCGATTATATTTTGATTTGTGACAAATTTTGTCACTAACTTTGTGACGGTAGCAGCATTGTCAATGTTGCGAAGTCACACTGGGACACAATTATACAGTTATGAACAATATTATTTAGTGTAAAATCACTTACATCTATAATTTTATTATACTTTGGCGATACATCTCAATTAAAACTTGGGAGCTGCTATAAAAAGAATGTTCGAAAAGAAAGTTACTGAATCAAAATGTAATGCCATGCAGACTTTAATCTTTGATACATTTTTTTTTCTGTTGCAATAAATAAGAATATTTAAGACAATTGAATATTCGATCTATCACAATAATTTCAAATTTAGCGATTTTTTATTCTAATAAGCATGAACATTATCAAAGAAACACTTCCTTAAGAGCACACACACTACCCCACAAACACATGACTTACGGCCGACAGGCGATTTCATTGCGGCCAGGAGGTGTTAAGGCCATTTGTAACAAAACAATGCGGTACCGCAAATGACCCGCCGCTAGTTGCGGCAGCTACCGCCGAGCCAGTAACGGATCGGCGATGAGAGAACAGTTACATTTACTTTGCCGGCCAACTCCTAAGGGTCAATTTCTGGCAATAGTGTAATGACGTTTCATACTTTAGAAAGCTGAGGGCCATTATAATCTAACCAGCATTTTTATTTAAAAGAGAAAGGGTATTATTGGTCTTCATTTCTTTCAAAAACTACTTCAAATCTGAGTTTTGCTAAACATATAAATATGTTGTAGGGTTTATATTTAAGACAGTTAAACACATGACATAATTTTATTTAATTTAAAAATATTTTTTTATAAATAATAAATATCGTTCCCAAAATGTATACATATTCCAAATAATTTCTTCAGGTGCCCTTTTGCATTCATTATTTATAAAAAAATAACTAAAAGAATATAAATAAATATTTAAAATACATTAAAATAATTTAAAATAAATATTAAAATAGAAAAAGCCTTTAGATTGTGCCTAAATCGTCTCTGTCTCTCCCCCCACACCTATCTGTAAAGCAAAAGGAAAGCTTTATTTTTTTTTTTAAACTCAAAAATGGAAAAATTGTTTAAAAAAAAGGGAATTTTGATTTTTTTGCCTCTGCAAGCGGGTTGGAAGGCAGAGGTTATGGGGCTGATAATTTTCCCTTAAAATGAATAATGTTTCAGTAGAACAATACATTTTTTTTTATTCTTTTGTTTATTTTGTATCAAAAGTGTTTTACTTTTTTCCTGCGTAAAAACATGCTTTTGATACATTTTGTTACATAAATTACTTTCTTATGCATTTAAATATTTTTGTACAGAAATGAATGAAAATTGTTTTTGCAATCAAACAACTTTTTTCATTTCTTTATAAATGTGTATATCTGAAATGGTATCCACACTTCCATACATTTTTGTTCAACGGCGCCTTTTTACACTCATCATTAAAAAACAATAGAAAGAAAAGGGAAAAATATTTAAAATAGATTAAAATAATTTAAAATAAATATTAAAATAGAAAAACGTCCTTCTATAAAAGTAAATTTCAGAAAAGGTAGCAGATCTTTTACAATATGCTGTCAAGTTTGAGGTTTTGTACCAAGTATCCGGACGCGACAGCGCAGGAAATGGTAAAAAATGGAAATCATAAAAATTCAACAATATGTAATTCATGCATATATTTAAAAAAAATTAAAGGAAAACTGCTCGATGAAAAATCGCTTTAATGAACATTCAACTTAAAAATACAAAATGTGTCATAAAGTTTCGGGCCATTGAGTGGTGCAAAAAAAAAAAATAAATAAATAAATAAATAAACATTTTTTTTTAAATTTAAAATCTTAGCCCACTAGAATCTCAGTTTAAGGAAGGATTTTTCAATGATTTCTTTAAATTCACTAAAGGTCGTATTATCATTTCTTGAAATTGTTTTCTTAGAGAAATAAATGTATGCCTAAAACTGTGATAAAAATATTTTATAGGTATGCATATTTTTTAACTTTTACTTCTATAATATGATTTTTTTGTTTTGTTTCAAAACATCATATAATCTTTTATTTATAAAAAGGTGATTCAACTGCAGTAATACCTCTGTGAGGCGGATACTGTGTAAGACGGAAATCTATCTATCTCGCAAAAATTTTCAAATCTCTGCGAATCTACAGACAGAGAGTAAAATTTGTTTAAGGCGGAATATTGTCTACAACGGGAAATTTTCTCGATTCCAATCTATTTCGCCTTAGACAGAGTTACTGTACTTGAAATTCTGAAGAGTTGTTTGTAAATTTGAGAAACGTCTCGTTAAAAAAGGGTTGTAAAAAGATTTCCCATCTTCCTCCCTCTATCACGGTTTTCAAGGGCACGCCAGTGACCTCTGATTTTTCGCTGATTCATCCCTCCACCCCTCTGACCACCCAGATGTTGTCAAGTATCTATTTGTTATTTGGACTTCATTCCTGCCGGTCGCATCGCTAGCTCGCAGCTTGTGGTCGCTTTATCTCTGAAAGTAAGAGGTATTTACACGGAAAATATTGTAAGTCTTAATTTTTTGTCTATTCATTAAAGATTTTTAACTCTGAAATATTTTTTGCATCATTTTATTGTATTTGTTTTTGTATTAGAACGGCATAAAAAAAGTTAATGTTAGCATTATTAGCTTTTATGATTTTAGAGGACGCAAAGTAGCTTTTGTCTGCTACTTTTTGATTTTTAAACATATTTTGGTTTACGAAAAGGTAGAATAACATTTATTTAATATTTATTAATTATAGTTTTCTCCAAAATAATGCAAAATTTTTTTTAGTTTGTAGCAGTAAATTGATTTTTTTTTTTTTTCAATAAATGTTTTGTAGTGGGGATTATATAAATCGATTTTAAACATTGTGAATTTTTGATACTACTTTATTAATATTTTAGTTTAATTAAAATTGTTTCCATATGATTCTTCTTTCTTTTTTATTCAACTTTCAAAGAAAAGGGTTTTCCCCCCCGTCTAAGTCCGGATAATAATTTATCGGTGGTGAAAATGCCATTAAAAGCAACAACTAAATAATTTTAATGCAAAAAAAATTGAGTAAAGGAAAAAGTCAATATTAATTGCTCGAAATACTTTCGAAATACGAAACATGATTTCATCTATATATATGTATACAAAAAAAAAAAGTTTCCTGACTTATGTAAACATCAAACTGTATTTTTTTTTTTTTTTTGAAAATGATGCAAAAATTATTGTGATTTCATGTACTTTAATGAATGGACAGACTTAACAATAAGCTAAACAAAACACCACATACATACATAAAATAGATCTATTTTAATATAAAGTACATAATAAATCATATTAAGAATATATGTTATTTAGGCGTAAGTTCAAAATGTGTTGAATAAAAAATAATTGTTGAATAATTGCTTGAATAACAAATGTTTTTTCATGAAAAATAAATATAGTAATAATGATTTCGGTTCATTTTTCAAAAATGTATAAATTTATTTATCTTGAGCTTATTGAAAATACAATGTTTGACATACTAATTTTATTTTTCAAATTGTATATGAAATGCAACTGTTTATAAATTGCATTATTTATATATATATATATTTAATGCATAATAGAATAAATAAACAAATTATTAAATTCAATATGCGAAGTATTGTATTTTGGAAAATTTTCGAAAATTCAAGAAAAGTAAATTTGTATATACATATATTTTATTGTACCTAAATTATTCTTAATATATTTATTTTTCATGCAAAAACATTTAATCATTCAAGCAGTTCTTTAATAGATATTTTTTATTAAATAGATTTTGAATTTATGCTTAAATAATTTTTATGGCATGGTAGTGGCAGGCTTTTGGATAGAATAAATCTTAAAGGGCTCTTTTGTGGGCAGCTTTTGGCTAAACTTAATTCTTACAAAACACAAATGGCATGGCTAGGGCACACTTATGGCTAGCTCTGATTGTTAATGGCCTTTAAAAGAATAACTGTGGCAAGTTTGAGGCTGTCTGATATTTTGATAAAAAGTTTATGGCACATTTGTGGGCCTCATCTTGTGGTCGCGTTCTGGCCGGCGTGACGGTTTTTTGACGGAGCCGTTACGGCAAAGGATGGCGGGCCGTCACCAAACACTTTGGGCCAACGTTAACGACACTTTAATGGCCCACAAGTTGTGTGTTTGTTGGGTAGTCACGCGGTAAAAGCCGAGAGCTAATGTAAAGTCTATGGGGGCGTTCTTTTCGAATATCTCGCTCAAATTTTAATATTTTTACATGATTTTTTTGCACAAGATAGCTGAGGGCGATCCACAACCGGCCTAGTTTTTACTTTTTCGATTTTGCTCATATATTTTTTATATTACGATAGTTTCAATTTCAGAACCGGCTTAAACCGGTTCCGAAAGTTTAAGTAATTTTTTAAAGAAAATCTGAAACCAAAATTGAAAAAGTAAAAACTAGGCCGGTTGTGGATCGTTCTCAGCTATCTTGTGCAAAAAAATCATCGAAAAACATTAAAATTTCAGCGAGATATTCGATAAGAATGCCCCCATAGACTTTACATTATCATCCGGGTCTTTTTGAGTACTTTTTCTGTGACTATTGTGGGCTCTTAAAGGTGCAACATTAGTCACAGAAAAAGAGCCGGATGATAATATAAAGTCCGTGGCAGCGTTCTTTTCAAATATGTCGCTCAAATTTTAATATTTTTGCATGGTTTTTTTTTTTTTTTTTTTTTTTTTTTTTTTTTTTTTTTTTTTTTTTTTTGCATAGGAAGCTGCGGACGATTTACTACGGGCCTAGTTTTTACTTTTTCGATTTTGCTTGCATATATTTTATATTTTGATAGTTTCAATATCAGTACCGGTTTAAACCGGTTTTGAAATTTAAATATATATTTTTTTTTAATCTGAAACCAAAATCAAAAAAGTAAAAACTAGGCCGCTTATGGATCGTCTTCAGCTATGCTATGCAAAAAAATCATGTAAAAATATTAAAATGTGAGCGAGATATTTGAAAAGAACGCTTCCACGGACTTTACATTATCATCCGAGTCTTTTTCTATGACTGGTGTTGCACCTTAAAGGAAATGTTTCTTTGAAAATTTTAATGCTTATTAGAAAAACAAATTGCTAAATTTGAAATAATTCTAATAGATCGAATATTCAGTTGTCTTAAATATTCTTATTTATTGCAACAGAAAAAAAAAATATGTAACAAAGATTAAAGTTTGCATGGCATTTTGATTCGGTAACTTTCTTTTGGTACATTCTTTTTATAGCAGCTCCCAAGTTTTAATTGAGATGTATTGCCAAAGTATAACAAAATTATAGATGTAAGTGATTTTACACTACAAAACAATGTTCATAACTGTATAATTGTGTCCCAGTGTGACTTCACAACATTGGTAATGCTGCCACCGTCACAAAGTAAGTGACAAATTTGTCACAAATAAAAAAATAATCACAAACTGTCTTCACATACTGTCTTCTATGAATATTAAAATATTATTAAAACATGCAAAGAGGAATTATGGAAAAAATTAAAGCTAAATACACTATATTGCCATTGATTATGGGACACTTGCGATTTTAGACATTTTACTAAATATCTAGAAAAATACATGACGAATCATCTCGAAACTCTTAGTGTATAAATATAATAGTATACGTCATACATCTCCGTGAAGATTTTTTACCGAAACTCCTTAGGGGTCAATCCATTTCAAGTGGTCCAGCACTGGTCGCTCGACTATTTTAAAAAAATCTGAAATTTTTTGTACAACAACCCTAACATGATGGAAGTTCAAAATGACCGTTATTTTAATTCTACTATTTTTTGTTTGTGCATGGCGGCCATCTTTGTTTTATCGTGTGCAGCGATTTTCTCAGATACTAGGATGCACAAAATTGTAAATATCTCCTATTCTATTTTTCCAATTGAAATGGGGTTTGCAGCATTTTGTTCAGAATAAAATAGGCTAAATATACAGTGTAAGAAAAATTTTGAAAAATAAATTTTTACAGGTGAAATTTTAGCACAAAATTTACGATTTTTTCCAAAGTCTATCCGTTTGCAAGAGGAAAATTTTCATGCAAGGGAAACTGTCAACCTTACACATTTTTTTCTACAAATAAGTCAAAAGTGCGTGTACTCATACACCAAGTCCCGGATCTGGGAGTTAGTTTCTCTTTGCGAAAAAAATTCCGAAATTCGTCAAAAATTCCAAAAATCGCACTTTTTAGGCTTTGATATCTCTGGTGGGGCACGAGATAAAAATCTGAAATTTTGGCCTATGATAGTATCGTGTAGTAGCGTTATGTACAAAAAATTTCAAGAAGAAGATTTGACTACAAGCTGAGATATGACATGGACAATATGTGAAAACAATACTACCAAACTATTGTAAACCTACTATGTAATTGTTCAACAAGACTGTCAACCTTGAACAATTTTTTCTACAAATAGATCAGAAGTGTATGTAGTCATACACCAAGTCCCATATCTGGGAACTGATTTCTCTTTTCGAAAAAAATTCCGAAATTCGTCGAAAATTTCAAAAATCGCACTTTTTAGGCTTTGATATCTCTAATGGAGCACGAGATAAAAATCTGAAATTCTGGCCTTTGATAGTATGATGTAGTAGTGTTATGTACAAAAAATTTCAAGAAGGAGGTTTGACTACAAGCTGAGATATGACATGGAAAATATGTGAAAACAATACTACCAAACTATTGTAAACCTACTATGTAATTGTTCAACAAGACTGTCAACCTTGCACAATCTTTTGTACAAATAGGTCAAAAGTGCGTGTACTCATACACCAAGTCACAGATCTGGGAAATAATTTCTCTTTGCGAAAAAAAATTCTGAAATTCGTCGAAAATTTCAAAAATCGCACTTTTTAGGCTTTGATATCTCTGGTGGAGCACGAGATAAAAATCTGAAATTCTGGCCTTTGATAGTATTGTGTAGTAGTGTTATGTACAAAAAATTTCAAGAAGCAGATTTGACTACAAGCTGAGATATGACATGGACAATATGTGAAAACAATGCTGCCAAACTATTGTAACATACTATGTAATTGTTCATGCCTCCAAAAATTTAAATTACTTATTTATGGTACAAAGTTAAATGTTAGTTAAAAATATCTTTTTCAAATGCTTCCGTGTGATTTAAACAATTCGGAATGTGTGCTAAGCCAATACACTATTTGTCCAGATGAACAAATCTACTAGAAATGCTATTGTAACAATTTTACTCGGAACACATTTCAGGAAAAGTAAATTACAGACAATGAATTACAACTGATCGAGTTGACATGGCTTCAGTTATTAAACCTAGAGAATTTCATTCAAGTTAACAAGGGATGACAAGACTTGGGGGGGGCTTCAAATAAAATTTTTAGAAAGAACAGCCTGATGGACTGACAACAGTAACTGGTCGAACTCATAACATCTCTCGTAAATATTGTTAAGCTCTTTGTTGAGCATATATAGTATTTTGTAAATTAAATGCTTATTATTTAACTGTTTTCAACAAACGATATTTTCTGGGTAAATATTGTAATTAAAAGAGACTAATCTCATTTCTCCTTATGTACTCGTAATAGCATTTCTTAACATTTCTTTAATCACCGTATCTCAGCTTGTAGTCAAATCTCCTTCTTGAAATTTTTTGTACATAACACTACTACATAATACTATCAAAGGCCAGAATTTCAGATTTTTATCTCGTGCTCCACCAGAGATATCAAAGGCTAAAAAGTGCGATTTTTGAAATTTTCGACGAATTTCGGAATTTTTTTCTGAAAGAGAAATAATTTCCCAGATATGGGACTTGGTGTATGAGTACACACACTTCTGATCTATTTGTAGAAAAAATTGTGCAAGGTTGACAGTCTTGTTGAACAATTACATAGTAGGTTTACAATAGTTTGACAGTATTGTTTTCGCATATTTTCCATGTCATATCTCAGCTTGTAGTCAAATCTCCTTCTTGAAATTTTTTGTACATATCGCTACTACACAATACTATCACAGGCCAAAATTTCAGATTTTTATCTCGTGCCCCACCAGAGATATCAAAGCCTAAAAAGTGCGATTTTTGAAATTTTTGACGAATTTCGGAATTTTTTTCGCAAAGAGAAATTAACTCCCAGATCTGGGACTTGGTGTATGAGTACACGTATTTTTGACCTATTTGTAGAAAAAATTGTGTAAGGTTGACAGTTGCTCTTGCATGAAAATTTTCCTCTTGCAAACGGACAGATTTTGGAAAAAATCGCACATTTTGTGCTAAAATTTCACCTGTAAAAATTTATTTTTCAAAATTTTTCTATTACTGTATATTTAGCGTATTTTATTCTGAACAAAATGCTGCAAACCCCATTTCAATTGGGAAAATAGAAGACGAGATATTTACATTTTTGTGTATCCTAGTATCTGAGAAAATCGCTGAACACGATGAAACAAAGATGGCCGCCATGCACAAACAAAAAATAGTAAAATTAAAAGAACGGTCATTTTGAACTTTCGTCATGTTAGGGTTGGTGTACAAAAAATTTCAGATTTTTTAAAAATGGTCGAGCGACCAAAAAAATATTTTCTGGACCACTTGAAATGGATTGACCCTTAGGGGACCGTCAACAAATTAAAAAAGAATGAATATCTTTTGAATAACCCTGTCAAAACTAATGTAGCAAAAGCGCTCAAATTCTAGATTATGATTGAATGCCTTATTGTAACACACTGTGTTCATTTTTATGCAAATAGCATGCACACTCGCAGAGTAATTAAGGTTTTTATAAAAATGGTCCGAAATTTTTCCAAGTTTTTCCATTATAATTTTCAGAGTTCTTAATATAAAATAATATTTTTTTCAGAAAATATGACAAACAACATTGCACACAGTACCCTGTAATCAGAATTAAAAAATAATAAAAATTGTATGAAAAATGAGTAGATTTACTACATATTTTTTTACTGCGCATGCGTCAAAGATATCAAAATTTCATTTGCATATTATGTTAGCTAAATGTATAGAGCAACTTTTGTAAAAGTCTCAAAATCATAGATTGAAAATTTTGAAAGTAATCGTCTATAGAAAAAGGACAAAATCCGTTGTTTCCAAAATGAAGCAAAAAAATGAGGGATTTTATCCAAATGCAGTAGTACATCCCATATTGTGTATTCTATATTGACTCTAATCAATGAATATATGGATACAACCCCTCTTGTTTTTGCTTCATTTTGAGAATAACGGATTTTCGACTTATTCAATTGACGATTATTGTCAGAATTTTCAAGTTATGATTTTGTGACTTTCACAAAAGTTGCTCTATACATTTAGCTAACATAATATGCAAATGAAATTTTGATATCGTTGACGCATGCGCAGTAAAAAATTATTTAGTAAACCAACTCATTTTTTATACAATTTTCATTATTTTTTAATTCTGATTACAGGGTACTGCGTGCAATGTTGTTTGTCATATTTTCTGAAAAAAATAATATTTTATATTAAGAACTCTGAAAATTATAAGGAAAAAACTTGGAAAAATTTGGGATCATTTTTATAAAAACCTTAATTACTCTGCGAGTATGCATGCTATTTGCATAAAAATGAACACAGTGTATTACAATAAGGCATTCAATCATAATCTAGAGTTTGGGCGCTTTTGCTACATTAGTTTTGACAGGGTTATTCAAAAGATATTCATTCTTTTTTAATTTGTTGACGGTCCCCTTTGGAGTTCGGGAAAAAATCTTCACGGAGATGTGTGACTTATACTATTATATTTATACACTAAGAGTTTCGAGATGATTCCTCATGTATTTTTCTAGATATTTAGTAAAATGTCTAAAATCGCAAGTGTCCCATAATCAATGGCAATATAGTGTATTTATTAGTATATTAATAAACAAAAAACATTTAGGGGCTATCCATTACTGCAAGGCTATCCATCACAGACACATCTACCTAATAAAAATTCCGACGATAAACCTAAATTAGAACAACAAATACGTTAATTATAATTATTAATATTTTATTTATAATATTAGAGAGTATTTATAATGCCCACTTTAATCATGATGTTCACTTATACTACATATAATGGATATTTTGACATTTACCTCTGTAAAATTATTCAGGAAAGGAAATAATAAAAGTTTCTGAAATGAAAAGTTAATAATAAAATACAATTATTACTTTTTAGCTTCATACCGCTCAAGTATTTGCGTTATTTGTTTTAAATTCAATCATGTTTAAATTCTTATCGATTGCGTAACTTCCAAATTTTCATCCAGACTTCTAGTTCTTTCTGAAAATATTCCAATAAAAATATTTACAACTGAAACGTTTTCACCCACGATGACTATCCATTCAGAAATTTTATAACATTTCACAAGTTGAAAAATACATTAAACAATCATTAACATAATTGTTTTTTTTATATCAAACATCTAAGATTTCTTTTAATAGTTCTTCACGTTCTCTTATAAATTCCTCTTCTGAGCAGATACAATTTTTTTAAATAAAATTATGCAATGTTTCAGAAGATTACTTAATACAAAAATTAAAAAAGGATGTTTGTAAATATGTTTTATTCGATAAAAAAGCTTCTTTATTACAAAATATAATTATCTTTAAATGTTTAATAATTATATTAACGATTTATTATAATTTATTATCATATGATTTTATGTTTATGGAAACATATTATTTTAACCAGATATTTTAAAAAAGGAAACAACGCAGATTAAAATGCATTTAAAATCACTACCTGTAACAACCTAATCCAAATTATTAAAAATCAAGTTCTTTATGTCAACAAAATAAATAATGAATGCATAAGACTTCATTAAGTTAATGAAGCATTAATGTTTTATAGCATGTTTTTGACAATGTAATTAAAATCGTTCTCAGAACAATAATAATAAAAAAGCAACCATGAAAAATAATATTTTTCCATACCTTTTTTCCATCGAAGTCATCCATTCTAGTTATTCTTTTTGCCGCACAAACTAAATCCGATAATAATTAAAGTGGCAAAGACCAAATTATTTTAACAGTCAAAGCCCCGTTAATTTTCTCAGACTTATATTTTGCCGCTTGGAAGAGCTGTAGTGGACATTCTTGTTTAAATTGTTAAATCCGTGTCAATACGCAACTACTCACAACTGCCATAAATTCCAGCCAACTTCTTGCGTCTATCATCAATTTAAAATATTTCTGTTTACGTTTATTTATTCTTTCGTTTGCAAACGATTTTCATTTCCTATGCGCATGACCGTTTAGTTTTTTCTTTTTCTGCGCAACAGCTTCGGAATTTAAATATGAATAATTTTATAAGAATGTCGTTTTTTTAAGTGTATTTTTACTCTTTATTTTTATTAGTTTCAAAACAATTCAAGTTAAAGCAAATTGTTAAATAATAATAATAAAATTCATAATTAGATATTATTGGATAAAACATTGTTTAGGTTTTAATAAAGTAAAAATAATAGCTTTAATGGTAATATAATTTTTTTTAAATCATTACCATTGCTTGTATCAAATGCAAACATACATAGTATATTCTTAAAAAAAAAAAAGGAGCGGGACGGGAGGGGAGTTATAGAAATAAAAAGTTTTTTATTTGTCAATCTGTAAATTTTTTATATAAATTTTCTGCAGAATAAAGCGTCTTGTAAAGTAACGTTTTTTTAAAGACGTACCTCTAAAACAAAAATTTGAAATATGAATAAATAGTTATATGATCTTTCACAAAAATCATTATAAAAGATAAATCAAGGTATTAGGCCTAAAATATTTTTTAATGAGATGAAATTCATATAATCTGAAAAGCACTTTGTGTCGCTGATGAATTAATTACATTTCATGTTATATGAAAATAAAAAGTTTTTGTCAAAGACACAGTGCCACCGTGGACCACCTTTATAATTAATTAATAACTATGCATAGTTATGTATGCATTAATTAGTCAAAACAACTTTTGGACATTTTAGTTTTCGACTGAAAATATGAAAATTACCGTGATTCGATTTCGGTCTAAAAAACCGTTTTCAATATCCTTACTTATAATTATGTGTAATACATCCATGTTTTTAAATCAAAGTATTTTCTATGTTTAAGCACTATTTTCTATATTTTCGCTGTCAAAAATAACAAATTACATATTTGATTTCAACGTTAGATACACATAAATACGTTAATATTAAAAATTATTTAAACAGTTTTGAAATGGTAAAAATTTTATGCAATATATAACTGTATTTTTTAATGATATTTCACAGCACGATTTTTACAAGATTTGTGACAAGAAATCCTTAGGTTTTGTATATTTGGCACGGCAAATGGATAATTGTCGTTGCAATAAGTGAGTCTTCGTAGTTTTGGTTTTTGCTGGAAAAAATTTTATCACTTTCCGAAATGTCGAAAAATAAATTACTAAATATTAAATAAAACTTAATTTGTGAGACGCGCACAAAATCAATCTGATTCAAGCGCCAAAATACATTTACATGGCCTATTTAAAATACAGTTCAAAATATTTCTCTCTATATTTATTGACATTTTGAAAGATTTTTGAAGTTCAAATTGCCACACTGCAACTTTATAATATCGTGTTTTTTGTTGTTGTTGTTTTTGTCACAAATGTTACATGATGTGCATTACATGCAATGACGTTACAATTTCTTTAATTGTCAAAAAAGGTGTAATTTTATAGTAAATAACATGTTTTGGAAGTTTTCTAAGAAGGTCACAATTCAGTCACAATGTGACGTCACTTAGTGGTTGCATTTTGGTCACACATGTGACGTGACCAAAGTGACTCACAGGGACGTCACTGTGACCATGCATGCTATGAGGATTGACAGAAAAATATTTTTTCCATTAAATAACATCTTTTGAAGAATTTTTTAATTTTCTAAGAAGGTCACATTTCAGTCACAATGTGACGTCACTGAGGGGTGGCATTTTGGTCACAGATGTGACGTGACCACAGTGACGTCACTGTGACTATGCATGCTATGTGGGTAGAGTTTAACGAGTATTTCAGTATCTGAAATATAACGAATGTTGTTCTTTTGCGTACTATTTAATTCATAATCGTTTGACAATCGGCTAAAGAAGAGATTTTGGAGATTTTAAAAAAATATTATAATAGAACAAGATGTTACTGATATTGCAACTTTCTAACACTTTTTGCGTTTACTTACTCATGATTCTTTCAGCAAAGTAACTTTTATTTTGAATTTAGAGTGGAACATAGGTTTAAAGTAAAATAATCGCAAACGATTCAAAGAGAGTTAAGCAAATATTTATTATTATTATTATTACTAAATGCTTAGACGTAAATTAAATCATATAGTAAATATATAGATACATAATAATATTTTTACATGTGAATAGCAACAAAAGTATGTGTTGAAAGAAAATAATTCTCATTTAAAAGACATGTACTAATAATTGTACACCAGACCCGAAAGGTTTAATCTAAATATTTGATTATAAATAAATTTAAAGCTAAGATAACGTTTTCAGATATGCCAATTCTTCTTATAACATTGAAATTTATTTCAAAAATCGAGGCTTGTATCCTCTTAGTACCTGGATCTTCAATAATGCAATTATTCATTGGTTTTAAACAAACACAATGACATCATAGATGACAAAAAAAAAAGAGTTTTGGAAATCGATATTTTAGAAGACTTCAATTTAGGGTCTGTCCTAAATGATGTCACATGTTTTTTCAATATTTTTAACCTCCCTCAACCTCCTTTCTCTTAAAGTGTCCCTCTTCACCCTATCTCCCCCCCCCCCTCTATGATCACATGTCACGCTTAGTAAAACATAAACATATATTTGCCATTCAGAAAGAAAGCACTATATTACAAATCATATTTCAAACTTTATTTTTAAATTTTGTGTTTTAATGGCATTTGTGAGCTTACAATTAAAATGATTCGTGCACTTATTTTGTAGAAAATAAGATTATGTTTACAACAACAAAAAAATCACACAATAGTAATAAATCGTTAATATGAAAGAGCTATTACAAACAGTAGTATATTGGAATTTGAAATGAAATTTAATATAGTTGGCTTTAAATCTTATCTTTATTTTATAAACTCAAAATACGTTAATTTCAAATTAACTTCAAAATTTATTCTGCTGTTTTTTAATTCTATTATTTTAACCAAAGCGTGTGATGTCACTTTACTTCGTAATCCCTCCCACCCCTTTTTCACAAACTGTCACAATTTCAACCCCTCCCCTGCCTCCTCCAAACATGACATAATTGTGGATGCCTTTTGGGATCACAAACAGGAATATACAATTACAAATTCCCTTAAAAAATCAATTTAACTATCACTTGCCTAAATTCACACAATCTCGAATTTAAAGCCTTTAAACAAACGAATGATATAAGACGTTTTACCTCAAGACGTTTTACTGAAAGGACTTGAGTAAAATAAGTATAAAAAATCTTCAATTTCTTGGTCACATTGTCTTGAAGGCATTTTGCAAACTCAGAGGAAATCAGTATTTATTTTACGGCGAAATCATGAAAGATGTTGCAATTTACGGGTTTGCTTTTAAAGTAAAATTCATCCAGCTATTAAGAAATATAATCAAAATGCAAATAAATCTCGCAGTTTTTTTTTTCCTTGTAAGAAAAAGAATAGAGGTTCATCATGTGAACCCATTGAACGAAGAGATTAAGATACAGAAATATTTGCAATCTGTCTTATCATTGTGCCTTCTAATTTTACCATTGGTTACACAGTTGTTTTATAGCTTAAAAAAATTAAGTTTGGGTGTTATTTTTCTCGTTCTCGGCCTTTATTAAATTTATGAAACGAAGAAGATATAAACCATTAATAATAGTTTAGGGCAAACTATTGAACTAAGATTTTAATTGAATGAAATAAGTTTTGATTATTTTTTTCTCGAAATGAAGAAAATCAAGGTACGTGTGTTAAACGTGCGACTATCATGATTCAATTTTGTAACAAACTATTTTCAGCAAATGAGCCAATTTCCTTCTGATTTATTCCGTACTATTATATTTAAGAACTTATAATTTCGCAAATAACTTATTTTAAAAAATAAATAGACTGCTTATAAAACAAAAAAAAATTGTTTTTGTCTCTAAAAAATTTAAAACATGATGTAAAAAATAATTCACATAATACATTTGGAATCAGTGCCTTTAAATGGAGAATAAAATTATCAAAAAATTAACCAAAAATATTTATTTTTGTTTTTGTTTTCATTTCTATTTTATTTTTTTTATTTTTAATAGTTACATATACTGTAACATCTTTTCCGAAAGTGACTTCCCATACTTCTAAAGGATAAATATTGAAAATAGCATAATGTACCGCAATTAATTTTAAAGAAAAATCAATATTCAACATCTATATTAATCACGGTACAATAGAACAACATTCACATGAACGAAAATACATTTGGTAAGTACACGCATTTTAATTTTTTAACACGTTGAGTGCCAGGTCACTGGTACTGAACTTTCTATTTAAACCGTGTCAGTCACCGATCAGTGACACAGAAAAATATGATATAAAACTAAAAAATGTAGATTGTTTTAAGTAATTATTAATAAAGTATAAGTGACGTGGCACTCATCGTGTTAAGGTAAAATCAGGCGTCCACGATTCGCGGTACATCGCGTCGTCCCTCTCTTATCTCTAAGACGAATTATCTCTCAAAGAGTTTTCCTCTCTAACTCACTTTTTTTTAAAATCAAAAAAATGTTCTAATTAAAAGGGAGTATGTTAATATCGTTCCAAACAGTACAAGAGGAAAATTTTGTGTTATTGGAATCGCGCCGCCAACTGTTAAGCAAAGGTCTTGCTGAATCTGTTGAATGAAACACAATCTTTGACAAAGTAATCCCTCTCTCAATGGGATTTCGTTGACAACTGCAAGAATTTGTCGGTTGATAACAGAAATGTTGCCAGATTGTCTCACAGATGTTGCTACAGATATAAAGATTAGAAATAAAGTTACAATTGACGATACTCTGTATTCTTGAACTTCAACATGTTCTTGAATTCTACCAAATAATACGAAATACAATATTACCGAGACATTTAAAATACACAAACTTGATGGATTCTTAAAGTGCGCATCAGCTAAAGTTACCAATTGCCTTGCCCTGCAATAAAGACTATGGTTCGATTTAAAAGCATATGGTGAATTGACAATAGTTTTCTTTGTGAAATCAAGGATTACGTTCAAGTGCCATGAAATAAGCCCATGAAAAATAACACTTAGACACAGAGGCAAAGCGCAGCAAAAGAAGAGTGAATAAACGAAAGTTATCACGAAAACATCAGGAACATTTGGATGAATTCGATTTAGGATAGTGTACCATTTTAGTGATTGGGAAATAAACTGCTTGTATTTTTTCGAGAAAGAAGATGTTATTAAGATGCAAAAAGCACTTACAATAACAGAAACGATACTTGCACATAAAAACAAATGAGCTCTTCTGGTGTTCTTCACTATAGATTTCCTTTGTAGCTTAATCTTAAATTTCGATAAGATCTTCAGTAAAATTACAAAGTCCTTCCTCTTTCTAAAGAAGATCAATCTGAAAATCATTCCTGAACAAATTAGTAGCAAAGATGATAAAACATCATGTTTGAAACCATCAAGAAAAAATCCAAGTAGACAACATATTGTAAATGATGCAGCCAAAGACGTAATGTGGAAAGTGATGGAAAGAATTAATCGAAGAACTTTCCATTTTTCCAAATTTCCAAATAAATTTATTCCAATAACCAATAATGAATACAAAACGGGATCATATACACTTTCGACATTTTCAGCGGAGTACAATCTGTGCAGTTCTTTTCGCCTATTCTTCGCATTTGGATATGCTTTTTCCATGTTTGAAGGGTTGGATCATAAAAGCTTATATAAAGAGAATTTAAGGAAATAGCATGAACTCTTTCTAAATTTTTACTTTTTATGTGGAAGGTAATTTTGCATTTCCCTATTGTCAAATTTTAATAGTTTCTGCTAATTTTGAAAAGTTTAAGAATATTTACTAGGCATGGGTAAATTTTAGAATGTATTTTAATAGTTAAGACTTGAATTATTCATCAACAAGGTATAATGTCCAATATCTTAAATTTAGAGATAAAATCTTTGCAATGCATTCAGCTGAATACTAAATCTATATATCTCTCATGCGTGCTTTATAAGAAACATTTTGCGTTAAATATTACTGAATCGATAATCCTTTTTAACTAATGAAATCGGAGAATTGCAGAGTATGATACACAATTATATTCCTTCATACTATAGTTAATCTGACATATTTATTGTCATCATCAAACGCCATAGAAAAATATACAATTCTTTAAATTATCACATTACTTTAATTTCAATTTTCATATTTTAAAAAAAAACAGAAAATGCTTTTTCAAAAAGATGATTATCGAAATTTCACTACTCTTTGCTTTAAAAGCAAAATAAAATTTTATTGAAATATTATGAAAATTACAATTCATTTTATTTATAGCCTTTAAATTCTGATAGTACGCTAAAGAACAAATAAATCCACACTTCAAAAGTTTTTATTAAATGATTGATGTAAAAAATGCATTTTATTTGAGATCGAATAATATGTTTTCTTCAAAACTTTTATCGGAATACAGATTCAGTTTATCATTCGTTTTATAGTAAAGAATTCGTAAAAAGTATTTATTCGATAAAAAAAAGGGAAACCAAGTTAAAAACTTAATTATGGGTAATTTCATAGAAAATTGTCACTTGGAAGAGGGGAGGGGTAAAATTAATAATATAGTTAATTTAAAGGTATGTTTGGTAAATTTGATACTTTTGCATTGTATGAAAAATTTTCAGCTAGAAAGGATCATAAATTGTTTTCAAACTAACTTAAGCACCATTATTGTGTTTGTAAAGTATTTACGTTACGTCAGTTACATATGCAAACGTTAATATTTCTTTTTTATTGTCCAAAAACTAATTTTAAGAAATTTTTATTATAATTTGTCATTACGTATTTTTGTTAAAGCCATAAAATCACCTATTTTAAATTGATAGCTTTGATAATCTTTATACTTCAATGAAGGCAAATAACATGTTTATCTATTTTCTGTTACATCAATTACAAATTTTTGAAATGCCATTTTTAGGAATAAAATAGACACTGAAATAATCTGTAGTTATTTGGTTTTAAGGTCCTTAGTAGTGAATATTTTATATTAAAAATTTATTCCACCTTTATTAGTAAATTTTCTATACAATTTAGAAAACAATTATCAGTCATCAAGTGTTTCGTCAGTTACGATGGAATTGACCTTATAAAATCATTTTGCCTATATGTGGTAACCCCTAAATGCGACAATGTTCTTTTACTCAAAATCTTAATGTTAGGCTTTTAAATAAATGCTGCATAATAAGGCATTCGATCTTAAGGAACAAAACCCGAAACATTTTTCTACAATAAAGTACCCTCATCTTTCGTAAATGTGACAAAAAGTTCTGAAAAGAACCCTTTTTTTTTTTTTTTTTTTTTTTTTTTTTACTTTGAAGATCAAGTAACCACATAGATGTCAAGGACTACAACAGATGTTTCATTTACCTGATGCATAAGATATAAGAATAGACCACCAGTTCTCAAATAAGATTTATAATATACTACGCATTTAGGTTGGCTTGGTGACTTCGAATACCTATTTGCGTCACAGCGATGGCTCAAAATGCGTAGAGACTTAGTAGGAAATTTACGAAGTACATTATACAATATTTTTCATTATTAAAATTATGTTTACAGCAGATAACGTGTTTAATTAAGCTATGTTGAATCAATGTACTATGAATTTTAGCATAATTCTCAAATAATACTTTTTTAATTAATTACTTAAATATGTGTTTAAAATCATCAAAATAGAAAAATACATGTTTTTGGAAAATTGGACTAAGAAACGCTGCATATTTCGATCTTATAACGCAGGATTCGCATTCGCAATTCTTTTATATGATGAAAATTCAGGAAAATTTTACATCGATTAAAAGCGCTTGCATTATGTTTATTTTAATGTGATAAGGTAAATTATTTTCACAAACATTATAGCATTTGGTGCCTTAAACGCTGAATTCACTTAAGGTACTATAGCAAAGGTCCCCAATTTTTGCTTGCAATACATTACTAGAATTACTTTCAAATATTTCTTCGTTATATATGTATTTTTTTTTAACTTTTCAAGTGATATTCATTGTTTAAGATTTGTTTACAATGAAGCATTAAAAAACAATTGTACTTTCTGTAAGCATTTGGGAGTTTAAAAATCATTGAAACTTGTCTGAGCCCTATCTCGATACGCTTTATAACCTCTGGTGGAATGGTTGATTACCCAATCGCCCTTCCCTTGGATCTTCATTATAATCACCAAACTTTTCCCGATATTGGACTGTATATGTGATGTGATGTATATATCTTACCGATAACTATATTTTGATCATCGAGAATGCCAGTATGCGAAACCACAAATTTTAAGAATGTCAGTATGCAAAACCGCAAATTTCAGACTGGAACGAAGGGCGCGTGCATAAGTTCAGACAGAAAATTTTACAAATTTAGCAAATGTTCTCGACTACAGAGAAATATTTTGAATCTATATCACAATATATTAAATATCTACTGCCACAGCAATGGATTTCTTTCTGGTATTTTTAACAAATAAACATTAATAATGCTAATACTATGTAAAACGTTATGCTAATATTCAAAGGTTTTTAGCTCACAGGCTATCAAAGCCTGAGAGCTAATGTGCCCGCCCATTCTGCTAGTTCCGTATATATGTACGTGCGTAAGTGTGTAACGCGATAAATCATGAGAAAAATATCCGATTCACTTGAAATTTTGGATATAGGTATATTCTGATAAGGCGCTTCCCTGATTAGTTTTGGCAGTTTATTCGATAAGTATAGCAGGGGAAACAGGAGCTAATGTCTCTCCCCTTAATTTATATAAATGGGTTTTTCATGCAGAATTATCAATTTTCGTTCAAAATATAGATATAGGATCATTCTGCAGAGGTGGATCCATGATTAGATTTGCAAGTTCATTGAATATGTCAAAGAGGGGGAAATAGGAGGTACCCCCCCCCCAAAGTTAATTTAGGTTAATGAGTTTTTCATGCAGAATTTATCGATTTGCCTCAAATTTTGGATGTAGATTCATTGTGATAAGGCTCTTCCCTGATTTGTTTTGGGAATGCATGGTATAAGTATAAATGGGGGATCGGTGGAACTACCCCTCTTAATTTATGTAAAGGTTTTTTTCTTTCAGAATTAACCGTTTTGCTTCAATTTTTAGAAACATGTTCATAGTGATAAGATGCTTCCCTAATTAGCCGTGTTTTTTTTTTTTTTTTTTTTTGTTAAGTATAAAAGGGGTACGGGTGATTACCCCCTTAAATTTGACAAATGGGTTTTTACGTAGAATTATCCGATTTGCTTTAAATTTTGAATGTAGATTCTTATTTAATGGTTAAGTATAAAGGAGAGGGATAACTTCTCTTAAATTATATAAATGGGTTTTTATTAAGGATTATCCGATTTGCTCTGAATTTTGTATATAGATTTTTTCTAGGATAAAACATATCCCTGATAAAAAAAAATAATAATATAATAAAAAAATAAAATAGAGAGATTATTTTTAAGTATTGGGCACCCCCCCCCCTTAATCTTACCATTTCAATAATGATGATAATGCTGTCCCATATTAATATATAAACCCCCTTAGGATATAGTTCGGCCACTGTTGGGAATCAACCGGGGTAATAACGCCAATCCCTGGCGTTATTATTCCGGGATACTTATTGCTCAGTAAATCCTAAACTACAAATTATCTCGAGAAGATATCCAAAATCTTCTACAACAATTTGAAAGTACATGAAATACATTACAGATTTATGTAATAAACAAAGTATTTCTGGATAAAAAATATAGTCTTCAGATCAAAAACCTTTTCTCGGAAATTTTAGATCAAGCGTTAATTTTAGTTGCTTGTAAAAACAATAAGACCTAAAAATGAAACAAATTAACTTGAAGCTGTTTTTTGCGATTTATATGAGTTAAAACCCTTCTCCGCAGAGCACATGGGTGTCATTTACCTGATTATTTCATAATTATGCAAAATATAAGCACTTGGCGTTATTACCCCGCCTGGCGTTGCTACCCCAGGGTACCTTAGATGATAAATATGATGAAATAAAAACAAATAAGCACTTTTTCCGCGTGATTTATTTGATCGATTAATTTATGTTAAATGCATAATAATTTTGTTTAAACTTGCGTGCAATAAATGGAAGAAATGAAATTTCAATTTTGATAAATTTTAACACCGCGGTATAGAAAAAAATGTACTTTTAAATGTAATTTGTTTAAAAACTATATCTCAATTTATTTTTGAGTTATTAATTTTTTTATAGTTTCTAATGCCAATTTTGTAATTGTGGCAAAAGGAGTAGTACTCCATTTCTTTTAAAAGTAAAGAATTAAAAAATAATAATTTTTATATCTATTTAAACTTATGACAACAAAAGAGAAAAAAAACAACAAAAAAAGAACTGATGATAAAAATAATATTTTAATTAAAGTAATATTTTTCAAAATTTTATGATTTGTTCTGTGACAAGAGGTGTTCAGTGTATGTACACAAATTTGGACTCTCTGACTTAATTTGACCGCTTTTAAAAAAAATGTTTATTTCATTTTTCTGTAAGAACAGGTTTTATAAGAATCATCTTAAGCGAAATTCGGCTCAAATGCCCATTTTGACAACGTATTTTGAAATATATTCTGAATTTATTAAAAAATCGGCGAATACGGTACATTATATAGTTCCTAGATAAGAAAAAACTGTCAACTGAATGCGTTTGAAAGCAAAATTGAACTTAAAAATGAGCCATAAAGTAACCAATTTGTTATTTGAATACATCATCAATTCTTTAATCGTGATCGTTTCGGGAAATTTTGTGCGTAGTGCCCACTTTGTAAGCTTTTTAAAAAATATATATTCGGCCTTTATTAAAAAAAAAAAAAAACCTGACCAATACGGCACATTATACAGTTCTTAAATAAGAGAACCTATAAATTTGATGCGTTTGAGAGCAAAATTGAATTTAAAAATGAATCAGAAAAAACGCAGTTTGTTATTTGAATACCTCAATTTTGGAATTACGATCGTTTCGGAAAATTCTGTTCAAAATACCCATTTTAGCAGCCTTTTTTTATATATATTCTTACTTTATCATAAAACTGGGAAATACCCACATTATATAGTTCCTAAATAAGGAGACCTGTAAATTAGACGTGTTTGAGAGTAAAAAGGGGTTTTAAAATGAGTAAAAAAAAAACGCATGTTGTTATTTCAATACTTCCTCAATTTTTCAATCACAACCAGTTCGAGAAATTCTGTTCAAAATACCCTTTTTGGAAATTTTGTTTGAAATGTATTGGGACTGTATATTTAAAAAAAAAACTGGCCAATACGTCACATTATATAGTTCCTGAATAAGAAGATCTGCCTGTTTAATTTATTTTTGCTATGAGAATTGGTCCTATTAAAAACTTGTCAGTATAAAAGTTGTAGATATTATTGAGAAAATGTAAAATAAATTTAATTACATTTGATAATTTAAGAGTTGACGAAGTTGTGGATTTTTGTCTTCTTTCACCCCTTCTTGTTTTCGTTTTTATTTTTTTTTATCGGTAAGAAATAGTCCTATCAAAAACTTGTAAATACAAAAGTTTTAGACAATTTTAAGAATATTTATGAAAAAAAAAAGTTGGATTTGATAGCTTGAGAATTCGCGAAGTTGTGAATTTTTTTCTCCCAAAAACCTTGTTTTTTCCCCCCCTTCAGCCTATTTTTAACTTTATCAAAAATCCATCATACTTAAACTTTTGGACCATTATTTTAGAAGTAATATTAACTTACTTTAAATTAATTTGATATCTGTTTTAATTAAGAAATTATGGCGTTTTTTCGATTTTCACAAAAACCCTCCCTATTTTCATTCCCTTAGTCCAATTTTGCCCATTAATGAACTTGACCAAGATTTTACGGCCCTTGATTTTATATATCAGTTTTGAAGAAATTTGAGCAGAATTATAGAAGTTATCGTGTCCATAAAAAAGTGATATACATACATATATATATATATATATATATACTCTTTTATGAGAAAAGTATGAAAAATGATGAAAAGATGAAAAAAATGTAAAAATGGGTGAAACAACAATGAACCACAAAAGAGCAACACCAAAAAAGCAAATCAAAATAAACTCCCTGCTCTTCAGAAGGTGGGAGGAGCAACAGGTATCAAAAAATTGTAAAAAAGTGTATCCTCACAGGTTTCGCAAGGCATCACAAAGCTGTATACTCCAATTATATAAAAAATAACTGAGAAAAATTAAAATATTTTTTTAATATACCAAAACAGTAAAATGAATTAACATTAAAAAACATTAAAAAATGAATTTAATAAATAGCCAACAGCGAAAACATAAAATAAATCAACTCGTAACATAACACAAAAATATTATATTTAGAAATTTCCAAAGTAACATGAAGAACCTCAAAAACTAAACAATAAACTAAACTAAATAGACATGCAGCAATGCGATGCCCCCACCTTTACCTATGAAGAAAACAGAAAAAAGATACCTGTTAGAATATTTCCACATAAAACCTCCATACTTGCATGAGCGAGGGAAACTGTTAGGCCTAAGATGATAGCAGGCCAGCTTCAAAGTTTAAAACACCTTGAATTGTCGTTCCGTTGTTCACTACTGTCCATTTTCAAGCTTGGTCTGTCACTCTCGAAATGTTGACAATCATCGCCCTGTGAACTTTCCTTGTCGGACTTTCATTCACAGATCCTCATATAATTCAACACCCAAGAAGCAACCTCCATAGTGGCGTTTGGCCCTACTGTTGCCACTTCAAAAAACCTTTTTTTTTAATTCATTTATATAAAAAAATATAAAATTATGAGGATAAAAATTATTGTAAAACAAGTTTGCAGCAAATTTAAAAATTTGTGTTTCCAAAATTTTTTTCGACCCACATATATTATAATATCTAATTATTTGACCTAAAATAATATTTACAAAAACTCTTTCACTTAAGTTGGAGTGCCAATGAGGCATGGAGTGGGTTTTAAAATTAAAAAAAGTTCTTTTATCAAATAATTTAACAACTAATTCTTCATTTTCAATATTTAAGTCAAGATCTAAAAAAACAGCATGTAAATTATCGTCTGAAGCACAATTCAACTTTAAACAAGGTGGATAAATGTGATCAATCGATTCCAAAAAATTATAATCGAAGACAATTATGTCATCGATATATCTCAAAACTCTGAATGATTTGTTAGAATTTAAAATAAATTTATATTCATAAAAAAATAAAAAAATAAAATAAATAAAAAAAGGTTAGCTGCAGTGCTTGAAAAATTTGTACCCATACCTATTCCACATACCTGATAAAAAATAGAACCATTAAAAGTTATAAAATTATTATAAAAAGAAAAATTACATAAACTTAGAAAAAAATCTCTATTAATACCCAACTCTTCCTCGATATAAAAAGTATCAAACAAATCCTCCAGAGTTTTAAACAGCAGATCAATAGGAATATTTGAAAAAAGATTTTCAAAATCAAAAATAAACAGATTTGTGGGCGTTGTAGGCGTGTTTAATTTCTTTAGAACCTCAATACTGTTATCAATACACCAAAAATAACTAGAATTTTTAAATTTAAATTTTAAAAAACCATAAATTCTCTTCAAAAAATCCTGTAACTTAACATTGAAACTTTTACCAATACCTCTGGAATTGCAGCATATACATCTAAATTTTATAGGATTTTTGTGAAACTTAGGTGTCAAAAACAGAAAAGGAAGACTGTGAAAATTATTGGTAGGAAAATTGTATGCATAAAGATTTTTAACCTTTCTAGAATAAGAACTAAATTTTTTAATATTTGCATTGTGATTCAGATTATATTTTTGATAATATTTTGTATCATTCAATTCAGTAGTAACTTTTTCTATGTAAAATAATTTTCAAATGATTGCATAATTAGATGAAGCCTTATCAACAGGAACAATGACAAATTTACTATGTAAAAATTGTATATAGCTGCAGTCCTCTTTATTTAAACGATGATAAGTGCACTGATTATTATTTAATTTTTGGTCAACAAAATTAACAAAACTATTTAAAATATTCCACCTCCATTCATTGATAGCCTCAAAAGGCACATTGAATTTGTAACACATTTTTAAGACAAAAGCAGACAAATCTCCTTTAAATTTCAAAACAGCCTTCTCTTTATTAACTTTTTTATTTAATCTGAATTTGGTACCGAAGCCCATCAAAAATTTTAAGTTTTTATTCTCAATAATTTCTAAATTACCAGTTACAACATGCCCATGAAAGTCATCTATAAAGTCTGGAAAATCTTCCCTACAATTTCAAGAAACAGTATCATTCTCTGTTAAAGCTATATATCTGTAATTAAAATTATGTAAATGAATTAAAAAAAGGTTTTTTGAAGTGGCAACAGTAGGGCCAAACGCCACTATGGAGGTTGCTTCTTGGGTGTTGAATTATATGAGAATCTGTGAATGAAAGTCCGACACGGAAAGTTCACAGGGCGATGATTGTCAACATTTCGAGAGTGACAGACCAAGCTTGAAAATGGACAGTAGTGAACAACGGAACGACAATTCAAGGTGTTTTAAACTTTGAAGCTGGCCTGCTATCATCTTAGGCCTAACAGTTTCCCTCGCTCATGCAAGTATGGAGGTTTTATGTGGAAATATTCTAACAGGTATCTTTTTTCTGTTTTCTTCATAGGTAAAGGTGGGGGCATCGCATTGCTGCATGTCTATTTAGTTTAGTTTATTGTTTAGTTTTTGAGGTTCTTCATGTTACTTTGGAAATTTCTAAATATAATATTTTTGTGTTATGTTACGAGTTGATTTATTTTATGTTTTCGCTGTTGGCTATTTATTAAATTCATTTTTTAATGTTTTTTAATGTTAATTCATTTTACTGTTTTGGTATATTAAAAAATATTTTAATTTTTCTCAGTTATTTTTTATATAATTGGAGTATGCAGCTTTGTGATGCCTTGCGAAACCTGTGAGGATACACTTTTTTACAATTTTTTGATACCTGTTGCTCCTCCCACCTTCTGAAGAGCAGGGAGTTTATTTTGTTTTGTTTTTTTGGTGTTGCTCTTTTGTGGTTCATTGTTGTTTCACCCATTTTTACATTTTTTTCATCTTTTCATCATTTTTCATACTTTTCTCATAAAAGAGTATATAAACTTTGTGCAAAAACAGAGCTGCTATGCGCCGGTTGCATAAAGATAGTAATATTTTTTTCACTTAGTCAAGATATATGTATATATATATATACATGGTCAGATTCATAAGTAATGAGTCTCACTTTATTTTGACGCTAGCGTACATCGGCGCACGCACCTGTTGCTAGGGACGATGGTAGGAGGCATTGACTTATATGTTGGCATATAAAAGATGAAAACAAGTGTCAATCACAAGCGAATGGACATCAAGTATGTCTAGAAGATTCACCATGATAACGCGCCTGGCCACACCTCCTTCATCGTGAGCGCTTACCTGGCTTGGCTGAGCCTTTCAATTGTCCATCATCCTCCCTATAGTCCGGACTTGTCTTCTTGTTTCCGCGCTGAAAGATAAACACTTCAACTCGATCAAAGACATCCAAGAAAATGTCAAGACAGTCCTTGAAGCCATCCTGGAACAGCCCTACGTGGACGACATCGAGTCATAGAAATGCTGCCTACAAAAATCTATGGATGCAGGAGGTACCTATTTTGATGAATACTAGGCAATTGTAGTAATTTGCTCAATGAATCTCGCTTTGAACAAAGGCATATTACTTATGAATCCGACCATGTATATAAACTTTTTTACTGGTGGTAGTTTTGGTGTTATAGGGGTCATGATGGGCGTAGATCTGCAAAAAATTTTCAGAAATTCCAACATAGGAGCAACCGCAATACAGTGACGTAGCTAGGTTTTCCACCCTCTTTGTCTGATTTCGCCCATTAACGAACTTAACCGAGATTTTATACCCTTTGATTTTATGTATCAGTTTGGAGGAGATTAGAGCATAATTATAGAAGTTATCGTGTCCAGAATAAAGGGATACATATATATATATAGATATAGATATAGATGTAGATGTAGATATATATATATATATATAAACTTTTTTACTGGTGTAAGTTTTGAAGTCTAGAGGTCGTGATCGGCGTAGATCTACAAAATTTTTTTTAGAAATTCTAACATAGGAGCGACCGCAATAGGTAGTATTTCATACGAAATCTACCTAAAAGGAAAGATTTTACTAAGATTTCTGGTTGGTCACCAATTGCCTTTTTTTAAAAGTATTTAGAAAAAGTTAGAATAAATAAATGTTAACTAAATAGTTTTAAATTTTGCTAATATGTGTCTTTTTCTATAAACCACTGTACCGCACAAGTATAACGCTGTCATTTAAATGTGAAACCTGAGATCGCATGCTTCGCACTTTTGAGTATCACTATGTTCAAATAGAAAAATCGTTTTGATGGATCACTAATTTATTTCGCTATACTTGCCTAAGATTAATATTCGGAAATATTGGTACTCAAAAATACGAGCCTAGCTCAACATAAAGCGCTTACTATAACTACAAACTATTAATTCAAATAAACGGTATTGCAGTTCAAAATAATAAACAATGCTATTATTTATTATTTATTAAGATTTCATGAAAAACATACAAGTAAGCCTTAATAAATTATCTTTTTTTAAAATCTATATATATGTTATGCTATCGTACGTAACACAGAAATCGCGATTATTTGTTAACTGTTTAATGGCAGCACTCAAATGAAAGACGTCTTACTGGTTATTGTGTAAATGTCTTTTTACAGGATTTAGGCGGAAGTAAATCGGGTTTATTTACGATTCGCTCTTTCACTGCAATCTCTTTTGTTGCAGTTATAGAGCTTCAAAATATTGTTATTGTTGCTTTTTCTGTTCTTTTTACTGAAAAAAATTAAAAGTTGTGAATTTTTAACTTTTCAGTTTGAAATTAAAATTGTGCATAAATGAATTCAGAAAGCATAAACGAAATGAGTGAAAGGATAGTATTTTAAACGAAATTCATGAAATACGAAAAAAAGTACGGGAATAATGTTTGACGATTTATTTCCTGCGCCCAGCTAGCATAAAAATAACAAGTTCTTGATTTCTCTGGCAGAATCTTCTGATTTGACAAAGAATTAAGCAAGTAAATTAAATTATGAATAAAAGTAATATGATATGTTTAGCATACATTTAAAGGAGACCAAACTGGTCGCCAAGAGCGGCTACAGTTAGAAATAATGCTAGGTGTAGATAAATTTTATGAGAATTTTGGATAATTGAGATTGAGATTGATAATTTTGCTTTTAGTTTCTTTTTCGTTTTTTTCCTTACTTATAACAAATGATCTATTTAGAAAAAAAAAATCAACAAACATTATGAAACTGTTATTAGACTTTTTTCTTTTTTAATCCGAGGAAGCGGTAGAAAAGAAAACTGTACTTTAAAACATCATAAATTAAAAATGTAGAGAATGTATATTTGAAATTTCGTATCGTAAGACAACATTTACTTTTTATACAACAGATTTTTATTGCATAATTATTGCATGCGTTGAAATTTTTATGTACTTCTTGATAACGCAGTCAAAGTGTTATCAAACGCGGAAGTTAAAGTTTTTTGTGTTTCCTGTTTATTGAACTTTTTTTAATGCGAATAATTTAATAATAAAAATCTTTACTTATATTCCATTGATCTGACAATTAATATCTAGGTCACGCAGAAAGTATTTTTTTATCATTATTATTAAACTGTAAAATGTCGGTATTGGGCAAAAAGGTATTGAAAACTTTTATGTTCCGTCTTTTATTTTAGATAGCTTTTCATGTGATCATTAAACAAAACTTTGATACAATTTTTAGTTCATCTTAATAAAGAGTATTTTTAACACCTTGCAATAATATATTGTGACTGCTAACAAGAAAGAAAAAAAACCATGATTGAAACATAGATTATGAAGCACTTTCCAACACATTCAAAATAATGTAACAAAACTGCACTGATTATAAAATTACCTCTCATTTTCATCACATGGAAATAAATGCATAACCCACTTCAAAACCGAATTTCAGCTGTTTTCATCCACAAGCAAAAAATTATCCGAATTTTTTAGCAACCCTGTACATTATATAGAGATTTATATCTATTAACAACATGCATTTAAAAATTTAGTTCATTTAACGCCTTTACTGGTTTGCCCAAACGCCGTTCGGGCAAGACGATTTTGCTTATTGCATCATTTAATGCTTTTTGACACCACTATTATTTTTAAGAAAAAAATCATACTATTGAAAGGCGGAAATGTTTAGACTAAATTTTACGAATATTTTATTTAAATAATAGTGGTGTGAATCCACTATATTCAATTTATTGAACGGAAAAGAATTAACCAGTTAAGGGGTTAAGAGATACATATGTTTCAATTGAAAAAGTGAGTTCCTCCAGTAATAAGGAGAATTGTATGCGAATACTTTTGTGCAGCCCTGTCGATGAGATATAAAATTTATATATAAAGAGTAATATGCAAAAATCTAATTAAATTTAAAAGCGCATACCGAATTTTAAAACTTACTATCCAGCAATTATTGCGCAAAGACCGATTTCTGTAAACGATATCTTCTGCGTGTCCCTGTAAATTAATAAAAAATCCTTGCAATGCTCTGTTTTAACATGATCGTAGTGAAATTCAGTGATTTATATCAGTTTCACTATATGTTAAATAGCGTAATTTCTTTAGAATACTCTCCAAACGATTTTTCCCCATATAGCATAATGCAATCGAACTCTTTGAGTCCCTGTAAATGAACCACTAATCGGACATACTTCATTTGCAATACCAAACATTCTTTGGTGACCCTAAATAAGCTTTATCAATTGCATGAATATTCGAGTCTATTTATGGGAGATGAACAGAGACAGACAGACAAACCGAATTCATAATAAAAAAATTTCAACTTTGTTGGTAAGTGCTTAAAAAATGTAAGATTAAAACTTCAAGAACAGTAAAAATAGTTTTATTTTATTGTTTACATGTTTCGATTAGAAGACTGATTTTCAAAATAAATAAATAAACACTAGCCGCCCTTGGCGACCAGTTTGGTCTCCCTTAAATCTATACTACGTAAAAAATCATATTGCTTTTATTAATAATTTATTTTAGTAATTATTAACTAAACTTTTTTATGTATTATTATTTTCTATTTAAAATAATACAAAATAGTTAAAAAATATACATGCAACTGGTATTTGAAAATGAAGTTTTCTCCAAGTTGATGTCAGAAAAAAAATTGCGCTAATGTGGTGCGTATATGACATCTGTGCCGAGAAATCAAAAACTCCATATTTTTATAATAGCCTGACGCATGCAATAAATTGCGAAATATTGCGTGGTATAATATCGCTAAATCTCAAAATAACCCTTAAGTCCGTTTTCTAATTACATCCCGTGTGCAATTTTATGATTAAGTATAGTGAGTGGTCTCATTTTGTTCCTTATGTCTTGTAGACTAAGAAAAGCGATGGTGGATATCCGGGACCCGCAACTGGGGAGGAGGAGGGGGAGGGAAAGGCTTGAAAAATGGAAGGGGGGGGGAATTCCATTTTATAAATAATAAAGAAATTTATCAATAAATATTAATGTTTAAAACATTGATAGATTAGGAAAAATATTTGTGGACATTCAAGACCTGCGATTGGGGAGGGAGAGGGGGAGGGGAAGGGTTGAAAAGTGCAAGGGAAAAAAATTCCATTTCTTAAAATATAAAGACAATTATGTATAAATATTAATGTTTAAAACATTTATAGATTAAGAAAAACATTTGTGGACATCCCGGAGTCGCGAATGCGGAAGGCGATGGGGATGGGGAGGGATGGGGGACGGGAAGAGTTGCAAAGTGCAAGGGAAAAAATTCCATTTCACAAAAATAAAGAAAATTATGTATAAATATTAATGTTTAAAACATTTATAGATTAGGAAAAATGTTTGTAGACATGCGGGACCCGAAACTGGGGAAGGGGGGGAGAGGGGAAGGGTTGAAAAGTGCAAGGAAAAAAATCCATTTCATAAAAAATAAAGAAAATTATGCATAAATATTAATGTTTAAAACATTTATAGATTAGGAAAAACATTTGTGGACTTCCAGGATACGCGACTGGGGAAAGGAAGGGGAAGGGTTGAAAATTGCAAGGGAGAAAAATTCCATTTCATAATAAATAAAGAAAATTATGAATAAATATTAATGTTTAAAACATTTATAGATTAGGAAAAACATTTGTGGACATCCAGGAGCCGCGACTGGGGAGGATAGGGGGAGGGGAAGGGAGGGGAAGAGTTGCAAAGTGCATGGGAAAAAAATTCCATTTCATAAAAAATAAAGAAAATTATGTATAAATATTAATGTTTAAAACATGTATAGATTAGGAAAAACATTTGTGGACATCCGGGATTCGCGACTGGAGAGGGGGAGAGGGAGAGGAAGGGTTGAAAAGTGCAAGGGAAAAAATAAGTAATAAAGGTAATTGAAAAGGAACTGAGTGATGATAAATACTAAATGATAAAAAAATTTTAACGCTAAATATTATTTGTTATATTTGTATTGTTATTCTATATTATACATCATATATCTAAATAGTAAAAACTTTCAAATTTTAAACTGCAAGTAAAAGTTTAACTTCAGAACAAAGTAGGATCATCGGTATCACTGTCATCATAATTTACATCATCAAGGCCTCCAACATTATCACATTTATCAGTCTCACCCGAGCATGAACACATTTCAGTTAGAAGGTAATCCATTTTGTGAACATTTACAGGATGCTACACATCTTGACTTGACACACGAACAACGCACCGATTAAACCAGTTCTTGAGGAGCACATGTTACACATGACATGTTACACATGACAAGTATTTTTCCTTTATTATCCAACCAAAATCAGTTGGGGGTGGAATATTAGTTTTTAAAATGTGTGCTCTTTGCCTTATTATTGCTTGGTAATGAACTCTTCTTATGGCTGGGTAAAGAGCGGCTTGAGTTGGTGGCATATTTGTTTCTTCAACTTGCTTTTTTGTGAATAACCACCATCTTAGCTCACTCAATGTTTTAATGTTTAATTTTGGCATGTACACTGAACATATGTATTCTTCAAGTGATATATGCTTCACTCTCAAGGATATCTGTTTGACCTTATGCGGCAAGTGCTTTCAGAATTCTGTCGTCAGCATTTATGAAGCTCTTCCAAAAACTGGTTTTTGATTTACCACTGAATGAACCAGTGGTGTCAAATCCAGAAAGAGAATGCTGTCCCACTAAAGCTTCAGATCTTTTTTCTTGCCCTTTCAACCTTTTCCCCTTCCCTCCCCCTCCCAGTAGCCTAGTTGCGGATCCCGTATGCCCACTATTGCTTTTCTTATTCTATAAAAGATTTACATACTAATATATATATATATATATATATATATATATATATATATATGTGTGTGTGTGTATATACAGGGTGTTTCTAAATTCATGGTCCAAATTTTAAGGGGTGATAGTACACATCAAGACAAACAATATTTAAATAGGAAACCAAGGGTCCCAAAGTCTTCCGAAGGAGATAGGCGCCATTAAAGTTTAGAGTCCAAAAATTCAAATGATTATGAAAAACAGAAAAATTGGTCGATTCGTTTGCAGTTTTCACTAAAATTATTCTTTATGTCAGTATTGTCTTGAAAATAAATTATAAAGATAAATTTCAAAAAATGACGATAGAGGGCGCTTTAGACTTTAGAGTAACGAACAACTATTTTTTACCGTTATTTTTTGCATCTCATTAAAGGTTTCGTAAGCTTAGACTTAAACTTAAATTTTGAGCTCAAAATCTGAATAGTTGGAAGCAGTTAATTAGCACAAACTTAACTGTGTTCAGAGGGTTTTAAATTCAAATGATTATAAAAAACGGAAAAATTGGTCGATTGATTTGCGGTTTTCACTAAAACTATTCTTTATGTCGGTATTTTATTGAAAATGAATTATAAAGATAAATTTCAAAAAATGCCGATAGAGGGCGCTTTAGACTTTGGAGTAACATACAACTATATTTTACCATTATTTTTCGCATCTCATAAAATTTTTTTAGAAGCTTAGACATAAACTTAAATTTCGAGATGAAAATCTGAATCGTTGGGAGTGGTTAAGTAGCGCAAACTGAACTGTGTTCAATGGGGGTAGGGAGGTTCAAATTTCAAATGATTATAAAAAACGGAAAAATTGTTCGATTCGTTTGCCGTTTTCGCTAAAACTATTCTTTATGTCAATATTTCCTTGAAAATAAATTTTAAAGATTAATTTTTAAAAATACCGTTAGAGGGCGCCTTAAACTTTGGAGTAACCAACAACTATTTTTAACCGTTATTTTTTGTATCTAATTAAATGCTTGTAAAAGATTTTGAGCTCAAAATCTGCATCGTTTTGAGTAATTAAGTGCGGAAATTTGAAATGTGTTCGAGGGGTGGGGAGGGTAACATTTTAACTCCTGAACACTGTTAAGTTTCCGCTTTTTAACCCCTCCATCGATTTAGAATTTGAGCTCAAAATTTAAATCTAAGAATTTGCAAGCATTTAATTAGATACAAAAAATAACGCTTAAAAATAGTTGTTGGTTACTCTAAAGTTTAAGGCGCCCTCTATCGGTATTTTTTGAAATTAATCTTTAAAATTTGTTTTCAAGGAAATATTGACATAAAGAATAGTTTTAGCGAAAACGGCAGACGAATCGACCAATTTTTCCGTTTTTTAAAATAATTTGAAATTTGAACCTCCCCACCCCCATTGAACACAGTTCAGTTTGCTCTACTTAACCACTCCCAACGATTCAGATTTTCATCTCAAAATTTAAGTTTATCTCTAAGCTTCTAAGAAAATTTTATGTGATGCGAAAAATAACGGTAAAATATAGTTGTACGTTACTCCAAAGTCTAAAGCGCCCTCTATCGGCATTTTTTGAAATTTATCTTTATAATTCATTTTCAATAAAATACCGACTTAAAGAATAGTTTTAGTGAAAACCGCAAATCAATCGACCAATTTTTCCGTTTTTTATAATCATTTGAATTTAAAACCCTCTGAACACAGTTAAGTTTGTGCTACTTAACTGCTTCCAACTATTCAGATTTTGAGCTCAAAATTTAAGTTTAAATCTAAGCTTACGAAACCTTTAATGAGATGCAAAAAATAACGGTAAAAAATAGTTGTTCGTTACTCTAAAGTCTAAAGCGCCCTCTATCGTCATTTTTTGAAATTTATCTTTATAATTTATTTTCAAGACAATACTGACATAAAGAATAATTTTAGTGAAAACCGCAAACGAATCGACCAATTTTTCAGTTTTTCATAATCATTTGAATTTTTGGACCCTAAACTTTAATGGTGCCTATCTCCTTCGGAAGACTTTGGGACCCTTGGTTTCCTATTTAAATATTGTTTGTCTTGATGTGTACTATCACCCCTTAAAGTTTGGACCATGAATTTAGAAACACCCTGTATATATACATATATATATATATATAATTAAATGGCATTTTTTTTCTTGCCTCTTTCAACACTTTCCACTCCCCTCCTCTCCCATCCTCTTCCCTTACCTCCGTCATCCTAATCACAAGTCCCGAGTATCCTTCAATGCCATTCTCATTCTATAAACGTTTTAAACTTTGATATTTATGCATAATTTTTTTGAAAAAGAATTTTTTTTATTGCCCTTTTCAAATTCCTCTCCTCCCCCCTCCTCCTCCCGAGTCGCGAGTCCCGGATGTCCACAAATGTTTTTTCCTAATTTATAAATGTTTTAAACATTCATATTTATACATAATTTTCTTTATTTTTTATGAAATGGAATTTTTGTCCCTTGCAATTTTCAACCCTTCCCCTTACTTTCCCCTCCCCCTCACCCGTCGCGAGTCCAGGATGTCCACAAATGTTTTTCCTAATCTATAAATGTTTTAAACATTAATATTTTTCCATAATTTTCTTTATTTTTTATGAAATGGATTTTTTTGCCTTGCACTTTTCAACCCCTCTCCTTCCCTTCCTCCTCCCCAGTCGCGGATCCCGGATGTCCACAAATGTTTTTCCTAATCTATAAATGTTTTAAACCTTAATATTTATAGATAATTTTCTTTATTTTTTATGAAATGGAATTTTTTCTCTTGCACTTTTCAACCCTTCCCCTTCCCCTTCCCCTCCACCCTCCCCCTATTCGCTGTTGTGAGTTTTCCTTTATCAGAGATGTTTTCTAGATTTTTATGAGCTAGTTCTTCTGAGAAAAGTCTTTCCTGGTGAAATAGGTTTGTAAATATCCAGTAGGTATTTCTGGTCTATGCTGAGTAACCTTTTCTCAATTTGAAGAAATAATTTTCAGGAATTTCTCTATATGGGTTAAAAACTGCAATAAAATGTAAATGACACGTTGACAAAAATTTTCCAATTGTTTCGGTGAATCCATGTAGGTTAGAATTTTTTACATCGGCCTTGTTTAATAAATGATTCAAAGGAAATTCCCTGGGGTAGAAGTAGCACATGATTCATTATTATAGTCATTCTAAGCTTGTCCGACGCAAAATTATTCATAACTGCGAAACGAATTCCCAGCAGTGTTGCCAGATGGGCTACTTTTTTTTAATTCAAATTCTTGATTCGCATCACTTTTTTGAAACAGTAGAATGGGCCTTATTTAATGACTTATTAATCACAGAATAAACAAGAGGAGTTTTACCGTTTCAAAAAAGTGGTGACAGTCACGAAATCTGAATTGAAAAAAAGTAGCCCACAGGCAACACTGATTCTCAGACTTTTAAATGAGTACTCATTGCCCATTAGAGTCTGTACATTCAATCAAAAATATTATACATTCCAAGTTTGTGCCCCATGATGGTTAACCGTTAAATGTAATCCATTTCTAAAAAACAGATATAAAAGTTAATAGGAAATTAACTTTTGACTACTAACTTGGCAACCAAACAATCCAGAAAACAGCCTAAAATAAATACTAAAAAAGGGTATTTATGGCAATGGCTGCTTTACACATGCAAAACAAATTTTGATTGCAAAGTTTTCTGGGGATTGACATCACATTAAACTGCTCGCTTCTCAACATATAATAAATGCAAAAAGTAGAGTAAAAGATGGCATACTCAAAGTTGAAATACCTAAAATCACCTTTGAAGCAGATCATTGTGTAAAAAATATAATTCATTGGAAAAAAATGTTGTAGTAACAGAACTTTCATCACTAAACATTAATTGGATGCAATTTTTGTAAAGATAATAAATGGCCGAATAGATTTCATTAATAACATTCCCATGCATTACTCCACTTGCTTTTTTTACACAAACTCTAAAAACATACGTGAAGGAGCTCACAGCAGTATCATCCGATCTTTGGATCCGAAGTCTTTGGATACAAAGAAAGATGAACTAGGTTTATACATAGAAATTTTATGCCAGTCTTCGAAAAAAAAAAACCACATACGTGCACAATTCAACGTATATTTAAAACATTGTGTCTAGATAATCGGTCTATTGGGGACGGTTGGAAGATGAAATGCAGCCACCTCCACGAGGTATGTCTAGGTTTAAGAAATTAGGTTTGTTTTGAAAGAAATTAGGTGAGAGCTGTATTCAAAACAACAATTTGTTGTATGCCAGAATAGAATGGTAAGGCCGTTTTATTACCAAAAGTCGCCAGTTTTGCTCTAATTATACATTATAGGTTGAATATGTCAAGCAGTAAATAATAAAAGCTTAAATAACACTTTTAAATAATAACCATCCTTATAAGAACATATTATTTTTTTAATGTTAAAATTTACTTAAAATTTCTACTTTAACTTTTCTGCGCTTTTTTAGACCAAAAGCGCAGACTCAAGCCATTATTTTTCATCGGTAAAATTTCACACAATTGATGTACTAGCATAAAGGCAACTTTTGGCACCTGCCCATTTTTGAAAAAGAAAAATTAATTTTTTTTTCACTCCATCCTAATACGCATATTGAACAATTATAAAATAACCTAGGTTAGTTTACCTTCAATATGATGTATGATTTGTTGTGAATGGTCTAAATAAAACTCTTATAATGTACTATTGAAAGTGGGACATCTTTTAATGGACACCATGTATAATAAGCATGAAGTTAGGTTGGAAACTCTAAACCAATAATGCCGAATAGCAGCGTCACTTGTGAGCGATTTACACTAAAAGTTAACCAGCACCAGTTTATATCAGGGATTAACTGAATCTAAAGTTTTGTTTGAATTAAACAATTATGTTACAAGTTTCAATCGCATTCATTAAGAAATCTTATGAAAGATTCCATCTTCCTAATAAAATTATAATATCATCACTTTTTAAATGAAACTATGTAGATGCAAACCGCTAAATTACATGCCATTTAAAAATTCATTTAGTAATAAAAAGCCTTTCATTTTCAATTATTGAATAGTTTAATTCGTAATGTATTACGCTGGACAATTATTTTACATGTTTCATACAATCAATCGTATTCACTGAGAAATCTCATGAAAGATTTCAACTTTTTAATAAAATTATGATAGTGTCAGTTTTAAAATGAAACTAATGTAGAGACAAAACACTAAATAAATTCTAAGCTATTTAAAAATTCATTTGAAAATTTAAAGTTTTCATTTTCAGTTATTCAATATTTTATATTCATAATATATTCCGCTGAAAGAATTTCATTTTTTGCAATAAAATTCACAATATTTAACGTTATTTTAAAAACTATTTTTTTAATGATTTGAAATTTATACGTAATGAAAAATTTCTACTAAATATATAATTCGTTTCAGAAAGCGACAATGTTGAAAATTATCTCAAATCATAATTTATGTTCTATTCCCGTGTGGTTCAATTAACAAGGAAGGTCTCCATACGGAGACCTTCTGCTACCATACTGCATACTCCGAAAAATCTGAAAAAATTACAGAATGTTTTTCTCATGAGGATATATACGTTTATGAAAAAAATTTCGGCGGAATCTCCCTTCTCTGTCCGTAAAAAAATAATAATAAATTCGTTATTTGGCGATTTATCACCCGTTGGCGATAAAAAGCAATTTCAAAAAAATGTTTTTATGTCAATTACATTTTAAAAGGAAAAAGTTTCATGTTTAATTTGTTTAGATAAATTAAATATCTTTGGTTCTGTCAGTTTTAGTTTGTTTTAAGTATAATTTCTTTATATCGATATTTATATGATTTTATATTCAAATTTAACCATCAAAATTTGAAATTTAAATTTAAATTAAAATTGTTTCAAGTTCAAAGTCCAGTTGAGCATTTTCAATTTGATTTCGTTGCCATGGAAACATCTCGCTTTTATTTTTGAATACGCTTAAATGTATGAAAATAATTTTTCTGAATAAGAATTTTTAATATCACAATTTTTTTTTCCAGAGGTAATAAAATAACTACAGCAACAAATGATATATATATGCAATACAATATATATATATGTATATAATATATTAAACTCTCTCATTTTTTATGTTTAAATTCATTAAATATCATTTACACGTATTCTAAAAATCCACAAGTTTTCAGTTGCATTAAAATCGTTGGCGGGGAAAAGTGCTGCTAGCCAAATCGCGTGACACTTTTGTCTTTTCACGCCAAATATTTGAAAGTATTTTATTTTTTACAGGTTTTCTCGAGTAATTCCGCCGCTAATTTTGACTGATCCTTTATTACATACATGAGTAGTTTAAATAATATTTTTTTTTTCAAAAAATTCTGGGTATGCCCAGTATGGAGACCATCCATGAAAGTTATTTTAATAAGAAACATTGTTGATTTTTAATGTTAGTTACGTGGATTTCCACGTGGATTTAAAGTTGAAATATAAAAAGAAATATCGAAATTAGAAGTTTGAATAAGTTGTACTACTAATTGCGTAAATGTCAATCATTAGTATTACTTCCTTCTACATACAAGAAGAAAGTGTTGAATTCATGAAAATTATGACTTCCTATTTTCCAGAGATACATACTTTGTTAGAACGTCCTGAACACAATTTGTCATTTTTTAGAATATGTCTGACCAAGAGTCTGCGTATGTCTATATATGACACAAACTTTGTAGGCACTCTAACTCACGAACTACTGCACGATTTAATGAAAGCTCAGCTTCATTTAAACATTAATGTATAATGGTGCTGATTAGATCTGAATGTATATCATTCAACAGGTGCACTCCTATACTACATTTTTAACGGGGAACAGCCTGCGTATTCACCTGGAATCTGCCAACTTATTTTTTTAAACGTAACTAACCCTTAATACCAGATGAGATATATCCTTGTGTTTGCATTGCGAGTCGAAAATAAGACATGCACTGAAAAAGCTATCTGTTTAAAAAATATATACTTTACTCTTTCTGCAAAACAGAACGATAGTTCATTATTACATACGATTCAGAAGCAAAAATTTAAATAAATTCTAACCCGCACGATTCTGCGGGTTGGTTCTTAAAAGGTTATGATGAAACATCATACATTGTTCTTTTAATATCATATTTCAATCAAATTTATCCTTTTATTTAGATTCAAAAAGTGCATTAATGGTTTCATTCTATAAAAGTAACCGCTCCTTTTTTATGGCCAAATACATTTTACCGTAAATACTACAGCTGTTAGGTTCTAATCTCATTACTGCAGAAATAAGCAGTAAGAAGAAAAAAAGATTGTATCCTATTCGTCGTCATCCTGTTTTTTGTTATCATATGCACGTACTTATTTAAAATTAACAAGAGTTTTGACCTAATAAAGGCATTCTATGTAAGCTATAAAATTTAACGCAGATGCAATTTTTTCTGTTTTAATGTAAACAATCAAGCTCTCACGCATGGTTATTGAGATGATAATAGTTATAGTTGATGATAAATGGACGATACATTTACCATTCTATTTCTTCCCAATAAATTTTTAAAAACTCCATTGATTTTCATGTAACTCATGGAACTCTCAAATTGGCTTTGATTCCGTAAGATGTTAGCACGAAATGATTTTGTAATTGAGCATTCTGCTCACTACTGTCCTACTGTAACCATCTTTCGAGTTAACTGGACCACTTCTACGAATAAACTTGCTCCCAAAATGTAAAATGTGATTTTTTTGTTTATTGTTGTTTGTTTGTTTGTTTGTTTTCAAATTCTTCAGGAGACATAACGCTGTGTTTTGCATATGTGTCAACCCAATGTATTAGAATCTATACGATTTTTCTTCGGTGATAGCATTTGACTTTTTTAAAAGGCATCGTAACATAGTTTTTCGGCGTAATGGGGTTCCCCATTTATAGCCCTTTTATGCTCAATTTCTTTTTAAATAGAGATTAAACATAAAAAAATACAGTAAAATAAACGGAAATAAGTACTTCAAACATTATTTGTAAAAAAAAAAAAAAAATTAAAAGGCAAAGAGGGGAGAGTTTATTTTTAGTTAGCAAAAGTTAAATACATAAATTTTATAAAACAGTAAAATAAAGCTTTTTTTTTTTTTTTTTTTTTTTTGAAAAAAATATATTCTAAAATTTACAGCCAAAAAAGATACAGAGATTAAACATTTTAAAAAACAATAACAAGAAAAATGATAAAAAAAATTCAAATGAAGACATTTAAAATCGCTAAAAAATAGCGACTATCTTCGTGCGAATACGCAAGGGTACTTTTCACAGTTTCCAAAATAGCTATTTCTCAAGAACTACTGCACGGAAATTTATCAAACTTCAAATTATATTAAACCTTGAGAAGCATAGATGTTTATAATGTGTAAATGTAAATCACTGAGCAAGTGACATTAATTGTCTGAGCGAAGCGAAGTCTTTATACTCAGAGATACGTAACGATATTAAAAGTAAAAAAAATTCTTTCGTCAAGCAAATCTCAAAAAGTACTTGTCGGATTTTGATTCTGTTTGTACCAGAAGGTACCTCTGAAGGTAATCTGGTGAATGCACCTACTTTTAAAAATTAATTCCAAATAGTTTAAAAATTATATTAAAAAAACTGATAAAAAAGCACAATTTATTTGCAAACGTCACAGAAATTTGGTGTGCGTGATTTCACAAGCTGGATATCTTCGTAGATAACCGAATCAGTACATGGAGTAAATAGTAATCATTTACGCACTCAGAAATACAGAATGCAATAAAACATTTTAAAATTTAATCATGCAGGAAAATAAAACTGTTATTTTTTTATATTAAAAAAATGTCATAAAAACTTAATAGCATTTTTTGATAGCTAAAAGAATATTTTATATATTTCGCATGTGAAAATTAGAAACAATTACGTTTTTAAATAGAAAGTTTCTTTTATGACATCATTTTCCCTTTATATTTATTTTTATTGCATGTTTTCATTTAACTTATATTTCGTTTGTGTGTGGAAGTCAATTCTGGTCACTAATTTTTCGGCACGGATGCCACACGCGCATCAGACTTGGCGCATTTTTTTTTTCAAAGCCCATTTGGTGAAAACTGCGTTTTCAAATAACGCTTACATACACATTTTAAAATTATTTTCTATTATCAAAAAGAACTTATAGTAAATAAAATAATAATAATAATTAATAACTATAAAAACAAATATTAAAAAAAGGAAATGAAAGTAAATAAACATTTTATGAGTAAATAAACAAATAATAAATAAATAAAGCCGGGTTACCATCTCAGGTAAAATAATGCCATTTTGACGCCAATTATGTATCCTGGTGCATATGTGACATCTTTTTCCATTTTTCATCCATTTCCTGTTGGCATACAACTTTGAAATTTGGAATATGTATGCATACCTGGGAGCAATACTGGAATTAGACATTGATTTTTTTTAATTCGATCCAAAAAGGGGCAACGGGGGTTATTTTTTAAAGATTTATACAATTTATACTGAATAAAAGAGCCACTTACCTATTTTTATATACAAGAAGAAGTAAGTGGCATGTAAAAACAATTATAGTATACATAAATAAAATTCTTGAGATAATATACTAGAGATATAAGCACCGGGTTTGGCGAGATTTTTTATGCCAATTAGGCGAAAACATCGTTTTGATTACCAGATACATATAGCATGCTATAATAACACGTTATTTATTTATTTCAATTATTTATACTGAATAAAAGAGCCACTTACCTATTTTTATATACAAGAAGAAGTAAGTGGCATGTAAAAACAATTATAGTATACATAAATAAAATTCTTGAGATAATATACTAGAGATATAAGCACCGGGTTTGGCGAGATTTTTTATGCCAACTAGGCGAAAACATCGTTTTGATTACCAGATACATATAGCATGCTATAATAACACGTTATTTATTTATTTCAAAAAGAAAAAAAAGGAATAAACGAAACATTTTCTGTTATTAAAAAAAAAAGAATCAACAACCAATAAATGATAATATTTTTAGAACAAACAGTTTATTATAACATTTATATGATAACCATGTTAGGCAACTGAACACCATTTTGGCACCAATTAGGTATCTTGGTGTGTATAGGGCATATATGTGCCATATTTATTTGTAAAACTGAGCATGAACGTTTACCAAGTGTGTTTTCATAGCCGCTTATATCTTTTTGCAACATAGCGCACATTTCGAAGCCAAAACTGCACAAAAGAAAAAAAAATCAATATTTGCAGTATTTTTATTTTATTTAATTTTTTTAAATGTAATGCACATTTTGTAATTAGTAGGTTCGATAATCAGACCTCGTTTTTTTTGCTTTAAAAGATGATATTTCATAAGACGTCTTTTTTGGATTAGTCGTTTTTCCATATTTGATAGTATGCGTCTATACTCGTTTTGTAACTTTTTTTGTAACTTTCTTCTTTATTAACAGCGACATTTGGATTTCCTATTTAAATAAAAATTCTTCTAAATGGAAAGAATTTTGTTAAAATAAATAAATAAATGAAATGCGGACATCTATTGCTCAAAGCACAAAATTTTTCCTATTGAGTTAATAAAAATCAGTAAAAACATAATTTTTATAATGATAAAAAGGTGACTTATGTAATAACAGAGTCATATATTATGTACGTTATGGATTAAGTATTAATATTTCTCCACCATTTATAAATAATAATAATAATAAAATAAAATGCGGACAGACCAAAGTCTATATTTGACTGAAAACAACAACCATTTTCTAAATGCTTTAAAAAAATGGCCAATGAAAAGTGATATTTCAAAAATATTATGAAGTTAGTTAAAAACCATTTACTTTAAACTAAATGAATAAAAGATGTATATTTTTAATGAAATAAATGGGATTTGAAAAATTATTGGAAATTTATCACCATAGATGTATCAATATTACAATTGGTACCTTGTGTGCAAAATGGAACAATTAGCAATACTTTTTGTACCCGAAAAGTGGTAGTTGCTTTTTTTAAGGTTAAAAAGTAGATTACGAAGTATTCCTATACAGAGATGCCAAGCCCGCGCTTATTGCAAAGCAGAATTTTCTTATAGGAAAAGTTATTTTATAAATCCGCAGAATGTTAAAACATTTTTTGTATTAATAAGTATTATTGTTTATATATATATATATAATATTGTTATATATATAATAATATTATAAATATATATAATAATATATATATAATAGTTTATATATATATATAATATTTTGTATTAATAAATGTCTGCAGAATGTTCCAATTTAATAAACATTTTCTGTATTAAAATACCGGTATCCAAAATGCCGGAGACTTGGCAGCTCTGCCTATAACATTTTAATTAATCACGGTACTTTTTTTAATCGGATTCAAATTTAGTTGAGACAACGTTTTTTGGCCAAAAGCAGCTTTTTTCCACATGTGTAACTACGATACAATTCCTTGATGCTGAAATAAAATGTTTTGACTTATGCTATTATTGCTTCCTCTTATTTATTTATTTGAATTTTAAATAAGATGACTCAAAATCGTGTTTTTTAAATGCACGGAAAAAATCCATTTCGAGAGAGGGCGAAAAGAACAATATTTGGCGATTTATTATCTGCGCTTGGCTAAGTGTCTTACTACCTTGTATTTAATACTCTTCACAATACTTCGCTGTTATATTGACTTTGGCGCTTTTATAAAAAGTTTGACGTAATTCGGGCTTAAGAAAGTGAGTTTTTTACTGAATAATACAAATAAATGAAAAATGAAAATTAAGAAATACTAAGAAAAGAAAAATGAAGCATTATATTGACCTATGTGTATTTAAAAATGCATCTGCTAGCACTAATTAGATAATTTATGTATATAATAGAAGATAAATTGATTTTGATTCTATATTTCTATGCTATAAAGCAATAACGTTTGTGTGTTTTTCGTTATCATTGGGAGTATCTAGCCGATTTAAAAAATAATGTGGGCAAAAAATGTTGGTAACCATGTTTGCTGCAAAATATACTATATTTTGCGTAGGAACAATAATCACCATCAATGCACGAGCAAAAAAGTTCTAAAATTGAGAATTCTTTAATGTTAATTTGACTAAAAATTTATTTATTTTTATTTATTTTTTTTTTTTTTTGTGGCAACTTTTAAGATATAATATTTTTGTTATGAACGATTTCTAAAACATTCGACAATTTAAATTCACAAATTAAACATTTTTTTTTCTAGAAAAGATTTAAACCCAATTTATTGAGAATATTGCAATTTTTTAGGATACTGTTGGGGTTAGAAACTAGAACTTTGGCATCACAGTAACTTATACGATGTAAATGCTCGTTTAGGACAAATTCTTAAAAAAGGATTCCTTAATTCTTATCGACAACCTCATGGCATCCATGGAAAACAGATGTTCAACAATACAAACTATTCAGACGGATCTCACACCATATAAAATACACTCCATTCTCTTCAAACATAATAGTTTATGTTATTTATAGTTTCTCAAATCGGTGCGGAGCTTCTGTTTATGCTCATGACATCATTTCAAAAAGTTATATTTGCCCCACCAGTGGTCGAGAGGTTCAGACCTCTCAACTGGTAGACGGCAGGTGCTGGGTTCGAATCCAATCGCGGCTGTCGGCCTAACCGTTCGGAGTTTTCGTGGTTTTCTTCGAACCTTGCGTAAATACGGGTTAGGTTCCCTTAGAAAGACTCCCACGATGGGCACTACCCCTGGTCCTATATCCCATTAGAGTAGATAATCGGACGACAAAAATAAACCAAACCAAACCAAAAAGTTATATTTCCAATGTAGGAAAATTTGGTGTTTTATTTTCTGTATTACTTTTAACATTTTCCATATTTCCAATTTTATATCCATGTATGGTTTGCTTTCCCTTTTATATAAATAGTATATGCAACTTTATATATAAGATTTTGTAATTCTATGATTCAATATGCTTATTTTCATCATATTTTATCTCAATGAATGACCAATTAAAGGTAACATTACATTTTCTTTACTTGTCGCAAGTTATTAAATGTGTATTCTCAGCAACATCGCTCAGACTAATCCCTCTGAGGGAAGTCCTAGTATATTGTGTTTTTCATGATTTTAGCAAAGGCTATATCACGAATATACGACATTTCATCAAACTTGACATTCTGTTCCACCTTGACATAAATAGATACTGATTTGATTTTGACTTTGATCAATCAACAGGGGGTGCTTGTACCTTGTGCTTAGGGAAAAATTCCTAATCTTGTCCTCAACTGATGCAATTCAACGAGCAGGATTTTTTTCAATTTTTATTCAATAATATTTATAATTCTGTGCAAAGTTCAAAGAAAAAGTATTGAACATGATATACATAATTGTGGTTGCGTGGGTATTCTATTCAAATTAGTGTACTACAATAATATACAAGTTTTTTTTTTTTTTTTTTTTTTTTTTTTTTTTTTTTTTTTTTTTTTTTGCCACAACCTGTTTATTATAGCTAAATGTTATATTCTAGTGCAGAATTTTTTTTTATTTCGGTTGTGTTTCCTAATATATTTTCATAAAGCTTATTTTTAAAACAAGTTAAATTATAGATGTTTAAAAACAATATTTTTCAGCATTGAAATGATTTACTTACAATATCATCACATCCAAATGATAAAGAGGTGGGGTTGTGAAGAATTTCTAAGCTGGTACAAGTCGATTACCGACATTGAAGTGGCTGTGATATCAGCAGAACTCAATAGCATTGGAGTGGATGCGCTCCAAAAGGCGTTTAAGGTGGCTAGTCACTCAGCGGTCCGATTCCGTCTGGAAATGTTAAGTCTATGGGCGTTTGATGCATTCTTATATTCAAAATATGTCCTGGGGGAATCGATATTTTTAACCTCTTCTTTCAGTGTTCTCTTCTTAAAGGATATTACTTTTTTTCTTAGTTGTTAAAATATTTCTAAAACTTATGCTCAATTTATTATATATTTTTTTAAAAAACTAAGAAAAAATGCATCTTTTAAGAAGAAAACACCGCAAAAACGAAGTTAAGAATATTAATTTCCCGAGGAGATATTTTGAATATAAAAATGCATCAAACACCCCTAGATTTAACATTCCGGAGGGGAAATGGTCCGCAGTGTGATATTCCGCCTTAAGGACCTGTACACTCGCTCCAAGCGTTGCATTGAATTAGGAGGAGACTACGTAAAAGCTTAATATTAAATGAAGTATAATGTCTCTGTTATACGGTCTGTGTGCAATCAATCCTGGAACTTTTTGAATGCACTGTGTATTTAAATACAATATTTTTCATCAGTGAAACTACATTGCTTGAATTATCATCACATCCAAAAGGGAAAAAGGTGGCATTGTTGAACTTCAGAACTGATAATATTTTCATTGTGATGCAGCAATTAAATAATTAAAGACATCCAAATTAGTGATTACAAGCAGCCAATCATTGAAAATATAGAAGAGTTTTTTATTAGTACCAAGTATGTCAAAATGGTGCCCATGATGGCTGCACCAAACTTTCGTCAATTATGCAACTCCAGCAATAGCCAAATACAGTTTTTGCTTAATTTTTTCAATAAAAATAATTCTATGAGAAAGAAAATGTCATCTAGGACATATCAGTCATTGTAGAAATATTTTGTCAGTTTATAGCTGGAATTTCACCATCTTCATCAATAACTTTAGCAGTCACGAATATACCGGGTGATCCAAAAGTCAGGACTAACTTTAAAAATGAATAATTCGAAAACGAATCAAAATGCAAAGGTACGGTTTACACTGAACGGATGGAGAAGAAACCGGGTTTTGTGTAACAACGAAAAAAAAAGTCTCTTGTTGGCGATCAACAAATGGTGCTATAGTGTTTTATTTCATTAAAAGATTATTTGGAAATGAAAATATGTTAACAACTTACAAGTCAGCTTAATTAAAGTTAATTAGTACAACAGCAGGTGTTCAATGTGCTGTCCATGATTCATAAGAGCAACGGTGATACTAGGCACCACACCGTTCACAGCATTTAGTAGCATTTCTTGTGTTGTGGCAGACACATTTTGGCGGGTGACACCTTTCAGTGCTGCTAGTGACGCTATTGTTCACAAATAGAACTATTTTTTGTTGCCACACAAAACCCGGTTTCTTTTCCGTCCGTTTGGTGCAAACCGTATCTTTGTATATTGATTCGTTTTTGAATTATTCATTTTTAAAGTTCGTCCTAACTTTTGAATCACCCGGTATAATATTGTTATTGATAATATTTTCATTATGATTCAGCAATAAGACGACAATTAAAGCTAGCTAAATTAATTACTCTCCCGACTGCCAAAAAAGCTTCAACTACCAAAGAAATCTTCCATGTGTTTTTCAAAATATTTTCTGAGCTAATGCAATGTATGTAGCTCAACAAAAGTTAATATGCTTTCGTGCCTTTCGATAAATTTTGTATCACAAATGCAGAGAAGTCATTTTCTTTTGTTTAATGGGGGATATTATCCACGCATATTATGCAATTGTTTCTTGAAGTGTTAAATTTGCCTTTAAGTGATTTAAAAAACTTTAGTCACTGCTTTAACAAGTCCATGATACTTTCGGATTATGGGATTCAGTATACTGTTAGAGAAGGCAAGATTTAACAGATGGTTTTCAAGGTGGACGATCTAATTTCTGGATACTCTGAAAATTTTCAGAATCGACCCCGCTTACATGAACAGACTTATTAGCTGCTTTATCACACGCCTTTGTGACGCATTTATACATGTCAAGGCGAAATTCATCACAATGTTGTAACATTACTTTTCTTGAATTTTCGGTAGAGAAAACATTTATTAGAATAAAACCTAAAAGAATTCTTTTGATTTATTAGTTTTTGTGAATTTTTTAATAGTCCTCATATCTAACCCAGAGGTCAAGCTGTTCTGTGCTTGAGTTTCTTCAGCAATTAAGCTACGCGTTTTGTTTGTACTAACAAAACAGATCACGTTATTTATTTTGATACTTAATTCTTCAGTAACTGTATCCGAGGACATTTGAGTGATTTTATTCTAAATGTCTTGGGTGAAGTAAATAGCATTTCTATAGATATTTATAATATCGCGTTTCAATTCATTCTCTCCAGACTTTGCTCAAAATTTAAAAGACTCTTAGCTAATAGGTTTTTTTTATATCGATTTCTCAAATGTTAGAGCATAGGTTCCCAATGGGGGCGGTACCGCCCTCCCCCAGTGGGCGCTGGAGCCTTCCAGGGGGGGGCGGTGGCGAGTTCAGAGGAAAATGGGGGGCGTTAAGACAGTCAAGGGGGCGGCCATGACATACCTACTTATTTAAGAAATTTTAATATAATGAAATTAGTTGACCAGTCTTCCCGGCGTTGCCCGGGTGCATGATAAAAATCTTAACTACAGCTTTAAAAGGAAATTATGAAAAGAAGCCCAGAGCTGGGATTTGCTGTGACCTGTTGTAGATTGCTGCGAAGGAAACTTTCTATTCAAACTATTGGTGTATGGTTTTTTCTTTGCCCTCCGCTTGTGGTCACGTGGAATGCTATTTGGATCGCGGAAGCTTGTGCTGTGAATGCTGTATTTATTTTATTGTCACAGCAACGAATAATTTGATTTCGTCATGTTTGATGAAATAAAAATGTAATTTAACCTTCTGATTTAGTAACAAACGCATTGATCAAAATATTATCAGGATCACTAGTGCAGAATTTGTTTTATTAAGCACACTAAAAGTTTAATAACTACAGTTATTTTTTAAAAAGTGACATTTAAGAAAAATCAGGAAATATGGTGACTTACGCCTGAATAGAGATTTTGAAACGAAACTATAGTATGATCCGACTCAAGAAATTCGTTTATTCTGAGTGAAAGCTGTATAAAGACATTATAGCCTTTATAACTATCGATAAATATGTTGCAAAGTTAATCCACTTAAATTATGGCAAATTTTGTATTTCAAAAGTGCCTTAATCCTAGAAGAAATGCCGGCAGTATAATATTGAATATTTGAAATATGTATTTACGCATTTTTCTATAAACCAGTCATTACCTATGTTTAATTTGCTATATGTAAACATTGTCAATCTCAAAAGCACAAAAAACTACAAATAAGGTGAAGAAATAATCTTACCGGCAGTCAAAGAGGTAATAACAATTGTTCATGATAAAACACCGTCAGATATAATTTAAAAAAATTCCTCTTAGCAATAATTTAGTTTAAAGTAGTATAGATGAAATAGTCAAAGACGTTTAAATATCATTATGCAATTACCTAAAGATTTGCAAATTTTCCATTCAACTCGATTTATTAACACTCCAAATAATGAAGCATTACTCTTATCATATGTCCGATAAAAGAAGAAAAAAATTGTCAAGCGTTATTATTTGCACACAATTTGGAAACTGATACAAAGAGAGAATCGATATTTAACAGCATTAATATGTTTCTTCAAGAGAAAGATATTTTTATTCATAATATTTTGTTAGCAGTTACTGATGGTGTTCCGGCAATGACGGAGTGTCATAAGGTTTTCATAGCGCATTTGAAAGAAGCAGCACCAAATGTACTCGCTGTACATTGTGTTATTCATCGTCAGCATTTGATTGCCAAAAAACTGAATTAACGACTGCTTTTATCACTTTATTACTTTATTACAACAGTGAAGAAGATTAGAAGCAATTTTTGGTATGACAGATCATTTGGCCAACTTTGTAGTGAAAATGACTGACATTACAATCAGCTTGCTCTTGCACACAGAAGTTCGTTGCTTTTGAAAAGTATTTGTCTGAATCTTTTTTTCAATCTATTTGATTCAGTACTGGACTCCCTAGAAAAAGAGATGAAACATTGTGAGAAAACCTTGTAACATCCAAAAATGACATTTCTTATTTGAAAGATCTTTTTGGAATATTAATGAAATCAATTTACAATTGCCAAGTGATAAATTAAATTTATTTAAATCAGAAAAATGTTATAGTTGTTTTTCTGAAAAAGCTTGTTATGTTCAAGCGAAATCAAGGTAAAAGTGAATGCAGCAATTTTCCTTCATTAGCAGCAGTCTATGCAAAGCAAGAAGATTTATTAACTTACTGCCAAAACTTGGACGCTTTTTATATTGATTTAATTGAGCGATTTTAGGACATTTTAACATGAACATACCAAGTGGGTTTTAGATCCTTTCGCAAGTGCAGATACAGTAGAATCATCAAGTTTAGAAGAAGAACTCATAGAATTCATAAGTAATAAATTAAATGAAGAACTAAAAGTAAAATTTGGAAGTGATACCAAGAGTTCTAGCTTCAGAAGTCTATACCCGCTCTTTACCGTAGTTGTGGGCAAAAGTACAAAAAATTTTAATTGCTTTTTCGTCATCTTATTTGGATGAGCGTGTATTCAGTGCAGTATCTAATTTATTGACTAGGAAAGGAAATAGACTGCGCGTCACTGAATGTGGCGATTTACGACTACTGTTAACAAAATTGGAACCCAACATTAACAAATTGTCGAAATTCCATCAGTCTCAACCATCTTTTTAATATTTTTTATTTATTATTGATTTTATGTTTATTCACATTATTATTTGTGAAACATTCAAAACGTTAAAGATGTCACAAATCTAAAAGATGTTACATATAAAACCACAGTTTAAAAAACTTAGAACTTCAAATATTATACGCCGAGTACTTTAAATCAAAACTTGATCATTCTAGGGGCAGCTCTGCTTACTTTTGTGTACGTTAAAGTACGAAAAGAGTTTCAGTAAATAAACAAAGCTGCCCTCAAGATGATGAAGTTCGGATCGAAAGTGCTCGGCATATAATATTTGAAGTTTTAAGCTTTTAAAATTGTGGTTTTATATATAATAACATCTTTTATACAAGGTGTCCCAGAATTAATGAGACAAACTTTAAGGAAAGGTAAAGGACATAACAAGGATTCAGATTTGCATAGAAACCCAAAGTCGGAAATGGTTTCCTGGCACAGTAGTGACGACACAAGGCTCAAGAAAGAAAGGACACGAACAGGGAGATAAATCATGTTTATTGTTTTCAATGCAGCGTAAATGCTAGTACAACGCTGGAAAGTGCTGAGGAACTTGTTGAACGCATCATGGCAACTGTTGGAGAAGTTCAGGGCATTCACAGTATTTGCGAGAACATTAGATCCTATTTGCGGGAGGTGCATTTTCATGCATCACGGTCTGGAATCGTAATTTCAAATACCTACTTTGATGATGAACGTTGTCTTTTTAATTTTCTTCTTTCTTAGTTTTCTACTATACTAAGGATAATAAAGATGTTTAATCTCTTATTCGTGTCCTGTCTTTTTTGGATTTGTGTTATCACTACTGCACCAGGTAAGTGTTTTCGACCATGGGTTGCTATGCAATTCTAAATCCTTGTGATGTTCCCTACCTCACCTTTAAGTTTGTCCCATTATTTATGAGACACCCTGTATATATGACATCTTTAACGTATTAAATGTAATTTTTTAGCAAGTTTATTTAATTTTACTTTGTGTATATTTTTAAAATTTTTATAGAACTTTTTTTTTATGTTCGATAGTCATTTTAATTATAATTTTTACTTTGTGTTTCTAAATGAATAGACAAAAAAATAAGTATAGATAATAAGGAAAAATATTTTAATTGGTATATTTAACTATTATGGAATAGGGGGCGCTGGAATATTTTTTCATCTAAGGGGGGCAGTGGTTCATAAAAGGTTGGGAACCTATGTGTTAGAGGATCATCATCTGGTAATCTCAAAGTGGCGTATTTTGCTCTGCACAAAATAAGATTGTTTCAATTATTCGTCCAAGACCAGCTATGATTTCCTCTTTTTCTGAGGCTCTTTGAAAACTCAACAATGAAATATTAATTTGCTGTATTCCTAAAAAAATCTTAATTTTGTTTGCTAAAATAACATAACGTTTGTGATAATCTAATTGCATTGCATATGTTATAAGAATTGCACAAGAAAACAACATATTTAGCCTTATTCCAACGTCTAAAACATGTAGAAACTAGTCTTCGTTTCTTTGTGTTCTTTCTGTACCTATTGTTTCGTGAAAAAATATAAAACAAGTTTTACAATAAATGCATTTTGGAATATGTAAGAAAAGGAAATATTATTTCTGGATTTTTCTTCCATTTTTCTTATTTTTGTTTCTTTCCTACAGTTACTGGAAAACTATATGGCTGTTTGGAAAGTAAAATGGAACCAAAAATGTTTCTCTTCGTGGCTTCATCGAAGTCATCTCTAGTTTCATAGCAATATCGAATCGAGTTGCTTTCCATACTGCAGGCTCCAAATGGCTGCTGGCCACCCAGGCTGCTGACAAATTCCCACCAAAGTCAAATTGTTTCGAACGCTAACATTCAAACAACTCTAAATTTTAATTTCTAAACAAGACTTTCTGCCAGAAAAGGTTAATATGGTTTTACGCAGGGCCAACTAACAAGTTTTTGTGCCCAGGGCACTTTCAATTTTTCGTGCCCCCTTAGATTGGTTAATTTACTGATACTAACTTTTTTTACATATTACATACTTATTCGAAAAGTGGTAACTCAAAAAAATAAGTTTTCCAAAAAATTGAAAAATGAATCCAGGAATTAAAATAAAATATGTTTTTTATTTTTGTATTGAATTGTGCTTTTAACAACATATTGAAGTATATTTTTGTCATTTTATCGTATTAATATCTCAAATATCATATTTTTTTCACAACTATAATTTTTTAATGGAAATGTAGATGAAATTCTGAAAAATTTTGTGCCTCTCAGAATTTTCGTGCCCAGAGTTGGGATCCGAGTGCCCCTGCGGTTTTACTTTACGCCCGTACGTTCTGGTTTTACGTAAGTTAGTTCAAATTTAGTGCACCCATGGTGCTGTTTTGTGATGTTGCAATTGAAAAAGAAAAGTACACGTCTGAAAAATTATTTTTTCCATTTCATATCATATTTTCTAGTTACTTAAAAGATTCCACTAACAATCATTTATATTTTTCTTTCCATCCCATCTAGTCGTTTGACAAAATATTGTATTTTCCGTCATTAAATTCTCAGCTCAAAAAGTTTATTTTAGACCCGGATATTGTATTTGATAAAATTTGGTTTTTTTTTACTAAACTCAGAATACACTTCACTTCAATTGCTAAATTAAAATTCTGGCTGTAAACTGAGTCAGTGTTGTTGTTTAAATTTTTACTTCGTTCCTAGGCTTAACTCAAAAAGTAGCTATACTTACTTTACAAATAGCACCTTCTAGCCCGTCAGCACATCCGCTTACATCTGTAGATTGGACTCACAGTGTAATTGGGTTAATTTTATTCACATATGTGTGCTGACGGGATATAAAACTCTCTCCGGTGGCACTATAAAAAACTTTTAAAAAATCCTTACATAGAGATATCCATCCCTGAAGTCGGTAGTTCTACAAAATTCAAAGAAAATTAACCAGACAAAGCAGCTAGATACTTTCTTAAAAATTATATTTTTTTCACATGATTTTACATTATAGGCGGTTATGAAAGTTTTTGGCTCCCTACTGTGCAAAACATTTTGACAATGACCGCTCTAAGTTCCGTTTATATGCATGAAGATAAAGAAAATTAAGGAAGATCATAACGTGCTAGTAAATGTTTTATATCTGTCTCCTAAAGTTAATACTCCATATGTGTATTACACTAATTTTTCTTAATCAAATTAATGATACGGAATAACACTTGATCGAATTTTATTGCGCATAAAGATAGTTAAAAGCGCGTTTTAAAAATAATTTATATTTTTTGTGGTAAATTAAAAAAAAAACAATATATCCAAATGACCGATATAATGAAGGATTACTGTAGCTGTAATTGAATAAATGGATATTTTTACTGTTAAAAATACAATTGATTTTAATGTAATGGAAGACAAAAACAAACAAAATTTAATTTATTATTATAGAGATAATTTTGTAAAGTTTTTTCAGACTTTCGGGAGGGGCTTCAGCCCCCCCCCCCCCTTAGCCCCCTCCCTGGCTACGTGCCTGGCTTCATCAATAGTTTTAATAGACGCGAACATGGTTGCAATTAATAAAATGCTTGTAGCAATTCAATAACTTTCAATATGACTCTTTTAAAAAATTACAAAATATCAAAAAGTACGTAAAAATTCCAAAATGTAGTAGATGGAAAAAAGAAGGATATGTCAATTTTGAATCAGCATATTCTATCAAATGGCTGATCTGAATATATAACAGATGATTTGATCTAAAATCAAGAGGAAAACTTAAAATAGCGTTGGTAACTTCACTCAGTATATTTTTTAAATACAAGAAGTTTGTGCATACTGCTTTAAATAAAAGACGGTAAAAAACAGCAAAAATAACTAGTAATAAACAACGAAATGCTATAAATTATGCTTACATAAGAGAAAACGTTTTTTATCCATGAAAACCATACCTGAAATTTCGAAGTGACTTTTGCGAAATTTTTCTTTTATAAATGTGTGATATATCAAAATGACGAATAATATCCATACTAGAAAAACTATTTTTATGTAAGTGCTATATTTATTAATGTAAACTTCCTTTTGACACTACGTGTTAAAGGTGCTAAGTGTTTTTCACTACGTGTTAATTTCCCTCCATTTTGATTTTTGTCAGTACATTAATTATTTTACGGAGGACTTCTCTTCTTTTGTTCATAATAAAGAGAAGCAGCATACAGGTATAGATATACAGAATAGGAAAGACAACGTCTATATCAAAGCCATCACAAAAAAATCCAAAATGAAATGCTCCTGTAACCACTCCCAGTGTTGCTTTTGTGTTATACGCAAATCTTATGTATCTACACGCTTTCAATCTTTTGTCCCTTTTCTCAAAATTCTCAGTTTCAGTTACCATGTAGGCGTATAAAAAAGGATCATAAAACGATTTCATTTTCTCATAAGGTAGTGTTTTTTCGAAATCATTAATATGTGATTTGAAAAATTTATTTTAAAATTCATTGTGATTATTGATAACCACTTAACTTAATAAAAATGTTTTTAATCTTCGAATCAAAGAGAATTAATTATATAAGTAACATTATCTGAACGTCCTTATATTTTAAATACACATCACCAGGGATTTAGTAGGTATACGCGTATATAGTCGTATACCTTCTGAATATTTTTAAGGAGCACCTTATACCCTATGCTTTCCAAGAAAGGTATAATATGTACACACTAGAATATATGTTCTGGCTTGATCGTAAATCCTATACTTAAAACGCATATAATCTGTTTTTTTTTTCTTACGACTACACCACTTGCACATTACAAACACCTCCTAAAAGATTTTAAACAAAATAGGAACCATAGTTTTTGAACCTTTCAGAATCAAAATGAATCAAATTTATATAGAAATATACCCAGAAATATCTGTAGGTAAACTAAACGATATCTAATACATTCCATTCAGAATCGTTGAGACTTGTGCAATGTGTGGCTATTGAACAAATTATTGTCTACAGAATTCAGCTCAATCTGGGTTAAATTTTTAAAAAATGGACTTGATTCACTTTGGTTCTGAACGCGTAAAATCATTTGACGCCATATATGAAAGATACGAAGACATCATCTTCCTTTGATTTGCATTTCATGAAGTGAAATGTCTGTAATGCATCATCCAAGAAAATACAAAATGTTTTGCATTATATTAAAGGTTATTATTTTCAGCTACTTGAATAGAAGTGACAGGAACTTTTCATTTTATGTTGAAGTAGATAGTGGTTTATCATTACTTGAATAGTTTCATTGAATTTCTCGCCTAGAACTTTTTAGTGCATAATTGATATATCTCAAAATATTGGCTTATTTTTAAAATAAAATAGGAAGAGGCAAACAAAAGATTAAAATAATTGTTAGGAAATTTAATTTTAATTATGGAAAGCGTTTAGCTTTTTTAAAATTAGTTGTTTTCTGCAAACTCGAATGTTACTTACACATTAAATCTTTAATTTTTCAACTTTTCTGTTTCAAATTAAATTAGTCAAATGCAGCAAAAATACTGCATACATTCTAAAAGATTTCTATAAAAGCTGTTAAAACTATGTTATGACCTGATATGCTTTAGTTCCAGAGAAAAGCGACACAAAACTATTTTTGTAAATAAATAAATAAATAAATCTAGGATATTTTAATATGTAGTAGTAATTATTCTGGCAACAAGCGTGTTTATAATATATTAAAGAGTCTTTATTAACACTGAGTATGTCATTATAGTACCGATGACAGCTGCAGACCAACCTCTCGTCAACTGTACCATTCCAACAGTCAAATACAGTCCTTGCTTAATTTGCTGAATGAAAAGAAGTCGATGAGAGTGAAAGTTATCATCTAATGGCATTTCACTCATTGTAGAAAGAATCTGCGAATTTAAAACTGGGATTTCTCCAGCTTCGTAAATTGCTTTAATAACAGATATTAGAATTGCAATCAATAAAATGCTTGTAACAATTCTATAACCATCAAAGTATGAATATTTTAAAAAGCTACTCAGTATTAAGAAATAGATAAAAATCGCAAAATGTAGTAAAACGAAAAAAGAAGCATATTTTAATTTCGAATCTCGAATTCTACTAAATGTTTTATGTAGGTGTACAGTTTATGGTTTGATCTAAAATCAAGTGGATAATTGAAAATGGGGTTTTTTACTTCAGTTAGTATAATTTTCAAGTGCCAAGATATAAGTGTATATACATTGCAGTAAATAAAAGCTGGCTGAAAACAGCAAAAATAACTGGCTATAAACAACGAAATATTATAGATTGGGCTTATATTATCGGACATAAATTTCGACGATGCAAACCACGTATGAAATTCCAAAGAAAATTTCGCAAAATATCCAATAATAAATGCGTGGCATATCAGAATACCTAATAATATCCATCCCAGACAAACTAACCATACAGTTAGCAAAGAGAACTTTTTTGTGACACTACGGATTAGAGGCTTATATTTCACGTCCATTCTGCATTTCAATAGTACGTTAACTGCTTGAATCACATCTTCTCTTCTCTTGTTTAGAATAAAACGAAGAAGCAGACCAGTATAAATATACAGTACAGAAAAGACAATGTCGATGTCAAAGTCATCACAAAAAAATCCAAACTGAAATGCCCCTGTGAGTAATCCGATAGCTGTTGCTATGTAATGTAGAATTCTTGTTATGTGTTTACATATTTTAAACCTTCTGTCGTTTTTATCAAAAATGTCGATACCAATAATCATGTAAGCGTATAAAAGAGGGTCATAAAGAGATTTTACTTCCTTATAAGACAATGTGTTTTTAACCTTCTTAATATTTGATTCGGGGAATTTTATTTTAAGATCCATTTAGAAGTAACATAACAAACAACTAAACAAAGATGTTTATCTTCAAAAATGGAATTTGACGAGTAAAATCAACTGCGAACTTTATATATAGCAGCACATTTTAAAGATGTAGTCTTCTATTAAAAAAATTTGCGCAAATAGTTAAAATAAAGATTGCTTCATATTTTATATGTATTCACACAAAGTATTTCCTACATTTTTGAGCATGACATCATAGTATCGTATATAAATGGCACAATAAATCAATACTCGCCATATTTCAATTTTCTTAAATTAAAATCAATTGAATGTATCACGAAACAAAATTAAGATGATTGTTTGATTTAAGGTGTAATATACTGATATCTTTTTATTTGTCAATCTAAATAAATATCAAAGCATTTTATCAATGCTAACATTGGAACATTTATGTACTTATTGTAAATTAAATCCATACAATGCAAATTTACAGTCAAAATTCTCTTCATAATTGATATATTAACAAATATTTTCCTACCATCCAACGAAATATGAATGATTGTCGAAGAAAATACAATTTAAGTGGGTATTTAATTTTCGCAAGGTGAAACAACCGTTTAAAGTAATTGCGTTGATAAAAAAAAAAAAATCGAACATAATTTTCAAATTAATTGAATTTTTAACAATATACAGTAAATATTTTGGTATTATTAGGGAATAATCTAAAACAAATGCATAGACGTAAATAATGAATGAAATAATTAAAAAAAGAATTGTTTTCACAAATGACATATCACTCACCTGCAAGAAAAGTGAAACACTTCGCAAGAATTCCTTTAGCGCTTTATTCCACTAATATGTCTGTCATAGGTGTAGTTTGCTACATAAACAGTTCCATAAGGGTAGTTATACGGAAAATCCCTTTTTTACTTTCCTCTATTTTGCAAGAAGAATTGGATTCATGAAAATTTTCAAATTCGGTTTTCGACGGATTTACACACTTTAGGGGTCAGAAATTCCAAAAAACATATTTTTACAAAATCTCTGTCTGTCTGTATGTATGTAACATAAATCTTATGGGTGCTATATCTCAAGAATTAATGCACGAAATTTCACAAAACTTTAAATTCTGTTTATTTTGATATAAACTGAATCTGATTAGTTTTCGGTATATATCGCCCTGCAAGTGAAGCTACTATGCTGCCTTTTTCACGATATCCACAATAGTTATATATCAAGAACGAATAGACAAATTTTCATAAAACTTTAGATTCCGTTAGTCCTTGATATAATATGGTTCTAATTACATTTTAGAATAAATTTCATAACAGGTGACGCTGCTGTGAGGCATTATTCATGATTATTGCAATAACTCTATCTCAGGATCTAAATGCACAAATTTTCATCAAACTTCATATTTCATTTATTCAGATTCATTTATTCAGTCCCTGATATAAATGAATATTCTTTAGTTTTTGGAGCAAATCTCTCAACAGATGGCGCTGCTATGCGGTATTATTCATGATTATCGCAAACTTGCATCACAGGTGACGTTGCTTTGAGGCATTATTCATGATTATCGTAATAACTCTATCTCATGATCTAATGCACAAATTTTCATCAAACTTCATATTTCATTTATTCAGGTTCATTTATTGAGTCCCTGATATAGATGAATATTCTTTAGTTTTTGGAGCAAATCTCTCAACAGATGTCGCTGCTATGCGACATTATTCATGATTATCGCAAAAGCTCTATCTCAGGAACTAATGTGTAAACTAATATACGGATTTTCATCAAATTTCAAATTCAGTTTTTCCCTGATATAAAGTAGTATTCTTTAGTTTTTAGAGTAAATGGTTCAACTAGTTTCGCTTCTATCCAGTTTTTTTTTTTTTTTTTTTTTTTTTTTTTTTTTTTTTTTTAAAGATTTTTGTGAAAATTCTATCGCATACGGATTTTTATCAAATTTCAGATTCAGTAAGAACTTCAAATATGTTGTTGCAGTTTAGATTTTGGTATAAATTACCTAGCTGGTGACGCTGCTATGTTTCATTTTTATGGAAGTACTAACGGATATGAGATAGAAAAAGTTTTGGGATTACCACATCCGACTGGTTATTATGTATGTCCATTTGTGACCGCAGAGGAGAGGTGGATTGTGCGGAAAGGTAAAATTACCTAATCCTGCAAACCTTATCCCACGTCTTCATTCGTAAGAGTTTTACACTTTTGTGCACGCTTTTATTCCTACATGCAGAGCTAAATGCTAAGATTTCATGTTAGAGTAAAATCATGCAAATTTCCTTTGGCCTCTCCTGTGAAATTTACTTTTGTCGAGTTGTGTCACTTTTCGTGTGGGTGATCGATATGTTCTGTAATCCGAAAAACCCAGTTTGAATCCTCTAATATAATAAAAGATTAATGTGCGCTTAATTTAATTCTATACAACTTTTAATTTATTTGCTAGCATTTTTGATTTTATAGCTTCTGTAAAAACACTGCAAATGAATTTGAGTTGGTGTTTTTCTTATATAAAAATTCGAGGTGCTAAAAAGGAATATGACCATAGAAAATCTGAATTTCTTATTTTTATTACTTCCTTCTGTCTTTACAAGAAGAAAGTAGTGCATTCGTAAAAATTTTCGACTTCCAACTTTTGATGGATTTATACGTTTTAGAAGATCCTGAACACGATTGGATGGTTTTTAGAAAATGTCTGTCTGTGAGTCTGCCTTTCACTATATGAGTCTGTATGTGACAAACATTTTGTGGGCGCTCTATTTCAAGAATTAATACACGGAATTTCACAAAACTTTAGATTCAGTTAGACCTTGATATAAACTACAGCCTATTAGTTTTTGGTGTACATAGATCAACAGGTGGCACTGCTCTGCTACATTATTTGCAATTACCACAATAGCTCTATCTCAAGAACTAATGCACGGATTTTCAAAGCAATTATATTCAATTAATCCTTGATATAATTTGGTGCTGATTACTTTTTGATGCAAATAACTCAACAGGTGGCACCGTCGTTCTGCATTATTCATGATTATCACAATAGCTGTATCTCAAGAACTAATACACGAATTTTGATCAAACTTCATATTCCATTAGCCCCTGATATAGATTAGTGTTGTTTAGTTTTTGGCGTAAATCGCTTTACAGGTGAAGTTGCTATGCTAAATTTGCACGATTTCACAGTAGCTGTATCTCAAGAACTAAAGCATGAATTTTCACCAAACTTTAGATTAAACTTGAAAGATTACAAATTTCAGGTTAGAAACTTCATTTAGTTACCTGATAAAAATTGATCCTGATTAGTTTTTGGTGTACATCATCTAACAGATGACACTTTTATGCAGAATTTTTTAAGATTATGCAATAGCTGTATCTCAGAAACTAATGCACGGATTTTCATCAGATTCAATTAGAAGTTGACGTAAGTTGTTGCTGACTAGATTTTTGTGTAAATTACCTATTGGTGGTGCTGACAAGTTGCATTTTTCAGAAATTACTAACATGTATGCGATAGAAGAAAGTTTCGGGAATGCCACATCTGACTAGTTTAATAAACAAGTTAGAAATTGCGTGTCAAGCGTAGCAAATGCGGTGCGTTTGTAATATAATCTTCTGTGTGTCCCTGTAAATACTATTTGCTTTTATTATACAGGAAGTAATCTTTAGTAAATCTCAGCAACGTATATCAATTTCATAAAATGTGAAACAGTTTAATATAATTAAAATCTGCCTCAAACAATGTTGCTTCCAATACCATTATGTAATGGAATACGTTTGTGTGACTCTGTAAATTAATAAAAAATATTCTTTGAACCACACATTGCACAATATAAATATTTTAGTATATACTTCATAGATGCATATCAATTTTATTATGTTCGAAAGAGTGTAACATCATTAAAATGCATTTGAAACTATTTTTTCCCATTAGTCGTAATGTTCCGGAATACTTTTGGTTGTCCCTGTAATTGAACTATACTTCCGATTTTTACAAAATTTGAAATGACACGACAAAATTGCGCAAATATTATATATTTTAAATTTCAAATTATTCAATTGGCTAGTTTTTGCGTTGTTATATGCGGATGGAAGGGACGCACTGAACGACGACTATAGGTGCTATGTATTTATATAATGAATGTTTGGAAAATACATCTTATCAAAATTATTTCAATAAATTTTTGTAATATGCAATTTTAAATTTATAGTGGTAAGTTATGATTGTTTTAACATGTAACTCTGAAAAAAGAAAATATTTTTCGTATTCATAAGACATCTTTTAATTGGCTGCGATTGAGTTTTAACAAGGACATTTATGTACAATATACAGTTTTTTAAAAATCAAATGTCAACTATGATTTTATTTCAGGGTGCGTACCAACAAATATAAAAACTATTATAAATTAAGATAATTATAAACATGTGATGCACGTGTATACCGTTTTAGGTCGGGTCAAAAATTGAGTCAAGATCATGGGAAGTTTAATCATTACTACTTTAATTCTTAATTAAAAGTATTTTTATATCTATTATACTACATAGGTAGTCCATTAAAAAACAACTTTTTCAAAAAAAAAACACGTTTCAAAAGTTTAAATAAAAAAGAAAAAGAAAAGATGAAAGTTGTGGTTAAAAAATGGTGATATATCAAATTTCCAGGCTTATATTATGGTAATTTTTTAACATTTTCCATTAAAAAATTATCATATGAAAGTTGGTTAGCTACGTATACGTTAATAAAAAGCCTTTTTTCCTTTACAAACTACGTCATAATGTATTTCTGAGGATTTTTTTTAATATCCATGATGGACTTCTATGAATTCAATAGATGATTGTCTGTGCCGCACCTTCTCGGTCTATAACTTTATATATATATATATATATATATATATATATATATATATATATATATATATATATATATATATATATTAATATTACAAATTTAAAATTTTTTCGCCAAAACTAACCTTTATACTACCTTAATTTTCTTATAATAATGTTCCGTACTTATTTCAAATTATTAAATTAAAATCTTGTTTCTAGATCTAATCTGTTAATCTGTATGCAGACGATATAAATTCTTAATTTGCCTTAAAAAACATTATTCCAGTATGCGTAAATTTAAAAAGATGGCTCTAAATTAAAAATATTCTTAATTAAAACTTTATTTCTTAATATTCCAAATAAAACTGATTTCTTCTGTGTTTTTATCAACCCTTTTTAAGAAAATCTTATTAAATTTATTCCAAAACCATACCTTTCAAAAAATATCATTATTTTATTTTATCTATTTATTTATTTTTCCGCTGTCAACCTTTAATGTGTGCATTAATAAATTCATTTCTTTTCTTTTTCTCTTAAAATTAATCATTTATGAAAATCGTCTGCCTAAGAAATTATGAGTCGATTATAAATTGGTTAAATAATATCTTTTTTTTAAAATAAATTTATCGTCTGTGTAAAATAGCCTCGTATCTGGACAAGAATTCTGTTTACATAAAAGGATGATGGTTTGAGATTACAGAAAGTTCTAGAATTTTCTTTTTAGTTTTAAAAGGTGGAAGTCTCGAGATGAGAAGGGGAGAGATTCTGGAGTTCTTTCGTCGATGAGTACGGCTGATTGAAGTAAATGATGGAATATTTTTTGGACATTTCGGTAAAAGATCGTTTGCAAAAAGGAGTTTTTCCCTCTATAATGACTACAGTTGAATAAATAAACTTACAGCCACCAATGAGTGATTTATTGGATATTCTACATTTATTTATTTTTTATTTTTTCCCTCGTTGGCCATGACTTCTGTGCAAAGAACGGGGATCCTGGCGATGATGTTTCTGGCTCCTAACTTTAAAATGTCACAGTCTTTTCTAGAGCCGACAGGATGTTTTATGCCTGCGCTGCCTTTTTTTGGATTTTAAAGAAACTTGCTATGGAACGATATATAACGGTATATGGAACGATATACGAAGTGATAATAAAAACTGTGGATCGATGAATAATTTGCCCGTCATTATTGGAAGTTGCTATGGAACGAAGTGATAATAAAAACTGTGGATCGATGAATAATTTGCCCGTCATTATTGGAAGTGTTCTTAAACAAGAACTGCCATAGTCTCATGATTTCTGGAGTGACAAAAACAGAGGAATTGTTCCTGTAAAGTGCTTTGGTCGAGAAAAAGCAGTCCTCGTGATGATGAAAAAGAAGAAAAATAATAATAATTACAAGAACATTTCTTGTTAGTGAATAGACAAACATTTTTTCGAGATAGTTGAGACCAATAGGATTTCGGTGAGAATTTTTTTTCGTAGTGTTTTGATTATTATTATTTGTATACTTTTTATGTATTTATTTAAATTAATTATTCTCTGTTTGTCAGGTTTATTTATTTGATTATTTGTCTGTGAAATTTATTTACTTGCCTATTTATGAGTATTATTATTATCATTATTATGTGTTGGAGATTTAAACATTTTTGTTCTTAAGGATTAAATTGAAGAGTATGATATTCTTAGACAATTACTGTTAATTATTAAGACAGTTGTGATATTTTTATGCACGATTAAAGGCAAGTTTGTAATAATTATGAAGTAAAAGAATTTAGAAGCTAAAGTTATTTTTAAAAAAAGTACATTTTCTATTTTATTGATATTTGTTTGTTATCACGAACTATTCTCTGAATGCAGTATTTTTATGATGAGGTTCCTACAACTAGACATTTGAGCTGAAAATTAAGTTAACATTTTTGTTTTTCATTTTATTTGTTAGAATTTCTGGTTACAGTGAGCTTTGGTTCCCGGATTCTTATAATTTATTTATATTCAGTAAGAAATATGGAACTGTGCAAGGCTGTTGCTAGAATTTTGACTGATAAATATGATTAATTTTTTCAGTAAATTTTGTGATTTTAAGTAAGAAATTACCTATAATTAAAATTTTTGAATCTGTTTATGATCTATAAAATAATAGAATTAAAAGTTGATCCCAATTTAAGGTATATCTATGATATTTACTATTTCTGTTTTATTAGATAAAATTTCTGGTTAAAGTTAGCAGCTAAATATAGTAATTTGAAAAAATATGTAATTGATAGAAATCATTAACTTTGAAATTTATTGCGAATGATTTTACGATTAGGATTTAATAAAGAAAATAGAAGTGCTTCATTTATTCTAATGAGTAAGAATAAAAAAATTATGGAAGATCCTAAGTTCGTACCGTTTGACCCGAGTTCTGGAATGAACATTTTGTCTTGGTTAACTTATTTTGATAAAACATGTGATAGTGAACAGAAAAATCTAGAATGGAAATTTAATTCTATTGCGCAATATTTGAAAGGTGAAGCGCAAAAAATTTATATCAATGACTGCTTAAATTGTACGGATTATGAACAAATTAAGAAAATTTTGATAGAAAGACTCATTGAATTGGACTTCCCGAGTTTTTCTGATTTTTCAAATCTGAAATTAGATAATTTAGACAATTTAGAAACTTATTTTCGTAAAAAAGTGGAAATTGGTAGGAAATTACATCTTAGTGAAAATATACTATTACAAGGTTTAACTGATGGTTTAAAACCAGAATTCAAAAACAATATTATTATAAATCCTCCTAGTAGTACCACAGAATGGTACCGGGTTGTCAAACAATTCGTGGAAGTTTCCACCCCACTAGTTTCAAACCAAGTAATAAATCAACCATCAGCTAGACAAAATTTTCAACCTTTTCAATCAACTAGGCCCTGGATTCAGCCAGTTAGGCCCAATAATACACCTAGGAATTGGATTCCCCAAAGACAATCTCAGTTTCAAAGACCTAGAGTTTGTCAAAATAATTATATTCAAAATTCATACCCTTCAAGATCTTGTAGGATATGCACAAATAGGGGTGTGAGTAATGCTTTTCATTGGGAAAGAGAATGTATTTTTAGGAATGAGTTGCCATCCTCTGATACTCTTCCAAATATCTCACAAAATAATTCTCATAATGTTTGGCAATTAATTGTGTATGGATATACAAATAATTATAATTTACCATGTGTTGTAGATACTGGCTCAACTATTGCAATATTGCCACTTAAATTTGTTAAAAAACTTAATGCTAAAATTGAGACTATACCCTCAGTTACCATTGGTCAGGCAAAAGGATTTTTACATATAAATAAAAAATGTAGTGTTCTTCTAAAAGTGGGTAAAATTAAAAAATATGTTAATTTTTTAGTATGCAATACAAATTTGGATTATGCTATTTTGGGGTTAAAGGAATGTTCTAAATTTAAATTAACCATAGAATGTAAAAATTGTATTGTAAGGCAGGGAAGGAAAATTATAACTAACAGTATATCCATACATAATGAGAGATCCCTTCATTTCAATACAGTAAATATGGACCAAGTACAACAAAACAGGGATCAATCTAATGAAATTGTAACCTCAGAATATAAAAAAAATATGAAATTAAATACTGGTAATACTGTAGCAATAGATAATTATGATAATGAAACACTGAATGTAAGTAATCATGATATAGAGTTACAATCTACTTGTGGAAATATTATGAAAAATGAAGACTGTGTTGAATATGATCACGAAATTAATGTGCATCCTGATTATAGAGGTTCCATGACTCTTCAAAATTTTCGCGATAATTCGGATTCAGATTTAACTGGGGAAATAAATTTAATTCAAGATGTAAATTTAAGGGAATTAGTTCATATTTATAGTGATATTTTTGCAAAGCATAAATATGATGTGGGTAGGATAAATATTGAATCACAACGCGTTATATTAAAATCTGACCTACCTATATCTTTGAGGCCCTACCGAACATCTCCCCTAGAAGAAATAGAAATAAAAAACCAAATTCAATCATTGTTAGCAGCCGGACTGATAAAGGAAAGTAATAGCCCCTATTCTGCCCCTGTTACACTAGTTATGAAAAGAGAGGAAGGTAAAAAAACGCGATTATGTATAGACTATAGAAAATTAAACGCAATAATTAAAAACGATGCAGAACCCTTGCCCCGTATCGATGGAATTTTAGATAAATTGAGTAGTGCTCAGTATTTTTCAACTTTGGATTTAGCCTCTGGCTACTGGCACATACCAATACATCCATCCGATACAGAAAAATTAGCATTTACAACCAATTTTGGACTTTTTGAGTGGCTCGTGCTCCCTTTTGGCATAAAAACGGGCCCTCCCATATTCAATAGAACCATTCGAAGGATCCTTAATAAATATAAAATCGACTTTGCGTGCCACTATTTTGATGATATTATAATTTTCTCTTCCTCTTTACAAGAACATTTAAACCATTTAGCTCAAATTTTTGACATTTGCAAACAAGAAAACATTAAACTTAAACTTTCTAAATGTAAATTAGGCCAAAATAAAATCAATTTCTTAGATTATGAAATCACTAATGGAACTATAACACCAGCAAATGCCAATATTGAAACCATCAAAAATTTAAAACCTCCTTCCAATGTGAAAGAGTTACAACGATTTCTAGGTTCCATTAATGTTTACCATAAATTCATAAATAAATATGCTGAAATTAGATATCCTCTAAATCGATTACTTAAAAAAGACACAATATGGGAATGGAACTCAGAGTGCCAGGAGTCTTTTGAAAAATTAAAAAATTCTTTAATTGCAAAACCCATCCTCAAAATTTATGATCCTAAATTACCTTTACATATGTTTGTAGATGCCTCTCAGATAGCAGTAGGTGCCGTTCTAAAACAACCTAATAAAGATAATTTCTTACATCCTATTGCTTATCATTCTCGAATTTTGAAGAGTTATGAGCAAAATTATTTCATAACTGAATTAGAATGTTTAGCTATTATAGATACTCTTGACAAATTCTATCATTACTTTCATGGTGTCAAGTTTACAATTCATACGGACCACGCATCTCTAGTATGGTTAAAGAGTGTTAAAAACTTAAGAGGTAGGCTTTTTAGATGGTCGCTCAAACTTAGTATGTTTGATTATGAGATAAAATATGAAAAGGGTTCAACAAATGTCGAAGCAGACATGTTGTCACGAAATCCTGTTTGTCATTTTAATCAACATATTAGTTTATTGCTAGATAGGAAAGAAATTATAGAGATGCAAGACAAAGACAATGTTTGTGACAAAAAATATAAAAAAGAGAATGGAATTATTATAGTTCAGAAAAAGGGATTCAAAAAAATTGTTGTACCAATGTCATTAAGAAAAAAATTACTTCATATTGCTCATGATAATTTTGGACATTTAGGGATTCAAAAAATGCTTAATTTAATATCTCCCAACTATTATTGGCCTAATATGACAATAGACATTACAGAATTTGTTAAACATTGCGACACCTGTCAGAAAAATAAAAAACCAAAACAGAAAAGATTCGGCTTATTACAAGCTATGCCAGCAACAGATCAACCTTTTGAATGTCTTTCTATTGATACTGTTGGTGGATTTAACTATTACAACTCAACAAAAAAATTCTTACACATAATAATAGATCATGCAACTAGATTTGTTTGGGCTTTTCCCTCCAAAAATGTTACCACTGAAACATACACTAACTGTTTAAAACAAATTTTCAATATCAAAGCACCTCAAAAAATACTTAGTGACAGGCATAAATCTTTCAGATCTCCAAGATTTAAGAAATTCCTTAGAAATCATTATGTTCAACAGCGTTTTACATCCGCACATCATCCTCAGACCAATGGAAAAGTAGAGCGAGTTAATCAGACTATAGTTACCAGGCTTAAATGTAAAGTTAATTCCACTTCTTCTAAAATACCTTGGACTAGATTATTAAACCAAGTCATCGAAGAATACAACAATACGCCCCATTCTATCACCAAATTCCCACCTGCCTATTTATTTTATGATCAATTGCCTTATGAATCTCCTTTAAAACAGAACTATTACCCACCAGTAGACAAAGCCCTCAAAATTGCGAAAGCGCGAACTCAGGAATTTCACCTTAAAAGTAAAAGGCTCTATGATCGAAATTTTGTCGAATGCCCATTAAAAATACAAGACTCTGTAATTTATGAAGAATTTAAATATCCTAACACTCGAAAATTAGAACCTACTTTCTCTGGACCATACAAAATTATAAATAAACTTTCTGATGTAACTTATGAAATAGATAAATTTAATTATGAGACAGGACAGAATTCCGTTATTGTGCATGTTTCTAAATTAAGACCCTATTTTTCACCAGAAGATTTTAAACTGTTTCATGAGCAACCCAAAAAACAAACAAATCCTCAGATACAATCACAATCACTAGATCAAACTAAAGTCAAGACAGTAGATTAAATTTTAATTCTTATTCTTTAAATATTTTATCACCTTAATTTTCAAAATTAGCAGGTATGTTCTTGGTGCGCAACAAGAATATTACTTGTTTTTGGGAGTTTTTGGGATTAAATTGGGCTCCTTATGCAGGCATAAGGTGTGCACTTTCATTGTAAAGGCTTTCAAATTGATGTTGATAAATTAATTTTAAGCGTATTTAAGTCTAACTATGTTTACTCATTTATTGACATTAGTATTATTCTACTTATTCAGCAGATATTTATGTTATAACAGTTATAAAATCTGATGATTCTACTTAAACCTATAACTTAATATGTGATTTTCAGTGATTGTGAAAACTACAGATAGTAAAAGTTTCTCAAAAAAGCACACTATTTTTATTTCCATTTCTCAATTAAGAATGACACCTTTTATTCCTATTTGTATTTTATTATTAAAGTTTATAAACCATGTGTAGATAAAACATTATTCTACATTTGGCATTTGAAAACTTATAACCAAATTTGACAATTTTGTAAAAGAGTATCAGAGAGGAATTATTGTAAGGAAATACTGGTTGAGAGTCCATTTTCTAAATAGTTAGATTTAATTTTATTTGGATTTTGGAATTATTATGATTTTTTTATTTATACTTTCGGCTAGCAAAAAATACTTTCTTATGCTATTAGAAGATAAGAAAATTATTTAGTTGCTATGTAATTATTTTTATCCTCAACCAATATTTTCCCTATCAATAATAAACAAATTGTGATATTTTCTTTTGATTATACTCCTGTTTTATTATTATTATCATTATGATTTCTATAATGAAGTTTAGTATTAATTATACTCTTATTGAAAAATATTAGGATATGGAGTCTTATTATACTACTTATTATTGTTGTTGTTATTATTATTTAAATTTTTCTATATTATTTATTATTGATATTGAGAGTGATGCTATTTATTATTAAAAAAATTGATATATTATTGAAAGAAAAATTTGATTGATTGTTAAAAGATGTTGGATCCAACATAACATAAAAAACAAAGATTAAACTAGATTTCGAGATCTTTAATTAAAGAGACTGTATTCAGTGAACATTGGAAAAGACTTTTATACACAATGGAAAGACTTTTTTCATTTGAAGAACTTTATTTAAAATAACCTATACATTAAGTTATTGTAATTATTTAAACTTCCTTGAGAACGAATTGTTATTGTTTTTATTATATTTTTTATCTCTTGCTTATTTATATTTATAACTTATTTACTGTTATTGTATGTATTATCTCCTATGCACTTACAAATAGTAAGTGATATTGTAACAGTATTGTATCTCTTTCAGGGAAATGCTCCTACCTAAATTTAATTCAGATTAATTTCCTCTTAACTATTTTATTTTAATCGCTAATATTTTTTATATTGCGTTAATTTTCTTTTCTACCATCTCTTGGCTTCCTGGGTTTGACAGTTTTATTCCAAAATTTGACTTTTCTAAATTATTATATTTCTGTTGTCTGAACTTGTAGTTTTATTTAACTATCAATTTCATACAAATTTTCGGGGAGGGGGGATAATATTACAAATTTAAAATTTTTTCGCCAAAACTAACCTTTATACTACCTTAATTTTCTTATAATAATGTTCCGTACTTATTTCAAATTATTAAATTAAAATCTTGTTTCTAGATCTAATCTGTTAATCTGTATGCAGACGATATAAATTCTTAATTTGCCTTAAAAAACATTATTCCAGTATGCGTAAATTTAAAAAGATGGCTCTAAATTAAAAATATTCTTAATTAAAACTTTATTTCTTAATATTCCAAATAAAACTGATTTCTTCTATGTTTTTATCAACCCTTTTTAAGAAAATCTTATTAAATTTATTCCAAAACCATACCTTTCAAAAAATATCATTATTTTATTTTATCTATTTATTTATTTTTCCGCTGTCAACCTTTGATGTGTGCATTAATAAATTCATTTCTTTTCTTTTTCTCTTAAAATTAATCATTTATGAAAATCGTCTGCCTAAGAAATTATGAGTCGATTATAAATTGGTTAAATAATATCTTTTTTTTAAATAAATTTATCGTCTGTGTAAAATAGCCTCGTATCTGGACAAGAATTCTGTTTACATAAAAGGATGATGGTTTGAGATTACAGAAAGTTCTAGAATTTTCTTTTTAGTTTTAAAAGGTGGAAGTCTCGAGATGAGAAGGGGAGAGATTCTGGAGTTCTTTCGTCGATGAGTACGGCTGATTGAAGTAAATGATGGAATATTTTTTGGACATTTCGGTAAAAGATCGTTTGCAAAAAGGAGTTTTTCCCTCTATAATGACTACAGTTGAATAAATAAACTTACAGCCACCAATGAGTGATTTATTAGATATTCTACATTTATTTATTTTTTATTTTTTCCCTCGTTGGCCATGACTTCTGTGCAAAGAACGGGGACCCTGGCGATGATGTTTCTGGCTCCTAACTTTAAAATGTCACATATATATATGTATACTATTTGGAAAATAGTTTTGTCCTCGGTAGAGAATTGGAAATTTGAAGGATATCTGAAGGTTTTCATTGATTGAATTCTGCAACTTATTTCATTTTATTTCATTTTATTTGTTTTCTGATTGGTCTATGTTTAATATCCAAAAATTGAATACTTCTGTTTTTAATTTTATTCATTTTCTGATTGGCCCATGCTCAATGTCTAGAAATGAAATACTTCTGTTGCCACAATGACGAAAAAGTACTAAAAACTACAAAGAAAATTAATAACTCAATGACAAATTTACATACCAGTTTCAAACAAGCTGCATTTAAAAGTAAATTTTTTTCTGTATATGACGATGTAAAAATTAAAAGTGTGCAATGTTTAGCAATTTAAAAATTTAAAAATTTACATTACCGACAATTGTTAAACTGAAATTTCATTTAATATTTGTTTATAACTGGCCCAGAAATATTAACATGACTCTAAATGGTCAGGCATATTAATATGACTCTGATATTACGTAAGCTACGTTGTGATTATCATAAAAATGATGTTATTATTATTTTTTTAACATAGATCTAAAAAGACGCTTCACTCAGCACTGATCACCTGGCCTACAATCGCCGTCAGCGCTACCTATTGTTTGAGATGCGAACTAAAATAAAAAATTACGGTAAAAAAACTCCTGACATTATATATAACCCTCCTGCAAAAATTTTTTAAATAGCTGTCACCGTTTGCAAGTTATTGAATTTTAAAATCCATCAGTCATTTTTGGAACTCCCGGTATATATATATATATATATATATATATATATATATATATATTTATATTAAATGGCTCATATACGAAACAAAATGTTTATCATAAGCAAAAAGCAACATATTTTTTATAAGACTCATTGAATACCTAAATAAATTGCAATAACTTTGTTTTATGATAGTAATAGAAAAACTCCAGAATGAAAAACTTCTGTATACAGGTACAGTAACTCATACTGATACGTAACAAAAGATATGTACTACTATTACTCATTATAAGTATTACAATTTAGTTTTTGAACAAAACTTTAAAAGTGCCCCAAAACTAACACAATTTCATTTGATGACCTTTGAATTTTTCCGAGGAAGGGCTCCTTTTTTGGGGGGGGGGAGCGTTGAACTTTCCCTAAAAGCGGCCCTGTATCATATATTTTACAAGTATCGTTATTTCATCTTATTTTTTTCCTTTTTAAGATCTTTCTAATGATTACTAGTAAGTAATGATTATTAGATTACTTTTAATTGTAACTCGGAGATAGTTACATTATTTTTTTCCAGTTACATAAAATATTCTAGGAATTCCATCTTCCTTAAAAATTCATAATTTAACTTTATAGATTTCTTTTACAGTGAACTGAACTATGTTCAATTCAATTAGCTTGACAATGAAACTCATATTATCAGTTAATTACAATTCTTGATAATATTACGAGATATTAAAATAAGATTTTTCACTTCACTAATTAAATAAAAAAAAATAATTACCTCACTATCAATAATTATCACACGAAATTTATTTTGCATACCTCTTTTATTTAAGTAAAAATTTTATATTTACGACACTAATTCAATGGAAAGTATATTTAAACTGTTTTCACACCTCGGGGAGTATTTTTTTTTTATCTTATTCTCTTTTAGTCCTTTTAACAATATTATCTAATAGCTTGTTTCTTAATTTTTACAAATATTGTTATTTCATTTTTTTTATTTCTTGAGATTTTCTAAAACTTAATTGAAGCCATTGATTTAAACGTAAGCTTCTTAAGTTCTTTATAATCTCAATTTTTATTTAATGGATGAAGAATGAAAAGTTAATCCATTACTTTTTTCTTGTTAGGTAGTCTTAGATTGTTCTATTGAAATTAAATTTTGATTTTTTGCTTTATATATAAAAAAATGGCGGCACGATTTTCTGCACTTATTGATTTAATTGAATTAACATTTAAAAACATTCTCATCATTTACTGAATTTTTTTTTTCATTTTTAATTGGTTTACAGTGCTAGATAGATTTTTATTTTGATCAAAATTTTTAAAAATGGCTTTTTCAAGTTAAATTGACATAAAAATGTTGCTTAATAAATTATAAATTATATTGCCAGTTATCATTAGGAATTGTGTTAAAAATAAGGAAAAAAATTGTCGGGGTTACTGCGTCACACAGTAAAGCAATATATGTCTTGACAGTCAAGTTCATTATCAGTTGAGTGCCGAAGATGTTTATGTAGAAGCTGCGAAAGGACAATAAATACAATTAAGATGGAAACAACATACAGACGATCCAGAAAGAAAAAATACATAAATACTCATTACTTTAAAATTTTGTATTTTTACATGTACATACATATAATAGAAAATTAAAAAGAGAGGTATTCGTAGAAACATTAATGCAAAAATTTACACATGAGATCTTGAGTCAGTTTTTTATAATATGGTTCACGTGGTGAACAGCATATACGAAGAATATCTTCAAGGTGGGTGTCCGTTGATCTCGAACGTTACTTGTTCTTCAAAAATTTTATTTTGAAAAAGTTGTTTCGCATACATATTTATTGCCAAACATAGCAGCCACGTTAATAGCGTTTCACATCATAGCAGCAATGCATTACTATTAAAAAATCAAATTAATTGTGACTTTACTTGTAAAATATTAGCAATATTCATATGGCTATCGCTCAAACTTATCTATTGTATGCAAATATTAAAAAATTATTTAAATGGAATATTTTTAGTGGTCCAGGCTTCGATCTTTTGCAACCAGTGATCGCTTTTTGGTGTGGACCGCGGTCTGCCAGTTGCTGTCCATAGATTTAGACCGTGGATTCCAGTTTACAGAAACTGATGTAAATAATTATAATTCATAATTTTTTTGGTACGGATTTCTTAATAATTTTCATAATTAAAAAATGTGTATTGAAAAAATAACTTAAATATGTGCGTGTGTAATCATTTTACCTAATTAAATAATACAACATTTCATCGGCTGATTTTTTCAAAGATATAGATTAGTTTGTTACGTAGATTTAAGATTAGCATCCTTAAGCTTTCACCTCTATTAAATATATGAAAATTAAAAAAATATATACCTATTTCTGTAATGCCTCGATCCACATAAGTCGAATGATGGTATCAAAAATAGGTGCTTTTATTTGAAGGTTTAGAATTGGTACTATTTCAGTGAGGATCTGCCGGCCATAGCCAAAAACATACACAAAACATTGGTTCAGTTCTATGCATAACTTCATAGTCTTTTCGGTGGCACAATAATGAAAATGGTACAAAAATTGCTATTACAGTGTTCCCTTCCGGCAGAATATTTCTAAATTGAAGGAAGACCTGCTTACCATAGCCAAATATATACAGAAAAAAATTGGTTCAATTCTATGCATAAATTCATAGACTTTTCGATAAAATATTGGCAACATACGGGCAGACGGACAGTCAGACATTTTGCATAAACCCCTAAAACAAATAAATTCGACAAAAACGGGGAATAGAAAAAAAAATCTCGATTACAATACTTTCTTCTTTTGAAGTTAAAAAGGAAAATAAAAAATATTCTTTACAGAACAAAATTAACGAGTAACCAAGTTAAGTATTGGCGAATGTTGAAATGTTATGCATTTTCTACTTCTCGAATAATCAAAACTCGTGAATGTTAAATCCGCAAATGTTAAGGGACTATTGTATGTAGAAATTCCAATATTTTTACGGAAATTAAAGTACAAACAGACAGTTGAAAAACCAAAATCATAAATACTTTTAAATTATGTTGGGAAATGTTAAAAATGCAAAACGAAACAAGATTTTTAAGATTTGAGCAAAAATTTTACTGATTTTCTATAGTATTACACTGTTAAAAATCTTGTGCTAGTTTGAACAAAATTTTGGGGATCAATAGCTGCCACTGTAAGATGTTGAAATCTCGAACCAATATTTGGAGCTCCTGTTGAAGCGAGGAACGAGGATAGTTGGGACGAGGTTGAAATAGCAAGCTACAAATTTTTGTGCGAGATTTCACCATCTTATGATGGCAGCTACTGAACAGCAATATTTGGTTAAAACTAGAGCAAAATTCTTAACAGTGTAACAGTGCATTTAATTACGAGAAAAAATAACAAACCAAAGTTATGAAACACTGATTTTCTATAGTATTATCAGTGCATTTAATTACGAAAAAAAAATAACAAATCACAGTTATGAAAAACCGATTTTCTACAGTATTATCAGTACAATTAATTACGAAAAAATAACCGATCAAAGTTATAAAAAACTGATTTTCTATAGTATTATCAATGTATTTAATTACGAAAAAAATATCAAATCAAAGTTATGAAGCTAGTTTCATTCATAAAAAAGGATACAAGAAAAAATTACACCTTTTAGGAATTTGGTGACTATTTTAAAGAAACTTCAATTGAACAAATAGAGAATGATTCCTTTATTTAGCATACATTTGAATCCTTTACGAATTATTAAAGTATAAAATAAATTAAATAATTCAATTTAAAATTAATATTATTTTTATCTTAAGGAATTTTGTGTCATTTTAACACGATAATACCAATTAAATACGTTTTCTCACAGATTCCTTTCAGAACTACTGAAAGGAAATCTCAGCAGAGATTTGTGGGAATTGACATATTTGAATAGCCTTTAATTACAGATAAATTAATCAAATAACAGTTTTTCTGATGTGTCTGTTGAGATTACGATATTCCATTTGAAAAAAAGGAAGTTTCACATAAAAGTTTTAGGACATCACTGCTATAATTAGAAAATTCTGTACTCTTGTTTGCGCCGCAATAGATAAATAATTTAATTAAATTATCTAATTCAATTAACTAAGCAAAAAATAACTATGTAATTGGATTTTTTTTAAATGCGGAAAGCAGTTGTAAAATGCAAAACTTTATTCAAAAATTCTAATGCGAATTTAGATTAAAATGAAATCGTTTAAATAATAACTACTTCCCTTTTCTTTGTTATAGATATTGTTGAAAGATGCGTTGTCAAAACTTTTAAGCTTAAAAAATGAAAAAAAAAAAAAAAAAAAAAAAAAGAAAGAAAACAAGATAAAGCTGTCATTTATAGACAAAATCAGTATACACAAACATTTAGTTTTTTTAAACAATTAGATAATTTTATAAAGCAATATTATCTGTTAAATTATCAGACATAATGAATGGGTGTTGTTTGAGTTACAGAAGTTGTTCTTCTCTTTTGAAACTTCAACATTTTACGTTGAACTCTGCATCACCAGACAAATTTGCTGTGACATTTTTCTTTCACATCGCGAATCACAGTCCAGTAAACTGTACAACTGGAGAGAAACCTGCATTCATCGGACAAATAAAAAGAAGGGATGAAAGAATAAGAAAAATAATCTTTCTAATTATTTTAGAATTCAATTAATTGAAAATTTCATTCTGAGATTTATATATTTTAATCATACCAATGTACTAAAAAAAAGATTAAAAAATGCAAATTAGCTGCATTTAAAGAGAATTGATGCTGAAAAAGAAACTTTTTCACATATTTGTACTCATCGGAATTTTGCGCAACTTTGTTAGAATATATAAAGTGAACCAAAAGTCTTGCCTTGATTATAATATTTCATTACAAATTAACCGTTTGTATTATAAACTTCTTGTACCATTGAATAGGTCAGTTTTAATAGTTTTTCTCTGCAATGGATGGTGCGATGGCTCTTTTAAGAGTGACTAAAGGAAAGAGGACCGAAACTGCATACATATTAAGCATACAAAGTTAAGGCTGGAATCTGGTGTAAGATGGCACTGCTGTGTCATCTGGTGAACAGGACCATAATGCAAATACACGGGTTTTTATTGTGATGTCATTTATGCTCAGATATCAATCATCTATTCATCTCTTGCTCTTATTTTCTGATTTTTTTTTACTCACTCATAGAAGATGAATCTTGTTAACCATATTTATTGCAAAATATTTTTGTTACAATTTGTTTTGATAAAATTATGTACATTTAAAAAAAGTAATCACTATCATTTTAATTCCAGGAGAAATATCACTAATGCTACGTAAATATTATTGCTTTTTGTCCTGAAACTAAAAAAACAATGTAATTTTTTTTAAGTACACGTGTTTTTATCAAAATAAGATGTAAAAAATATTTTGAAATAAATCTGGCACACAAGATTCATTTTCCATGAGTTAATAATTTGAAATTTGTGATTCAATTTTAATGGACATTTTGTAAAAGGCATCGTCTGTTTCAAAAAATAAATCTAATCTGGCGATTTTAAGAAAATTATATTCTGGAATTGCAAAATAGTTAAAAAAAAATAAATGAACAGTACTTGCTCATTTAATTGTACAACAATTAATGCGTGTATTTTAAATTAAAATGATTCCTAATGGGAAAATAAAATGACTTTTAAATTAAAATAATGAAATATATGTAAGTTTAATAACGTTAATGGCAATAAGACCACTATAATAAATATTAGATACTTATCGTCTGCGCTCGATAAATGAAAAAAAGGACCTAAAATTGGATAGTTTATTTATTATTAAATTCTATACGTATTCTAAACGTTGATAAATGTTGCATTTTCATCGAGAATGCCACCTTGCATATCATTTCCAATTTAACATATCAAGAATTCAGTAAAAAATTAAACTACAAAATTCTATCTTTACACATTAACTACTGATTAAATTTTATGCGTAATTTTTCATTACGCTAAAAAGCATAATTAAAATTGAGAGTATTTAAATCAGCATCATTTTTATTTACATAGTTAAATAATGCTTTATCTTAGTATATTATATCTTACTATTTAGTCATACTTCACTTATGTGTTCAATTTATTTTATCTGAATCCAAATAATTACACTTATTTGTAATAATATTTTCAATCCTAAACTTTATTCTACGCAATAGTCAGTCAATTTTTCTTTCTGCTATCTTCAATAGAAGAAAGTACTGTCATCGAAATTTTTTTTCTACGGATTTACACGTTTTAGAGGTCAGATATTCCAAAAAACATGTTTTTTACAAAATGTCTGTCTGTCCGTGTGTATGTGTGTGTGTATGTTTGTGTGTGTCTGTGTGTCCGTATGTCGCCATTCTACCATCAAAAAGTGTATAAAGATATACATAGAATTGAACTAAATTTTTTGTGAATGTTTTTGGATGTGGCGAGCAGGTACTCCTTCAATTTTGAAATAGCCCGCCGGAAGAGGGGGCTGCAATAGAAAAAAATTGCCATTTTTAATATTGTACCGACTAAAAGTGTATGAAATTATGCATCGAATTGATGCAAATTTTTTGTGTAAGTGTATGGATATGGCTAGTTGGTCCTCTCTGAATTTGAAAAAAATCCGTCGGAAGGGGGTTTGCAATAGCCGTTTTTGTGCCATTTTCAATATTCTACCGACTAAGTGTATGAAGTTATACATAGAATTGTATGAAATTTTTTGTATAAGTGTTTGACTATGATCAGCAGACCCTTTCTGAATTTGAAAAAAATCTGCCGGAAGGAGACGCTATAATCGCGATGTCTGTGTCATTTTTATTATTTTACCATTTAAAATTGTTTGATGTTATACATGAAACTGAACTAAATTTTTCGTATATATATATATATATATATATATATATATATATATATGTATATATATATATATATATATATATATATATATATATATATATATATATTGAGTATGGCGAGAAGATCTTTCCTGAATTTAAAAAAAAAAAAAAAAAAAAATCTGACTATTGCTTTTCTGTTCATTGGCTCGTGCAGATACGGAAACTCGTTTTTATTCCGATTAACTGGTATAATATTGAATTAATAATATTAACTTGTTGACATGTGTAACTAAAAATAAAAAAATGTTCCAAAAAATGAAATTTTGCATGCTATTGGTATTTCTCCTCTACCAGTTACTTCACGATATTTTACTATAGATAAATTATATGATATAAATTTTAAAATGAGCAGTATTTGTCGTACTTAAACACTTTTTTCTAGCTAAAACTTTTGTCAAAAATAAATTCACTTATTTACTCATTATCATATTTTTGGTTATTTTTTCTAAAGGATTATTCAAATTTTAGAATAGTTAAAAAATAATAGCTGTTAAATAATTTATAATTGTTAAAATGTTCACAACTGAAATGTTTTGAAGGTATGTCACTTCTGCCCATATAAATGTATCTCCTGTCCTTTATTCTTAAAACTTAAAAAATATTCAGATTTTTCACAGATGATAAATTAAACATTATATTTATTACTATAAAAAAATACACTTTAATAAAATACACATATTTCTCAAATAAATTTTATTAAAACACTGGTGTATAATGTAAACAACTATCTTAAGGACAGTAGTGACATTGATTATCAAATTAATTTATAAAATATATTTTTTTAATATACAGTGCTTAAAGTTTATGCCGGAATGTTTTAATATTATTCAGCAACCTATGCTGTATCTAATTATTAAAAAATATTGCTTAAAATTTAATTTTTATTTTTCACTAAATCAATGAATGAAATCACCCACTTATTGGAGAATCACCCTTATACAGCTTTGAGGAGGACTTTCTAAGGAAGACATTTTCAGTCCAAATGACGTCGATTCAAGAGAAAGCTCAGTATGTGCTTTGGATTCAGAAAATGAAATTGCCTATTAATGTTCAGCCAACATTTCGCCCTTTTTATGGACGTAACCCTCCTGATGCGAAATCATTAAATCGAAACTTAAAGTTTAAAGAAACCGCAGTGATGCTCGTCTGCTCGCCAGGACTAGTGTGAGTGAAGCAACTGTTGAACGCGTTCGGCAATCATTTCAGCTGAGTCCTTCTCAATCAACTCGTGGAGTATCACCTGAATTCCAAATATCTGCTGCTAAAGCTGATGTGCGTGTTGTAAAAGAGGGACATGCTAAAGAAATTTGGCGTAAAATAAACTACAGCTTAGTCATTCTCAGAGCTATTTTGAGATGCACACGTTGAAATTTAATGAAATACAGGGCGTCCAGTAAATGACTGACCCACTTTAAAATTAAATAACAAAAAAGTCGGTTTCAGATAAAAATGCGTGGTTTGCGGAATTGTTATTAGAATATCAATAAATTTTTAATACGCACTTCCTTCAAATAGTTCTAATTTTGGCCAAAAGATGGCGCTGGCGGCATCAGGCTGTATAAATTTATATTTTGTCATTTAACGTATCTAAACATTTTATTACGAAAGCCATGAGAGATTTTAAGATGTATTTTGCTCACACCTCGCCCCCCCTCCCACCCACCTACTACAGCAAACGTATCTAGGCTAAAATGGACGGATATTTAAAAAGAAAAAAAAATGTACCTGTTTTTATATCCTGTAAGTCATCTCTTTTCAAAACTTCACTACAAAAAGCATCATAGATCCTGAAATATATTTTCGTCCTCTCTCCAACCCTATTTAAATTATTCGGTATGAGAAAAAGAACGAGAAAAAGTATTCTAAAATATATCCTATCTGATTTGAAATAAGGAATATTATTAAAAATGTGATTTATTATCTTTTTTTTAAATTATGTATAAAAGAATACCAATGTTCAATTTATTTTGCAATATTTATATTTATAAAATTGTACTAAAATAAGTAGACATTCAGTTTTATCTAAAATAACTATGGGCCCACCAGTGGCTGATAGGTGCTGACGTCTCAACTGGCGTTTAAATCAGCATTGTAATAATCTCTTTTTTCTACAGTATAGATGATGCCAATCCCTTCTTCAAAATTTAAACTTGATATTGTGCTAAGAGCATCAATTTGATGTTTATTGCTTTTTTTACTGTTATTCGGTATTGCATTACACAAATATAGCTGCAAAAGTTGTAATCTAGGCTTTTAAAACCGATTCCTATTTCAACTCATCGAATCCAAAAGGAAAAAAAATGTAGAATCGGGAGATAGTAAATGAAAGAAAGAATCGGGACAGTGGGTACTGCGTTGGCTTCTGAAATGTTTTCAACAGCTTTTGTCTCGTGTAATATTTAAAAAAAAAACTAGAAAAAAAAGAAACGAAACTATATTTCAATAAAAAGTTTTGGTAAAAATGTTTTGCCATAAAATTGCCGATAGATATTTTAATTTGGTTTGGTTTATTTAATGTCGGCCGATTATGTACACGTGGGATATAGGTCAGAAAGAGGTGGGATGCCATGCGTGGGGGTCTTTCTAAGGGAACCTAACCCATATTTAAGCAAGAAAATCCAATGTTCGAAGAAAACCACTTAAAACTCCGAACGGTTATGCCGACGGACGCGATTGGGTTCGAACCCAGCAACTGCAGTCTACCAGTTGAGACGTCAGAACCTATCGCCTACTGGTGAGGCCATAGATACTTAAGATAAAACTGAATGTCTACTTATTTTAGTTCAATTTTATAAATATAAATATTGCAAAATAAATTGAACATTGGTATTCTTTTATACATAATTTTAAAAAGATAATAAATCATATTTTTAATAATATTTCTTATTTCAAATCAGATACAGGAGATATTTTCGGAATGTTTTTTTCTCATAGCGAATAATTTAAACAGCGGGGGGGGGGGGGGAGGACGAAAATTATTTCAGGATTTATGATGCTTTTTGTAATGAAGTTTTGAAAGGTGATGACTTACAAGATATAAAAACAGGTACGTCTGTTTTTTTTTTTTTTTTTTTTTTTTTAATTTGTGCATTTTAGCGTAGATATGTTTGCTGTCGTGGGTGGGTATGGGGAGGCGAGGTGTGTGCAAAAGACATCTTAAAACTCTCATGGCTTTCGTAATAAAAATTTTAGATACGTTAAATGACAAAATATAAAGTAGGGATGAATTCGGTTTTCGGAAAAACTAACAATATTTTATTTTAGGCAGGTTTTTGCCTTAGCAGGTAGTTTGGTATGCTTCTTTCTACTTCAGGATCAGTAACTTTTTATTTTTAAGACAGGATTTGTTGTAGACGGGTTCCTTTATTGTAAGATTTAGAAAAATTTAATGTGCCAATTTATAAGTAATTGACCCGTTTTTATTAGAGAGGAAACTTGGCAATGCTATTTGCATACCATTGTTTTAACCATTTAACGGATTTGCCCGTACAACGTACTGGCAATAATAGTTTGCTTCTCCCATCACTTAAAGCTTTCTGACACTACTAACATTTTTAAATGCAATTTCATACTATTTAATAGAAGAAATATTTAAACTAAATATTACGGTTATTTCAGCTTTAAAAAAGCGGCGTTTATCCCATATTTTTAATTTTATTGTACGTAAAAAAGAGTATAAGTTAAGCGGTTAAAATAACATACTCCGAAGAGAATTTAGAAACACTAAAGAACATCCTTTAAATTAATTTAAATGTTTCTAGAATTGTTAAAAATATTTTTAGGTTTCTTTAATAAATGTTTGCTTGTCATAAGTATTTATTCATAGATTGATACACCTTTAGAGATGTTTTACAGTAATTTTAAACTAGTTTTTGTAGTTCACCGTGATATTTGTCTGAGGAGGTTAGAATAGACATAGTTCAATCTTAAATGTTATTTTAAATCTCGTTCCAATCAACAAACCCTATTTCTGCAGTTGAGTGGAGAGTCGATTCAACATTTTGACAGAGATTCGACTCTGGAAAATGAGCCGGAAAGATCAGCAGCTTCAGAACAAGAAAACAGGCTGTATTTCTACAGCCTGATGCCGCCAGTGCCACCTTTTGGCCGAAATTCGAACTATTTGAAGGAAGTGCGTATTAAGAATTTATTGATATTCTAATAACAATACCGCGGTTTATCTCAAACCGTTTTTTTGTGTTTTTTTGTGTGTTTTTTTTATTATTATTATTTATTTAATTTTAAAATGGGTCAGTCATTTACTGGCAACCCTGTACGCGTTCTAATAAAAAAAAAATAACGAATATATTTCTAATTATAATAGTTTGAGTACAATCAATTTTTATAATCAGGGCAAGATTTTTGGCTCACTCAGTGCTATAGATGTCTAAATGCATTTTAATCTCTTCAGACCTGATGTGTCCTACAGGATACCCACAGGGGCATGCGAAGAGAAAACTGCGCCCGGGACACGTTACAATTTGACGCCTCCCACCCCCAACTTTTTCTTGCGAGCAGCCAAAAGTTTGTTGGCCACTAGATTTCCGCACCCGAGGAGTTCGCCCCCTTTTCCCTCCCCCCCCCCCCCCCCACCTTTCGCACGGCGCTATAAAAACACATCTTTACAGTTTTTTTTTCTCCAGGTACATAAACAATGTTTTTATAAAAAGGAGAGAATGGAGCGAAATGAGCCTAAACTCGCAGAACTAAACAAAATAGCAATTTGTTTGTTATAGCGCTTTTTCAGCAAGCTACTTGTTATGTAATAATGACTTATAACAGAAATGTACAAAATGTACAAAAATGTAAACGTAAATAATTTCATTGTGCGTTAAGATACCATTCATAGAGTCCATTAGTAATAAAAAGTCGTTTAATATATGTTTCTTTTATGTTTTGCAACATTTTTGCAATGCAAAAAAGTAAAATAAAGTAAAAAAAATACGGAAATTATTAAGAAAAAAAAATATGTATCGTCAAGTTTTAGGTACAAAAACAGAATTTTTTTTTCTCTTCAGTCTTTTTTAGCTATTTTTAGTTTTTTAATATAAATCCGGTACTACTCTTTTATCCCGTCGACCAATTTCGCCAAATTATAAAAACTAATAGGCAAATTATACATATTGACATAATTTTTATTTTAAATAATGAAAAAACAAATAATTATTAGAATATTAATAAAAATACAAATAAAAAGTCGAAATAAAAATCACTTAATGACATTTCAAACACGTGAATCGTATTGAATGTGACTTCACGATCATCCATTATTGGCATTTAATCTTAAAATTTGGCGATAATTTTTTGGTAGACGGGATAACCTAGTAGTACCATAAATTTATAACTGAAATTTATAAAAGTACATGAATAAACTCTGGAGTCCGGTGAGGTTAAATATAAATAAAATGGAAAATTGATATTCTTGACTTTTCGCTATTTTTCACGAAGTGCAGAATACGGAGCGACTTAACTAAGATATTTGAAAAGAAGGGAAATGTTTTTCCTTAAAAAAGTTTTTATTCATTTAGAGGGAAAGACTTATTTAATGTAAGCTTAATTGTCAATAGCGTAAAATGAAACCAAAGCAAGACTTTTAACCTTTAGGAAATATCTCATTAGATATTTTACTGTTTTTCTACAGTGTTGTGGATATATTTAATTACGAAATAAAAACCAAATAAAAGTGTTATAAGTTAATTGCATTTATATAAGAGATTCCAAGTGAAAGAAATAGAAAACAGTCACCATTCTTACTAAAGAAGAAGTTATTTCAACGAAACATAATGCACGCTGTTGTTTTGAATCCTGTCAGGTTGAGTTTCATTCATTAATGGATATTTGAATGTTTTAAGAATCACTGAACCATTAAATTAATGAAGGAATTTAATTTGAAATCAGTACTTTTATATAAATAAAAGGATTTTTATGTTATATTCATCATATAATGAACTATTACTATTTATCCTATAAATCAATTAAACACTTTTTTCAGGATTATCTCCAAAATTAATAAAAGGAAACATCAAAAACGATCTGGGGATGAATTAACGGATGAATTTGTATAAAATTTGATGCAAATATATGGAATAAGTAACAAAAATTACTTTCTTTCATTTGTATAATATGGTGTTTCATTTGACTTGAAGTAGACGAAGTATGCATGAAAATAGCACAATTCTTTAATTTATTATATTAAAACCTAACACTCTGTATTTTATAATAACTATTACTCCTAAAATATGAAAAGCAGTGCGATCAGATTAACACCAGTCATTTATGTGGATCTGAGGATTTTGTGTAAGATCTCAGAGTTTTGAAATTTGTGTTAGTTTTTGAGATATTGTTTTCTCACTGTAAAAAAAAAATCAATTAATTAATTAAAATTTAAAAAAAGTTTGTTAATGTACATAATTGTTTTGTAAAATATTACGGAATAGTTTCATTTTTTTTATTATTATTAAACAGTATAATGTATAATTTCCGTAATTGACATTTTCAGATTAGAAATCCGTATAAATCCAGTAATTTTTCCATTAATTTTACAGAATAATTGTATATAGCTTTCAAAACAGTATAAGTACCGTAAAAGATGATTAAAAATAATTGTTTTGTTTGGAAAGCGAAGTAATTAATTATTGTACATATTTTGTTACAGTGGTATTATTTTCAATGAAACTCCTATATATTAGCTAAACGTGGTTCCACGTTGATTTCATTCTAATCATTGTCGTAGTTTTGATGTTACACTGGTTTTTAAACCAATAAATGTCATAGCGCCATCTATAATATGTATTCTAAATAATTCGCTATAATATTTTTCTTTTGTTTCTTTTTTAATAATAAAAAGCTGACATATTTTTAAGATATCAAATATATATATATATATTTTTATATGCATATATATATATATATATATATATATATATATATGTGTTTGTGTGTATGTGTGTGTATATATATCAATTCTTTTTAAATTTGACAGTTGAAAAGGAAAGATAGTTTATTTTTCATTATGATTTTTAAAAAATGTTTGATTTTATATATAGCACATTTTTTTAAAATATGCAAGATATTTTAAAAAGAAAAAAATCTATTTTTAATTTTTATATATTTTTTAATCTATTCACTTTAATAAATTCGCCTACAAAACTTAAAACATGTGTGAAATATAATAACGAAATTATTATAAAATTGACATTTATAAACTATAATAAGCAATAAAGAAAATTTATTTTAATATTCCTAGTAATTATCTTTATTGAGTTTTTAGTAGATTGTCACTCAACTGATTTGTAAAAGTACATGTTTGAAAAAATTATAAATGTGAATAATATTTATTCATAAAAATATAAATATGAATAATATTTTAAAAATCTTCCAGAAAAAGATGGAAACAAAACTATTAATACATTCTTTCATGCGTGTAATATTTTAAAGGCTAAAATTTATCTTTTATAAAGCATGCAATTAAAAAGCTAAACATTAGAAATTATGCAAAATATTTAGAATTCTGTACTTAATAGAAAAATATTATCTCTACAAAAACAAGTCTAGTATTCATCGTTTTGTCTTTGCTTTATAAAGTGTATTGGAAATAAGTAAAGATATTTGAAAGCGTAGTTTGTGTAACTCTGGCGTAACGGTGTTACGACGCAGGCTGGTAGAAGAGAGTTCCCTGATTCGATCCCCATGAAGGGTAATTGGTATTTCTTAACTGTTGTTTGAATTAAATGTGTCCCTGATGTAAATGTGTCTTTGAAAAGTGAAGAAAAAATTATTAAAATGTATGTTTGTCCTTTAAAAGGTTTTTTTTGTGAGAAAACGGAATTTTTTTTTTTTTTTTTTTGAATTTACGTAAAAAATTTTCTGTTAAAATAAGGAAATAGTACTACAGTCCCGATTACCAGTACAATTTCCGTAATTTTTTTTAACAGTGTACAAAGTATCTCTGCTTTTTTACGAAACTGTACATATGTTTAATTGTCTACTTCTAAACCATTCTAAAAAGAAGTACGATGCATTCTTTTGATTGAATCTTATAAGAATACGTTTCGTTTAAAAAATCATCAGTGGATATTTGAATCTCTTAATAATCATTAAAAAAATGTTAAATTAACTAAGAAATTTCGTTTGAAATCAATAGCACTTTTATTTGAATAAAAGTATTTTTATAAAGTCATCGAATAATGCCAATGAAATCTTTCCTAAGATTCTTTCGAAACTGTTGAAAGGAAATCTCAGGAGAGATTTGTTAAGGTGACATACTTGAATTGGCTCCAATTAACAAGCAAGTGAACAAAAACAAGTCTCTTTTTTTTACGTCCGATGCAATTTCGATCACTTGAAGAAAGGGAAGAATTCGTGAAAATTTAAAAATATTTCTATTATACTTATAAAATTATGTGACTGGCGATTAGATTGCAACAGATAAATTATTTAATCTAAATAATTTCATTAAATTAAGCAAAGAAAAAATATCAAAGAAAAAATTCATTTGTATCAAAAATTATGGTGTCAAATGTACAAATATATAATCTGATTTGCATTTAATTTATATTTGAATAAAAAATAATCCTTCGCTGAATGATTTTTCTTTTCTACATGAAAAAAATATTTGTATTACTTTAGATAGTCACAAATGCAGGAAAAATAAAAAAAAAAATTTCTAACTTCATATATATATTTTTTTAATATAGCTTTTTGAGGTAAGTGCCATATGTGTCCCAAAGCACATAATGAGATATTTTCACTTTTGTACAAAATGTAACATGAAGCTCACAAAACTGGTATATTATACATAGAAAAATAGTACAATATGTATTAAATTTTTACTGCAGGTATTTAACCCTTTAAGGGGTAAGCAATTGTTTTCCTATAATGTTGAAATTACAGCGGAATATTCGAAACAAAATTAAATAAAGAAATCAATTTTTTCTCTAAAGTTAGAAATATAAAATTTAAATAAAAGCTCCTGCTGCAAATCTTGATTCAAATCACGTGGTATATAATATATTACACTGCCCTGATACGCTCTATTAGATACCTTAATTCAAAAAGTCTATCACGGCCCTACATGGCTTTAGGGATATCTTTAGTATTGTCATTAAAATGTCAAAATTGTCGGATTTTTTTTTTTTCCAAATTCATTGACAGACATTTTCTCTTTAATTGTTTGGTTACCTAAAACATCACTCCAGTAATATCCGAATTGGAAGAAGCCTTTCCTATGGTGTATCTACGTCTCTCTTCTGAAATAAGATTCAAAAGTTCAGAGTTAAAAAAAAAAGGCAAAAATTGATAGGAAGTCTCCAGAGCCATAATTTCAGCACTTAAGGAATTTTTTCCTCTATATTTTATTTTGCTTCAAGTATTTGTCTTTTGTTAGTGACTTTTTCTATCAATACTTGGTCCAGCTGGGATATCTGCAGCAACTGAAAGAATAAATAACCTTTCTCTAAATGGATGCTTCTCATTATATTCTCTTTCAGTGTTGAATTCAGAGCGTCAGGGAAGGGAGGGGGAGTATTCGTCGAGAATAATTACATGCAACCACACTGATAATTTAAAAGTTTGTTTAGTTTAGAAATTCAATTCTCCTGCTCCCACACGTATTGATACCCCCACATACACTCCCGTCACATAACAATGTCCCGCCAACGGAAAAAGTATGACTTCAATGTTGTCGAATTTCACTTGTTGATTTTAACTTTTATGTAGTATTTTTAATGAAATTTAAAATAACTTTAATATTAATTACGAAAATTTATCTGCTATGGCAGTTGAATCAATTTCTTGGATCACATTTGTTGCAGTCAATGTCTGATTCATATGAAGAAATGGCATTTTCAGTTATTTTTAGCTGGAATGTATATTTAACCACCCCAGCTATCATCAGAAACTCCAAAAGACTGATCATCTTTATCAGATGCAACTAGCATTGCATTGATTTAACCTAGCGTTAACCTTTTGCGCGCCATTTTTCATTACAATGTTTTATGAGCTTTATGCTCTATGTTCCAAATCTGGCACTAACACAAAAACAAGATTCCAAGCTGATGTACTGAAATATTTTAGTTTTAAGCAATCTTAATAACAAATATGTGATATTCTCGAATGTCTAAAATTTTATCTTGCGATACTTTCAATATTTTTTGATAGAAAAGTTGAAGCAAATTGGACCGTTGTGTACGATGCAGACTGAATTTTTTTTTTTTTTTTTTTTTTTTTTTTTTTATAAAAACTTAATAACTTATGAGGTACTGCTTTCAAGTGAGAAAAACTGGTACAAAACTCTTTGTTTGAATGTATTACATATGCCACAAAGCTCAGATAACCTAAATTTAAGATCCTTAAGAAAATAGAAGGGTTTTATCGGTATGTTCCATGTATGGCACACCGTACAGTGAAGGGTTAGATACAAATCAGAATAATCCACTAAAATTTAATGTCTATTAAAAAAAGTTCAAATTTTGCTGCAAAAATAGCATTTTTGTTTAATTAAGTAATTTTTCTTTATAAAATTTAAAAGTTGATTGATTGATCTTTTTAAACATACTACACGGCGCGCTGAAAAATGCCGTTAAAAAACGTGTGTTTAGTGCTTTACTAAAGACAAAAAAATGCAATGTTTTTATTTAATTGATATATTTTGCTGCTTTTATACTGTAAAAAGAACTGTAAAGTTACAAAAAATTTTCTAGGATTCCTAGAACTTTTTATGTAACGGCAAAAACAAAAATTTATGTAACAGATACACGTTTGCACCGCAAATCAAAAAATCTGTAAAGTTACTCAGAATTTTTCAGGAAATTGGAATGCCCAAAACTTTTTGCGTAGTTGCAACCCAAGTTACATGTGAAATTTTAGTTATAATACTGTAAGTTTAGTATATTCTTTTATAAAGCTAGTTTTCTATAGTTTTATTAATTTAGTTTTGTAGGTCATCTTATTTTATACAAAGTGCAGATAAAATTTTAGTAAACATACAGATTTCTGCAGTTGTACATCTGTAAACTTACTTTTTTTTAACGCAAACACTACCGCGAGACAGGAAAAAGGCCGATTATCATGCAACTTATCCTTATGTCGCTATCTAATTTATTTATCAAAAAATGGAAACTCCTTTGAATTCCATTCTTTCCTTCAATAGTTCCATTTAACTCCCCCTTGCTTCAATATTCAGGCCGAAACATTTTATGCTTTTATGCAGAGTTGTATAACATAGACGCACGCACGCACACCGTGCGCAGAAACTTTTAAAACCTTTGCAGAAAAATTTTTGGAAAGAAATGATTTTTATTTTTGTAACTTTTTTTTAAGTACCAAAAAATTAAAAATATTGCCCCAATTTTATGTACGGTTTATTTACTGTTAGTGTACTATTATAAGCAGGACTGATTTTCAAATTTCCCAAAATTTAAGGCATTTGATGCTGGAAACTTTAAAAATACATCAGTCCGATATTTTTTACACCAAAAATCGCGAATTGTGACAAAAGGTTGTCGTAAAATATCAATTTCTCCTATAAAATACAAATTTCTTCAGAGGATTGTGAGAAAAATATGAATTTCGTCAAACGACCTCAAAAAAATCAAGAATTTTAACAAAGAATCGCGTATAAAAACGCACATTTCTACAAAGAATTGCGTAAAATACTCATATTTCAACTAAAGACCATGCGAATTTCGTCCAAATACCGCACAAAAAACTGGAATTTTGTCCGTGAGTCGCGTAAAAAACAGGAACTTTGTCCATAAATCGCATAAAAAACGGAAATTCCGTACATGAATCATGTAATAAACGTTAATTCCGTCTGTTAATCGCATAAAAAACAGGAATTCCGTTAGTGAATCTTGTAAAAAATGAGAAATCTGCCCGTAAATTGAGTAAAAAACAGGAAATCCGTCTGTAAATTGCATAAAAAATTGGAATTCCGTCTGTGATTTGCGTAAAAACAGTAAACCCGCCCATGAATTTAATTTTTTAAAAAACGGGAAATCCGTCCGTGAATTGCACAGAAAACGGAAATTTCGACCGTGAATTGCGTAAAAAACGGTAATTCTGTCCGTGAATTGCGTAAAAAATAGCTAATTCTGTTCGTAAATTGCATAAAAACGGTAAATTCACCTGTGAATTGCACAAAAAACGTGAATTTCGTCCATGTCAAAATATAATACGTAATTTTATTAAACATTAATTTTGCAGAAAGTTTTTACCTAATATTTATGTGCGCAGAAAGTTTTTGATTTTATACAAGTCTGCTTTTATGTTTAAAAATGAGTCAGAAAATGTTTCACAAAATTTATTTGAAAAGGGAAATTGGCAGCATATGTCTTTGCCAAAATTAAAATTGCATTCAGATTGCAATACTTTTAGTTCAACTGAATTCTTGGAAGAGCCTCTTGTAAAGAACCCATTTGCGGTTTCTTTATAATAGAACGGAGGGGAATTAATAAAAGAATCGGGAGATAAGCAATCCATCCTACTTGACGGAAAGATTTTTCTTTTGCCGGGCAACCGTCCCTTTCCTACAAAACTCATTAAAGATCAAAAACACCTTGTCGCCACAACAAACGAGCCGGCAACAAACCATAAGAAGTGGTCAGGCTTGTTTGGACCTTAATCCTATAGGCGTGGGTATTTGTCTATTTAAAATGTCTCCTCGGTAGTTATTTTTTTTATTTATTTGTCTTTTCTTTGTGTTCTTCTTTAAATATGGTTAATTTTTTTCTAGTTCTGAAAATATTCTTAAAATCTATGCTTGATTTAATATTTTGTGTGTTAAAAAGTAAAACTGACGACGTGTGAGCATGCCCACATTTCACATGAAAAGAAGGATATATAAAAGAGTAGTTCACCTCTAAAAAAAATTCTGTAGCAACCTACACACTGTAAACAACAAACCTGTAAATTACTAAACTTTTGTAGGTAATAGACGAAGAAATCTAAGTAAGCACGACGGCAATGAGCCGCTTCAAAAGCTTAACCCCCTGGGGACGAACGACACGTATACGTGCCTCAAAAAGGCTTAAGAATCCTAGTTTATCCCCACCAGTAAAATTTTACTGTAAAATTTGCCTCATTTATTCGGAGCATTTTCTAGATTTAATAAGGCATAAATTTCTGTTTTAAAAAACCGGTGACAAAACACTAAATAATTTCGTAAAAGGCTCTCGTCGCGAAGGGATTAAAGTGGCCACAATGAAGTAATAAAATATTTTACCAACTGAATAAAATAAAAGATATACTGGATCTTTGTTGTTACTATTTTTTCAAGTCAAGTAAAACCAGAAATTTTCAATCACCACAAAGAATTGTAGCAATTTTTTTTTCTGTTCTGAAATAATATTATATTTAGTAACTTCGTATTTGTTGAATATCAGCGTGAATTTTTTCCGAGTATTAATGTTAATATTAAGATAGATTAAGAAGTCTAAGTAAGTCAGCGGTAATCAGTGCCCCAAAAGCTTTGGAAGCTGAAAAAGTGTGGCCAGAATGATATGACAAAATATTTTACCAAGTGAGTAAAATAAAATATATACTGGATTGTTACGATTGCTGTTTTTTTTTCCTAATTCAAGTAAAAGCAGAAAATTTCAATCACCAAAAATAATTGTCGCAGTTTTTTTTTTCTATGCTGAAAAATTACCGGTTCTAAGCATGAAATCTTGCTGTTATTTAACAAAAACAGTAAAAGAAAAAGTCTTTACATGCACAAAACATAAAGTTCTTATTTCTTTTCCAAAATATTAGCTTTTAAAGAATAAATAAGATGAGTTTCTTTACGTGACCTGAATTCTGCTTCTCTATCAAAAAGTATAGCAAAAAAGCTGAAGCTGTATATTGAAAAAGTCATAGATGTCTAACATTAAAATTTTTAAGTAGCGCAACGGATAATATTTTAGCTACTTTATCAAGGCATTTTATAAGTATATAAAAAATTTTAAGATCCTCACTAAATATGCAATAAAACCCGTCTCCTATAAAAAGTAAAGTTTGCTTTACGATATGAGGTTTGGGCAAATATCTATTATATTTCTAAACAAGTGGATAAGTACACAGAGTGTTTTGTTTCATATCTCCTTTAAAACATTTTATCCTTAATTAGTAAGTCAAAAATATTAATTTATAATTACTAAACCATTACATAAGTAAAAGCACCATTATAATTAATTCAAAAATAATCAATTAATATTTTTAGATCGAATTAAAAATATTCAAATAAAATTATTTAAATAAAATTATGAAATCTGATCATTTGTAACTTCCGCAATTTTAAAAATTCATCGGAATAGAAATAAGATACAATTTTTAAAAATAAAAAACTGTTTAAAACTTTTTTGAAATGCTGAAATAATTCCGAAAGAAAATCCATATTAATTCTTTCATTTCCCAAACATTCGCTAGATGGCGCCAAAGAAAGATGTCAACATATATAAAAAATTCAAAATTACTAAAAAATACGAGATTTTGTTTAATTAAATTCAATAGGCAATTTAATATAAAAAATTAAATCTTTCAACTTCTGCCGACATACTATTATCCGGGACCTTTCGGTTAGAAATAATACACTCTCACAGGTCTTCTGCATTCACGAAATAATAGTTAAGATTATGATTCAAAAATCGCAAAAATAGCGATATGTCATTACACTAATTCATTTAATCAAAATAAAATGACTTTTTAAAGAAATTATGATTTTGAGCTTCTTACTCCGTGATTTTGAGTATGACAAGGAATGTTCAGCTCTCTGTAATATATATATATATATAGATAGATATAGATATATATATATCAAGTCTGTAATTTAAATAATTTCCGGATACGATCACTGTGTCGAAGAGACAAACGGACATAGAAACGGAAAAGGTTACACAAAAAATTCATTTTTATAGGACAATAAAGTTTCGAAATTAAAAAAAATACTCGTTTACCTTTTCCGATGAAAATCTAATTTTTCAGAAAACACATTTAAAGTTTTAAACTTCGGCTTAAATTAATGTCATCTGCTTTTTTTTAAGAGCTGAAATTTCATTTTAATAGGTGTACAGGAAAAATAAAAACAGATTTGGAAACAGAAATGTTCATTCTATAATAAAATCAAATAATAATAAAATAAATGCGAATTTTTATCGAAATTGGCCTTTCAAACGTAAGGGGATTCCTTAAATTGTAAAGATCGGTTGTGAATAAACAAAATGTATTCTTTTTTGAGAATTTTTTAGACTTGCCATAGATCTGGTGCTTAAGTCTTAAAGTTTTGAAAGCTTAAATTGCTAATATTTTAACTTTTTCATAAATAAAGTCATCAGCCGTGGATAAACAAGTCTTGTATGGGTGCTTACATTTCTCTTTATAACACTATCAACATAGTTGAAATGTGTTTATGAATTCGATCTATTTTTCTGGAAGTCCTTCCTCGAGTTCTTTAACCCGCGTATAAACATTGCGTTCCAAAAAGGTTAAAATGCATTTAATCTTTTTACTTGTTAAAAATATTTAACAATAATTAGCAACGTTAACATTTATTAGTAAAAATCTGTAAAATATATTAAAAAACAACTTTTAAAACTACATTTAAAATCTTTGATATAAAATATTTTAGAAATAAATATAAGATACAAATAATAATGTTAAGTCTTGTAACAAGCAAATATAAAAGCATCTCAAAATTTATTTAAAATCACTTAATTTAATCAAACTAAGATTGAATCGAATAGTTTATTTAATCTATTAAATACACAATATGTCTATAAATTATACAATACAAAATATTATAAATTAATAATTAATTAATTTTAATTATATGACATTTCTATCAATTTTTTAATTCAAACCAATGTATCCACGCAAGACTTTTGCACTGAAATCTTTGAGATTATTATTAGCTGATACATTTTAAACTAATTTTTATTTAACTGAGTTTTTAAATCAAACAATTTATTTTAATGAACTGTGAGTTTAGTACACCAAAACCCTGTTCAAAAGGTTGTAATTTTAGTATATGTATGGAAACAGAAATGCTGAGATAAGAAATAATATCTATGATAATACAATCCTTATCCTCTCAATTCCTTGAAACTTTTGAAAGCGCACTATTAAGCAGAGAGAACTTTTGGTTTTATAATAAATTCTTTTATGACAAAGATTTCGAAAATACTTTGGATCTCAAGTTAAAATGCTTTATTACTTAGTACGGTAGACTCATGACACAATAGATAAATTAAACTTATTTTCGTATATCCAGGCATTTTCCTCAAAAGTTTAGCCTATTCAGAAAATGTCTACCACAAAATAATGTACGAAGATTTCTAAAACATTTTAAAACTGCTCTTTCATATAAGTTTAATTGAAAATTTTGAAAATAAAGAATTTAGCCACATATAAGGAGAGTTTGTATGGATGCTTTCAAGAAATCCGTGATTTGAAAGTTTATTTTCGTTGTTTTTATTCCGTTAAAACTCGAAACTTTATGCTTTGATTTACCTATCTTCTGCAAAAATACAGAAAATTGACCAATATAACGCAAAAGTTACATAAAAATCCGCCAATCGAAAATTACCTTTCCGTATAATCACAAGGGTATTTTGGCAACTGTGCTGCATTGTACTTTTTCATATTAGAAACGGAATTTATACGCATGTCCTTTTTCCTTCAAAACACGAAAAAAATTAAAAACCGAAGCTCAAAAATTCCTGAAATTCTTCAGTCAAAAGATGGACATTTCTTCAAATAAGAGAAAAATATTTTCTTATTACAGAAGACTTCCGGCGATTTGCTGCCAGTATTTTTTATTTATTTATTTTCATTTTATTTATTTATTTATTTTTTTATTTTACATTTTTGTGTACATTATAACACTTTCAAACATGTTTTTGAAATCGGTACGATCTGTCTGTCGGGATGTCTGTTTCCCGTGTTCTAACTCGTGTAAATTTATTAATATTGCCTTGTAATTGATGTACATGATTAAGTTTTACCATGTTATGCTCGCTATTAAAAATAAAATATGTGATTTTTTTTTTTTTTTTTTTTTTTTTTTTTTTTACAGAGGCACTTTTAAAAATATCGTTACGGTCTGTAATGGTCTAAAAGGAAAAATCGTTTGCAGTGTATTTGTATGATGTCACGGTATTTTAGTTTTAGTTTTTAAAATTGATATCCATTACAGAACAATACAGCGTGTGTATTTTATAATATGGTGTTTGTAGTAGTTATAGTTCGTTTACAAAAGTGCTCAAAAAATCTATTATTATATTATGATCTAAGGGGAAAAAAATCATTTGTAGTGTATGTCAATGATGTTATAATATTACAAACATAATAAAATTGGTATAAGTTTTTGAGGTGCATCAAAACATTACTTTTGTAGAAAATGAAGTGCAAAGCATTGATTATTTATTTACAGGAACACACAAACTAGTTCAATATATAATGGCCTATGGGAGAAACAATATTTGGAGCATCTGTTAACTTTGTTACTCTGTTTCATACATAAAGAAATTAATATACATTAATGATGTTTATAAAACAGGCTTGCTATAGAATAAAATGTTCCTATCAGGTATTGTTAATTTTCAGGGACTTAAAAAAAATTACATACAGTACTGCATCAAAAGTACTGTCTGTTAGCGTTAATTGTTTGAAGATTATTTTCAGTTACGGTAAGCTTTTTTAAGTTTAATAAAATTTTTGCGTATCTCATGGTATAAATAAATTCCATTTAACAAATACAGGGAGATAAAAAAAGAAATTATATACATTACAGCTGGCATGTCAAATACGTCTTACTGGCATGTCATACTGGCATAATTCGTCTTACTGGCATGTCAAATACGTCTGAACAATTGGCCCGCCGTGAACTTCTCTGTGGCCCGTTAAGCTTTTAGCATTTCTATATGCTTGATTCAGTTCTTAGTTTGATGCTGAATATACACTTTGCATTGTAAACATTACAGCGTTGCAAAATTGGAGAATGATTTTATTCAAAATATCTACTATTATTTCAGAATATTAATCTTCATTATAATTAATGGCAGGTATCGACATACATTAAATTTAATGATCCGCAATTAAATAAAGAAAAATCTAAATTTTTAAATTAATGTTTGTTATTTTGGATGAATTTTTTTTTACAGTTTGGCATAGGAGAAGCAAACAATACCAATTCAACACCACTGTAGCACAAAAGATGCAAACATACTGTCATGAATATGATCAAATCTAACTCATTTTAAAATTTTCGTTTCCAGGAGATAGGGTATGCAAAAGTTATCCATAAAAAAGTTAAGAAGAGCATATCTTAACCCCTTGGGGACGAGCAACACGTATACGTGCCGCAAAAAGGCTTAAGAATCCTTGTTTAACTCCACCAGTAAAATTATACTGTAGAATTTTGACATTTAATCGGAGCATTTTCTCGATTTAAAAAGAAGCAAATTTCTGTTTTTAGAAACCGGTGACAAAACATTAAAAAAAATTTTAAAGGCTCCCGTCGTGAAGGGGTTAATCTGGAAATAAAAAAAATCATAATAATTTCTTTTTTTTTTTTCCTAATAGTTTATTATGTGTTTTATGTTGAAATGAATAAATTATTTTATTTAAGGATAGAGAGCCAACGAATATAAATGCACAAATAAAGTATGAGAAGGTAGCAAATAGCTTCTCTTCGCTCAGTTTTGCTACTTTTAGCTCGCTGAGTTTTGCACTGATGAAGAATCTCGTTAGTAGATTCGAAATAGCTATTTGCTACCTTCTCATACTTTATTTGTGCATTTATATTCGTTGGCTCTCTATCCTTAAACATTTGTGCACAAAGGCTTTATTTGCTATTTTAACATTATTTTATTGTTCAATTTGATTCACTGTGACATTACAAAATAATGCGTGGCGTTTGTTAGGTATTAAAAATGTATCGAAAATCAATTAAAATACAACGCTAATTTCTAATTAAAATCTCTAAAAAATCAAAAGAAATAAATAGCATTAAAAGAGAAAGTGACACGAATTCTCGTCTCGTAAAATAATAATAATAATAATAGTAATGATAATAGTAATAATAATAATAGTAGTGATAATAATAATAATAATAATAGTAATAATAATAAATATTGTTACCTGTTTTTTTTTTTATTTGGCTGCATGCATAGTCGAAAGCGAGCATTTTGGACATAAGTTCATTAATTAATTTCATTCTTAAAGGTTAGTAAACATTCCTTGTAAATTATCCCTATGTATTCTTTATATTTCTTGATGGTGAAGATGTAACATCATAGATTCATAAAAGTCAATTTGAAATAATTTTTTATACTCAAACAAAGACTGAAAAATTGTGTTTGATATGTAGAAACTTCGTTGAAGTTTACTAAGAATTTATTCACAATTATTTCGAAAAACCCACAAACATCTAGAAATAATTTGAAAAAAAAAATAGATTTTAAACTGAAACTTTGATGAAAAAAGTTGTGTTCGTGACACATCTTAAAAGTAATCCGTCTGCTTTTAAAAACAATGTTTGGATGCATTTGCATACAACTTGAAAGTGCTGAAGTTAGAATAAAGGTATCCAGAATAGTTAAATCGACTTAAAAGTATGTAGGGGCATTCCTATAAATATTCAAGATATAACCAGAAATTTCAATAATCGCATGAAATCTATATTTTGAATATGTTTTGCTATAACTGAAAAATTTCACTAAAACACCAGATTTTCATTAGTAAGCCATCAGTAGCCACCGACAAATAGCCACTTTTTCTCATTTAGTGGTCTTGTGGCCGGTGGCTAGCGTGAATTTTGCCCTTTAACTGTATTATTCTTGAAAAAATAGGTGCAAGAAATTTTTTTCTCTGCTTGCAGTGTTTTTTGCAAACACGATATGTACTTAAAAAAAACTGATGGGAATCAGGAAATTGTTCCTATGCCGGATCAATAAACATAGCTATTATATTTTAATCAGTTATGAATTTATTTTATGTCATAATACAGCTCATATTCAAAATATTAGAATAATTGAGAAAAAGTAATAAAAAAAATTATTTGTCATTTATTTATTTTTTATACTAAGTAAATGCAATTAAATTTCTTATAAATTAAATCTGGAATGTTTAGATAAGATTTTAACATTTATAAAATATAAAATACAGCACAATAAATTAGGTATACAGCTTCCTTAAACACACCAGAATATTAGAATAAAATTTAGATTGGTTCAAAATATTAGAATATTTTATTTTACGCAACAATATTACCTTATGAATATGAAGTAAATGGTAGTTAATATTTTGTAGCATCCCCTTTAGCTTTCATAACAGCGTACAATCGATCTTGCATACTATATACAAGGTGTTTACAAACATTTCTATCAATATTAGCCCAAATAGACTTTATACATGCCACTAACTCAGTTTTACTTGAAGGAGGATTTTCTTGAAGTTTTTTCTTCATTATACACCATAAGTTTTCGATGGGATTAAGATCTGGTGAATTTGGTGGCCAAGGAAGTACCTTAATGTTGCGTTGGCGGAACCAATTCTTAGTTGACACCGAGGTATGCGGGGACGCTAAATCTTGTTGAAAGATGAAATCATCTTCAAATAAATCTTCTGATGATGGAATCATGTAATATTCTAAAATTTCTTGATATATCAGAGAGTTAACCTTTTCGTAGACGATGCATAACTTTCCAGGTCCTTCTGCACTCATACAACCCCAAACCATGACACTAGCAGCAAATTTTACGGAACGTTTAAGGCATTCTTTATCAAATGCTTCTCGCTTCATTCTCCAAACTCGAATACCTTGATTACCATATGAAACACAAAACATACTTTCATCACTAAATAATATATTTTTCCAATCTTCATTGCTCCATAAACGTCTTGATTTACACCAATTCAATCTTATACGCTTTTGTCTTGCAGTCATGAGAGGTTTTGTTTTCGGTACACGAGATTCAAATTTAAATTTATGGAGACGTCTTAATGTTGTCGATGTAGAAACTTCAACTCCTTCTTCTTTCCATTTTCGGTGCAAGAATCGCACACTTTTAAAACGGTTTTTCTTAACTATACGCTTCAGTTTCCTGTCATCTCTAGCAGATGTTTTTGGTTTTCGGCCACCATTTCGGCGATTATTTTGAAATTTTCCAATTTTTGAATATTGTGTTAGTATTTTACTAACGCTCGATTGCGAACAATGTAAATAATTCGCTATAAAACATTGATTTTTACCGTGCCGATACAAATCAACCATACGAAGTTTAGTAGATTCAGGAATATCACTCACACGGCCCATTTTAAGACGAAAAAGAAACAAACTGCAAAAAAGAATACTGATTTTAAATAAAATAGTCTGAATTTAATCAATGATGCCACCAGTTAAGAATTGGTAATAATTAAAGGAGAATTAATGTGAAATATTCTAATATTTTGAACCACTTGAATAAATATTCTAATATTTTGACTTTTCAAAATAATTTTTTTTCCAATTAATCTTTTCAAAAATGATATTAAATTTAAGATAACAAGTAAGTTTAATCAACAATAAGTTCTTAATAAAAATATCGTTTGCATATTTTCATTAAAAGACATTAAATTACCAAACGATATTTTCAATTTCTAAAAAAAAAGGTAATTATTCTAATATTTTGAATATGAGCTGTATTATATTGTAAATAATTGTGTTCTATCAATGATTTGGTTTTATAAAAAGTAGCAATTACAACATAAAAGAAAATGCAGATATTAAGATTACAAATTTAATAATACATTTTTGTAAAATTTTGATTGCGACTTAAATTTTAAAAAGTTCAATATGTTTTTAAGCATGTTTGTATATTTATTTTAATTTGTTTTTCATTACATTTGACAATGCACTCTCGTAATGTGATTTTTCTACAGATTTGTTTGTATTTAATAAATATTTTTAAACATTTTCTGGTGCACAGTAAAAAATTTGACTCATTTGCTACAGCGTCACTCCACCGCTTTTATAGAAAACGGTTACTTTACTGTGTTATGGAGCATTCTCATTGGTCATAAAAGATAGTATTCTTTAAAAGCTGTGGAATGACGCTGCAGCAAATGGGTCAAAATTTTAACAGTGTGCGTAATTCCAATTTTTCCAATAAATAGTTTTTAAATTTTTGTATGTATTTTTGCTTGCTTGTTAGTTTTTTAAAACAATGCTGTATTTTTAATGTACAGTTTTCATTTTGTGCGATAGTCATCAAATTAATCGCTTCTTTATTTTCGATAATGTGGCCCACGGTTTTCTGAAGAATGCTAAATCTGGCCCGCGGTGGTAGACGAGTTTGACATGCCTGCATTACAGGGTATGAGCATGAATTGCTTAGAAGTGCTTTTTAACTGAGTTGTGCACTTTCAAGTTTGTACTAAATTTAAAAGAAATGAAATCATTTTCTCGTGGTGAGCCAACGTAATAGATGTTTGCATAACATAAATAAAAATATGCAAAGACCCTGAATGCATGACCGTCTATGGGTAGTATTCTCTGAATCAAATTTTAGCTTTATATGTGTCGTCTATAAAACTATGTAAATAATATACAGGATGTACAAAGAATTGAATCACTTTCTGTATATTACTAGAAAATTCTGAAGGGGAATTTTTAACTGTATCATATGTTTTTTTTATTAAATTAAGTTTTAGCGTAATAATATCTGTATAAATAACACAATAATATGTAGAATATATACAAATCTATAAGGATTATTACTGGGCTGCAAAATAAGAATTATTTCCGGCTATAGACGATAGTTTATGAAATCTTGTATTTCCAAATGTGTTATGCACTTTCTAAAATGCTTACTACCGTACTTTCTTTAGCTTATTAAATGCAAAGTTTTATTAATGTATTCTAGAAGCGTTGGAATCTGTTTTAGTATCTATGGTTGATGCATATATTTTTTTTCATTTCAAATGCCAGTATTTCGCTATATGTAATGTACGGTGACAGTAAAATAAAATCCTGACAGTCATTGAAAACTTTTAAAATTGCCCTCATTCCTAACCACTACCAAAACTAAAGAAAATAAAGGAGAATGCTGAGTCATGTCAACATGAATCATGCTGGAAGCGCTACCACCCGACGGACCAAATCGTGATAGAATCGCTCGCCCACCTTTTCTATTTAAAGCAGGAAAAGTAAAATAAGATATTTTAACATTAAGATTATGGCTTGAATTTCAAGATTATTTTTCATGTTGTTGCTGTTGTTGGCTTTGTTACTTTTCTATCGCCTCTAACAATCCTGAAAGCTATAAAACCAAAACTGTTTACTAGGAATGTTGGAAATTGTCTCACAAAGCGTGAATGAGGATTTTTATTTACTTTCTTTTGCAATTTTTTTGCAATGTTTATTTTAATGAAAAAAGTAACACTTGTTATACACACAAGAAGTTTATTTCTACTTGTATTAAAGATAATTTAAACGATAATTGATAAAACTTCGTGAACAATGTATTTTCAATGAGGCGAAATAGTTTAATAATAAATGTGAAATACAAACACTCCAATAAAACTCATGATAGGTGCATATGATACCCCTCCAAGTTTAATTTAAACTCATTTTAAACAATCTGCAATTAAATTTCACATTTTTAATGCGCAATTAAAAAAATATCGTTATACTCACACCCTATTATAACTTTTGAAAACGCGTTATCAATTATGAGAGCACTTTTGCTTTTGTGTTAAATTTCATATGACAAAGATTGTGAAAATAATGTTGTTTAACTAAAAATTATGTAGTGCGATAGAAACGTGAAATTTTTATTAAATTTAGTTTCTTTTTTTGTATATTTGTAGTCATTTTCTTTTAAATTTTCAGCCTGTTCTTGAAACTTCTACTGTAGAATAAAGTAATAAAGAGTTCTAAAATCTTTCCACGCTGCTTTTTGACATTAATTTAATCAATCTTGAAGTTTTCAAAAGACAGAGAACTCGCGCTCTTTTAATAAAGGTATAGTTATGAGCTCAGAAAACTTTAACAAGTCATTTATTTTTATCGTTTGATTTTATCAATCAGATTTCCAGGTAACAAATTTTTTTTAATAATTTTACTGATTAATTTAGTTCTAAATACCTTTTTAAATAATTAGTTAATATAAGTTTAAGTTGAATTTAGCTTTTTAGATTATTGAATTTATAAAGAGCACTAAAGTACATTTTAAAATTTCTTTATGTCTTGATTAAGAATTAAATTCTTAATTTTTGATCTTGAAAATAGTCTCATTAACAAATTTTGATTTGAAATAAAAACTAATCGAATATGGTATTCCTAAAACTTTTATCTATCTAGTGCCTCTTAATGTTTCAAAATTCACTACCACAATGTTAATATTAAATGTCAATCTATGTTCATCATGCGCAGTATAGCATAGCGCTTCACCAAATTCTTAACCTTAAAAAACTTGAGTTAATGCTTAACTGAATTCTAAGTTAGATGAAAATCTGTGGACACTGGTGGAAATTGAATTATGAAAACACAGATTTTTAATTAAAACATTTATAATATTGACTAAAAATGAATGAAATTTTATACATTATGCATGCTATGTACAACAAATAATTTAGAAAAATAAAATTTCATACAAATTAATAAACTAAAACATAGCATCAAAAATTACATTTTAGTAACATAAAAACATGGAAATTGATTTATGAGATGTCACATTTAATTGAAATTAATAATTAGTAAAGCCATCTTTATCCATTAGTTTCTTTTATTCTAGATAACATTGATAAATCAAGATTTTGGATGTATTTATGATCAATTAGTTTCCAGTTTTGACAGATTGAAGCTTTTAAATATACATGTTCATTTGTATAAACCATTCGAACAAGCAGTCCCAAAACGTTTTCGATGTAGTTCAGATCAGGACTGGATGATCTAAAAGAACAAACTATGTGGATGATCTAAAAGAACAAACGTCAAACCAATCTTTCATTGTATTTGAAATGTGAACATTTGCATTATCTTGCGTGAAGATGTAATCTAAACCATAATATTGTCATGCAAATGGAAGAAATAAATTTTCTAAAACTAAATTATAATCAAAAGAATTCTGGTGACCGTGTAAAAATACAATTTCACTTTTGCCATCATAAGCAATTGCTGCCCAAATCATCAAACTTCCGCCACCAAAATTTTTGCTAAATATAGATTTCGGTTCTTTTTAGAGACCTCTCCAATAATATCTCAAACCATCTGGGCCGTCCAAATTAAATATTTTTTCGTCAGAGGAAATGACTTTCTTCCAATTGTCACCTATTGCCATGTACTTCTCTCAATACTGCAAACGCATCTGCTTGTGGCGCAGAAGTTACTTTGGACATGGCATCATTTTCGACCATCTAACCGGGCAAGTCTTCATCAACCTTCAACCCGCTGTTCAACTCGCAGTTGAGAAACCTTTGGTTAGCAAATCTAACCGTCGGTTAATATTTGAAATTCATTGTTAACTTCAGAACCGAAATCAGTCAACCTTGGGTTAGTGAACTTCAGGTTGAAATAAACATACCTGATTGGCCAAACGAATCACATGACGTACGTATCGCGTTCATGAGTTCTGTACTCACGTATCACCAGTTTTTAATTACGAAGCAAAAACAAGATTTGAAATGCATACTTGTACTTAATCTTTAGATAGATAAATTTCGAATTACCGCTGAAATTTTGTGGTTTTATTCGTTCACAAAATTAGATTCAAAGATTAGAAACACCGATACAGTTATAAGATTAAGATTTTTAGAATTTACAGTAAAATTCTTTCATAAAAGTTACTTGATTAAAAAAAAAATTATATTTTTCTTTAATCATTAAATTTAAAAATCGATTTTCTGACCAGGCTAGCAATAGTTTTTTGAATAAAAGAAAAAAACGAGCTAGTTTATTTATTTATTTTTCAACGAATATTAAAATATTGAAAATACATCTATTTTCTCAAATATTCATTCTAATGTTTTTCTAACGTAAATGTAATGTTTTAATTAATTTAACTAAAGTAATTGATGCGTAAATTTTTAAATGTGAAAATTTTCAAGAGAAATCTTCTGAAAAATGCTTCTAAACAAAAATAATTATTTAAAACAAGATAATTTATTATTATAGTGCATTATAGTTCAGCGGCTTATTATTTTGAGATCACAAAATTCTTGCTTTTACAATTGCATGCTTTAAACAAATATAAATAAAAAAGAATATTGCCCAGTTAAACTGATGGCATTGAGCTCACAGGCTTACGCATACTAATTGTACATTACAGCCTTGTATTTTCGTTAATTCCGTTCGAAAAAAAAAAATAAGAAGGGGAAACAGCTCTCCCCTTTCTCCTTTTTTATACTTAATCATTGAACCTCCTAAACTATCAAGTACATGCTTTATCATATTAAAAAACCTATATCCAAAATTCAGAGCAAATCGGATAATTCTTAATAAAAACTCATTTAGCATTTATATAATTTAAGAGGAGTTATTCTCCTCTTTTATACTTAACCATTAAACTTCCAAAACCATTCAGAGATTTGAACGAAATCTGACAATTCTGATTGAAAAATCCATTTATACAAGTTAAGGGGAGGGGCATTAGAACCCCCGTTCCCCCTGTTTATACTTATTCAATGAACACCTAATAACAGCCACTGACTCGCCTCATCAGAATGATCCTATATCTAAATTTTGAACGAAAACTGTTAATTCTGCATGAAAATCCCGTTTATATCAATTAAGGGGAGGGGCATGAGCCCCCCGTTCCCCCTGTTTATACTTATTCAATGAACACCTAATAACAGTCACGGAATCGCCTCATCAGAATGATCCTATATCTAAATTTTGAACGAAAACTGTTAATTCTGCATGAAAATCCCGTTTATAACAATTAAGGGGGGGGCATGAGCCCCCCGTTCCCCCTGTTTATACTTATTCAATGAACACCTAATGACAGTCACGGAATCGCCTCATCAGAATGATCCTATATCTAAATTTTGAACGAAAACTGTTAATTCTGCATGAAAATCTCGTTTATATCAATTAAAGGGAGGGGCATGAGCCCCCCGTTCCCCCTCTTATACATATCGAATGAACTCCAAAAACTAATCAGGGAAGCGCCTTATCAGGATATACCTATATACAAAATTTCAAGTGGATCCGATATTTTTATCATGAGTTATCGCGTTACGCACGAACGAACATACGAACGTACGAACGTACATACAGAACGGACGGGCACATAAGCTCTCAGGCTATGATAGCCTGTGAGCTAAAAAGCTAAAACTGAAATGTAGGAAAAAACTGCTTTTCTTTTTTGTTATTTAAAAAAAAAAAAAAAAAAAAAAAAAAAAAAAAAAAAAAAAAAAAATGTAACCAAAATGTTTCATATCAGTACTTTGTTTCTATTCGCATTCAGTAGATGGCGCTACCTGATATCAAAATTGCTAGGCAAACTGAAGCCTACGAAGCCTGGAGACTCATCACAAATTAATATAATTTTCGTTTATAGAGGTAAAATGTTGAAAAAACCCTCAAAAATTTAAAGCAGCACATTCTTTCATAACAACATCTTTTATAATTAACATTTCGTTTACTTAATAAATTACAAACAGCTCTCTTGGAAAAAAATCCACCAATGTTCAATTCAAAACAGCCGCCATCTTTGCTTCGACTGTACATGCGCGGTCGAATAACCTCTCTCCCATATTAAGGTTGAGTAACTGAACTTTTGTTTTGGTTTCTTCTCCGAATTCGGCAGGTTGAGTTAATGGTAAATCAGGATTCACATTCAACTGAGAGTTAAGCGCTGAACTCGCGGTTCAGGTTGATGGAGACTTACCGGGTTAAGCTCTGTGAAGAATGTAAAATTTGTCTGACTCTTCTAGAAGTAACAGGAAGGGATAAATCTGCTCTGAGCTGTGACCAGCTTTCGATGCAATTTGAAGAATTCCCATTTTCTGTCTCTTGGTAAAACGTGGATTACTTATTTTGTTAAAATTTTTGCGACAATTTGCTGGATCTTTTCCATAGTAATATATCACACCAACAGATCTTTTAATTAATTTGCTAATTTCCGGGACAGACTTTCCACTTTTTAAATATGCGTCGATTTTATCTCTTTCTTCTTCAGACAAAATCTTTCGTTTACTCATCACAAAAATTGCAACTGAGACGTATTGCTTTCACTGTACAACGCTTTTTATGTCTACTTTGCAGGTCATGTTACCTTGTTTTATGCAAATTTTTGTTACATTGCTTCGTAATAATCAATAAAATGTGATATTTCCTAAATCAATTTCCATGTTTGCATATCACGAAAATTTAATTTTTGACTTTTTGTTTATGTTTAATATTATGTGTGAAAATTTATTTTTGTAAGAGATTTCTCCTACGTACTATGATATCCCATGAAATTTCATTCATTTTTAATGAATATTATAGATGTTTTTGTCAGAAAACCGTGTTTTCATAAATCAATTTCCACCAGTGTGTTATTTTTTGAGATAGAGTTAGTGCGAAAATCGTGAAAAATGCAGCAGATTAGTGCTACCTGTTGGGAGATTTTAAGCAAAACATAATCAGTACCAATATTTATTGAGGTGTACCAGAAAATGAAATTTGATGAAAATTCATGCATTAGTTCTTCAGATAGATCTATTTCTGTATTCCAGGAAAAATGGAGCATAGCAGCGCAGTCTGTCAGGTGACTTACACCAAAATATAAAGAGTACCAACAAGAACTAATAGAAACTGAAATTTGATGAAAATCCATGTATTAATTTTTTAAATAGAGCCGTTGAAAAATCTTTAAAAATTCTGCATAAAAGCTTTACCTGTTAGTTGATGTACACCAAAAACTAATCAGGATCAATTTTTTATCTGGTTCTAACTGAATATAAAGTATTTAATAAAACTTTATATTCAGTTTCCGTTAGTTCTCGGGATAGAGCGATTACAAAATTTGTGCACAATAAAAAAAAAAATATATCGTTATAAGCACACCCATTATAAATTTTGAAAGTGCGTTATTCAATATGAGAGCACTTTCGCTTTTGTGCTAAATTTTACATCACAAAAATTCTGAAAATAATGTTCTTAAATCAAAAATTACGTAGTGCGATAGAAACGTGAGATTTTTAGTAAATTTGACTCCTTTTTATATATTTACAGTCATTTTCTTTTAAACTTTTAGCCGGTTCTTGGAACTTCTACTATAGAATAATGTAATAAAGAGTTCTAAAATCTTTCCACGCTGCTCTTTGACATTAATTTAATCAATCTTGAAGTTTTCAAAAGACAAAGAACTCACGCTCTTTTAATAAAGGGATAGTTATGAGCTGAGAAAACTTTAACAAGTCATTTATTTTTATCATTTGATTTTATCTGTCAGATTTTCGGAGAACAGAATTTTTTAATAATTGTACTTATTAATTTAGCTCTAAATACCTTTTTAAATAATTAGTTAATACAAGTTTAAGCCGAGTTTAGCTTTTTAAATTCCTGAATTTATAGAGAGCAATGAAGTACGTTTTTAATTTTTTTTTTACATCCAGATTAAGAATTAAATCTCAACTCTTAAGAGCCGTTATTTTGAAAATCAAAGTGCGATAGTTGTATTTTTTGATTTCCTTGACTTTTTATTATGTTGAAATAGATAAATAATGTACAATTTTGAAGACCTGAGATATTTTTTCTTTTCTATGAAAAATGTCAAAATTCAAGGTTGAGAATGCCATTTTTATGAAAAATGAAATGCTAGTATGTTTGGAGTGCTATATCTTTGGCAAGTAATAACATCCCAAATCATTTTAGCATAAACTGTTATTATAACACTACCTGCTTATTAAAATTTATTTAACTCCATGGGACATTGTTATTTTACATTGTTACGTTGCCACGAAATACAATCAAAATGACATTTTTGTCTGTTTTCCGCACTTATTATCTTACTTATAAGCAATAGATCCAAAACTTTTTCTTATAGAATATGAAAGTGCACTACTAGGATAAGCTAAATAATATAATACTCTACGGGATATTGTTGCTGTTAGCAGATATAATTATTAAATATTCAAAATTTTCAAAATCTGCAATATTTAAATTAATGTTATCTCAAAAAAGCGTCACAGCTGAATAAAATAAAATAATTATAAAACAAATGTATCATGCAATAGTTGAACATATGTAAAAAAACATGATATAGAAAAAGAAGTGGAGGGGGAGGGTCTCTTGATATTTTTTAGATAAAGAAAGAGCAAATTTTCAAACAAACAAGGTCGATGATCATACTATCCCTATCAGAAAAGGAAAAATCCTATTTATCGTTTCTTTTATGTTTTTTCCCTATGAAAAAAAATGGAATATTCCTTTTTCCTTTACCCTTCCGAAAGAGAAATGGGATGTTTCATTTTCATATAGGGGAAAAATGTAATCATTGATATTGTTTTATGTGTGTGTGTGTGTGTGTAATTTATGTTATTTTTTTTCCTAAATTTATCATGAGACCCCTTTTCTTTTTCTTTCCATTTTTTGTACATATGTCCAACTACTGCATGATATATTTGTTTTATTCAATCGCGACGCTTTTTTGAGATAGCATTAATTAAAATGTTGCAGATTTTGGAAAATTTTGAATATATAACAGATTATATATACTAACAGCAGCATTATCTCGGCGCAGTTTAGCTTGCTCTAGTAGTATACTTTTATATTCTATAAGAAAAAGTATGGGGTACTATTGCTTGAATGAGATATTAAGTGGACAAAAACGTCATTTTGAATGTACTTTGTGGCAACATAACAAAGTAAAGTAACAATGTCCCATGGAAACAAACAAACTTTATTAAGCAGGTATTGTTATACTAGTAGTTTATGAAAAAAGAATTGTAGAATGTTGTTGCTTGCCAGAGATATAGCATTTCAAACATACTGACATTTCATTTTTCATGAAAAATAACATTCATCCTTGATTTTTGTCATTTTCTATTGGGAAGAGGAAGTTTTTTCAGGATTCAAATTTGACATTATTCATTAAATATAATGTACTTCAACATAAAAAATATCAAGCTAATTAAAAAATACAATCTTTAAAATATCTCTCTTTTGTCTGAATTTCAAAATAATAGCTTTTAATCTTAGAAAATGTCTCGTTAACAAATTTTGAGTTGAAATAAAAACTAGTTACAAATGGCATTCCTAAAACTTTCTTCTATCTCGTACATGTTAATATTTGAAAATTCTCTACCACAGTGTTAAAATTAAATCTCAATCTATGCCCATCATGAAAATTCTAAAGATATAAAATTCTGTGCATTAGTTCTTGAGATATGCCTATCGCTAAAATCGTGAAAAATGCAGCATAGCAACACTACCTATTGGACGATTAACACCAAATTCTTAATCTTGAAAAACTTGTGTTAATTTTAACTGAATTCTAAGTTAGATAAAAATCCGTGTATTAGTTCTTGAGATAAAACTATTGTGGTAGTCATAAAAAATGCAACAGAATGGCGTAACCTGTTAGGAGATTAACATAATTAGGAGCAAAACATAATCAGCAACAATATTTATCAAGGTCTAAAGTTTGATAAAAATTCGTGCATTAGTTCCTGTAATAGAGCTGCAGCATAGTAGTGCCATTTGTTAGATGATTTACGACTAAATGCAAAGAAATATAATTTTTGTATGGAATGATACATCATCAATTTCATTGACAGGTAATACATTGCTTAGCATGCATTTGAGAGAGACCAAAATTGTCGCCAAGGGCGATGTATTTTATAGATATGCAAACGCTAACTATTTTTTTAAGTATTTTCATTTTTACCCTTCTATATTATAAACGACAAACGTGCCAGTGCATAATGACGTCATTTTGACGGTGGCAGCAGCAGATGATAAAATTTAACTTTTATTAACTTTTCTTTTGATCTTTCAAGCTTCTAAATTACCGCACATTTTCAATTTTTACACCATCGAACGGTAGAAAAATAAATCTACTTTCAAAAGCGATTTGTTTGAAAACTACATCGCAATTTATTTGAAAACTTATTGCAATTTACTCAGTTGTTATTGTTTTTAAAGTAATTTTCAGTCTTGATTTTTTTCCCAATTTTATCTCTATCACAGCAGACAATTATAAAAGAAGATGCAGTTTGCACTCAATATAAACAGCTCAGCATTTGTTTACAATTTACATTCCATAATGAAATTAAAACATTCAAACAATAAAATATAAATAAAGCACAATTTTAAGACGTATAACCAAATTTCACGCTTAATCCACTGAAATGAACAAAATCAAGAAGTCGGATTATAAGTATAGACCTTTGGCGTTTTGCTTCGGGCGATTAACTCCCGACGCGAGATCAATATTAAAATATCGCATTTAATACGTTTCAATACCTTTATTTGAACGCATTATTACTATTTTTCATTTAAATATGATATTTAATTTTATTAGTGAGCATTCTAAAAAGATGCATTAAAAGTTAAAAATTTATTTAAGTTACTAATTTTTTTAAAAATCAGGAGATTCGTGCGAATATTTATTTCTTGCAGCAATTTTTGTGATTGTTTTCTGATAAGTTTTTCGTTAGTTTTTGATTAACTGCATTTTCTTTTTCTTTGTCAAACAACGTGTTTTAATGATATATAAGTATAGTAAGTCAAAAGCAACTCCTAGAACCTTCTGAAAAATACCTCAATCATCGCTGTGCCGTTAAAATTATGCAGAGAAAAAAGGATATTAACATCAGAAATAATATTTGTGATGGTTTTCAACTATATTGTGTAACCTGGGAACCCAAATTTATCCTCTTATTACATTTAATTTAAAAAAAAATTCACTGAAATTTCTTAAAAGCAATCGGTTTATTCTCATTATTAGGGGGTTAAAAGGAAACAATAAAAATTACTATATCTTTACTGATGCCATTTTCTTATTACAGTGGGGAATAACTTTTTTTTAATTTTGAACAGAGAAAAGGTATTTATACAATAAAACCCATGAATTTTCATTTATAGAGCTATTACAAATCTTTTTTTTTTTTTTTTTTTTTTTTTTTTTTTCAATCCTTTGACACTAAGTTTGAGCCTTTAACCCTCTAGGGCATAATTTTTTATTTTTTTCTTTAAAAAGTTTATTTTATTTCTTAATGGACATACATTAAAGAAAAAATATTCAAAAAATTATCATTCTTATATTTTTCAGTATTTTCGATTTTTTAAAATGGTTGTCAAATTGAAACAACATGCATTAATCGCATGCATACAATATTTGTTGCAAAAAACCTTTCTTTTAAAAGCATTTTCTTTTGAAAAAAAATTCTTTTAAATAAAATTTTACATTCTGTATATTTTTTTTTATTTTTGTTAGAAATCCATCTATGGTTAGGAAAATGGAAGGCTTCAAAAGTTATTTTTTATTTGTAACTAATAAAAAATATGATTACCAGTGATATTTTTAACGAATTAAACTTAAATGTAAGATCAAATACGTAAAGCATAACGTTACTAATAGACAATGGTAAAGAAACGTCAAGGAGAGAAAATTTAATTTGTTGCCAATTGACAATATTATGCGCTGGAGCAGTGGTTCCCAATCTATGGCTCGCAACCACTGGTGGGCCGTGGAACAATTGAGATTTGTCATCAAACTATATATATTTTATTTCATCTGTTTAAAAAGATATGGCAGTTTCAACAGGACATTACATTTCAAGGGAAAATTCTTAATTTCTTTCTAGATTAAAATACCAATAGAATACCCAGAAATATTTAAATCAGCTTTGAGGTCCTTGATGAAATTAAACAATTTGTGCTTATGAGAACAAGCTTTTTCGACTTTGAAGTTTTTAAAAGGTAAGTACTGAGACAAACTGCGTGTTGATATGCACTGGTTTTCAAAAATTAAGCAAAAAATCACAAAAATAGCGATAACTCGTTCAAAAAGAAGCAATCCGTATGAAATTTGCATATATTGTTAAATAAAAGATGCTGAATAAAAATATCAAATGCAAATTAGTGGCGCTACAATCGCATTGCGTCATCCGTGAGGCACATAAAAATGCACGTTATGGAGTAAGGCTGCAGTTGTCGCTGTGATAGTGATATTATAAATCTAGGATAGGCAATTCATTACAATGACCTCGAGGCATCATTTGCCCGCAGAACTGCGATTTAGAGCTATTGGGAGATTGGAGGCAAGGCAAAGTCAGGCAGAGGTGGCTAGATGGCTAAATGTGAGTCCTTCGGTGGTTTCTAGACTTTGGCAACAATTTCAAACCACTGGTTCGGGTTCAAGAAGGTTCAGCCAAGGACGGCCAAGGGTTTCGACAAGCGCCGATGACCGATATTTGCGATTATGTGTACGAAGGAATAAAACCACAACCCCATCTCATCTTAGATCCTTCCTTGCTGCAGCCACTGGAAGGTTGGTGTCAATGTCTACTGTGCTCAGAAGGCTTCACGAAGGTGAACTTTACGCGACGCGACCAGCAGTTTGTGTGCCGCTCACCTCACGTCACCGGAGGGAACGTTTGATGTGGGCCATTGACTTTCTCATACACGTAGACGCCAAATCCCATTGTTATCTCGGCATGGTTTCGAATCCAACATGTTTGGCGAAAAGATGCTGTTTTTTGGCAGTGATCGCTTGATTGGCAACTTTCAGTTTTCACAAAGAGAAAAGAAGAAGTGCAGTCCAATTCAAGACAAACATAGCAATATGAGTTTCGGCGGGAGAAAACCGGTTTGGCGTGCTAAATCTGCCCTCCGTCACGTGACGGAAGGCACACATGTCGGCCTACGAAAAGGTTGCTATTTTGGAGTCTAAGTATCTTAAGGTCATTGATGTGGGCACGTCAACATGTCCGCTAGACGGTAGATCAATGGAGGCATGTTCTCTTCAGAGATGAGTCCCGGTTTAGCCTCCAAAGCGATAGTAGGCGTTGTTTGATTTGGAGAGAACAGGGAACACGCTATCATCCATCAAACATTCGTGAAAGAGATCCATACGGAGGAGGCAGTGTCTGCGCTTGGGGTGGTATCTCTTTGGGTGGACGCACAGATCTCCATGTCTTTCCATATGGAACCGTGAATGCTCTGTGAAGAAAAAGAATTGCAGTTAGATGGCGCTGCGCGCTATGCAATTTCTGTAACTTCCACTTCCACTTTTAGAACACTCTGAAGTTTGTAAACAGAGTGTAGACGATTTCCGTTTTTGATTCGAATGTTTTGATTTAGATAAAAGATGTGACAATTAATTTAAGAAAAGATATGAATCGGAGCATTGTGTCTCCAAGATGATTTAAAGTTGTGTAAATATGTACAAAGAACTGTAAATACCTATTTTTATCTCATTAAATAATTAGTTAAAGAAACGTTCGAAGAAGATTTCTCCAGTTTCGATTTCACTTATGATATACATTGGGGATTAATACGATAGATTATTCCTTTGATTTTAGAATGTTTTTATAGATTATTTATGATTACATATTCGAAACATGATTTACTCGACCTTGATATTTTCGAATGAGAAACCTTGATTTGAAGACATGATATATATTTTTTTACAATGGTGCATATAGAGGCCGGGAACGAAATTGAAATATGATAAATACAGAAGATTATTATTGATTGCGAAGATTTTTAAAGGCAGTGTTTCCGAAGATTTTTAAAGGTAAGAGTTTTATAATTTTATTTTGATGTGTTAATTATGGCTGACCTAGAAAAGCTAAAGAAAAACAGAACAATTTTAAGAAGTTCTGTTACGAAACTAATAAATAATATAGAGACTATATTAAAAAATGATACCGTTAATATTGATTCTCTTGAAGAATCTGTTAACCAATTAAAAATTAAATCATGTAATTTAGATGAAATAAATGAAAAAATAGAACCACTTTTGAATTTAGACGAATATGAGAACGAAATGAATACAGTATATGACTATGCAGACAAAATATCCTTAACGAATTTTCGCGCCGAAAAGAAACTTAAAGAAAATAAAAATATTATTCCTTTGAACAATAGTTCGGTTAACGATTCTACCCCCAATAATGAAAATAAATGTGTGAAACTTCCGAAATTGAATATACAGAAATTTTATGGCGATTGCACACAATTCACCAACTTTTGGAATACTTTTAAAATATCGATAAATGATAATAATTCACTGACAAAAATTGAAAAATACAATTATTTGCGAAGTTACTTAGGTTCATCTGCTTTAAACTCCATAGAAGGCTTAGAAGTTTCGGAATCAAATTATGATGTAGCACTTAAAATTCTTGAAAGTAGGTTTGGGAATAAAGATATGATAATCAATCATCATTTAAATAAATTGTTAAATTTATCTCCGGTTTATAAATCTAGTGATACTTCAAAATTACAGAAACTTCATGATGATATTGAAATTAATGTAAGATCGTTGACCACTTTGGGACTCGAACCACAGGCTTACAGCTCTATGCTTTTAGCCGTAGTTTTAAAATTGCTACCATCAGATTTAAATTTGGAATTTAACAAGCAAAACATTAAATCTTCATGCAACCCTGATATAAACAAATTACTAAATTTCTTGCAAACCGAAATTAAAAGTCGCGAATTGGCTTTTTCATTTTCAAAATCAAATAGATTAGAAGTAAACAAACAAAAATTTACGAAATCTCCTAAAAAAGAATTAAACTTTTCATCCGCGCATGAATTAATGACTACAGTTTCAGACAAAAAGAACACAGAGAAACAAAGTTGCATCTTTTGTAAAAGTAATCATTTGTCAGAAATATGCAATGTTTTTGATCTTGATAAAAAGAAAAATATTTTGAAATCGCAAAGTAGATGTTACCTCTGCCTTTTGCCAAAACACCGGATCAAGGACTGTGTTTCTAAGATACGATGTACGACATGTCAGGGTAGACATAACAGAGCTATTTGTAAACAATCTAATTCACCAAATAATAAAAATTGCACAGATAAAAATTTGGAAACAGCGAATGCACAAAATGAAACAACTAATGAAATTATTTCGGCTATTTCGTGTATTGGAAAAAACCGAATTTTCTTGCAAACTTGCTGTGCGAAAGTAAAAAATAAAAATAAAGAAGTTTCTGTTCGATTATTATTGGATACTGCTGCAATGCGAACCTTTTTAACTCGAGAAATTGCTGATAAATTACAACTTAAAATATTGAGAAAGGAAAAATTATCGGTATTCACATTCGGAAGTAAAATCCCAATTGAGAAAAATTATGATGTTGTTAAACTTAAATTAGAAAATAAACATTTTTCGAAGTCTAATTTAGAAATAGAAGCATTGGTAACAGACGAAATATCTGGTTCTGATATCCCTCCCCCAGAAGTAAAAGAATTTGGTGAAATGAGTATTTTACAGAATTTAACCCTAGCTGACTCACCACAATGTCAAGACCCTATTTCCCTTCTAATAGGAGTCGATTACTATTATGATATAGTAACAGGTAACATAAAACATTTAAACAAAAATCTTGTTGCTGTTGAAACCATCTTTGGCTGGTGCCTCCAAGGTAGAAAAAGCGAAAACCAATCTTCATTTATTTTAAACGTAATTATTGAAGAACACTTAATTTCTGATCAAATAAAAAAATTTTGGGATCTTGAAACTTCAGGACTTATTAATATTAAACAAGATTCTGACCCTTTTGAAAATGAAATAATGAAAAATTTTGAACGCGATATTAAATATGAAAACAAAAGATATAAAGTTAAATTGCCCTGGAAACTGGAGAAAGGGGGTCTGGATGATAACAGAAAAATTGCAGAATCTCGATTAGTTAAATTAAATAGAAGATTTGTTAGAAATCCCCAGTTGTTTTTTGAATATAAAGATGTATTAAATGATTATTTAAAACAGAGAATCTTAGAATTAGTTCCTAATTCAGAAGATAAGGGGCATGTTGAATTTTATTTACCTCACAGAGAAGTGATAAGAAGAGACCGCGTAACAAGTAAATTAAGGATTGTGTTTGATGCATCAGCTCATGATTTAAATTCACAATCTCTCAATAACTGTCTTCACCCAGGTCCGAATTTGTACCCTGAAATTTTTGATATTTTGTTACGATTTCGATTAAATCCATTTGCCTTTACAACCGATATAAAACAAGCGTTTTTGCAGATATTAGTAGATGAAGAAGACAGAGATGTATCACGATTTTTGTTTTCAGAAGACCCTTTTGATGAATCTAACCTTCCTCAAATATATAGATTTACTAGAGTTTTATTTGGGGTAAATTGTAGTCCATTTTTGTTAGCAGCCACAATAAAACACCACTTAAAGAAATATATCAAAAAATATCCAGAAACTGTCGAGTTTTTAAATGAAAATATTTATGTAGATGATGTAATTGGAAGTCAATCTTCTGTCGAGCAAGCTTTATCCACTACATTAGAGTCTATAGCTATTTTTAAAGAAGCTAGTATGACATTACATAAGTGGCACACTAATTCAAAGTCCTTAAAAGAATTATGGAAAAATAATGATGTAATTTCCAGTGATAATTTGGAAGCATCTGAAACAGAAAATGTTCCTTACAAAGTTTTAGGAATAGCATGGAACAGTCTAAATGATTTTTTGTATTTTGACACTCGTGAATTGGCGGCGTTTGCTTCTAAAAGAATTGACACAAAGAGGTATATTTTGCAAGTTTTGGGTCGAGTGTTTGATCCTATTGGATTTTTAGGACCCTTCACATTAAGAATAAAATGTTTGCTGCAAAAAATTTGGTCATTAGGCATAGATTGGGATGAGGCCATCCCAAAAGATTTAATCTCTCTTTGGAAAGACTGGTGTAGTGAAATTCCTCAAATATCTGAATTGTCTATTCCTCGACATTATTTTTTCGAAATTCCAAACGAGAAAATTGCCAATTTGCAGTTGCATTTATTTTCCAATGCAAGTACAATAGCCTTTGGCACAATTGCCTATTTACGTGTATCGATCTCTGAAAAAGACATTCGAACAGTTTTCGTAGCTTCTAAAAACAGAGTGGCTCCTTTAAAAACTCTCACTTTACCAAGACTGGAATTGATGGCTGCATTATGTTCAGCAAAATTAAGCTGCAGCATTTTGAAGGCACTACATCTAAAAATTCCATGCATTTATTGGACGGACTCAAAAATTACATACTTTTGGATTAAAGGATTACCTGAAAAATTCAAACCATTTGTGCGGAATCGTGTTGAAGAAATTCGTAAATTGACATCCCCTTCTGATTGGCATCATTGCCCAGGGGCAGACAATCCCGCAGACCTTGTCTCAAGAGGAGCAAAAGTCTCCAAATTCATCAATAATCCTACTTGGTTACTTGGGCCAAAATGGCTTAGTTTACCCTCTGAATTTTGGCCGAAATCTGAAGATAAAGAAATAATTGATGAAGATGAATTAGAATACAAGAAAAAACCCAATGACATATTGCAGTGCGAGTGTATAACTGAAGAAATTAAAAATCCTATCTGTATAGAAAAATTTAGCAATTTGGAAAAAGTAATAAGAACAACTGCTTGGGTAAAAAGATTTATAATAAAGCTGAAAAAATCTACTGAAGTTAGCGGTCCACTAACAACTGAAGAATTACTAGAAGCTGAAAAATACTTAATACGAAGTGAACAGAAACAATTTTTTAAAGAAGAATTTGAGTCTCTTAGAAATAATAATTCAGTAGAAAAGAATTCATCCCTATTCAACTTTGTTCCATTTATAGATGAATCAGAAATCATACGTTTAGGAGGAAGACTAGAATTTGGTGATCTTCCAACAGAAGAAAAACATCCAATCATTTTACCTAGACATTCCTGGTTAACGACGCTGATTGTACGTCAAGATCATGAAAAGATGATGCATGCAGGAATTGCTCACACTTTGACAAAAATTAGATCCCGATATTGGATTCCGAAAGGAAGACAGTTAGTGAAAAGTCTCATTAAAAAGTGCCTCATTTGTCAAAAATATCTTTGTAAACCTGCAGACCAAATCACAGCCCCCCTACCTAAAGATAGAGTGAATGAAGCTCCCCCATTTTCAATTTGTGGATTAGATTTTGCGGGACCTATTTACGTGAAAAACTTCGGTGAAATAAAAAAATCTTACATTGTCTTATTCACTTGCGGAGTTACCAGAGCTTTGCATCTAGAACTTGTTACCGACATGACTACAGATTCTTTCCTCCTTGCTTTTAGACGATTCTTAGCTCGAAGAGGAAATTGTAAAGTCATTTATTCAGATAACGCGAAGACATTTAAAAAAGCTAAACAAGAAGTCGATAATTTATACGACGTTATTTCCAACAATCTCTTTTTGAAATTTCTTGCAAGAGAAAGAATCGTTTGGAAAAATATCATTGAAAGAGCTGCATGGTGGGGAGGCTTCTACGAAAGACTTGTGAAATCAGTCAAGGAGTGTCTACGAAAGATTACTGGAAAAGCTCTATTGAGCTATGAAGAAATGTCGACACTACTGGTTGAAGTAGAAGCTATCCTCAACTTGCGTCCTTTGACATATGTGTATAACGAATATGATGAACCTCATCCTCTCACTCCAATGGATTTTTTGAATTTTGGTAAAGAACTTTCACTTCCTATTAACTTTTTCGATGTAATTGAAAATGGTTCAAAAAGATCGGCACTTCTCAAAAGAAAAAAATACCAATCATTACTACTAAAACAACTTTGGTCGAAGTGGAAAAAACAATATCTTCTAGATTTAAGAACATTCCATTCATCGAAAAATCCCAATTCACATACACCACTAAAAGTGGGTGATGTTGTCTTGATCGAAGGCGATATAAAAAATAAACTTCTCTGGAAACTTGGCAGAATTCAGAGAGCGATTCCAGGTAGAGACAACAACATTCGCTCATATGAAATAAAGACAGCCAATGGAGTGCTGAAAAGATCTGTCCAACATTTATATCCATTAGAAATTATGGACTGATGAACATTAATAGACTTTCTTTCTTTTTTATCTCTTTTAGAACTCTAAAAGTTTTCTTTCTTTATAGTTATTCTGTTTACTTTGAATGCAGTATTATTTGAAGCTTAGCATAAGTAAGTATATTAACTGTTTGAAAAAGATTGTCATTTTTATTGTGTTAATTGCAGGTAATATTTTTGATTTATTATATTGTTTGAATTTTATACTTTTTTGTTTATAATTAATTGATTTTGTTAGATTTGTTTAGAATTAATTGATATTTTGAATTTGAAATTGATATTTGTATTTGAAACTGATATTTGCATTTGAATTTTGAAATTGTATCAGATTACTGAACCACTGATATGAAAATTTTATTAGATTATTGAAAATACTGATATGAAAATTTTTTTTTATTTTCATAATAGAATTTATTGATGAACTCTGTAAGAGTTCAGGTGGGGAGTGTGAAGAAAAAGAATTGCAATTAGATGGCGCTGCGCGCTATGCAATTTCTGTAACTTCCACTTCCACTTTTAGAACACTCTGAAGTTTGTAAACAGAGTGTAGACGATTTCCGTTTTTGATTCGAATGTTTTGATTTAGATAAAAGATGTGACAATTAATTTAAGAAAAGATATGAATCGGAGCATTGTGTCTCCAAGATGATTTAAAGTTGTGTAAATATGTACAAAGAACTGTAAATACCTATTTTTATCTCATTAAATAATTAGTTAAAGAAACGTTCGAAGAAGATTTCTCCAGTTTCGATTTCACTTATGATATACATTGGGGATTAATACGATAGATTATTCCTTTGATTTTAGAATGTTTTTATAGATTATTTATGATTACATATTCGAAACATGATTTACTCGACCTTGATATTTTCGAATGAGAAACCTTGATTTGAAGACATGATATGTATTTTTTTACAGCTCACGTCTATAGAGATTACATCCTTGATGCTTAAGTGCTATCTTATGCCGGTGCAATAGGTAATGATTTCCTGTTACAGGACGACAACGCTAGACTGCACAGGGCTCGCATCCTGGAAGATTATCTTCAGCACCAGACAATTCAGCGCATGGAATGGCCAGCTCGATCACCGGACTTGAATTCCATCGAGCATGTTTGGGATGCTTTAGGGAGATGTGTCGCTGCTCTCAATCTACTTCCTCTGACCCTTGCAAAGCTTATAACTGCTTTGGAAGAGCAATGGCTCGTATTTCCCAGCGAACCCATTGACCGCATAATTGACAGTATGACACATCGCTGTATGTGCTGTATTGCTACTAGGAGTGATCATACGGCATATTAAAGGTACTTTTCCTATACCAAACTGGCAAACTGATTTTGCTAATTTTATAATTATGCTATTTTAAAAATTATGCTATTTTATTTTATAATAGCATAATTTTATAATTATGCTATTTATGCGGCATTTTCTTGAAATTAAATTATGAAGATAAACTTCAAAAAATGCCAATAGAGGGCGCTTTAGACTTTGGAGTAACGAACAACTATTTATTGCCGGTATTTTTTGCACCTCATTAAATGTTTTCGTAAGCTTAGACTCAAACTTAAATTTTCAGCTCAAAATCTGAAAGTAGAAGAGGTTAAGTAGCTCAAACTGAACTGTGTTCAGAGGGTTCCAATTTCAAATGATTATAAAAAAATCGAAAAAAATTGGTTCATTGATTTGCGGATTTCACTAAAACTATTCTTTATGTCGGTATTTTCTTAAAAATTAATTATAAAGATAAATTTCAAAAAATGCCGATAGATTGCGCTTTAGACTTTAGAGTAATGAACAACAATTTTTTGTCGGTATTTTTTGCATCTCATTAAATGTTTTCGAAAGCTTAGACTTAAACTTAAATTTTGAACTCAAAATCTGAATAGTTGTGAGTGGTTAAATAGCGCAAAGTGAACTGTGTTCAGAAGTTCAAATATCTAATGATTATAATAAAAAAGAATACTGCCCAGTTAAACTGAAGGCATTGAGCTCACAGGCTACAAATACTAATTGCACATTAAAGCTTTATATTTTCAAGGGTTAATTCCGTTCGAAAAAAAAAATTAAGAAGGAGAAACAGCTCTCCCCTTTTCTCTTTTTTTATACTTAATCATTGAACCTCCTATACTATCAAAGACATGCTTTATCATATAAAAAATCTATATCCAAAATTCAGAGCAAATTAGATAATTCTTAATAAATACCCATTTAGCATTTATATAATTTAAAAAGAGTTATCCCTCTCTTTTATACTTAACCCTTAAACTTCCAAAACTATTCAGAGATTTGAACGAAATCTGAAAATTCTGCTTGAAAAACCCATTTGTATAAATTAAGGGGGGGGGGGACATTAGAACCCCTGTTCCCCTTATTTATACTTATTCAATGAACACCTAATAACAGTCACGGAATCGCCTCATCAGAATGATCCTAATCTAAATTTTGAACGAAAATTAATTCTGCATGAAAATCCCATTTATATCAACTAACGGGGGGGGGGGGGCATTAGAGCCCCTGTTCCCCCTATTTATACTTATTCAATGAACACCTAATAACAGTCACGGAATCGCCTCATCAGAATGATCCTAATCTAAATTTTGAACGAAAACTTAATTCTGCATGAAAATCCCATTTATATCAACTAACGGGGGGGGGGTGGGCATTAGAACCCCTGTTCCCCCTATTTATACTTATTCAATGAACACCTAATAACAGTCACGGAATCGCCTCATCAGAATGATCCTAATCTAAATTTTGAACGAAAACTTAATTCTGCATTAAAATCCCATTTATATAACTAACGGGGGGGGGGCATTAGAACCCCTGTTCCCCCTATTTATACTTAATCAATGAACACCTAATAACAGTCACGGAATCGCCTCATCAGAATGATCCTAATCTAAATTTTGAAAACTTAATTCTGCATGAAAATCCCATCTATATCAACTAACGGGGGGCATGAGCCCCCCGTTCCCCCTCTTATACATATCGAATGAACTCCAAAAATTAATCAGGGAAGCGCCTTGTCAGGATATACCTACATACAAAATTTCAAGTGGATCGGATATTTTTATCATGAGTTATCGCGTTACGTACATACGAACATACATACAAAACGGACGGGCACATAAGCTCTCAGGCTATGATAGCCTGTGAGCTAAATAAAGAATACTGCCCAGTTAAACTGATGGCATTCAGCTCACAGGCTACAAATACTAATTGTACATTAAAGCCTTATATTTTCAAGGGTTAATTCCGTTCGAAAAAAAAATTAAGAAGGGAAAACAGCTCTCCCCTTTCCTCTTTTTTTATACTTAATCATTGAACCTCCTATACTATCAAAGACATGCTTTATCATATAAAAAATCTATATCCAAAATTCAGAGCAAATTAGATAATTCTTAATAAAAACCCATTTAGCATTTATATAATTTAAAAGGAGTTATCCCCTTCTTTTATACTTAACCATTAAACTTCCAAAACTATTCAGAGATTTGAACGAAATCTGAAAATTCTGCTTGAAAAACCTATTTATATAAATTAAGAGGGGGGGGGAGGCATTAGAACCCCTGTTGCCCCTATTTATACTTATTCAATGAACACCTAATAGCAGTCACGGAATCGCCTCATCAGAATGATCCTAATCTAAATTTTGAACGAAAACTTAATTCTGCATGAAAATCCCATTTATATCAACTAACGGGCGGGGGGCATTAGAACCCCTGTTCCCCCTATTTATACTTATTCAATGAACACCTAATAACAGCCACGGAATCGCCTCATCAGAATGATCCTAATCTAAATTTTGAACGAAAACTTAATTCTGCATGAAAATCCCATTTATATCAACTAACGGGGGGGGGGGGCATTAGAACCCCTGTTCCCCCTATTTATACTTATTTAATGAACACCTAATAGCAGTCACGGAATCGCCTCATCAGAATGATCCTAATCTGAATTTTGAACGAAAACTTAATTCTGCATGAAAATCCCATTTATATCAACTAACGGGGGGGGGGGGGCATTAGAACCCCTGTTCCCCCTATTTATACTTATTCAATGAACACCTAATAACAGCCACGGAATCGCCTCATCAGAATGATCCTAATCTAAATTTTGAACGAAAACTTAATTCTGCATGAAAATCCCATTTATATCAACTAACGGGGGGGGGGGGGGCATTAGAACCCCTGTTCCCCCTATTTATACTTATTCAATGAACACCTAATAACAGTCACGGAATCGCCTCATCAGAATGATCCTAATCTAAATTTTGAACGAAAACTTAATTCTGCATGAAAATCCCATTTATATCAACTAACGGGTGGGGGGGATTAGAACCCTGTTCCCCCTATTTATACTTATTCAATGAACACCTAATAACAGTCACGGAATCGCCTCATCAGAATGATCCTAATCTAAATTTTGAAAACTTAATTCTGCATGAAAATCCCATTTATATCAACTAACGGGGGACATGAGCCCCCCGTTCCCCCTCTTATACATATCGAATGAACTTCAAAAACTAATCAGGGAAGCGCCTTGTCAGGATATACCTACATACAAAATTTTAAGAGGATCGGATATTTTTATCATGAGTTATCGCGTTACGCACATACGCACATACATACAGAACGGGCGGGCACATAAGCTCTCAGGCTATGATAGCCTGTGAGCTAAAAACGAAAAAATTGGTCGATTTGTTTGCGGTTTTCACTAAAACTATTTTTTAAGTCTGTATTTTCTTGAAAATAAATTTTAAAGATAAATTTCAAAAAATGCCGATAGAAGGCTCCTTGGACATTGGAGTAACGTACAACTATTTTTAACCGTTATTTTTTTTAATCTCATTAAATGCTTGCAAAAGCTTAAACTTAAATTTTGAGCTCAAAATCTGAATTGTTGAGAGTAGTTATTAGCGCAAAGTGAAGGGGAGTGGTTCAGAGGGTGGTGGAGAAGCTTCAAATTTGAAATTATTATAAAAAACGGAAAAATTGGTCGATTCGTTTGCGGTTTTGGCTAAAACTACTTTTTAAATCAGTATTTTCTTGAAAATAAATTTTAAAACTAACTTTTAAAAAATGCCGATAGAGGGCGCCATAGACTTTGGAGTAACGTACAACTATTTTGAACCGTAATCTCATTAACCCTTTGAGCTCTGGGATGTAAATTTCTTCAAAATTCTAAATGTCACATTGGCACCAGTATATTGCAAAGAATAAAACCAGTTAACGATAAACACGAAAAAATGCATTAAACATTTTTCAAATAAATTTGGTCAAATTTTCTAGTGCCATTGTGACATTTTGGAATTAAAATTATGTGGTAAAAAATTCTACCATCAGAGCTCAAGGTTTAAATGTTTGCAAAAGCTTAGCCTTAAATTTTGAGCTCAAAACCTGAATATTGCGAGTAATTAAGTAGCGCAAAATTAAACTGTGTTCGAGGAAGGAGGAGAGGGGTTAAATTTCAACTTCTGAACAAAGTTCAATTTGCGCTTCGTAACTCCACCCAACGATTCAGAATTTGAGCTCAAAATTTAAGTCTAAGCTTCTGCAAGCATTTAATTATTTACATAAAATAACAGTTAAAAATAGTTGTTGGTTACTCTTAAGTTTAAAGCGCCCACTAACGAATTATTTGAATTTTATTTTTAAAATTTATTTTTAAGAAAATACTAACATAAAGGATAGTTTTAGCGAAAACCGCAAACGAATCGACCAATTTTTCCGTTTTTTAAAATCATTTGAAATTTGAACCACTGAACACAGTTCAGTTTGCGCTACTTAATCACTCCCAACTATTCCGATTTTGAGCTCAAAATTTAAGTTAAGTCTGAGCTTCCAAAAACATTTAATAAAATGCAAAAAATAACGGTAAAAAATAGTTGTCTAAAGCGCCCTCTATCGGCATTTTTTGAAATTTATCTTTATAATTTATTTTCAAGAAAATACTGACATAAAGAATAGTTTTAGTGAAAACCGCAAATCAATCGACCAATTTTTCCTTTTTTTATGATTATTTAAAATTTTGGACCCTAAACTTTAACGGCCGCCAGCTCCTACGGAAAACGTTTCGGACCATTGGTTTCCTATTTAATATTGTTTGCCTTGATGTGTACTATCACCCCTTAAAGTTTTGCCCAAGAGTTTAGATACACCCTGTATGATTTTGTCAAAGTGGCATATTTTTTTCTGATGTCTCATTCCTTAATATTAAAGATCAAAACATCAATTGATAACTTCAACATAATTACTTATATTGATTATGTGTTACTGATTACTTATAAGAACAAAGTTTAATTTATCATTGATGCGTAGTTAGTCAGGAATTTAAAAAAAGAAAAAAAAAAGAAAGAAAACAAAGAAAAATCAACTTGAATTTACATGACCTAATTATTTGAAAACATATCTACTGCTAAACTAATCAGCAACAATTTTTTTAATTTAGTCGCTGTAAATCTGACTGATAAAATCAAATGATAAAAATGAATCCGTTGTTAAAGTTTTCTCGGCTCATAACTATTACTTTATCAAAAGTGTCCGAGTTCTTTATCCGTTGAAAACTTCAAGTTTAATTAAATTAATGTCAAAGATCAGCTTGAAAAGTTTAGAATTCTTCATGCATTATGCTTTATTAGACGTTTCCTGGACAAGCTAAAGTTTTGTGAGAAAATGACTAGAGATATATAAATAAATATAAAAGTAAAAATAATATTTTTAACATTCTATATATAAGCATATAATTTATACATTAAAAATAACGCTGATTTTCACCACTGAAATTCCTGATGTTAAAGACATATCTGATAAAGTACTTATATTCGATATGGGTGCCGATAATGGAATGTTCGCCACTTTGTGAGGAAGTGTTCTTTGTGATAAAGGCACTCTAGCATTTTAGTGAGATCGTGACGTCAATGTTTTAACATGCATGAAAGCAACATCTATCCTTCATTCAACTTTAACTTTCCAGAGCATGTGTGTCGCCCTCGGTTCTACAGTTAAGTCGCGGTTAGGAGTAATATGCAAATTCATAGCGCCGTCTTCAGTTTGCAACGTATAAAAGCTTTGAGTGAAGTGCAGAGTGTGTGGTGATGTGGAGTGGCGAAAGCCAGCTAGTGGTGTGTGGTGGTGAGAAGGTGGCGAAAGCCAGCTAGTGTGGTGAGAAGGTGGCGAAAGCCAGCTAGTGTGGTGAGAAGGTGAGGTGGCGAAAGCCAGAAGCAGTGTGGTGAAGCGGCAGTAGCCTGCAGAGATAGATAGCTAGTAGTGAAGAGATTAGCGTCCAGTGAATTAGATGGTGTTTTAGAGTGAGCTTGCCAGCAGCGTGCGCTGAGTTTATCACGAGCAGAGCTACCCAAGAAGAGTGCCGGTGGTAAGAAATAGTTTAATACGTTGAGTACTTTGAAATAATAAAGAGTGTTTGCAGCCACGGGCTGTCTTATAAGGGTTTAATCTAGCGTTTAGCCGGCGTCGGAACGAGAAGCTGGTTTGAAGTGCCCCGACTGAGCCTAGAGTTGTGAGTATAGTTTCGACTTGGTATTGTGATTAGTTATTGAAATTCTCGAACTTTTCGCTCCACTTTCCCTAAGTCTTAGCAGTTTAAATAAACTGTTGATTTTATCCTATATTTAGAATTATGTCTTCATTTCATCTACATAACCACCCACCCGTTACAAATGGCGCCCAACAGAAAATCGAACATTGTGAGCTTGTCCCACGAGTTTATTTTACTGGTGAAGGTGACATTAATGATCTCTTAATGAAATTAGAGGATTATATTTTATTTAATAATATACCAGAGAAGAATAAGTATATAGTGCTTAAATGCTCGCTTAAGGGCGAAGCACTTTTATGGTTAAAGAATATAGGAAAATTCTTAGTTAATGATGATACTAAAAGATTTGAGCAGACAGTTATTGAGCTAAAGAAAGCATTTCCTCCTGTTAAAGATAAAAGTATTTTAAGGAGAGAATTTTATTGTAATAAGCAGAATATATATGAATCAGCGTCAAAGTTTTATCTGCGTAAACTTGAATTAAAAAATAAGTTAGATTTGGATGTTAAATTTGAGGAATTATTGGACATGGTTCTTCCTCTTTTTAATACGAATGTACAGGACTATATTCAGATTAGAGCACCTAAGAACTCTTCTGAAATGCACCAAATTTTATTGAAGTATGAGGCTCGGCATAGCTTGGATCAATGGGATTCGCGTAGCCCTCGACAGAGACCTATCAGGGAAAACAATTTGAGAAATGGGGGAGAGAGGAATTATTTGAGAGGGGGACAGCGGTTAATGAGTAATAATTTGAGTAATGGTAGTCATGGATTTAGTCGAAATGTGTCAAATGCTGGTAATGGTAACAGAAATTTTGGTGGTGTTAATAATTTTAGAGGCAGTGACAGAAATATGGATGGAAATAGGCGGAATAGTGATTATGGTCAGAGAGGGGATGAACGTGAAAGGAATGTTTCTTCACAAGTAAGGAGATTAACTTTGGATGAGAATTCTGGGGGCAGGTCAATGCAAAGGAGATGTGTTAAGAGGTCGGAGCAGTTAAACTGGTAGGTGGCTGTATTTCGGAATGTATGCAGTCACAGGTTAAAGTGGAAAAGCCTTCTGTAAATTTGAATAGAGTGACTATTAATCCAATAGAGTTGCCGGAATCGTTAATTATTTTAGATGGTATTGTCGTTAAAAGTGTCTTCGATACGGGGGCAGATAAGTTTTTCATTTCGTATGATTGCTATCGTAAATATTTTTCGTATAAAAAGTTGAAGAGGTTAAATCTGGTGGTTCAGTCGGCGCAAGGAGTAGCATGTGATAATAAGGGTTCAGTGGATTTAGAATTTGAAGTTTGTTCAGTTAAGACAGCTTGGGAGTTTTGTGTGTTAGATGGTTTAACGGTGCATTGTATAGTTGGCGTGGATTACATGAAAGATAGAGGAATTAGCTTGGATTTCTTTAAAAAGTCTTTGATCGTAAATAATGATGAGAAAGTGAGCAAGAAAGAGTTAGTTTCAGTGTCAGTTTATTTGGGGGAGTCTGATTTAAGTGAAGTTGAGAAAGAGGAATTTAATAAGTTTTTGAATGATTTTGGTGAAGTTCTTGTAGATAAACCGGGTTTAACGCATGAAATTCATACTGGTTTGTACGCACTCGTTGCTAGTAAATCATATCGTTATGATTTTATATTTAATGTTTTTATGGCTTTGTGTGAGAAGATGGAGACTGAGGGCGGTGAGGAGCATTCTCAGTCTAATATGGCTGAACGTGTAAATCGTACATTAATTCAAGTGATTTCTTCTTATGTTGGTTCACGTCATTCAAATTGGAACCAGTTTCTTCTTCATTTTGCGTACGCACTTCGTACGGCAGTTCATGAGTCGACGGGGAAAACGCCGGCTGAGTTATTTTTGGATAGAAAAGTTCTTACACCATTTCAAATGTTAGTTATGATATCGGATGCAGAAAGTCAGTTTATATGTCAGGATCGATATTGAGAAGTTGGTTAAGGAAGCACAAGTTGAGATGGGAAAAGCGCAGGAGAAACAGGCTTAGTATTATAATATGCGTAGGAGGGAGTTGGAAGTTAAGTTTGGAGATTTTGTTTTAGTAGCAAAGCACTGGTTAAGTTCAAGTCGTCAAAAGAGGGTAGCTAAGTTTGGTCCAAAGTTTGTGGGTCCTTTTGAAGTTTTGGAGGTTCGGAATAATAATTTGGTTGTTAATGTAAATGGTGACAGAATGACGGTTAATCTGGATCAGGTTCGAGTTTATAAGTTTAGAGACAATGGTAGTGAAAGTTCTCAGGTGCCGAGTGGTGTTTCGCAATATTCCCGATCCAATGAGTGTCCCGAGTCCAGCACTTCTTCATTTAATTCTTATCTTCAATATCCGCAGCGAAAATCTAGACAGACAGCGCCAAAAACTGTTGTTGAAAGTAGAAAGTCTGTTCAACCTAGAGCAAAGTATGGTAATAAAACTAAGCGAACACTTCAAATACGTCAGACTCACTATGCCATAAAAATCAAAAAATCATAAATCGACCCATTCCTCCACTAGTTAGACAGCAACCTCAAAAACATAAACTGTCAAATAGTTCGACGTCATCAGTACTTAATCCTCGTAAAAAGACTTATATGGACACTCGTCAAAATAATAAACGAACTATCAATTCTGACTGTGTTTTGCCCAATAAAAAACAGTGAAGGTCTGGACAGAAACGTGGCCTAGCTTCTACAGTAACTTCAGGTGCGTCCAGAAAGAGGAGACAGCGTTCGGAGTATCAGCATCAGCAGTTCGGAAACCGACAGGAGTCTTGCCATGGAGTGACCCCAGCGAAACAATTAGAGCGGAGTCGTCGAGTGGAGTCTACAAATGTCCCAAGGCATCCATTCCGGGCAAGGCTAAAAGCACGGCAGTCAACAGTTGCTTCCCCGTACAGCTCTGATGACGAAAGATCGTTCGTGCTAGGATTCTGGGACAAGAGGAGAAAGCCATCCTGTCGTATGAAGCCGGCTAGCAGCGAATCTTCTCTCTAAATGGGTGATCATGTTCTTTATTAACTTTCTATTCGAGTGCATTTATGTGGTAGCAATGTGAAGGAATGAAAAGCAGATCTGTTTTAGATTTTAGTTTTGGCCATTTTTGGAAATTTTTGACGTACTCACGAATGGTGCTTAATTAAGCTCTACCACAAGGATTAATGCACGAATGTTCATTAAACTTCAGGTTCAGATGGTTCTTAATATAGATTAGTGCTGTTTAGTTTTTGGTGTAAATCGCCCGACATGTGACGGTGCTATGCTGCATTTTTAACGATTTCGCAATAGTTCAATCTCAAAACCTAATACATGGATTTTCATGAAACTTCAGATTCAGTTAGTACTTAATAAAAATTTATTCTTTTCGTTTGAGGAATACATCTTTCAACAAAAAGAGCTGTCACCTAGAATTTTTCCGCAGTAACCTTATCGCAGAACAAAAGCACTGATTTTCCTCAAACTTGAGATTTAGTTACAATTTGTCATACAGTCGTCCCCGTTTAAACAAATATTGATGGTTCCAGAAATAATATTCAATTAAGCGGGTTATTTGATTCAAAGGGGAAACGTAGAAATGTAATATTTAGTGTGTAATAAAGAAGTAAAACAACCATCTACACCATAATTAATTAACAGCATAATAAAATCGTTAATATAATAACGTAAATTAGTAAAATAAATACAAATACTAATAGAAAGTAAGTACGTAATAATTTAATATTAGTTCATACAGCTGTATGATTTACATTACACTTCATGTACTTCATTGGAATTTGGTTAAAACTTGGCTAGTTGTAATTTACATTATTAACACAGACTAAAAAGCATCCTTTAAAGTGGTTTGTTTGCGTGGAATTTACGGGTTTATAGGAATTATGCACAAAAGAATATCGAAAAGTTTTTTGTGCGTTAACCAATGCTTTTTGCATAATCATAGTGCCATTTATTAACTCATACATAGGCTTACATATTATTCAGAGCTACACTTTTTATTTTAGTAAACCCATTCCATAATTAACATGGTGTCATTGCTTTACTGTAACAGTATTTTTAAGTAATAAATTAATATATTTTTATAAGATACTCTGACCACCTCTCTCACTCTCTCCGTTTCAGCAGCACGTGAACATTTAAAAGAAGTTAAAAAAATTTAATCTCGACCCATGTAACAAATGTAAAAAATATTTTGTTACATGCAACGTAAGATTTTATTCATTTAATTAGTAAATTTTAATTTCGTTTTCCGAATTCCCTTTTAAAATTTGTACATCAAATATAAGAATGCTTGATTGCATAATTATAGGTTTTGATTAAATCGTAATTTCTTTCAGCCATCGCACAGACTGCTCTTTTTCACAATTTTACTTGTAATTTTCAGTAATAGTGCTAGATTTCATTCTTAAAGCGACATTAGGAAGACTTCATAACGAGGCATTATAACAGAGATATAATCCCACTTTATGCTTATTCATAAAATTAAATTATATTTTTTGTACTGTTGGTATTCTTTTTTGCTGCCCCCCCCCCCCTTAATTAAAAGGATAGTAGTTTAATCTTCAGTAAAATCTAAAAACTATTTCGAATTCATTTAATATGTAATATAAAATATAATTCACGTAATTAAGATAATTCTAAATTCGTATCCTGAGTTATTTATACATTTTGCACATCAAATATAAGTATGCTTGATTTTACCCTAAATTATATGAGCCGTCTGGTAACTTGTAAACTTTTATCCATTTCAAAGTTTAACTTGTAATTTTAGTTTAACTTCAGTTCGCAGTGCAATTGATGGTTGTATTCAGGAACTACTTCAACCCCGAGTTAGACGCGAATCTAGCATACAAAACTAAAATCGTAATCTTCGTTGACTTGGCTTCATCATGTTTAAGTTGAAAACTAATGGTGTGTCCAGCTGATTGCAGGCGCTCTCGTTCAGAAAAATACAGTATATAATAAGTTATTCTCTTATAAAATATAAGGTATGTAATGTCATACGCCCGTATTACCTCCAATTTTTTTTATCTGGTTTGTTTCTATTTATGTATAAATGTATATGATACATGTTGGATTGTTTTTTACGTATAAGAATTTTTTACACGTATAATTTACTTGCCTTAAAAAATGTCAACATTACATAACTCCTGATAAATGTCTATTGAAATAACAACTGTTGTATCTAAAGTCATTTATTTCTTGAAAAATTTTCATCTTAAAAAGAATTTATGAATGTATGTTAACAGTAGCAAAATAAACAATAACATCATTTTTTTTTTGGGGGGGGGGGGGATGAGGTGTTAAAATTTGGTTCGGTTGTGTGAAAGATATTATAGTTTATTTATAAACTATTATACAAATGTATACCATATCTATAAATTATATATTCTGATTTATAAGTTAAGCAATTCATCTGAGTTTTATTTATTTATTGAATTTTTTTTTTAAATTATGAAACTTATAATCTTAACTAAGTTTATCATCGATTAAAACTATAGTGTTACTTTTGAGTTTCTACGTTACATTTCCTAATTTTGAGAGATTATTTTTTTAAATTTTTTATCTTAATTACATTAAATTTTCAGCTGTGTTTTAACTTGAAAATATTACATCGGAAGAACTATGTTCCACTAAAATAGTCATAGTAAAGAACACATAATTTTTTCTTGTTAATTATAGAATTAATAAAAATACACAGAAGTAAATTACAAAAGGGCGCAAATACGTTGATTTAAAATAACTCCAGAACAAAAATTCTGAAGAAAATTTATATTAAAGTAATGACTTTTTCTTCAAATATGCATTTTTCCATTCCAATTTTGCATATTATTACAGAACTTATATGACATAAAACATATGATTGTATGTCTATAAAAAATTATAAAAGTTATGTCATAATGAATATTCAAAATCGAATTTATCATTCTCTCCCTCCCCCTCTACATAAATATCCCCCGCCGGGTGAGTTTTATACACTTAAGACACAAATGTAATTATCAAATAAATTCTACGAGCATTAATTTCGAAAATATATAAGAGTCAATTGATATTTGGATAGAGACACAGTATTTCTCGTTTTATTTCTTACTATAGCTGATAAATAAAAATACACATTAATTTCATATCTAAAATTTTAATTAGAATATCTGAAATTTTCATTTATGAAGATAGGACTAATTTCATTAATGTTAAAATATGTTTGTATTTTTTTTCCTTTTTTTAAGACACAAATTTCTAAATATAAATTTAATGTAAAAGATGTTACTTTAATGATTCAACAGCTTTTTTGGTAGTCCTGATAATATTTTATATGGCAAATTCTTTGTAATGATGAATATTTATGAAAAGAAAACAATTCAACATGTAATATAGGTGATTTATGTATATATAAACAAATCAGCTAAAATATTTGCAGGTAATATGTGTGTGTGTGTGTGTGAGATGAAGTTTACATACATTTTTTCTATTTTTTTATAGTATTTTAAATTTTACTTTTATAACTGTATGTAACACAGTACCTTCAATATAACTGACTTTGTATCTTGAGTCTGAAAAATAAAAAATGAAAAATTGAGTCTGAACTCGGAAAATAAAAAGTGTGGAAATTGCAAGTTTACCAACTATGATTATTCCCTCTGATTAGTCTAAAATCCATCATTAATTAATTATTTATTTTTCTTTATCTTAATTTTTAATTGCATGTTCTGAATAATATATAAATGAGGGGAAAATATAAAATTAAAAAACAAGGAAGAATATAGAAAATAAAATAGCAGTTTTTATGTGTATATTTAGAGGAGAGTGGGGAGGAATGGGACACTTTTCACAAAAATAATATCAACTTTACTTGACACAAATACAAAAACATTGATTTATAGAATACAAAATGAAACACTTTCTAATGTCCTTGAGCATTGTAGAAACATAATTTGAAGAATCAATTTTATATCTAAAGAAATTGAAAATGTCACAATGTGTCCCATACTTCCCCACTAACAGAGAAGTAATATTTGTACTATGATGGTTGATGAGGAATATCAAAAAATAATGTCTTAAATGGCTATATGCTGAATTTTAGATCCGTAGCTGCTATAGTAGCATAGTTTTAAAGGGAGGGGTAAAGTTCTAAAAACCTATTTATAGGGAGTTTTTAAGAGGAGGGGAGTGAGTGTGATAGGCTGATTTGGAGCTTATGATGCTACACTTGTGATAGTTAATGAGAAATGTGTACATCACTATGATCCCGAGTCCAAACAACACTATTTTATCGCATCCACTATCACAAAACTAGCCCCATAAGCTAAAAATCAGACTTTCAACTACCCCCCCCCCCATTTTACTCCTCCCTACGAAACTATATGAATATTGCAGCTACGGTTCTGAAACTAAGCATAAATATATCGATATTTTTCATCAACCCGTTGCAGTACAGATATTTCATATACACTAGACACAATAGTATTGAACCTCCATCGAATATGCGTATTTTGCATATTACGCAAAGAACTGTGTAAATTACAATAACACAATAATATGTGTTTTTTGCGTAATACATATTTATCAGTGTAATCACAGAAGATTACACAGATCAATGAGTAAGAATATAACTCAGATATATGTGTATTCTTGCGCAATTTACACATTAATGTGGGTATTTCATGAGTGATCACAATAACTTTTAGTGTTATCATCAAATTACATACTGAAATGTGTATTTTGAAATTTACGCATTAGGCGTGTATTTTGGCAATTTACACACAAATTTACACATATAAACAAATCGTTTTTGTATCATCGATTTACACTGTTTTGTGTGTAAATTTACACTTTTATTTTTTAGAGTGTAGTTCAATCAGGGAGTTAGTGAAACTTGATTACAACATTAAATACTTAGATACATGAATCAAGATAAATTAAAGAGCATAATAACAAATGTCAAGGAAAATGTGATGAATGTGAACAAAAATAATAAGTTACAATTTTTCTCTTTTGAAAAGAAAAATTCTATGCTTAAAAAGGGAAAAAGGGAGGGTATTAATATAATATAATAATTTAAAATAAAACTCACTTTTCTTTCACCTTTTATGAACAATAATAGATGTGTCAAACGTATAAATCGAAATATATTGTGACAGATTTGTTATGGGAATCGTGTTGTGTGATTCTCTGAATTTATTAACCGCAGAGTATTATTCATTTAAAATTAGCTTTTTAATTGAAAACATAAAAGCGAAAATACATCATAAAATATACAGGAGTAGTAGAGTTGAACATGTCCTATTTTTATCATACCTCAAATTCGCACATTTTGATGTTATTCGAATGCATCATAAAGTGACATGCAAGAACATATCTCGTTAAAATTAGATTTTTTATCACAATTACATTTGTAACCATTAAGTTCAGATTCTTTTTAACCGACTTCAAGGAGGAGGTTATGATTTCGACCTGTATGTATTTGTTGTTCACGCATAACTTTCGTAAATATGAACCGATTTTGATAATTCTTTTTTTGTTTGAAAGCGTATGGGGCCCATGTGGTCCCATTCAAATTTCATAAAAATCTGTTGATTAGAACTTTTAAAAAAATTAAAACATTAAAATTCAATATCCTTTTTGAAGCAATCGACCAATTAGAAACGTTCATTTTTCATGTTTTTAAGTTACACTTACATAGACACACGATCTTTTCAAAGTGTGAAATCCTAACTGGACAAAGTTCACATTTATTAACAGTGTACACTGTAAAAAAAATGACCCTTTTGCTGCATAATCACTCCCCCGTTTTTATAGAATATCTCTCTCTTGACCCATGAGAATTCTCCTCGATAAGCTGAAGTAATCGTTTTCTACAAAAGCGATGGATTGACGATGCAGCAAAAGGGGGCCAAATTTTTTACAGTGTACTCTGTAAAAATTTTGATCCTTTTGTTGTATCGTCACTCCCCCGCTTTTATAGAATATTTCTCCTTTGACTCATGAGAATGTTCCATGATACATTGTTAAAAATTTGACCCGTTTGCTACAGCGTCACACCACAGCTTTTATAGAATATGTCTTTTATGACCAATGAGAATGCTCCATAACACAGTAAAGTAATCGTTTTCTATAAAAGCGGTGGACTGATGATGCAGCAAAAGGCTCAAAGTTTTTGTAGTGTAATTGGTACAAAAGCGTCTGTAAAAGAAATATTGGGGAATCAAATGCTGTCACTCTCTTATAGAGGCAGCCAGGTATAGGTAATGAGTTTCAGATTCCTCATCGAATACGCCACCGCTCATTTCCGATTACAGTGTCACTGTAAAAAATGTGACCCTTTTGCTGCATCGTCACTCCGCTGCTTTTGTAGAATATCTCTCTTTTGACCCATGAGAATGCTTCGTAATTGGGTGAAGTAATCGTTTTCTATAAAAGCAATAGAGTGATGATATAGCAAAAGTGTCAAATTTTTTACAGTGTAGGATTCCTCTACATGAATATGATGACACATGTAGCACAATATATAATTGGTTGAAACGATTCTGGACAAAAACGAGTCACCAAGCATCTTGTTGAACGGGCAATTTTCGTCAATCTTGTTAACTTCTCATACGAGTACAATTGAATTCTTCCAGGAAATCATCATCAAATTCCATAATAAAAAATGCCTGGCAATGCAATGCACTGTTAAAAATTTGCAACTTTTGCTGCATCGTCACTCCATCGCTTTTATAGAATATCTTTATTTTTATCAATGAGAATCCTTCATAATGCATTTAATTAATCGTTTTCTATATAAGCGGTGAAGTGATGATACACTGTTAAAAATCTGCTGCATTTTGTTGCAACACACTCCGCCGCTTGTATATAATGTCTCTACCGCGACCTATGAGAATGCTCCTTAATACAGTCAAGTAACCGTTTTCTATACAAGCGCTGGAGTGCGTAGCAAAACAATGCAGCAGATTTTTAACAGTGTACAGCAAAAGTTTCAAATTTTTAACAGTGTAGTTGGGACAAAAGCGTCTGTAAAAGAAATATTTGGGAATTAAATGCCTCTTATAGAGGCAGCCAGGTATTGGTTATGAGTTTCAGATTCCTCGTCGAATCGCCACTGCTCATTTCCGATGCCATTACTGCCTGTATATGTATTAGATTGTTGCTGTTTACCGATTGAAGCATAGTGCGATTTTTGCTAAAATCTTTCTTTTTCCTTTTTCTGAGTGAAGGAGGAGACTGACTACACTAGAAAAGCATTTTACTATACATTAATATATGAAGTCATTTTGCTGCGTGCTCATATGGGTGATTCTCAAAATAGGGGACAATTTATGTCTTTCAGCATACAAAAAAAATTGAGAGGTTTTCTGGCATGTTTTTATAATTAGATATGTTTGTCTTAATATTATTCATTATTTGCACTCAAGAATTATTCACTTTTTACTTAAAAACACCTTAAAATAACAGAATAAATGTTCAAAATGTCATTAGCATGGATGTCCACAGCAGCTGTGCCTTGTATATACTAGCTTTTTCAAGAGTTAATATCATGTTTATAAAATAAAACAAATGTTATTCTTTCTTTAAATTAATCAAGGAAAGGATTTATCCAATAAATTTCTTTTTAAAAATAAAATTATAGTATATAAAAAGAGAATTAAAGTTTGTCCTCCATATTCTGTTTTCAAAACAAGGTCATACTATAACAGCTGTTTATTAATCAAAATTTCATTTTCACATATGACAATACTTTGAAAATATAAAGTTTCTCCATGGCAACAAGTAGCCATTTTATTCCAGCCTGAAAATAGAAGCATGTATTGTATTTTAAGAATAGAAGTTGAATATTAGGCGAGTACATCAATTGTATGTCATTAGAATGGATAATAATTTTCATGTTTATTTTATAGTTAAAATTTTTATTTTACTTATTTGCATAGAACTTTTGTGTTTTAAAAAGCCCCAGAAAGGACTATTGCATTGTGATTATATTATGGCTCATAATCTTATTTAAATTAAAATTTGTCATTAGCATGGACAAATATCAGTGTCATTAGCATGGTTTTTCTGTCCATGCTAAAGACTCCTATGTGCATAAATGTAACCATTGCTTATATTGTATCCTTTTTAAAGTTTAATTTTACATATAAATTTAGGTATTACATTTATTATCCCTAAAATATGCATTAAATCTGTCAGAAAATCACTAAGACAGCTTCTTACACTGTTAGTGTCAGAATGTTGTTCATGTAAACAAAGTTTGCTCTTTGGTAATGTTTTTATTCCCCTTATATATATATATGTAAAAATGGAAACTATTTGTTGGAAAGGAAGGCTAATAAACGTAGAAAAAAAATATTTAAACAGGAAGAAAATAAAAATTTCTTAATATATTTATTCCATTTAATTTGTTTTGTCATTAGCATGGCTCAAAAAATACTAATTATTTTTTTTAAGTTAATTTTTAAATATTTAGCTCTGCTGACTACATGAAAAGTATACCTAATACTATATTAACAACACATATTTTTTTCAGAAATTTTGCTAACAGTAATTTTTTTTTAATTTCATTTTTTAAATTGTCCCCTATTTTGAGAATCACCCATATATGGAAGCAATATGTCGCGCTCTTATATGTAAGGACACTTTATTTGATGGATTGTCACCTTTTGATGCCCACTTTCGATGACCGTAGGATTCGATGCAGACTAAGATTTCATAAATGCGGTAGCTTTTCGAAGTGGCAGATCTTTCTGAAGAAGTTACCATGCAAAGAAATTCTTAAGATTCACAACGATACTAACAGATATTGTAAGTAGTTTCAGAAAAGTTGACAATCAAACAGTGACAAGTAAACTGAATACATCAGAACTTAGCAAAATGCGTACATTAGTAATGCATTTCAAAGAGCTATCGTGTGCCAGTACACATAATTCTGTATTACGGTATGCATAACTAAAAAGTAGGAAATAAAATAAGCTTTTTAAGAAAAAAATATCAACCGACTTCAAAAAAGCGCTAAAAAGAATTAAATAATTCTTTAAAATTCTCTAATGACAAAACGTTATCCAATAAGCACACATCGGATATCAGGTACTGGCATAAAAAACGGTTAAATTTAATATGTATAATTTAATATCCACCAAACATAGATTTTAGAGATAATATTATTTTACAAGAGATGAATTGACATATTTATGATTTATTTTATGAATATATACATATAAAAAGTAATTAATTACTTTTTGAAGTTGGTGCCAAACTATTTGATGTATATTAAGAATTGTAGCTAAATTATGCCTAGTACCATAATTAAAATGGGGATAATCATTATCGATTGTGATTGTTTGGCACCAACTTCAAAAAGTAATTCATTACTTTTTATATGTATATATTCATAAATTAAATCATAAATATGTCAATTCATCTCTTGTAAAATAATATTATCTCTAAAATCTATGTTTGGTGGATATTAAATTATACATATTAAATTTAACCGTTTTTTATGCCAGTACCTGATATCCGATGTGTGCTTATTGGATAACGTTTTGTCATTAGAGAATTTTAAAGAATTATTTAATTCTTTTTAGCGCTTTTTTGAAGTCGGTTGATATTTTTTTCTTAAAAAGCTTATTTTATTTAAACCTGGTAACAATTATATTTAATTCATACTGTGAAAAAGATATTATCGAGCATTATAAGATAAACTTCCGAGTTCAACATATGTGCTTACTCTAAAAATTCTATTTTTGTAGGTAGTTATGTTACTTTAAATTTCTTTTTTAAATTTACTGATGTTTTAAAAACACAAAATTTCGTCGTTTTAATTTCCGTAAATTTCCCTTACACACGAATCTAGTAGATACTGTTGTGCGTTTTAAAACCTCATCAGAAACTTATTTCAAAACAGCAATACAAAACATTCGATTATCGTTTAGAATAATGATTTTTTTAAAAATAGCTCATAATAAAATTATAAATTTATTCACATGGACTTATATAACTTTTTTCTTCTGGCAAATCTATTGAATAATATTGCAGATATGAAAAAAAAAGGTGAACTTATTTGAAAATAAGAGAACATAAAATAGAATAGAATGTTTCATACAAATGATTGAACTGTCATAATAAAAACTTATTGATGTAAATTTATTTATGATTTAGTTTGGTTATTTTTACGCTTCAAATATGATAAAGAAACTTCAGAAAAAGAATAAAATCCGAAAAATGTGTACAGATCGAATTCCTATCAAAATATTGAAGACATTTATGATTCTTTTATGTACGCTTTTTTAATGATTGGAATAGATCTATTCGGTACTGTAAAAAAATATAAATTAATTAGATTGCTCATGCCGGTGATTTTTCATATCTCTTCTATGACAGCAATAATAACAGGATGTTGTCTACTTGGATTTTTTCTCGATAGTTTCAAACATGATATATTGTCTAACTTCCTACTTATTTGTTCTGGAAATATGCTCAGAATTGTCTTATATAGAAAAAGGGGAGCTTTTGCTATTGTAGTAAAACTTTTGTCCGAATGCAAAATAAAGTTAAAGAATAAACATGCTTTAAGGAATACACGAAAGACATATTCATTTTATTCTGCAACGCTGATTATCGTCACAATGAGTTCTTTTTGTGTTCTACTCATGTCTTCTTTTCGAGATAAATTCAAAGTTTTTCTAGCTGAGCATGCACAATGGTATGGGATCTTGAATGAAATTCACCCGACTGTTGTTACAACTTATGTCGTAGCTTTCGTTTACACAATCTTCTTTTGCTGTTGTTTACCATTGTGTTTGAGCAGCTTCTTTTATGCCCTTATTTCATGGCACTTGTGTACAATTTTTGACAGCACAAAGAGATCTATGTTGGATTCACCGCATGCTTTTAAATCGAACCATCTTCTCTACAGCCGAGTGAGAAATCTCGTAGCGTTTACTGATGCACACTTTAAATATGCGGGAAGATGGGCCATACTGAACCTCTCCACAATAATGTACTTTGTTTTATTTGATAAAATTCAAGAATATGTTCAATCTGAAGGATATAGAGTGGCAACAATAATTAATTTATTCTGCATCTTCATTTCCATATCTATATCTATCAAAGAAGCCGGCAGGATTCCTGTCATTAACCAGCAGCTTCTTTCGGCGTTGAACGAAATCCCTTTGGAAAAGAATTTGCTTTGTGAAAGATTGTGCCTTATCCATCAAGTTCAGCAAGGTCTGTCCTTGACCATTGGAGAATCCATACCAATTACGCAGAATCTTATACTTGTTTTAACTGGAACTATATTGTCCTACTCGATCTTAATCAGAACTTTCCTGTGACTTCAAGAAAATAAAACAGGGCATTTAAAAAAATTCAACAGACTAAAACAGTATCAGATTTATTTTGTGACATTAAGCTTCAATGTTTGAATAAATATGTGCCCGATTAACCATGTGTTTAAATTGAGCAAATTTTAAAGTAGAACAAAAATTTCCTAACTTTTACCGATGCGAATTTTTAAGGATCTGAGAAGCATGACTGTACTACTACATCCATATGCAATAAGATTCGAGAAATATTTAGTTTCAAGAATATAGTGTCTGAACGATAGTAACTTTACTCCTCATATTATTTCAATGCCTATTAATCTCAATGCCTACTAAATAAACTGTCATAATTATTGTTATGAACCAGCAGATAACATTTAAATCCCTTTATACGATAATTTACTTTGTCAAAGATTATGTCATATCCCACAGGTTTAGAAAGGCCCTTGTTTAATCATTAGAGTATCGATTCCTGTAATGTAGAACCTTTTTATTTTTAAAGTGTTTTTGGCTTAAAAAAACTTTTTTGTTATTTTCTTTTCAAAATAATATGTTTAAATTAGTGTTATAATAATGTTTGGTTAAAATGTTTAAAATAGTGTTATATTATTAAAATACACTGCAAATAATTTTTCTTTATAGATCATAATATAACTTAATTCTTTAGCGTGCCCGTGTAAATGAACTAGAAATGCTATACACTTCATGTTCAATACAGAACTTTCCATAATAAATCTCAAAAATGTATACACCAGTGACATGTCAGTCCAAGTATATTAAAGCGATTAGAGTACAGACTGAGAGCGAGGCAGACGGAGTTTATAAATGCATTTCACTTATGTTAAAATACGTTTCTGCCTCGACATGTCTTAAGAAATTGAGTAAGGCGGATTATTTTTCCACTTTAGATTTAGTTTTTGGCTACTGATGTATATCCATCCTTTATCTCCCAAGAACCGACTGCTAAAATCTTAAGGTATCGAGCACAAAGAGAAAAACTTTATTTTATAGAAGAGTAATTACAGGAGAATCTAATAATCCATGTCTGCCGGAAGTGAAGTGGTACATAAGCCAGAAATTAATACCTTTAGTGGTTTACTCGCAGGTTTATCATTGTAAACCTATGAGTAAACCACTAGTGGAATTAATATTTGGCTTATGCACTAATTAACTTCCGACAGACATGGAGCATTTAGATTCCCTACTCGAATCACATTTCCAGAAATTACCATCCAAAGGCAACCATGTATCCAATTCTTTGCGTGACCCTATATATCCTTTTAACGATATTCTACTAACATTTCTTAGTTAACTGAATGCAATTCAACGTAAAAGTGCTTAACTTATTTAACCCTCTGGATCCCAAACCGCCCGAGACCGCCCGAGATATTTTAATTCGTATATTTCAGTTCCCAGCAGAAAATTAAAACAACAATATTTGCTTTAATCAATAACAGAACATTCTGTATTTAAATAAAACGAAATTAGCCATTGAATTTTTCTAGTGTGAAATGAACTACACAATTTCTAGAACGTGTTCTAGCATGGGAATTAAAGGGTTAAAAACCACCTTTAAGTAAATTACGCTCAACGCTCATATTCAGTAACCTTTCCGAGATCTTTTGTGCACCTTGTATATCTAATTTATGTAACTATTAGCATTTATACTCCGCATATAATATACATACTTTTCGTTAAACTTAAAAGCGCATATCATAATTGAATTTCATCCTTCCAACAGCCATCATCCATAATATACAGTACTTCGGATTGAATATCTTTTGTGTATCCCTGTAAATGCTATGCACTTAGTATTATGCTCGAAATAACTCATATTAAGCCTCAGCGACGTACATCAATTTGATTATACATGAAATCGTTAACCATAATTAAAATATGTCGCTAATAATCCCCCCCTCCTTTATTACTACGAAATGGAATTCTTTTATGTGACCCTGTAAATGAATAATAGCTATTATTTTCCGTGCATACTTTACAAAATGCATATTTTAGTACGCTTCATAGATACGCAATTTGAATGTGTTTGACAAAGTGTAGCATCTTTAAAGTTCATTTGAAACGATTTTTCCCCATAGGCTATAATGTAATGGAAATCTTTTGACTCTCCCGATAAATAAACTAATCATGGTAGAAACTTCATTTTCAATAGGGTTCGTTCTTGGTAAACTCAATAACGTCCAAAAATTTCATGGCAATCCAAGTATATTTACGAGACTTAGAGCGCGGACAGACTGACAGGCGGATAGACAGCCAGACAAACCGAAAGCATAAACACTTTTCAACTTTGTTGAAAATTTTAAAATGAGTCAGAAAATAAGCAATTTGTTACTTGAATACATCCTCAATTCTTTAATCAAGATCGCTTCGGGAAATTCAGTTCAAAATGCCCACTTTAGCAGCATTTTTTTGGAATATATTCTGCCTTTATCAAAAAACTGACAAATATGTCACATTATACAGTTTTTAAATCAGAGAATTTGTCAATTGGATGCGTTTGAGAGCAAAAATGGATTTAAAAAAAACGTCAGAAAATAAGCAGTTTATTATTTGAATACTTCCTCAATTTTTCATCCACGATCGCTTTGGAAAATTCTGTTCAAAATGCCCATATTTATAACGTTTTTTTTTAATATATTCTGCTTTTATCTAAAAACTGACTAATATGTCTCATTATGTAGCACCTAAATAAAAGAATCTGCCAACTGGATGCGTTTGAGAGTAAAATGAATTTAAAAATGAGTCGGCATTTATAAGCAGTTCGGATTTGAGGTTTTTTAATTCAACTCCTATTTTTGTTTAATTTTTTTTACTATAAGAATTGGTCCTATAAAACTTGTCAGCATAAAAGTTGCAAATATTATTTAGAAGATGTAAAATAAATTTAATCGGATTTGATAGCTCAAGAATGGACGAAGTTATGGATGGTTTTTTTTTTGCACCTTCCCCCCCCCCCTCTTTTTAGTTTCGTTTTTAATTTTTTTCATCGGTAAGAGTTGGTCCTATCAAAAACTTGTAAATACAAAAGTTTTAGATAATTTTAAGAGCATTCATAAAAAAATTAGTTGGATTTGATATTTTGAGGACTGATGAAGTTATGAATTTTTTTGTCCCGAAAATCCTGTTTTTTTCGCCTCTTGAGCCCATTTTTAATTTTACAAAACATCTGTGCATAAAATTTAGACCCATTTTTTAATAGTAATATAAACTTTAAACTGATTTGATATCTATTTTAATTAAGAAGTTATGGCGTTTTATTCGGTTTTCACAACCTCCCTATTTCAACCCCCTTCGTCCGATTTTGCCCATTACCGAACTTAACCAACATTTGTATTTTGACTTTATGTATCAGTTTGGAAGATATTTGAGCAGAATTACAGAAGTTATCGTGTCTATAAAAAAGTGATATTCATATATATATATATATACATGGTCGGATTCATAAGTAATAAGCCTCACTTCATATTGACGCTGGCGTTCATCGGCGCGCGCACCTGTTACTAGGGGCGATGGGGGGAGGCGTTGACTTATATATTGACATATAAAAGCTGGAAAAAAAGCGTCGAGCACAAGCGAAGGGATATCAAGTATTTCTGGAAGATTCACCATGTCAACGCGCCCCACCACACCTCCTTCATCGTGAGCGCTTGCCTGGCTCGGCTGAAAGTTCCAATTGTACCACATCCTCCCTATAGTCCGAACTTGTCTCCTCCTGACTTCTTCTTGTTTCCGCGCTTAAAATCAGCGCTGAAAGATAAAATATCAAGACAGCCCTTGAAGTCATCCCGGAACAGGCCTACGTGGACGCCTTCGAGTCATGGAGATGCCGCTACAAAAGTGTATTGATGCAGGAGGAAGAATATTTGAAGAATGTTTGAAGAATACTAGGCAATTGTACCAATTTGCTCAATAAATCCGTCTCTTTGAACAAAATGCTCATTGCTTATGAATCTATAAACTTTTTTACTGATGATAGTTTTGGTATCTAGGGGTTATGATCGGCGTAGATCTGAAAAAAAAATCAGAAATTCCAACATAGGAGCGACGGCAGTAGATAGTTTTTCATACGAAATATACCTTAAAATAATAAGTAGCTTACTTTTCTTTTCATAAACATAGGCAATAAATCAAAAAAGAAGTAGTCTCCGTGTAAACTGTGATTTATCCTGCAAGTTTGCATTTAAGAAACTAAAGATTTCTTTTAATCTAATAGCCTCCCAAACACATTCCAACGAGCTGACACATATCAACCAATGGTGCTGGTATTCAAAATTTAGTGAAATTTTGCCCCTTTATGCACCATTTTCCTCATCATATTAGTAACATTAATTGACTCGGATGATGGACAGATTACCCAGCTTAACTCCTACTCACACCATTCTTGTTTTGTTGCATGTCTGTCATTAACTGTAGCAGCTACAGCAACTAGAAACAAAAATCCCTGCTAGTTCGGCCTAGAGGCGGAGGTAGATTTCGAAGTTAGGTACAGAAACTAAATCAAGGTTAGAGATGAACCCAGTTTCATCTCATGAATAAGTTCTAGAGACCTAAACCTTTTTTGAAAGCTGTAATATAGGCGCACACACACGCAATATTCATATGGAATAGATTTAAAAATGACGAAAACAAAATCAAAGAACTTCAAAATGTTAAAATATGCTAATATTAACATTGTCTGGTTTTTATCATGTTTCAATACGTTTTTACAAACTCACATGACATAGGCGTAACCAGCCTTTTGAACGGGGGGGGGGCAATTTTTTTTACCTGAACATGTTGGGTACAAACAATATCTTATGTAGTAAAACCTAATAAAACGGAACCCCATAAAACCTATCGAATTTCCGTTTTAGACAGGTTTTTATTTGTGAAAGTTATAACTGTGTGGTACTTCTTTTAAAAAGGACCCAAACACAATTTTTCATTGCATGAAGAAGGATGAGAAGTTGCTCAAAACTAAATCAATGGATAAGAAAAAGATATATAAACATTCTCAGAGTTTCCTATTAGCCCGCACAACTTTGAAGAAATTCCGTATTACTTATTGCTGCCACCACCGATATAATTAAGTGATATCGGTCACGCACTGAGAGGATTGTTTAAATGAAAACCAATGCTTTCAATTAACTAAATTAACAGTTTATTTACACTCTATGTACACAACATAAAATACTATTTACACTTAAAACTGGAATGTAGGTGATCCGGTTCAACATTAAACTAAATACAGTAAATGCTGGCTGTGTACTGTTAAAATTACGTATTATCACTCTCACTCTATACACATTAAATTAACTTTACCGGAGATTAATTTCGAATCTCCCAACACATGAGTTCTAAGCCTAAGCTGTCCGAACCTCACTCAGCCTTATGCTCTATCCCAGAGCTCTACACATAGAAACAACCGTCCACTCTGCTCTCTCGGTCCCAACTGCTATTTTTCAGCAAAACACTCCCCCTTCTCACCTCCTGCTTCTCCCCAACGTAACCCCCCTCCGGAGTTCCTACGTTGCTCGCATTCCAAGTTGTTTCCTTGGTTCGTGAAATGTCCTTTATTGACCCATCATCCACAGACATCTCTGAAGGTCGGACACACCCCTCTGTAATCCTCTTTTTTTCCCCTCATTCCGCATGTTCACCTGCTCGATCCAGCTTTAGACAAGGAGAGAATGTCACCTTGAAACTTCAGTACACAGCCCATACAATACATAATATATAAGGACAAAAATAACATAGAACTCCAATTCCAATAGCAGATGTTTCTCAGAAACTGACAAACATAGATAAAACAGGATAGATATAAAACAAAGATATCCGTAAACATAAATCTGTAATTATCACAAATTTTCATTTCAAACAGCAATGAAATACTAAAATAAATAAACACAACTTTAGTTCCCTAGTCATTTTGATCAAAATAGCATTAAAATAACTTGTCGTACTCCGTACTCAATTCAAAGTGGAAAAGAATTCTTTCGATATTTTCTATACATGAATAAAATTTTCCAGTTAAAAAAAAAAATGAGCCCGTACGAATGTCAAAATAGGGTCACAAAAAAACGAAATTTAACGAACCAACCAATCTCCATATTAATTTTAATTTTGCGTAGCATTATTTCTCATTTTCAAAGGAAGCAGATTTGTACAACCCCCCGCACCCTCCGTTCTCCAGGCTGATCACATGATGGAATTATCGTTTTGCATTAGAGATGAGTTCGGGCTCGTTTTTCGGGGCCCGGGCTCGCCCGAGCCCGATACCAAAAATATATAAAATAAAATTGTATTAATTAAAAATTGTTTCAAAAGTAATATCTCAGTTTTAAAACCTTCTTACATAGATATGATTTTTAAATAAAAATTTAAATTCAATTCTATTAAAATCCGTATAAAATAAAAATATACTTCATATTTAAAAGGATTCTCCTATTTTTTTTACTCCTTTAACAAGCAAATTTCATGGGCACGTTTTTGTTTAAGGAATAAATACATGAAATTTCCAGAAATTACTATTTGTAAGCTAGCCAATCGAACAACGTTTTTCAATTTTCTGTAAAAAGTGTACATCTTCCATAATTGACAGATACCTGAAAATCAACGTAATTTTTAAAAAAATGACATTCTTACTTTAAAGGTCCTGTGCTTCTATACAAAAAAGGAAACACTGATCGATTGCTTTCTATTGGAATAGCATGGTAATCAAATTTACTTACGGAGAAAAAGTGACTTCGAAAAGGAACAGCGTCCTAAGCATGAGCAGAATTTATGATGACAAATGCATATAATAATCAATAAAGTAATTATACGAACTGAATATTTCCAACTGAGCGAAAAGATGCCCAGGCCGGGAATCGAACCCGAATACTTGGCGATAACCGGGATTAACCGATAACTGGGATTTTTCGCTCAGATAACCTTATTGGCCATAACATCTGGTCTGCCATTTAGACAGCTCAGCAGAATAAGCCGCAGGTAATGAAACTCCCTAGAACGATGGATACGTAGATACACTATTATTTTAACACAACCTAACTGATTGGTAAAGTTATCACACGAATTGAATATTTCCAACTCAGCGAAAAAATGCCCAGCCATGGGGTTCCATTACATGCGGCTTATTCTGCCGAGCTGTCTAAATGACAGACCAGATGTTATGGCCAATAAGGTTATCTGAGCGAAAAATCCCAACCGGTTAGCGCCCGGTTAGCTTAACAGGTAAAAACATTGGCCTTGTAAGCCAAGTATCCGGGCTCGATTCCCGGCCTAGGCATTTTTTCACTCAGTTGGAAATATTCAATTCGTATGATAACTTTACCAATCAGTTAGATTGTGTTAAAATACTAGTGTAGCTACGTATCCATCGTTCTATGGAGTTCCATTACCTGCGGCTTATTCTGCCGAGCTGTCTAAATGACAAACCAGATGTTATGGCCAATAAGGTTATCTGAGCGAAAAATCCCCTCCGGTTATCGCCCGGTTAGCTTAACAGGTAAAGCACTGGCCTTGTAAGCCAAGTATCCGGGTTCGATTGCCGTCCTGGGCATTTTTCCGCTCAGTTGGAAATGTTCAATTCGTATGATAACTGTATCAATCAGTTAGATTGTGTTAAAATAATACTGAAGTAATTTTTATAAGAAAAACGGCTATGATTCGTGCACAATCGAATCTTAAACAAATTTGAAGACCTCCAGCTAATACTCGTCTACCAAAAACAGAAGAAAATATTATCTTCGCGTTATCTAACTAATGATAAATAAATAAACGATCCCATTAAAAATTATATTCTGCAAAAGAAAAGCCAACAAAAATCAAATTCAATGTTGTGTTTGTTTTCATTGGCGCCATATAAATAGATCGTCGCTGGAAATTCCTGTAATTATCCCAAATTTTCATTTGAAATAGCAATGAAATACTAAAATAAATAAACAAGCATTCAGTTTCCCTGTCATTTTGATAAAAAAGAATTAAAATGACTTGAAAAGGAATAAGTACGCAATTTGAAATAGAAAAAGTTATTTCAATCTTTTCTATACATGAATAAATAAAATTTCCCGTCTCTAGAAAAATGAACCCGGGCCCGCCCGAGCCCGAAGTCTGAAATAAAAATAGGGCCCGAGCCTTTGCCGGGCCCGGGCTCTGGCTTTCAGGCTCAGACTGAGTCTGTCTCATCTCTATTTCACATGTGTATTTTCTTTCAGTTTTTTTTCTCTTATCTAGACTTTAGATTACAAAAACAAATATATAAATAGTATCTATCCTTATAAGATTGAAATGATATAACATATCACATATGTCGAATCCTTTAATTCACCTTATTTATACATAAAACCAAAATAAAATACACTGCTCAAAACAAATAAAGGATATTGCAGTTTTAGGTGGATTTTGTATCTGGGAAACTTTTTAGCTTATTGATATGGTCGGCAGACATAGTAGGTTATATGAGAATAAATTACACATGTTTGGCAGAAAAAAATGCATTTGATTGCGCATTTGTGTACAAAAGGAAAAAAACACAATTTGTGCATATGAGAAAAAAAGAATAAGAAAGGGTGTTTTCTTCAAAGAAAATCATTTTCAGTAGGGGGTATTGTTCCCACAGGCGGCCAGCAACGTTGAACACCTTTGAGGCATGGACTCAATGAGGCTATTAATGACGAGTTGGGGTATTCTGCCCTACTCTTCCAGAAGAGCTCTTTCCAGTTCTTGGAGAGTTTGTGTTGGTTGTTGGCGGCCAGAAACTCGTCTTCCTAGAGCTTCCCAAACGTGCTTGATTGGATTCATGTCTGGAAACACGCTGGCCATTTCATTCGAACGATTCCTTCCTCAAAAAGGAAATCCTCCACCAGGTTTGCACGATGTGGCCTGCAGTTATCGTCCATTAAAATGAAGTTATCTCTGATTGCTGCAGCGTAAGGGACTGCAAAAGGTCTGAGGATCTCATCCCTATATAGGCGACCAGTCAGAGCTCCATCTCGAATGATGTAGAGGTCAGTGCGCCCGTCAATGGAGATGCCACCATACACCAACACTCCTCCACCGCCAAATCTGACACTTTCGTGCACGAACGTAGGATTATTCCTACTGCCACGGTCCCTCCAGATGAAAATACACCTATTATCCGGATGCACAGAAAAACGGGACTCGTCAGAAAACAGAATATTGCTCCATTCATTTCTCCTTCAGTTGACATGCTCGGTTGCCCACTCCCTGCGGTCGCGACGATGCCTTGATGTTAATCTAACACATACCATCGGTCGGCGAGCATACAGACCTACAGCATGGAGCCGGTTTCGAACAGTCTGAATTGAAATCGTGGTACCTGTGGCCGAGCGAAGGTGCTGTTGGAGAAGAGTAGCGTTCATGTTTCGGTGTCTCCGAGCTGTTAACGCTAAATACCGATCTTCATTGGGCGTTGTTGCCCGTCTACGACCTTGCCCTGGTCTTCGGCCTGCACATCCACTCTCCAAAAAACGGTTCCAGATCCTCGAAATGACACTTTGTGACACTCCAATGGCTTGCGCTACTTCGGCTTGAGTTTGGCCCCCTTCTAACCTACCAACAATTCTCCAAGCTTCTGAATCTGTCAAATGACTTCGCTGAGACATCGTACTCATCGAAACAAAGCAATCACTGAATGCCGATCATCCTTGTCTTCATTCTCTTTTATCCAGTTGAAAGTCAAATTTCATTCGCTGCCGCTGAAGCGACGTTTTTGACATCGAACTCAAAATTTGCATACTCCACAGTTTGAAAACCAGAGAAATTTGCATTTGTGATTCTCTTCTTCTATTTTCAGCAAAAAAAATTTCGTTTACATCTTTATTTTATATAAAACTTCAAATATCCTTTAATTGTTTTGAGCAGTGTACAGATTACTTAAAGGTGTATTTTACAGGGGCGTTCCGACCTAGTGTGCAAAGTGTGCGGCGCACACAGGCGCCGAAGCAGTAAAGGCGCCAAAAGATTTCAGTTGAAAAACAGATATTAAAAAAAGAAATCTTTAATTTATTTATACTAAAATGTATTATATTTTCTTGGCATCTGAATTATATTTTGTAGATTTACCTTATAGAAATTATTTATAAATTTTCATTTCTTTCTTTAAAATTTTATTTTATTCTACTTATGAGTCCTCTAATAAATCATTTAGACAAGACCTGCCCAACCTTTATAAACAGAGGCGCACCTCATATAGTTATAAATAATAAAAGGCGCCACATAGCTGAAAATATGCAACAGTATTATCTCACTGCGGTGGAAAAGCATAATATACATCAGTTTTATTACTGTAGGAACTAAATTTCACTTGTTTCTTTATTATTATTTATAAGAAACAATTGTCACTTTACTTCAGAATTTATCATAAATAAGAAGAAAATTACTATTCGGAAATACTGGTAAAAGTTTCTCTTACAATATCAGTCCATGATTAGAAGTAGACTTATATGTTAGAAACGTCTTATATGATGCGCGTACATCTCACGCTGATAGCTATAAGTCCCCTATGATTCAGAAACTATTTTAAAATAATTTGCAACAATTATTTAATTCAGAATAAATTTAAAATTAGATTTTCAGAGGACAGTCTATCTTCAAAAGTTTTGTAGATGAAGAAACTATTGAAACCTTAATCACTGAATAACAACTTAATAGCATTAAATAATTAAAACTTATTTAAGGTCATCAATAAGTATTACACGAAAACTATTTAAATATTTTTTACTTTTAAAAATGCATCCCTTGAAATGGATTTTTAATCTTAAAAATAGCTAGTATAAGAGGATACATTCGAATGGGTGCCAAGAAAACCTAAGGGCGCAGTCGTGGCGTCCGCGGGGGACGCACAGTGGGGCAAAAACCCAAAAAGCTGGCCAAAAGTCGAAAAATGAAGTTACGATTTAGGGAATTTCGATTGTATAGTTGGCTAGAATAATATTTGCAGAGTCAGAATCTGTATTTAAAAAAAGATTTTTGCTTTGCCCTTACAAGCAACATCATTTCAAAAATGATGCTTGAAGGAGTATCATTTAGAGCGAAAAAAAAAAACAGCAAAACAGCAGTTCCTCTAAACGCGTGCTATATTTTATAATATTATCCGATTTTAATGATTTGAAAAGGAATCACACTATGATAGTATGTACTTTATTTGCATGTATTACAAAATTTATATTAAGCACGTAAAATTTAATAAATGCATTGTTATTTTTGATAAAAAATTTTAGAAATTTTTTTTATTATTGTTTTGCTTTTAAACATCAAAAAATTTAAATGTTCCACAGAGTTCCGCAACGAAATTTAATGGAAATAATAACTTGAGCTATTGTCTAATGATTCATAAAAAAACCAGCTGCCTAAAACTGCCTTTCTGCATTTCACGCATATTTTAGTAACCGCAAGTAAAAATGCTACTTTTTCGGCCTCCTCAAAAATTTTGAAATTTACTTTTTACATAATTTAGCTGATAAATATTTTTCAAAATTTTGAATTATTCAATTTTATAATAGTTTATTTCCTATTATATTGTAAATAAGTACTATAATCATAAGATTACATTAATTTGATAAGTAAGCTTAATAATGAAAAAATGAAAATAATTCTCTATTACTGATCCGGTAGAATAACATTTTCTTATCTTTATAGGTAGTAATTTTGTTTCTTCTATTGTAATTAGAAGAATTATTTTGTCAATGGCAATATTTGCTTGATCAAATTACTTAATGAAAATCATTATGATTATGACTTTCGCCTACATTAGCATTTTGGACTTGGTTTGCAAGTGAGGATGTGAGGGCATATCTATTCTAAGTATATATAAACAAATATTTAGCTATGAAAATGGCAGGAGGTTCTAATATATTTTAACTCCTCCCGTGCTACTAGAATACATAAATGATGCGAATAATTCATTAATCGTCAATTTGAAAATTCCGAGATCTTCATTTCACCGATTTTATCGAGCCAATCCAGATCTTTTTTTTCAAGAAATACGGAAGCTTCTGTCAATGAATGAGATTGTATTAAACACCAGAATTAACTTATTTCTATTAATACAATCATTGATACAGAAGAAATAGTCGTTAATAACGAATTAGTGTAATGCTCATCGTTGCTACAATGTCAGACAACATCAAAATAGCTTCTCACCGATATGACATTTTTAATTAAAAGTGAATAGTGATAATTTAGAATTCAGAATATCTACGTTACATGCTAAGATGTTTAGAGAGGGCTTACACATGCCCGACAAACTGGATAGAAAAATGGAAAGCTCGTACTCCGCATGAAAAGAAGAACACTGAAGTTGCAAAATAAAATATGCAAAAAATATTTCATTTGCAATTAAGACTTCTCGTCAAGAAACCAAATCCCAGATTTGGAAGTACAAATGATGGCAATACAATTCAACGGCTCTTTGAAAACGCTTTTGTGCTTCTATAACGAGCGTATACAAAGATTTGATTAAACGATTTATGTCATAAGTAATTTCTTGTAGCCATGTCATTTATTTGATCAATTTCGAAAATTTTCCCTTACAAACAGCTCTTAGATTTGAACTACATCCCTGGTTCTATATGCTTACTTCAGTACACAAACTACTTATTAATCACAAAGAAATAACATTATCTTCAGTACATCCAATTTGTCAAATGCCATAAGATACTCAAGAATCATGCAACAAACTGATCAAAAGGCGTCGAGAAGATTTATAGCAAACATCCAGTAGCGCGAAAAAAAAGAAAGATATTTTTACGTCTTTTAATGTGATCAGATTCTTTCATTTCCAGTTTAGGTAAATTATCGTAGAAGAAATTAAAATCATTGATCCTAAGAGTCAGAGGATCTTCTAACACCGCCAACAAGTTCTGCTAACTATTTCGACACCTTGACCTCTGAAGAACCTTTTAATTCACTACAGTTGATTCTAAAGGTGAATTTCGTGAATATATTTTCGTTTTTATTTTAATAATATAAAAATTAAATAGTCTAATACTTTACTTTCCTAACGTACTAAAATTTCGATTAAATATGTCTTGATTTCTTGAAAATTCCTTTTTAAGTTTAGCCTCGAAATTTTAAATTTTATTAAAATCTAATTGTTTTTACTTTTAATCTGTCATTTTATTTATTTGTTTGTTTTTAAAGTTTAACTTTTGAATCCTAATTTGCATCCTGAAAATTAAATGAAATTTCATACAAATTAAATAACTTTCGAGAAATTTTAATTTTTGTTCCGCCATATTGCATCCGCCATTTTTTAAAAAAAAATTTTTTTGTATTCTTTCTTAGTATCCTCAAAAATACCTGTATACGAATTTTCGTACAATTTGAATAACATTTTCATATTTTGGCCAGCTTTTCGGGATTTTGCCCCACTGTGGGACGCTTTGGAGAATTCTGAATAGAGGAATAATGTAAAACCAGAACTTGGGGGCTATGCACAGGGCCGTAGCTAAGGGGGTTCTATGGGCGGCTCAGCTTCCCCTCAAACATTTTGAGCCTCCCTGGAAAAGATTCCAAAATCACTAAATTGATTTCTATTCCAAAAATTCAAATTAAATTCTGTTTAAAAATCTAATTAAGTTTTGAGGACCTTTCACAGCTTTTGCAAAAATACTAAATTGTAACTAAAATAAGAGTTTCAACACTTGCTCATCCTATTTACACATATGAAGCTAACAAGTTGTTTATGATTTCACTCTTTTACACTCGAATTTTTCATCATCCTATTGTTTTCTTAGCGTAAAATGAAACTATTATAACAGTTTAATGAGAAACATAGTAACTACAGAGTGAACATGTACTAATTTATCTTTCTGCGTCACAGAGAGAAGGATAGAAAATATGACTCCCCCCCCTCCTTCCCCATTATTCACTTCTAGCTACGGCACTGGCTATGCATACATAACGTTATTACTTTAGGGGGAAGGGGGGGGAGAATCTAGCATATGATATCGAAAGATATTTCTAGTGAGGGATGGGGTGTCTTGATGTATTTATCATTTTTGAATGATCCAACCAAAATTTTCTCTTTCTGTTTCCTTTATTTTAATATAATTTTTTTTTCATTTTATTTATAACTTGTTCGTTATATCAAAATAGTCTTCAATATATATATATATATTAGTTTATTAACTATTTTTATGAAAATTAAAATAATTAAATCACTATAAAATTATTTATTTTCAAAATATTGAATATCTCAATGTTTGGTATTCCTATTCTTCCGTCTTATGTGTATGCATATACAGGGTGTCCGAAAAGTCTGGAAACGGCCGAATAACTCGAGAAATACATATGAGATTGAAAAACGTAAATATGCGTGTTAAATATTTTTAAATAAGCTACTCTGTGATACCAAATTTGACCTTCGAAACCGACCCCCTGGGGGTCAGAGGGGGTCCAACTTTGAAATCTTAAATTATAACCCCCCCATTTTTTATTGCAGATTTGGATTCTACGGACAAAAATACGTAACTTTTGTATTTGATGTTTATTTCAAATCTTCGTTTATCACGGTGTAATCGAGCATATTAAATCGATACATATTCCCGCTTTTCCAACGGGAGTTTCCCTAATCGAAGCTGATTGGGCAGAATTTTTGACGTCAAATTCCTCGTCTTTTGTAGGAATAGCGTTTCCTGAAAATCACCCGTGGAGATTATTTCAATAGTGCTACACTGTTAAAAATTTTACCCATTTGCTGCAGCGTCACTCCACAGCTATTATAGAATATCTCTTTTGTGACCAATGAGAATGCTCCATAACACAGTAAAGTAATCGTTTTCTATAAAAGCGGTGGAGTGACGATGCAGCAAAAGGGTCAATTTTTTTACAGTGTACTTTACTATGTTATGGAACATTCTCATTGGTCATGAAAGAGATATTCTATAAAAGCTGTGGAGTGATGCTACAGCAAATGGATCAAATTTTTAACTGTGTAGCAGTACCGAAATAATCGGCACGGGTGATTTTCAGGAAACGCTATTATTGCAAAAGAAGAGGAATTTGATGTCATAAATTCTCCCCAATTAGTTTCGATTAGGGAAAATCCCGTTGGAAAAGCCGAAATATGTATCGATTTAATATGCTCAATTACACCGTGATAAACGAGGATTCGAAATAAACATAAAATACAAAAGTTACGTATTTTTGTCCGTAGAATCCGAATCTGCAATAAAAAATGGGGGGGTTATAATTTAAGATTTCAAAGTTGGACCCCCTCTGACCCCCAGGGGGTCGGTTACGAAGGTCAAATTTGGTATCACTGAGTAGCTTATTTAAAAATATTTAACACGTATATTTACGTTTTTCAATCTCATATGTATTTTTCGAGTTATTCGACCGTTTCCAGACTTTTCGGACACCCTGTATAAAATCTGCGTTTAAGAAAACAGGTGTAAAGTATATTTGAAATAATACTTGTGTTTACCAATAAAAAAAGAGAATATTATTGAGGAATGATTTTTTTGTATTTTGTATTTATTTTGCTTTGAGGTAGGCGCTACAGCTATTCGCCGGCATAACCTCCAATGATCACAAGAAACCATATAGAACACTTTATTACAGAATATCCAATACATACATTTTCACAACAGTGGGACAACACAGACACCTATGCTGCTAGCTGGACTCAAACCAGGGACCAGCGGTGTGGGAGCAGCCTCCGCTACTATCCACGCCACTGGGTCGACTGAGGAATGATACCGTATGATATCGTAAGGGGTAGCGGAGGTCCAGAAATTGCCAAAAAGTTGATAACGTTCATTACATTTGTATAGCCTTTTGTATGTTAGTGTTCTCTGTTCTGTTCAATGCACAGATTTTTGATTGGAGATACTGGCGTCAGCTATGTAACAAATTTTAACTGGTAAAAATGAAGCATCAGCCGTTTGTGAAGTTGTTGGCATTCCGTGCAGTATATTTAACACTGGTTTTCGCACTTAAAGAGTAAAGCTTACTTTAAGCGGCCAAAGCAATAATTTTGTTCAGCACTTTTACTAATGATCATTTCTGGTGGAAACTATTATGTATTGAACAAAAGTGTTTTTTTTTTTTTTTTTTTTTTTTTTTTTTTTTTTTTTTTTTTTCACACCATAGATTTCTGAGCGAAATGAATACCTTTTATCTATCTTTAACCTATCTAGTACTCTGGAATTATCATGATAGCAAAAAAGGGGGAGAGTTGATGAAGATAGACTAAATTTGGCCATAGATGTCCAAAATTTCTAATTTTTTCGAAGGTTGAAGGGGGAGCCTTTCCCTGCACTCCCTGCGTACACTCATGTCTATTCAAATACTGCATAAATTATTGTAATGATTGCAGGGTTAGCATGATTTAAATCAATAGATTTAAATCAACTGATTTTTTTTTAAATCATTTGATTTAAATCAATTTTTTTTTTTTCTTCATTTTTGAAATTTGTCAGCAGAGAAATAAGAAGTCGGTGTAAATAAGTAACAAGTGTTTTTCTGGTATTTTCAGGATTTCTATCAGAAAGAATGTGGCAGGTACAGGTTAAGTCCAGGTGTCCCCCTCCTAATCCTTTAATTGTGTGTTCTTTTGTAATAAACTTTAGATGATGAAGCAAAGCACAGAAACACTTTATAAATCATATTTCATTTGCCAATCTTGGCAACTAAATTATTTGAATCTTTTTTGTTTCATAAATTAATAATTAAACAAATTCATTAATGTTCACCAAAAAATCGGATACTATGTGCAAGGAACAGGTTTTAAAACTTGCCATATTACACTGTCAAATTTCGACCAAAGCTTACGAAATTTTAAAATTTTTGGGTAAAAAGTTAGAAAATGTATTTGATAAAGATAACAGAGTTACCAAGTCTCCTAATTTTCAGATGTTTCTCCATACTCCTTATTTTTGACATATTTTTCCAAATTTTTCACACTTTTTAAATATTCTGTGATTTAACAATCAAATGTGCTGTGATTTAGTGAGAAAAGTTCTAGTACAGGTGTAATTGTTCTTTAGTATGTTTGACCAGTAGTGTTTTATGTGATGAATTACACCCAGATTCATTATAAACTATGAATCTTTAAAGTTTGTTATTGTTACTATGGTCATGTATTAAATTAATAATAATTTGTCTCTATTAAGACCTACTTCTGATCTTTACTATAGTTTTATATAAGTTAATGAGTAACAAAACATCCCTCTTTTTATAATATTTAGTCAAATTAAAAATATGTTAAAACATCCTAAACATCATATTCTTAAATGTGTTCTACTTGTAAGGAATGCATACATTCCTTATTCGAGTAAGAGTGATAGATTTCTTTTTAATCTTCAATAATAACCAAGCAATATTGAAACTTAAACTTTTATTAAGATGTTTACGTCAACAAATTAACAAGTTTTCATTGACAAAAATATCTCCTGATTTTTCACTTTCAGAACTTGTCAAGTCTGAGATAGAATTAAAAAATTTAAAGCAAAATATGAACAAGCTATTAATGGCTATTAATGGTTGTCATTTTGCTGGAGTTTTATTAAATCCTTCGGTTTTAAATTGAAATGAGATTTCACTTACAAGGAAGGTCTCCATACGGGCATACTCAGAAAAATCTGAAAAAATTACAGAATGTTCTTCTCATATAGTTATATATGTTTATAGAAAAAAATTTGGCGGAACCTCCTTATAACGTCCGTAAAAAAATAATAAAAATTTTGTTTATTTGGCGATTTATCTCCGGTTGGCGAAAAAACGAAATTTTGAAAAATACGCTTTTACACTTCGAATACTTTTTAAAGAAAAAACTTTCTATGGTCAATTTATTTAAATAAGTTTAGTTTAAGTAATTTTAGTTTTGCATTTTTACTTTACTTTAAGTGTAATTTTGTCATATACGTTTATATGTACTTATAACAAAATGAAATTAATATATTTTATCATTTAAAACACAATTTAAATTGATTAAAATTGTTCCAAATTGAAAAATACACTGTTAAAAATCTGCTGCATTTTGTTGCAACGCATTCCCTTGCTTGTATAGAAAACGGTTACTTGGCTGCGAAATGGAGCTTTCTCATTGGTTGGAATAGAGATATTATATACAAGCGGTGGAGTGCGTTGCAACAAAATGCAGCAGCTTTTTAACAGTGTATGACACGATCAATTCACCTTGCTATGGAGCATTCTCATTGGTCAGAAGAGAGATATTCTATAAAAGTAGTGGAGTGACGTTGCAGTAAATGCTGCAGATTTTTAACAGTGAAGTCAATTAAAATCAATTTTCAGATTCGTTAAAATCGTCTGTTTTTGGCGAGGAAATGCACCGCTCGCCAAATCCCGCGTCGCTTTCAGCTTTTCACACCAATTATTCCAAACTATTTTATTTTTTTACATATCTAATAATGGGCGTATTCAGCGAACTTACCAAAGTGACCAATGTAACCGGTAACTTACCGAAATGGTAAGTAACCGGTAGCTAACCAATTGACTGATTCTCTGGACGTACTGGTTAGTTATGTCATGTAGCGCCATCTATATTCCATTTTGACATCGAACAACAGAAAACGAAACCGAATCTAACGCCTGTTGATTTGAAGTTGCCATTTATTTTTAACTAAATAACATGTAACCGATCACGTGACCCAACTAACCAAGATTTTTCCCCGGTTAGTTCGGTCACTTACCGGTCACATCGGTCCCTTGTGCTGAACGACGTTGGTTGCTTACCGGTTACAGCACTGAACGCATTGGTAACTAACCAATCTTACCGGTTACTTACCGGTGACATTGCTGAACACGCCCAATGTAATTCCGCCGCTAATTTTCACTGATCCTTTATTACCTACATGAGTAGTTTAATTCGTATTTTTTTCAAAAAATTCTGAGTATGCCCCCAATGGAGACCTTCCTTGTTAGTGTAGAGGAAAATAATGAAGATTTGGCATTCATTAAAGAAAATTGTCCAAATCTTCTCACCACTGCAGCACATTTTCAAGCAAAAAATGGCCCATTTCAAAAATTACTATTGCTTGAGGAAAAAGTTTCAGATATTATGATAGATTGATTGGTGGAAGTCCTTTCATATAATCGGAGGTAAAGAGGTAATCAGCGAAATTGAAATGGAATTTATTTACCAAATAACAACAGCCGTGGCTTCATCTGCTGGAGTAGAAAGACAATTTTTTTCTTTTGGACTAGTTCATTCAAGCCTTCGTAATAGATTAGGAGTGGACGAAGCTTCTAAATTAGTGTTTTTGTTCAAACAATTAAATCCCTGATTTATTTTTATTTGCTTAAAAACTATTGAAATAATTGCGATTTTTATCCCTTAATAAATAGTTTGCATTAAATGAATATTTAATTTGTTTTTTAAATTTTACCATTTTCTATTCATTTACAACTATTTAAGTTTATTTCTTATTTAGTGTGCACAATTCAATCACAAAATCATAGAATGGCTTTAGGTTAAAGCCTAGAAGTTTAATTTTTAGTACCAATCAGTAACTAGAATATAATATTTACTGAACTATACAGAGGTGTGAAAATTATTAGAATAATTGTGAAATTTACAATAAAATCTTGTTATATTAAAGATATAATGCATAATTTTAAAACTTTTGATACATTTTATATTAAATGTGCATTCTTTTGTTTCTTATTAAGATATGATACGTTTTGGCATTCTTTGAACGAGTTTTTGGCAAGTAGTTTGCTTTTCATTGGCATTGTGCTTTATAATGATGAGTCTTTCTATCAGATAATTCTAGTTTGGGATGCTACATTTCTGTAACTATTTCTTTACAATGGCCAAAAGGTTCTCTGTCGGATTCATATCTGAGATGTTTCCAGGCCATGGAAGTGATTATATATATTTTTTTTATCCAAAACTTTTGTAACAGATGAAGTTTTTTGGCACGGAGCTCCATCATGCGTGGATATGAAGTCATGATTTGGAAACTAGTCTTTTAATTTTGTAATTAGGCTATGTTCAATCACGTTTTTATACTAATACTGGTCTATCATGCATTCTACAATGCATAAATGTCCAGTATTCTCAGAAGGCATCGCACTTCAAGTCATTACTTTAGTAGGATGTTTAACGTTTTTGTTATGGAATTTGGGGGAAAATCTTCACTAAAATTTCTCCTCACATACTGACTGCTTTCTTCTGATGTCGTAATCATTGATTTATCAGAAAAAATACCTAAACGATAGAAAATTCCATAAGGCATGTAATTTGTAGAGAAATATTCTTATAAAGCAATTTGTATTCAAATTTATAAACAGTTCTAAAACCTTAGTCAGTATGCAAAAAAAAAAAAAAAAAAAAAAAAAAAAAAAGTTTTAAGAAAGGAAGCAAATAACTTCAGTTCTACTGATTAATTAAGGAAAAATTTATATTTCTCACCTTGCTCCAGTAATTTCCGAATTATTATTGCACAACTTTTGCCCAAACAAGTCTCTTCTTTATCATGACAGATGTGATTTTAGCCTTTTTTAGAGAATGAAGAGCATTGAGTCCAGCTGAGATAAGTTTTCTATGAATAGAAGTATCACAAATATTTACTCCATATGCTAGCAAAGACATTTTTAGGACTAGTTCATGACTAGTTATTCTTCTGTTAGCTTTAGTAATTTGAATTAATTTCTGCCTTTGCAGTAAGTTTACTTTTTCTTCTGCATTTGCCTACTCTAGAATCTTTATATTCACAATTTAAGTCCAAAGATCTTTTTACTCTACGCACAAATGCTGATGAAATATTTGCTTTTTTTAGCAATTTCGTGCTGTGTTTAGTTATATTCTTAAATGCGACACTTTACCAGAGCTAGTTTTCTAAGAGAAATATGACTTCCTTTACCTATAATCACGCAATAATCATTTGGTAAAGAAAAAAGCCACCAATTGATATAACCTAATCAAAATTGCAAAAAGAAATTCTTTTAAAAATAAAATAATACTGACTTCAACTCCTGAAAAGAAAGAAAGTACTATCACAGCAAGCAAGCGATTTTAAAAATTTATATTAAATTCGTTTTTAATCAAACAAATTCTGTATGCAATGCAAACAATTTAATTATTTTGATCAAATGTTTTTTCTTTTTTTAAAAATGGCAAAATTTAACAAAATTATATCCCCAAACTATTCTAAAGTTGGGGAAAAATGACTAGATCAATAAAACAAATTATATTTCATGAAATATTGCAAGTATATACAATATTAGTCAAGAAAAACTCAAAAAATTACAATTATTCTAATAATTTTCACACCTCTGTATAATTATTTCTGATATTATTTTTATAAATTATAAATATTTATTCTTTTTTTAGTTATTTTTATAAAAACTGCTCCATGTATTGTAAAAACATAAAAACACAATAATTAAAAATAGAATTCTAAAAAAATCAAATAAATCCGATTTAAATAAAAAAAATTTGATTTAAATCAAATAAATCCGATTTTTTTGCTTTTTTAAAAAAAAATCATTTTTTTCCAACTCTGAATGATTGTAAGATTTGTACATTTCATTTCCGAACATAAAAATGAATTTTTGAAATAAGAGCACTTATTAGCATTACACATAACCGTAGATGTTACAAAGACTAAAATGGCAAAAAAAAAAAAAAAAAAAAAATAAAATAAAAATAAAAATAAAAAAATAAAAAATAAAAATTAATTTAGACATAAATAAATTAGAAACTACAATGATGGCTGTTAATATGAATGGAAAAATATAGATTTATGTAAAAGGTGTTTTAAAATCCCGTGCACTTTAAGTCCTACTAACCAACCACCTTGGATTACCTTAGGCCAATTACAATAACCTTAAATATTCTAAAGTCAAATATTGAATGTTATTTTTTTCCAAACGAATGTAGAGATGAGGTGTGGGGAGGGCAATGTCGTCAGCAGCATGTTGTTGATTTAACTTAATAATTTTGAATAAAAATATTTTCGAACGAACATTATATTGTTAGCAGTGTATAATCTTGAATTTGTGTGATTTTACTTACCCATCAGATGTAGTATAGGGTAAGTCTTGCAATCGTTTTGAAAATCGAAAAAAAAAAATTTGACGGATTTACACGTTTTCGACACTGAATATTTCGAAAAACATATTTTTAGAAAAAAAATTTTGCCGTCTGTCTGTCTGTCTGTAAACGCCCTATCTCCCGAACGAATTGAGATAGAGACTTAAAATTTTGTATGTACTTAGTATGTAAGAATGGGACGAAGCCTATTTAATATCAGTAACCTCGATTATCCGGAACTATTTTTTCGGACTTTCGAAAAATTCGTTCTGATGAAAGGTATATAAAAATTTTCGAAATTTTTTATTTTAAGGAGTGATCGTAAAAGGGAATAAAATAACACAAATTTTGCATAAAGAACGAAGTTGATCAAATTATTAGTTGCCGAGATATCTGTATTCCTGTTTTCCACATTCTTCGATTTTTCATGACCCTGTATTTCATTCAAATTTCAATTCAAAGATATATTTTAATTGGAAATGAGACGCTTGATCCGACGCAATAAACTGTTAGTTAATAAGATTATTATTTTTGGAGTTATAAGGATGTTTCTTTTTCGCAATTCAGTACTACTTGAGTAGTTAGGCGTGTTGTATAATTTATCGAAAGAGATTCATCAGCAACTCATTAATACAGCATTACTATGCACAATAAAAATATAAATACACGTTTAAATTTTGTTTTGGAATTGCAATCCATTTTATAAATAGTTTTCAAATGTATTATTTTCGTATATTATATATGCATATATATGATGGGTAAGTATTACGGTGGCCCCCAACGACTAGTTTCCTTCTTAACCTTCCTACCCTGAATGGGTCTAATCGACCCAGTCCTATAATGCGTTTCATTCGATTCAAACCAGAAAATTTTTCATAAAGTAAATTAAATAAATAACGCAAAGATTTAAGTTAAATAAGTATGTTAAATGGATTTAAATAAAAATTCTGGAGTGAAATATTTTAATCACGTTTGAGTAAAATTTCAACAGGGCAGGAAGGTTAAATGAAAATCCATCCAATCGAAGCTCGAGTTGATTTCCCACTGCCTTCAGTAGAGTATACTGGCGGCGCTATTCATGTTCCGGTCTGATTTTTCAAGCTAACCGTTAATTTGTATTTATTTTCTGACATTTAGATATAAAACTTTCAATTTTGACCCCCCCCCCCCAAAAAAAAAAAAAAAAAAAAAAAAAAAAAATCTTGATAAAATAAATAATGGAAATGTGCACAACCCCTCATGCATATTTTTTTAATTTATAAACGCAAAATGATATTCAAATCGTATATTTCTTAATTGGGAAACGATACATTCAGATAATTTGCACTGAGAGAAAAAATATGTTTGGCGAATCCATGAAATGACTTCAAAATTTTTTTTGAACAGTAAATATTAATATTTAGGTGCACGGTGCATCTACCATCATCTATCCTTATCCAATTTTTCAGATCTCTATGTGCAGTAGATTTTCGTAGCCATCGCCAACACTTCTTTCTTTTAGATGCAATCTATTGTTATTGCATTAAATTATTTTCTCCGGGATAATAAAATTTTACTGTAACGCAGGATTCTGATAGAGAGTGCTTTCATTTATACGGGTTTTACTGTGTTAAAAATTTTATTTACATAGCTGCCATCCTTCTTTATTTTTCAAGTAATTTAACCATGTTTGGAAACAGAAATTTATTTAAGGAAATAAAGTACGAATTGTAAAGAAACAAGACATATTTTATTAAATAAATTTTCTGGTTCGAAAAACTCCAAAAGAATGGCAACTATACATTTTTAAATATTCATAGTTTTTTTTTTTTTGGGGGGGGGGATAAAGTTTAATTTTTACAGGCGATTGGATGAAGGGGGGGGGAAGGGCGCCAAACGCAGTTCTGCACACAGGCGCCGAATACTGCTGGCACGCCCCTGGTATTTTATTAATAAAACCTAGTACTTTCGAGCATGTCATGCTCATCATCAGGGTTAAAACAACAAAAGAGTAAAAGTCGAAGGCTGAGTTCTTTTATACGAAGTGAACTTATCCAAAGACAAAGTAAAAAAGGAAGGGAGAAGTCGGAATGTTCCAAATTCGATAGAAAGGGGGGGGGGGGGGTTCAAGTTATTTTGAGAAGATTGTACCATATTCTTGGAATATCGTACGATAAAGTATCGTTACAAGTATTGTTAGCTCGACATAAAATTTCAATTGATTCCATGATTTTAATCTTCTGATAATTTGATATTTTCTTTAGTAATTTAGCTCTTTTGAAATCTATTATGACTTCTTGTTCCTGGTACAGTTTAGAGAGAGCGGTATTGCATCGATTAAGTCTGATATCTGCAATGTGTTCTGACAAACGCTTCTTAAATTTCCTGGTTGTCATTCCAGTGTAATCTGTTCTCTTTTTGTTATCCATTATTGTGGCTGGGATTAAATATACACCTGCTGAATCTTCCATGGGGATAGGATCGATGCTATTGTGAAGTCTTGTGCTTAATTTATTAGGGGGGGGGAGCAATTAAATGTAGATTGTATTTCTTTAATTTAAACTTTATACATTCAAAGAGACCAGGAAAATATTGAAATTTGTGCAACTTTGTTTCGTTGTAATTAAATTTACTATTACTGCTGCCGTATTGAGCTTGGTAAATAAGTTTATTTATAAACTTGAGTGGGAAACCGTTATCATTTGCTATATTTCTGATTGTGTCTAATTCCTGATTAATATATTTTTTACTGCAGATATTGACAGCCCAGTCTGTATAGAATCTGTATGCTGCAGCTTTATAATTACTGGGAGAAGAGCTATTGAATGAAATGTTATTGTTTGATCGAATTTCTTTTCTATAGACTTTTGTTTCAATAAGCAAATTATTTTTTATGAGCTCAGTATCAAGAAAGGGTAGTTTTCCATTTTGTTCTATTTCTAATGTAAATTGTATTTTTTATCGATTGGCTTACTAGCGGAAATTAAACTCAGACCAATGGAAAATAAAATTATGACAGAGTTTCAAAATAAACCAAAAATGTGGTATAGATATGTAGATAATATTTTTATCATTTGGGATTCAACTATGGAACAATTACAGGTGTTCTTGGATGAAATCAATGCAAGAACACCTTCCAAAATTAAAATCATGGAATCAATTGAAATTATATGTCGAGCTAACAATACTTGTAACGATACTTTATCGTACGATATTCCAAGAATATGGTACAATCTGCTCAAAATAACTTGAACCCCCCCCCCCCCTTTCTATCGAATTTGGAACATTCCGACTTCTCCTCCCCTTTTTTACTTTGTCTTTGGATCAGTCCACTTCGTATAAAAGAACTCCGCCTTCGACTTTTACTCTTTTGTTGTTTTAACCCTGATGATAAGCTCGAAAGTACTAGGTTTTATTAATAAAAAACACCTTTAAGTAATCTGAGTATTTTATTTTGTTTTTATGTATCTATCCTTGCCGAGAATTTACACTGATTTTTTTTTTTTATATAAAATTTCTAAAATGCATGGGAAAAAAAACTTCAATCAACAAAATACATCTAATTGAGATTATAAAACCAACTTTTCGACTTACTGTGATACAGATTCTCGTAAATATTCTAGTTTTAAAAGAGATGAACAAAATGATTTTCTTAAAAATAAAAAGAATCTGGATCTCTTATTTATCCCTTTTCAAGACATAGACTGTTGGTTTTGATTAACTAATTGAACTAACATTGCTTTCTTTTTTCTTTTATAAATTTTATTTTTTTAAAATAATCAATCTTGGATCTGCGCGAGCAGGGGGGGGGGGGGGGGTGCCCGGGCTCCCAGGGCACCCCTCCTTTCTGATTACGCGCATGCATGACATTATACATTCACCTGCTTTTCGATCATTATATTTCCAATATAACGTAATATTTGCTTTTATTAAAAAATCCATCAAGCTACTTATTTATTTTTCCGGTTTCATGTGGAAATCTTGCTTTTTTTTTTTTTTTTTTTTTTCTTTTTACTTTTTAGCAACTGCAATAACGAAAAGTGTTTATTTTTTCTTGTCATTGTTTTGTAAGAGCTGAGTTTGTCAAAGCCATGTTAAGGCGGTATTGAAATTTTTGAACCCTTCCCATTTCCATCCCCTCGGGCCGATTTTGCTTATATGCAATTCCTCACCGAGATATTAACCATATCAATATATTTGGCGAGTTTGAAGACGATTCTTGCATAATTGCGACTTTTATCGTGCGGACAAAATTTAGTACATACATATAAACTTTTTAGATGGGGGGTGATTTTTGGTTCCTGGGGCCCATAATGAAAAGTCATGAAAAAAATTTTTCAATAGTCGTACCATGGTAACGACTGCAATAAGTAGTATTTCTAACAGAACCTATCAAAAAAAGGGGGGGGGAGAAAAAAAATAATACATGCATATATAAAAATTAGCTTAGCAAATAGTATTACTAATGAATAATTAATTAATCAGCTAAGACATTTAAGTGTGTTCTTTTAAAAATGCTATAAATATTGAAATAAATGTACTGCATCCTACATTTTTTTTTAAAAAAGGATATTGATACTATGAAAAGTTCCTTTAACCTTTTATTTATTTTTTAACTATTTGAGAAAATAGTTATTGATCTCGATAGAGAATTGGAAAATCAGAAGTATATCTGAATCTTTTTATTGGTTGAATTCCGCAATAAAGTTGGTTTATTTTATTCATTTTCTGATTGGTCCATGCTTAATATCTAGAAATGAAATACAGTCGAGTCTCTATGTAACGAAATCCATAGTTCAGTCAAAAAATTCGTTGTATAGAAAAATTCGTTGAATAGAGAACGGCAAATATTTTTTTCATTTAATGTTTAAATTTTGAAACAGTCTTGTTTTTTTAGCTGTTTTATTAAGTTTTTGAAATGTTAAATGGAATTTTGCTGGAATCTCAAACATTTTTGCCAATTCCTTTTTATTTTCAGTGTCTTATTGATTATTTTTAAAATTATTACTTTATCAGAGAGAGTTATGCTTATCCTAGGAGTGATTTTATGTAGATGCAGTAGAACAGGGGTGCAAAAATCTAGGCGCCAGTGGCTAATCTCCCCCCACAAAAATTTCAAAGTCTTCGCTCAAAATTTAACAGCAATCTTACTAGAATTTAACACGAAATATTAGATAAAAAGAAATGAAATAATTTTAGTGGTGAGAGACTGGCTGCTGGCGCCCAGATTTTTGCACCCCTGCAGTAGAAAATCCCATCAGCATAGGTGACATTTAGTAACGATTCTTCATTCAAATGATCTCTCACAACGAAAAATGTTCCAAGTCGCCACAAACAACAAACATCCACTCTAAACTCTAAAAGTAATGAGAGTTAGTTTAGTAGATGAAAACCTGCTGAAAAAGACGGCCTTTTCTGAAATTATCCTTTTATCCCTGCCTTACTATCCAACCCAAGAAACGAACAACATTTTCAAGGCGACAATAAAATACTTTTATCTTTTAGGATGCATTGTGATATGTTTCAATCTTTTCCGAGAAAACATACTCATCTTGGTTAAAACAAAGTCAAGTATGACCATGCAAAAAAAGGATGTTTGTCTTGTGGGGGGGAGGGGAGGGTCTGAATGCCTTTTTTTTTAACCGACTTCCAAAAAGGAGAGGAGGTTATCAATTCAACACGCATGTATTTTTTTTATGTATGTTCACCGATTACTCCGAAACTATCCAACCAATTAACTTGATTTTGGTGTTAAATGAGAGAGCTTGCTCTCGAATTGGTACCACTTCCGTTTCATAGAAATTGGTTCAGTACTTTTTTAGTAATTAGGCAAAAACTAATAAAATTAGTGATTTCTCGCAAATTAGTAGTAATTAGGATGTCAAATAAATTTACCGATGCCAGGATGGCCGAGCGGTCTAAGGCGCTTGATTTAAGATCTGGTTTTCGAAAGGCAGCGTGGGTTCGAACCCCACTCCTGACGTACGTATATACAATAATCTTTTCCGTATTATAATTTTTAAATATATATTTAACAAGTTAAATACTAATTATGCTATTAGGAATATTTTGTATTTAACGGCTACCACAGAGTATCAGATATTTTTTATTAACTCAATACTTTATCAGTGAAAGAGTACTCAAAAAGAGAATAGACTTGCGAAAAGTAACATGACATTGAATAAGTTCTCTAAAGAGAATGAAGTCCGGACAGCCGAGCGGTCTAAAGCACCAGATTTAATCCCTGGTTGTGAAAGAGAGTGTGAAGAGAGAGTCGGTTCGAACCTCACTCCTGACATGTGTATATAGTATACAAAAAAATTTTCCGTGTTATATATATTTTTTAAGTGACTTCAAAAAAGGAGAGGATGTTATCAATTCGGCGCGAATGTTCTTTTTTCTATGCATGTTCACCGATTACTCCGAAACTATCCAACCAATTATTTATTTATTTTTTTTTTTTTTTTTTTTTTGTGTGTGTGTTAAATGAAAGAGGCTCTCTTCCATTGGTACTTTTTCCATTTCATTGAAATTGGTTCAGTACTTTTTTAGTAATTAAGTAAAAACTAATAAAATTAGTGATTTCTCGCAAACTAAAAGTAACATGGACGATGACTAAGCTCGCCGAATGGAGTGCAGTCAGGTGGCTGAGCGGTGTAAGACAGCAGATTTGATTTCTGGTTCTTGAAAGAGATCGTGGGTTCGAACTCCACTCCTGAGATACGTGTATGGTTTACAGTGATTTTTCCGTATTATAATTTTGATTAACTGACTTCAAAAAATCGTTAACTTTTAACTAAAAAGAGAAAAATAAACTTTTCTACCAAAAATTGAACCGACTTCAAAAGCTACTGCAAAGTGAAAAATAATTTTTTTACGGAATAGTATTAAGAAATTTAATTAAGAGCGTAGTATTTATCATGCGTATTATTATATTTATGTAGATTAATTTTATTTTTTGAAGTCGGTGCCAGCCAAGCCAAGTTCAAAATTAAAATTAATTATCCAATGCAAATCGTAAAAGAATAAAGTTAAATTTTTAACTAAATATTAAATCGTAAAAAAACTCGTAGATACTTGGATGCGTGTCTATTGGAAAATTACATGCAACTTGGCTTGGCTGGCCCCGACTTCAAAAAATCAAATTAATCTACATAAACATAATAATACGCATGATAAATACTACGCTCTTAATTAAATTTCTTAATACTATTCCGTAAAAAAATTATTTTTCACTTTGCAGTAGCTTTTGAAGTCGGTTCAATTTTTGGTAGAAAAATTTATTTACATAAGGAATAAGGTAGAGGAGTGCATCTATAAAATATAAACCAGAATTCCACAAAAAAACACACTTTACCACAAATAATTTGAAGCGTTTTCTGAACATATGAAAGAGCATTTTTGAAAAAATTCGTTGAATGGAGATATATATTTCGCTATATGGAGATATTTTTTAATGTAATTCTGAAAAAAATTAACCGTTCCTACAAAAAATTCGTTAGAGAAATTCGCTACGCTCTCAAAAGATCTTCCGTCTTTTCACTGAAAATGTACTGGCAGCACTGCTGCCAGTAATTGTCTGTATATTGACGAATATCCGTTTATTTTTTTCTCCGTCAAAAGAGGTAAAATATCCGTCATTTGAAAAAAGTTCGGAAAAGATAAACGCGGCCGGCGTGATGATCGAACTCAAGGTCCCAGCATTGGAAGGCGAACGCTCTTCCCCAGCGCCACGGTTGTACAAGAGAAAAGTGCTTTGAAATAGAAGCGTTCATTTCATATGAGTGTGGTTTGGTCTATTTCGTTAAAAAGTTTTTAATTTTGAAGTTATATTCGGGAAGATTCCATCTTTAATTAAACTGTGGCTGGGGTTTTTATACGTTTATATTAATATAGTATAAGAATGTGATTTTTAAATATATTTACGTAGATTGCTAAAGGAAAAATATGGATGCTCTATTTTTATTCGATAAAGGGTTTTTTTAATAATATCATTTTTTTAGCATTTTATTTTTTAATTAAAATATTTTTAAACGTGTTCACTTAAAGTATATTTTAAATGCGAATATTTATTATATAAATAACTTAGTAAATTCAACTTTATTCAACTTATCCAACTTTCAATAACAAATTGTGAGAATTTTTGAATAAATGAAGAAAGTAATTGTTATTTATTTTTAAATTCGAAAACATTTTTGGCTTTTTAAACTAAGTTAGACATTTTAATCTATAGAATTTTTGTAATCTATAGAAATTTTGTTTTTAATTTTAAAAATAAATTCGAATTTATTACTAACAGACCCAATACGCATGCGTGCTAGATATAAACGGAATCTCTTCCTCATTTTTCGACGTTCGGAATGAATTCACTGATCAAATACGTTTTCTGGGAGAACAGAAGTTATTTGTGAAAAAATAACGATAACTCAGTGTATATTGACGAATTTTTCTGACAGTGTAGATGGAGTTTCGTTGTATAGAGACTCGACTGTACTTCTGTTTTTTATTTTATTCGTTTTCTGATATTGGTCCTCGTTTTATGACAAAAAATGAAATACTTCTATTGCCACGATGACAAAAAAGTATTAAAAACTACAAAAAAAATTAATAATAATAATAACTCAAAAACACATTTAGATACAGGTTTCAAACAACTTGCACTTAAAAGTAAATTTTTTTCTTTATACGACTGTGTAAAAACTGAAAATGTGCAATGTTTAGAAGTTTTAAAATTTGCAGTACCGAACATTTTTAAACTGAAATTTTATTTAATATTTGTTTGTGATTGGTCCAGGAATATTAATGTGTCTCTAAAAATCCAGGCATATTAATATGACTCTGTTATTACGTAAGCTACGTTTTGATCGCCATAAAAATGATGTTATTATTATTATTATTATTAAATATAGAAATAATTTATAGTCTTTGAAAATATTATTTTCCAAATAGTCGTTGTAATTTGTTAAATTACATTTTTTTTCACTTTTTTTTTCTTGCTTCATAAGCTTTAAAAAATTAATTTTAATCTTTTTATCAAATACATCAAGGCATATAGTGTGCATACTAATAAAACTAAAAAGCAAATTATTTGCCAATATTTAAAACTGTAAATATATATATATATTCATAACCTCGAGGTTTAACTTTGATGTCTATTCGAAACGGCATAGTTTTATATTTGCATTAGAATAGCTTTTAAAATACAATTTCTTTTAAATAATAAATATACATACAAAATATATTTTACTTGTGTACATATTTTAAGCAAACATTCATGAACAAATATTTCGAAATACGTGGACAACTTCAACTGCGTTATAGAAATTCATACAAAATAAACACAAAGATAAAATTACTATGGTAAAAATTTAACAGAGCATTTGTAACAAATTTTTAATAACAACCACAAATACTAAAATCGTCGATTTTTCCTGCTACAGCTTGCAGGTGGAGTAAAAAGACAAAGAAAACAATGTTGAATAATAATACGTATGATGATACCAAACCACTTTTACGCTATTTTTAACGATTGCACAAAAGAAAAATAAATTACTTCGAATAATTTATTCATTAATTTATAGTTAATACAGTCTTCTGCAAAAGTTTAAACGCTGGTGATATTTAAACTTTAAATAAAAAATGCGAAGTTATTACAACACTTTAACAAGAAAATGTAGTACCTACAATGTGAAAATGCACTAATTTATCTTTCTGTGTCATATAGAAAGGGAGATAAAATGTGAGCCCCCCTTGCATTTTCTTGAGCGTCCCCCCCATCTATTATTCACTTCTGTCTATGGCCCTGCATATGGCCTCGAGTGGTCTTCAGAAAAGTTTTTAAAAAAATTTAATTTGGAGGATTCAGATGGGTGGGCATGCCATTGGCACAACTTGCGTAAAAAGCCTTTGAGATGTTTTAGTCATCAACAAGGAGATGAATCTTTAATGATTTGGATCTCACTTTGCTTTCAGGCTCAAGCATCTCTGGAATTATTTGATTGTCTCCAAAAGAACAAGACTACATACATTCATTAGAAAACAATTTAAAGCAATTTGGTGACCATTTAACTAGTCCAAAGTATGTGTTTATGCAAGATATTGCGTCTATTCGTATTGCATACAAAACAAAAACTTGGTTTAGCTCTCAAAATATTACTGTTTTCGGTTGGCCGGCGTATACCCTTAATCTGAACCCAATCGAAAATTTTTCTGGCATCATATCTCTTAAGGTTTACGCTAATTTTTGACAATATTCTTCTGACTTTTCTGTAATGAACTTCGAGCTGCTGTTGAAAATGTTTAGTACAAAACAGATCCTTAAATGATGCAGGATTTAGTTTCTTCAATGAAAAGTCACATTTTTTCACTATTTACAGACAGTGTGGATGCAATTTAGTTTTAATTTATGGTTATTTTCCTACAAATATACAAATTGCTTATACTTTTGCCGCAATGTTAATTACTTTTTTTGCTATTAAATATTATGTAAAGTGTATAATTTAAAATTCATTGTTTATGATTTGTTGCAAGTAATATATGAAAATCATTTACCCTCCATAGTCTCTCTGACAAACAAGTGTTGCCTGATTGGGGATTTTGTCCCCATTTTGGGGGATTTTGAATTCAAAGGAATTTATAAGAGACAAATAGTTTTCGATGGCATATTTGGAAACTAACGACATTTGTTTATCAAAATATAATGAAATCAGTTAAGATAGAATTTAAAAGGAACTAGAAAAATATTCCTTTTTATGCAGATTTTCATTTAAAAAAGTGTTTCTTCGCAGAGACCACAAAATAACAATTTCAGCCAATTTTTTGATACACGCAGGTTCTCTTTCCACGTCGTAAGAATTCCTGCGTAAAATGAAAATCCAGTCCCACAGACTTCCATCTTAGTCAGCAGTGTAGTCGTAAAAACAACAGACAGTGTACGTTCTAAGCTGACGGTATACGCTCAAGAAAGAGCGTATACCCTAGAGTGTACATACTATCGCTTTCTTGAGAAACTGGGGGTATAAGGAGTTAGATACGCAGTGTCTAGTGTCTAGCATAGTCTTGTGTAGTCCTGCCTTAGACACGATCTGCCTTGGACCACAAATTAAGTGCCTTGGACTAATCCTCACGTAGATCCTTAAAGCGCGGTAGACAGTCATCGTGGACTGATACACGAACACATATTCACATTTCTTTTATTAATACATAACGTAAATAAACACAATTTTATAACTTTTTTCTTTTTAAATCTTGTATAAAATAAAAATGAATGCATTGCAGAAGCGGGAAGCGGCAATAGCAGTGAGCTGAAAGATTGCAGCGCCATCTTTTGGGGAATATCTATGTTGTAAAAAAATTAACGCTACTTTCCCATCCTATTGCAATATCCATGGTCTGCATCTGTATGTTTATGTTTATATCGTCATGGCATGGCTTGTCAACCAAATTTGTCGTTAACTGATATTTTTTGTCAGGCTTTGTGCTATTGTTTAATACCAGGTAGATTGTAATTCAAGTAATTACATGCCTATTCTCTTAGTCGTTTATCATGAATTGATTATAAGAAAAAATTACTGTCGAGTTATCATCAAGTTTCTAAACAATGAATCACAAGCAAGGTGATAAATCTTTTGTGAAGTACAACTTTTGAGATTTTTTCCTTTTCAGGTGTTCACAATTGTTAGGTAAGAATCTTAAATTTAAAATGTTTTACATGTTTTCTTTTCTTTAATTTATATAAACGTGTAAATATTATAATTTTCACCTTACTTTCATAGATGCTGTTTATGAAAACTATATATAGGGTAGATGTGACAGTAATGTGACAGTGCTTTTTGACCAGTCAAAAAGCAGAAAATAATAATTCTAAGCTCTGCAGTTTTTCAGTGAAAATGCTAAGAGTTAGCTTCATTTAATAAATTCATATATTCATTATTTTCTTGCAAAATTTGGATGCTTTTGATTGAGCAGTAAAAGAAAACCTTGAATTTTATATAACTAATGTTCATTTACAAAATTTCATTTATTTTTAAGGATTTAAAAATGTTTTAAGTGTATTTTATGTATTTTAAAAATGTAATTTCAGTAAATGTTTATAGTGCATAAAATAATTTGACTTAAATAAAAACCTAAGTAATCAAATTTATTTTATTTTTATTTATTTATTTTTTAATGTATGTAATTTTGCCTTGCACATTTTATAATCTGGCAATCAAACCAGTCAGGAAGCAAAATATTTTAAGGCACTATCAAAGAAAGGCTCATAGGGCTTAAACCTTCCATATTTAAAACAATTAAGTTACAGAAACTATTAAAAATCTATTTTCAGTCTTAAATGTTTTCATTTTCACCTCTAGCCCCCCCCCCCCCCCCCCAAAAAAAAAAAATAAATAAATGTAACATTAATGAAAGATATAGTAATCATGAGACTAATAAATCTGCAGATCAGTAACCTTGAACACCAGTTCTACAGATTTATTTGGAAATTATTTTATTTAGTATTTAAAATATTTAACTTGCAATGTTATTTCTTTTATACTTGTAATATTAATTATTATAAAAGAAATATCAAGTAGTTTCTGGAAGATTGTTAAAAATAGCAAGAAAAAACTATAGACAAATTTTCCAATTTTCTAATCTAATTACAGTACAGAATCATTTATCCAGAATGGTTGGGGTCAAATTTATTCTGGATAATTGGTTTTTCCGGTTAACTGATTGGGTATGAAAGCAGCATCCATTTGACAAGTTTTACGGAATATATGTGGTTGTGGTATTACTTCTAATTTTAAAATAATTATTAGAGTTCTTACTTGAACTAAGAATTAGATGCAACATGCAAGTAAGAACAAATGTTAGAGTTTGAAAGAAGATAATTCATGGGAATTCCTTGGGAGCAAAATTCTTCTGTTTTCTTTGCATAAAAATCAGAACATCTGTAATATAACTATATATGCTTTCTATTTCAAATACAATACAAGATGCTGTTATCAAACTATATGATTGTTTTAAAGCAATGTATATGTCAAACTGGCAGTGTATGACACTTTTTTCTACAAAGATTCTTGCATCAGTCTATTAGAAATGTCACTCCGGAAAACTGGGTTCCGGATAAATGGTTCCATACTGTATTATCTTTTAAATTCCCCACTGTCTCAATAATTTGATAGCTGTAATTGCCTTAAATTTAGTGTTTTAAACTATCCATCTAAAATAATTAAAATATCGATTTCTTGATAATTACATTAATATTTGCAAATAGTGAATAATTAATCACAAATATTTTATTTATTATTGCTATTGGTATTATAATTGTTATTTTTAATTGAAAATAAAACTAAAATCTGCACAGTCTCTAGTCCCAAGCTGTGCATATTTTTGAGACTCGACTATATCATTTAAATTCTTTTGGACCTTTTTATTGATACAAAGTTACAATCCCTGCTGCTCTGAAACCACTTTTCAAGTTGTTTTGATGTTTCATTTTTGAACTCATCAGTATACTTTGTTAAGAGTTGAGGAAACCTGCCTTTAGGCAAAACTAAATGTTTTTTTTTTTTTTTTTTTTTTTTTTTTTTTTTTTTTTTCCAGTTATTGAAATTTTCATACCACTTTATATTAAAAGATTTGAAAAAAGCCATGTCTAGAGAAATACAATCTATGATGTACACTGCTCAAAACAATTAAAGGATATTTGAAGTTTTATATAAAATAAAGATATAAACGAAATTTTTTTTGCCAAAATTAGAAGAAGAGAATCACAAATGCAAATTTTTCTGGTTTTCAAACTGTGGAGTATGCAAATTTTGAGTTCGACGTCAAAAACGTCACCTTCAGCGGCAGCGAATGAAATTTGACTTTCAATTGGATAAAAGAGAATGAAGACAAGGATGATCGGCATTCAGTGATTGCTTTGTTTCGATGAGTATGATGTCTCAGTGAAGTCATTTGACAGATTCAGAAGCTTGGAGAATTGTTGGTAGGTTTTAAGGGGGCCAAACTCAAGCCGAAGTAGCGCAAGCCATTGGAGTGTCACGAAGTGTCATTTCCAGCATCTGGAACCGTTTTTTGGAGAGTGGATGTGCAGGCCAAAGACCAGGGCAAGGTCGTAAACAGGCAACAACGCCCAATGAAGATCGGTATTTAGCATTAACAGCTCGGAGACACCGAAACATGAACGCTACTCTTCTCCAACAACACCTTTGCTTGGCTACAGGCACCACGATTTCAACTCAGACTGTCCGAAACCGGCTCCATGCTGTAGGTCTGTATGCTCACCGACCGATGGTATGTGTTAGATTAACATCGAGGCATCCTCGCGACCGCAGGGAGAGGGCAACCGAGCATGTCACCTGGAGGAGAAATGAATGGAGCAATATTCAGTTTTCTGACGAGTGCCGTTTTTCTGTGTATCCGGATAATAGGCGTATTTTCATCTGGAATACCGTGGCAGTAGGAATAATCCTGCGTTCGTGCACGATAGTGTCAGATTTGGCGGTGGAGGAGTGTTTGTTTATGGTGGCATCTCCATTGACGGGCGCACTGACCTCTACATCATTCGAGATGGAGCTCTGACTGGTCGCTGATATAGGGATGAGATCCTCAGACCTATTGTAGTCCCTTATGCTGCAGCAATCGGAGATAACTTCATTTTAATGGACGATAATTGCAGGCCACATCGTGCAAACCTGGTGGAGGATTTCCTTTTCGAGGAAGGAATCGTTCGAATGAAATGGCCAGCATGTTCTCCAGACATGAATCCAATCGAGCATGTTTGGGACGTTATAGGAAGACGAGTTTCTGGCCGCCAACAACCCCACAAACTCTCCAAGAACTGGAAAGAGCTCTTCTGGAAGAGTGAGGCAGAATACCCTGACTCGTCATGAATAGCCTCATTGAGTCCATGCCTCAAAGGTGTTCAACGTTGCTGGGCGCCCGTTATAGGTGTAAATTAACAGTCGCCACTCGTCACGTGGCGATTAAAGTTGTAAAAGTGGCGATTAAAAATCGGCCATCGATCGCCACCCTAGTCGCCACGCGGCGATTGAAAAATCTTATTTATTTGCTTTGTGAAATACAGATTTTTTCATGGATATATTCATCTCTACTTTGATAGCATCTAATTTGTGAATTGGCTAATTCTTTAAATTCAAAATTGACCTTCGATAGCCACCCTAATCGCCACTCGGCGATTGAAAAATTTTATTAATTTGCTTTGTGAAATACAGATTTTTTCCTGGATATATGCATGTCTACTTTGTTTGCATCTAATTAGTGAATTGGCTAATTTTTTAAATTCAAAATCGGCCATCGATCGCTGGGCCTACCGGCCACTGGCTACTAATCGAATTTCCCAGTTTTCACCTATAGCGCCCGTAGAAACCATACCCCCTACTGAAAATGAATTTATTTGAAGAAAACACCTTTTCTATTCTTTTTTTCTCATATATGCACAAATTGTGTTTTTTTCCTTTTGTACACAAATGCGCAATAAAATGCATTTTTTTCTGCCAAACATGTGTAATTTATTCTCGTATAACCTACTATGTCTGTCAACCATGTATCAATCAGCTAAAAAGTTTCCCAGATACAAAAACCACCTAAAACTGCAATATCCTTTAATTGTTTTGAGCAGTGTATTATAAAAGTGCTGTTTCTGGTTGTTTGAAAGTGTTTATAGTGAATTCAAACTAAAATTGCAAGCTTGGTAATTTAAGTTATGAAACATAGAAATTTGTGATTAAATTATATTTTAAATAAAGATAGAAGTTTATAAATTTATCTTTAAAACCCATAAAACATGCTGTTATAATTGTCTGAAAAGCAGTTCTTGAATGCTTTTAATTTTTTAATTAAAAAAAACATCTTACAACTGTAAAATTACGTTTAATAGTGCTGCCATCTATATTCTTATTAAAAAAAGTTAGGGATTTAAAACTATAAAATAATAAATTAGATTTATTAAAATAAAGATTAATTAAAATGTACAATGACTTTTGAAAAGAATATTAAAAAGGAAATTGTCTGTGCAATCTTCGATCACATTTACCCACTTGTTTTTTATAAATTATTACTCTGTATTTTACAGTATGTATTTAAAAATAGTATTTTAAGTCCTAAATATTTCTATATTTTAGAAGATGAAAATGGATGCAAGTAAAACAAATGGATCCCTAATATTGGCAGAAAGAAGGTATACTGCTGATAGCGATCCAGAAGAAATAAGTGGAAAAGTCAGAGTTCTTGTTCATCAGAATGCTTTTGATATACCAGAAGATGTTCCTAAACGAAACAATAGCAGTGGAGAAAAGTACATATTAAGTGACCATAAGCCACATGATTTTCATACTAAAATTGTTGAGCATGATGATGTCATTACACCTTTAAGTGAAGAATCAAATTCTTCAATAACTGGCCATGCCTGTGAAGATAAGTTGTCAGAGGAACAAGAAGACACAGAATCTAATTCTTGTATACAAAATTTATTTCCTTGTTGGGGTACACTTATCGATCCAAGCACAATAACTGTTACAAGATTCTTTGGACTGATTACTTGCTTGTTCTTTTATATTGCTAACATTATTTCTGACATAATTGTCTGCTATCATTTGTTTCTGCATGGCAATTGGTTGTGGTTTTCTCTAGCTGCTGCATTTACAATAATTCCTACTGTGATTTTAAATTCTATCAGCTATCATTTATCTGTGAGTAAAAGAATAGTGAAGCGTACTATTTGGAATCAGGAAGAATCTTTGTGCATCTCATTCATTATTGCAGTGTTACATCTTGCACAGTTTGGAATTATTGCCAGGTAATAATTTATTTTATTAGTTGGTCAAAGTTAACATGTTTTTTTTTTCAATTATAAAATTATTTTTCCATTAACTTATTTTTGTATTCATAAATGTACAGTACAACTTCTTTAATCCGGAATCGTCATGATTACGACAATTCTGAATTACAGAAGTTTTGGAATTAGAATGCATTTAGAAAAAAAATAAAGCTAACATCTGTCATAAATATGCCAATTAAAAATGTAAGGAATTCGATAATTTAAAATTATAAAAACAAAATTGAGGTTATGAATACAAAATGCTCTAAAATATATTTAAAAAATACTTACATACATTTTATGCAATGCTGCCATCTATTGTAAATTATTAAAAACAAATAACCATACATTTTTTTTTAAATTATGATTTTGAATTTATAAATACTCAATAAATAATAGAAATCTTGAGCATAATAGGCATATCATGAAAAACATTAAAACTACGAATTTTCTAAAATCAACTAAAAGTTGTAGTGAAAAATCTAAATGAGATTTACAATTAATTGAAAAAGTAACTTTATAATTACGTTAACATATTTAAAATAGGTGTATAAGGTTAATGTTAAAAAAAAAATGTAAATATATAGCACCTAAAAATACTGAAGTAAGTCACAAAATAAATACTTAAATAATAATAAAATGTTATTTTGCAATGCTTTGGCACCCTTTTGTTAAATTTAAAGAAAAAAAAAATTAGCATTAATTCTGAATTTTTACAACTTAGTACTGAAAAAGATATCTATATGAATTATAAAAGTAATTCATAAAGTTCTTACAATTTTAAAATTGAAAAAAATAGTGGTATAAATTAGATAGTCTTTTCATTTTTCTTCTGAAATTCATTCATATATATGTTATGGTGCCATCTATGATCTTTATTTGAAAATTAAAATGAATAAACATACTGAAATGTCCAGATCACAGAAGTTTTGGGGTTAGAGATGCCTGGATTAAAGACGTTATACTATATTAACCTTATATTGTTTATTTGAAATTAATCTAAAGCAATTTCCAAATTAAAACTATTTGATACTATTGATTAATGCCACTTTGTACAAAATTAAATTAAAATTGAATATACTTCTCTAATTGCTAAAAGGTGTAAAATAGAAACCTTAAAAACAGAAGAAAAAAAATTATTATATTCCATGTTCCATTTAAGCCCATTATGAAATCAATTAAGAATATTCTAAAATTGCATAATTTATGATGTAATAATTTAAAACAACATCATTCAATTTTTTAAATACTCTTTCAGATTATGCATTTTTTTTTTTTTTTTTTTTTTTTTTTTTTTTTTTTTTTTTTAACTCTAGTGTTGATTTCAGGCCAATTTTGCAGGATGCAGCACTTGGCAGCTCCTTTTGATTGTACTTCATGCACTTGTGGCTCTTTTCTAACTTCTTTATGTACATATGATCCTTACTACTCTTGTTTTACATATCCTTTCTCATGAAATATATTTTTTAGCTCTTAGGGGGGGGGGGGGGGGAAGGCACCATTAACGAGATTGGAAGTAAGTGTTTTTCATATTCTTTTAGAAATCTAAATTTTTTAAAGTTTTGGCTTAGTATCAGTCCTGATGATGTTGGATTTTTTGAGATCATACTGTAATTATAATTTTTACGTTATTTATTTTTAGATACTTAGGTTACATCTTCTTACATGAATTGGAATATTTGTGGGTTGTATTCTGTCCATCACATAAACAGAAATATTTTAATCATCATAGTGGGAGGTGTATAGAACTGGCATACATTCCATATCTTTTCATTGTGGAAGCTATTCTTCAGTGTTTACCTCAACTCATTGTGCAAATGTATATTTTGATAGTTGGATCTAACATACTTGCATCTGATACAAGTAAGTCTTTTTAAATAATTAAAGATATTTAAATAATTTAAATCATTCATACTTTATTTTTGTATATTTGAGAGATAACATATTAAAAAGATAAATTCTTTGAAATAAATTTCATAAAATAGTCATAACTACAAAAAAAATCACTCAAAATTTACTCATAAGAATTGTGTTTAGTTGTTAATGTGAAACCAGACTCATTATTATCAAACATGCTTTAATACTTGCTGAAACAAATGCAAACAATCATTAGCAATAATTTTTTTAAAGTCTTCTGAATTGTTTTTAACTTTTTTCAATATAGAAGAAATGTGATTATGAACTAGATCTGTCTAATATATCAGACTGAGATATATCTAAAGATTTCTACAGTAGATTCCCACAAAACTGCACAAACTGAAAACAAAGATAGTGTGTATTGTAGAATTTTAAGGATTTCTCATCATAGTTTTGTTCAAATTATAAATATCTATTATTAGAAATACTGTCTAATATATTTATTGCTATGTTATGAATTTCTGAAGTTTTTTTGCAAATCTACATCAATCATGATTCTTAGAACCCAAAAACAGCCCCAGTTAAAAAACATTATATGTATGCATATACATATATATTTATTTATTTATTTATAATTGCTTTTTTTATGGACATAAAATCTTCCATAATTTTGGACAAATCTTTTTTAAACTGATATGTAAAGTGTAGAGGCAGAAAATCTCAGTCAAGCTTGTTAAGGGGAGTCTTCATTCACTTGAAAACTCCCATTCAGTAATGTTAAATCAATGGGTAGGTTAATTTAAAATTTCTCGTTTAAATTTGAATATTAAAAAAAAAAAAAATAGCATAGGATAGCTGGGCTTGATCTTTAGTAAGACTAGAGATGGGAATGCTAAAAAAAACCCCGGAAAAATTGGGAAAAAAAAGTTTTTTTTTTTTCGTTTTTTTTTCCGAAGGCTTATTTTTTAATTTTTCCGAACTGGAAAAATTGAAATTTCATTTATGAAATAATATAATGAAAATTTTGTAATAGCTACATTTTCATACTTTTTATTATTATTATTATTTTTTTTTTATGTTGAGTGTCTCACATGAAAATTTTAATGTGGGTAATCTGATCTCTGAGCAGAAATCTGTTTGAGAAGACATGAAAGGATCCTTCACATTTTTTTCTTGTTTGAAACACAAGACCCTTTGCAAAATTTCTCTTGAAAATAGACTTTTCAGAAAAAGTTTAATCTACAAATTGAATCTTTCACAAGTGCAGTGATTGAAGAAAAAAAAATCCCGTGCCATACAGCCGCTGAATTTTATTAAGTTGCATATATGTATGTAAATAACCTTATTAAAAATGTCTAAATAGGAACCTAAATATAGTAATAATTTTTTATTCAAAAATTCTGAATATATTTTGTAAAAGTATATACAAAAAGTTCACAATTTCACAAAAACTTGATTACATAAAAAAATCTAGATATGTAATTAAATGCAACTTCTCTTTTTAAAAATTAATTCATATGTAAAATTATTGCAATAATATGCCGATTAATGGAAATGATAAAATTAAAAATTCAGTATAAAATTTTGAAGTATGCATTTATTACTTTATCTTTTCAAGAAGTAAATATTGAATTCGTGAAAATTTTGACTTCCAGTTTTTGGTGTATTTAAAACTTTTAGAAGGTCCTGAACACGTTTTGATGGTTTTTGGAAAATATCTGTGAGTCTGTATGTGACAAATTTTATGGGCACTCTATCTCAAGAATTGATGCACATAATTTCACAAAACTTTAGATTCAGTTACACCTTGATATAAACTCGAGATGTTTAGTTATTAGTGTATATCGCCAAACCGATGGCACTGCTATGCTGCATTATTCATAATTTCCACAATAGTTCTATCTCAAACTAATGTATGTATTTTTATAAAATTTCAGATTGTTAAACTTTGACATAACTTCGTGCTCATTACTTTTTGGCGTAAATTGCTCAACAGATGACGCTGCTATACTGCATTATTCATGATTATCGCAATAGCTTTACCCCAAGGACGATTTAAAAAAAAAATCAAACTACAGTTTCTGATATATATTAATGGTGTTTAGTTTTTGGTGTAAATCCCCTATAGGTGGCACTACTATGCTGCATTTTTCAAGATTTCATTATAGTTGATTAATTGAATGTTTTTTCAAGGTGTTGAATCTAAAATTGACCTCAATTTTACCTCCATAATGTACAGTAATGTTGCAAAAACATGGGCAGTTTGCATTAGAAAAGTACAACTGCGATGAAATAAATACCCATATTTTATTACAAGTAACTATGTTCCAAATTATTCTTTCCCTTTTGATTAAACTTTGAATTTTTGTAGTTTTCTAAAGCACAGTAGAAGTTTATCTCTGTATGTAACTAACTGCTTTTGTTAATTCCTCAAACAGTGAGCATTTTCTATTTGTAGTGTTCTGTTTTTCATAACTTTTGAGTTCCACTCTTAGAAATATAAAATTACCATGTGGAAACATTATTGAATATGGTTTCTTACTCAAGAATAGAAGACCAGATTTCAGGATAAAAAGAAAAAAATTATATTTAATTAAACTTAAAATATATATATATGTACTTCTGGTTTCAGTGAGTAAAAATCTAACAGTCAATAAATACTACGCTATTTTTTAGTTGCAGACCTGAGTAAGCCAAAGTAAAACTTAGTTTTGTTTGGATTTAGATTATAAAACTAAATCAAAACTTTTTTGAGTTGAGATCGGAAAGCTATACCAAAACTAAACATATTTTATAAAGGAAATAAAATTATAATTCTAAGAAAAAAAAGTAATAATGTAAAAATATGCATTTTTTAAACAAAAAATGGAATTTTTGAATCCTGATATTCATAATAATGACAAAACTATGCAATAATTTCTTTAAACTAGTATCATTTACTTAAAAACTATACTTATGTAAATGGAATGCATAATTTATTTCATTCCAAACTGCAGACATATTGGCTCAGGTTTTTACATTAGGTCAATTGGTAGTTAAACATGTAACTGAAAAATCGTTTCAACAGAGATATGATATAACAAACAATAGTGTTTAATAAAAATTCTCAGGCTGTGGGAAAAAAAAAAAAAAAAACTAAACTTTTAAAAGCAGGCTTTGCTCTTTTCTTTTTATTTTGTAATATAAAGTGAAAGTAATTTTCATTTAATACATATAAATGGGAAAAAATGTTTAATATTTAATATTCTCTAAGAAAATATAATTTATTTGGGAGAAACAGTCATGAAAAATCAATTTTTCCGTTTTTTTCCGACACTTATATTTTTCCGGAAAATTTACATCTCTAAGTAAGACTATATTTTAGGTCTATATATAGGTCTGATTTTGCCTGTTAAGGGGAGTCTTCACTTGTTTGAAAACTTCTGTTCCGTAATGTTAAACCAATGGGCAGATTAATTTCAAACTACTCATTTAAATTTAAATATTTTTAAATGATTTTTTTGCATAGGATAGCTGAATTTGATCATTAGTATGACTTTTTTTTTTCGATTATGGTTACAGATTTTTTAGCACTTTCCAACAAAGTTGAAAAGTGCTTATGCATTCGATCCGTCTGTCCGTGCTCTAACTCCCGTAAATATTCTCGAATTGCTATGAAATTTTTATACATTATTGAGGTTTACCCTAGCATGAACCCTATTGAAAGTGAAGTATCTACCATGATTAGTTTATCTACAGAGAGAATCAAAAGTTTCCCATTACATTATGGCCTATGGGGAAAAATCGTTAATATACTCGGATTGCCATGAAATTTTAGGACGTTATTGATGTTTACCCTAGCACAAACCCTACTGAAAATGAAGTTTCTACCATGATTAGTTTATCTACAGAGAGAATCAAAAGTTTCCCATTACATTACAGCCTATGGGGAAAAATCGTTAATATACTCGGATTACCATAAAATTTTAAGACGTTATTGACGTTTACCCTAGCATGAACCCTATTGAAAATGAAGTTTCTATCATGATTAGTTTATCTACAGGGCGAATCAAAAGTTTTTCATTACATTATGGCCCATGGGGAAAATCATTAATATACTCGGATTGCCATGAAATTTTAGGACGTTATTGACGTTTACCCTAGCACAAGTCCTATCGAAAATGAAATTTCTACCATGATTAGTTTATCTACAGGGCGAATCAAAAGTTTCCCATTACATTACGGCCTATGGGGAAAAATCGTTTCAGAGGAATTTTAAAGATGTTCTACCCTGTCAAACATATTAAAATATGCATTCTATAAAATATAAGGTGAAAATGTAGCTATTATTCATTTACAGGACCACACAAAAGAATTCCATGAGATAATGGTAAAAGGAGAATTGTATGTGACATATTTTAAATATATTAAGCTGTTTCATGTATAACAAAATTAATATATATCATTGAAGCTTAATATAAATTATACGCTACTGTCTTGCATAATATGAAGTACATAGCATTTACAGGGCTATACAAAAGATTTCAAATAGTATATTCTTTCCGAAGTATCGTATATGTGTCCGATGATGGCTGATGGAGGGATGAAATGCATTTTAATTAGACATGCACATTTATATTTCGCTAAATATATGCACATTATATGGTGTGTATAAATGTTATAGTTGATATACAGGTATGATACAGGTTGTGTTGATACTACTCAAAAGAGTTCACGAAAGTTACTGAATATGAGCATAAATTATTTAAACGTGGTTCTTAAATAAGCTATGTATTTTATGCTGAGTCCATTCAATTTACTGAGAAATGTTTGCAGAATATAGATAAAAGGATATACAGGACCACACAAAGAATTCGGTACATGGACGCCTATGAAAAATAATTTATGAGAATGTGATTTCAGTTGTTTTAAAGGTGTTTTAGTTTACAATAAATTTTAGCCTAATGCTGACATGTCATAAAGGTACAATGTAAACTACAGGGCTGAACAAAAGTATTCAAGTATTTTCCATCTAATAGTATGAATTGCTGAAAAAGAAATTTCAAGCTACTTGGTATTTTCTTGCTAAACTAAATTTTCCCATTACATCAACTGACATATGAAATACAGGGCTGTTCAAAAGTACTGGAATACATATTTGGGTATATTTGGCTATACACTATTTCCCTAAATAACAAAGTTTTGTTAAAGATTCCATTAAGTGTTGGAAAGTGCTTCATAATCTATGCTTAACGCATGATTTTTCTTACTTGTTTTAAAGATACTTTTACTTTTGGAACAGGTTTTGAAATTGAAAGTATTTATTTCTTTAAAATCTGAAACTAAAATTGAAAAGTAAAAAACAATCATAATAAAGATCAAGCTCAGCTATTCTATGCAAAAAAAAAAAAAAAAAAAAAAATTGTTAAAATATTCAAATTTAAATCATCATATTTGTTCGAAATTAATCTGCCCATTGGTTTAACATTACGGAGCAGAAGATTTCAAGCGAGTGAAGACTCCCCTTAATGGGCAAAATCAGACCAAGGGGATGAAAATAGAGAGGGTTTTTTTTCTTTTTGTGAGAAGAGTTGAACAGAAAAAAACCCATAACTTTTTAATTATAATACATAGGGTAACATCCCCAGTAATTGGCATGTGCCAGTGATTGGCACATCCTACAAACATGTCCTAAAATAAGATTTATATCCAGTCTTTTAAAAATGCAAGACCATATACCAGTTATATGCTCATTTACTTTAAAGATTATAACTTCAATTTATGCTACTAGATGACAATAGTGGCTAGGAAAGAGAAACAATTATGATTTGTAGGAAATTAGCCATTTTGTTGCAAATGCTTCTTGTCTGGCTTAAGAAAGACATGCTTTTCAATTCATTATTATCTGATTTCTAATATATTTTAATTGACAACAATTTTGTTTAGTTGAAAAGTGTTACTTTAATTGTGTAAAAGTATTTTTGACACAAACATTTGGATTTCTGAATTAATGATAGATGCCAATTAATGGTACTTCAATTTTGCTAGTTCCAAGTCAAGGCACCTATTCCAATTACAAGGGAATCGCATGATTTGAGATTAAACCACTTATTTTGGATTTTGGCAGTACACTAAGTTAGTTATAGACTAATTTTGTTTATCAGTTGTTTTTATTTGAAAATATGAAACATTATCAGCAATTGAAATCCATTAAAGCTTACTGGGGACAGCATGACAATCACTGGGTATTAAAATAAATATGTTGTATTGTTTTAAAGTAGAAGTGCACAACCTTTTCAAGAGAAGGGCCACTTAGAAATATGTCTCGGTGGTCGAGAGCCACATCAATAACACGGAAAGAATTCTATTTCAAGGAAGTGCTCTGTGGTCTATAATCAGATAAAAAATCTGGTTTGAGAGGGAAGAGGGGGGGAGGTTACCCCCTTAAGTTCACTTACTCAGCCAAAATATCCAATTCAGTTGCTAAGGATATATCAGCAGTTTTTATGTATAACAGGTATAGCAAGGATTATTTTCAAAATGTAAAAATATTCCTTCACTTTATTCAGGGAGTAAGTTTTGTTTTATTAAAAGTGAAAAAAAAAACGAGCATACATGGCTGGTGCCAAAAAAAATGCAAATTTTATGAACGAAGGAGAGAGGAGGAGACGATCAACACAACAAGAATTTTCTGCACCTCATCAACGGAATTCCCGATTTTCTGTGCCCAATCAATGAAATTTGTAATTCCTTCACGTCTGATTGACCAAATTTGCACTTTTTATGAAGCCAATCGACAAAAAGCGCAATTTTTATGAAGCCAATCGAGAAAATGTATGATATTGTTTCACCTGATCAACAAAATTCACAATTCTTACGAAATCGATTGAGAATATTCACGATTATTCCGGGTCTGATCAACACAATTTTTACGAAGCCGATCGACGAAATTATTAATTTTTAAAAAGCCGATCAAAGAAATTCGGGATTTTTAAAAAGCCGATCAATCTAGTTTGTGATTTTTCCTCACATGACGACGAAAATCTAAAATTTTTTCCCGCACTTGATTGTTAAAATTTTGAATTTTTCGGCACCTAATCGACGATATTTTCAATTTTTCGACTACTGATTGACAAAATTCGTGATTATTATAAAGCTGATCAATGAAATTCTTTATTTTCTTAGCATGATCGACATAATTCGCGGTTTTTACACAACCGATTGAGAAAATTCACTTTTTTTTTTTTCCGCGACTGGTCAACAAAATTCATGATTTCTACGAAGCTGATTGGTGAAATTTGCAATTTTTATGAAGCCGATCGACAAAATTCCCGATTTTTAAGAAGCCCATTGATGAAATTTGCAATTTTTAAATAGCCGTTTGACAAAATTCCTGATTTAAAAGAAGCTGATCGACGAAATGTGCAATTTTTTCTCACATGATCGAGAAAATTTGAGATTTTCCCGCCCCTGACCAACGAAATTTTCAATTTTTTCACGCTTGATAAACACAATTCATGATTTTTATGAAGCCGATCAACAAAATTCGTGACTTTTCAGCACTTAATCAACAAAATTCGCGATTTTTACAAAATTTATTGGCAAAATTCGCTATCTTTACAAAACTTATTTGTGAAATTCGCGATTTTTCTTAGCATGATCGACGAAATTCATGATTTTTACAAAGTTGATTGGTAAAATTCGCGATTTTTCCGTGCTTGATCGTCGAAATTCACGATTTTTCGGAGCTTGTTCGACGAAATTCGCAATTTTTATGAAGCCAATCAACGATAATCGTGATTTTTACAAAGTTGGTAGGCGAAATTGACGAATTTTCCTCGCAAAATCAATAAAATTCACATTCTTTCAGCATATGATCGACGAAATTTGTGAATTTCCAGTGACTGATTGACAAAATTCACGATTTTTACGAAGACTATCAACGAAATGCGCATTTTTTTTACAAAGTCGATCGACGAAATTCGCGATTTTCCGTTCCATATCGACGAAATTCCATATTTTTCAGCGCATAATTGATGAAATACGCGAATTTTCTTTGCATGATCGTCAAAATTTGCGATTTTTACGAACCTGATCGACGAAATTTGAGATTTTATTAGAGCCAGATCGATGTAATTAGCACTTTTTCCGCGTATAATAAAAAAATTTCACAGCATTCCCGTCCCCAACCAAAAAAATTTGCAATTTTTCATAATTATATCAATAAAACTCGTGATATTTTGGTGTCCGATTGTCGAAATGTGCGCATTTTGCATCCTTAATGGATGAAATACGCATTTTTCTGCACCTGATCAACAAAATTCGCGAGTTTTGTACTAAATCTGACGAATTCTTTTTTTTTACGCTATAAGATACGCTATTCTCGATATTTTTTCTCTTGATAAACTGACGAAATTCACGATTGTTTCACAGCCGAATTTTTAATTTTTTCACATTTCCTCTTCAAATTCGCGATTTTTCCATGCCTTATCAACGAGATTTGCAATTTTTTCGTGACTAATCAAAAATATTTGCGAATTTTTTCGCGCCCGCTCAACAAAATTCTTGTTCTTTTTGATGCGGTAAGCCGAGAAAATATGCTATTTTTTTGCAACCAATGAATTTAATATGCAATTTTTTCGAGCATCATCAACAACTGGCGATTTTTTCGTGCCCAGTCAACAAAATGTACGATTTTTCACGCCTGACCGACAAAATTCGCATATTTACCGTGGCTGATTGACAAAACTGGCAATTTTTTCAGGCCCGATCGGTGAAATTTTCTACATTTTTGCCGAGTCTCATGGGCAAAAATCGCGATTTTTCCATATCTGATGCGCGAAACTTGCAACTTTTCCGAGCCTCATCGACAAAATTTCCCTTTTTTCGTGCCGATCAATAAAATTTGCGATTCTTAAGTGACGAAATTTTATATTTTCAGAAGGTAAATTGTCGAAATTTGTGATTTTTTTCCTTCGACATATGCACAAAAATGGCAATTTTTTCCAGTAATAAATTGACGAAACTTGCGGGCCACAGGTTGTGCATCCCTATTTTAAAGTGTTCACATTTCAGACTAATATGTTGATTTCTTTCTTTCAAAAACCTGAAATATGTCATCTTCATCTACAGTAAATTCATTTAAAGCGATTAAATCCAATACAAAATATAAAGTTTTTTTTATATATATAAACATGTGCCAATTACTGGATCACAAGGTGTCATACATCGGTGCTGTAGGTGCCAATTACTGGTGACTACAGAAACTTTTTATAAAATTGTTTTTATAAAAATACTTTTTCAAAAATTTTTGCTTTTAGTGGGCATAATACATGCACAGATATGCATTCTTTGATTTAAAAATATTTGCAAGTAAATATTTTATTTCTTGGCAATGAAAATTAAAGTAAGTTTAAAGACAAATTCTTAATGTGCCAATTACTGGGGATGTTACCCTTTCACTATTACTTCTAAAAAAAGAGCCAAAAATTTATTCATGACAGATTTTTGATAAATTTAAAAATTAGCTCAAAAGACAAAAAAAAAAAAAAAAAAAAAAAAAAAAAAAAACTGTCAATTTTCAGGATATTAAATCCAGTTACATTTGTTATAAATCTTCTTAATATTATCTATAACTTTTATGCTGACAAGTTTTTGATAGGACCAATTCTTGCTGCAAAAACAAGTTAAAAATGCATAATAATTAAAGAAAAAATTACTGTATTAACAGGATTCTGATAAAATCAACTCTTACAGAAAAAGGTAATTAAAAACTTGCCAAAAATGGCCAGACAAAATTGTTAAATTGTTTTATCTCTAGACTTGTTTTAGTTTTTGTTAGTGAAATGAGTACTTTGAAATTTAGCTTCACCCGTAGGCTGAACTGGCAAAGATTTTTTAAACGCATTGTGCTTTCCTGCACCCAAAAGTATGAAGACACAGAGGATTGGGAATAGAAAAACATAATTGTAAACATATGAGTCAACTACTAAAATCAGGTTTTAGGTGTTTTCCACCAAGATATGATTTGGCAGACCAATTATGTTTAAATATGCAAATCCAGATTTAACTAATCTTAGATTTTCACCCATGAGCTCAGTGAGGTGATTGTCTGTATTGTAGTAGCGTGCAAAGAGAAAACTGTGCCCGGGGCAAATTTCAATTTTTCCCCTCCCCCTCCTTCTTTTTGTGACAGGTGTCACAAAATTGAAAAGTGTAAAAACACAAATAAATTTTATTGAATGCATATTTCGTGTTTATTTTACAACTTTAAAAGGTTTAATTTTAACAACTAAATAATATAAAATAAAATTTCACTTATTTTGGCAAAGGGTATTTTGAAAACAGATGTGGAATAAATATATCTACAATACAGTGTAATAATTTGTAACCCCTTTTGAATTCCAAAAAAGAAGCCATTTGCTGTTTCAAAAATGTATGATTTTGTCACACACACACAAAAAAAAATTGGTAAGTTAAAATATTTAGATTAAGTGTTTCTGATAATTTCTCTCTTGCCTACAGTTTTTTGAAAACTAAAAATGCACTTGCCTTGCCAGAAAATTCACTCGCCACTAGCGAGCATAATGATGTATTTCCCTACCCCTGCCTATAAGGACTGTGTGCTCTTTGAAAGTTTCAAAGTAGTTGTCAAATTTTAAGTCTGAGAAATTTTTCATTATCTGTTTAACTTTTCACTAAAGCAGATGTGTGAAAACCTAGTTTCGCATCTATAACAACTGTGTGTGATGAAAATGATTTTTTCTATTTTTCAAGATTTTAATGCACTTTGCATTTATTTTTTATTATTAGATATTCATTTATAAACTGTTAATTATATATATGTAAGGGAAATAAATGTCTGACAAATATTATTATTATTGCAGATTGCATGTTGATCATCTCTATCATTGTCAGTTTGCTGAATTTATCTAGACTGCTAACATTGTGTAAACATTTGGAAAAGAACTGTACAACATCATTCTGTGGATTGTTTTTAATCTACCTATGGTATTTGTTCACTAGTATCTCTCGAGCATTATCTTTTACAATTTTCTTAACTAAATTTGTTTTAGCATTTACTATGCTTTGTTTATTTCACTGGGTTATAATGAGTTTTTGGGCTGTTAGTATCCTGACTCCTACTGTGCCATGCAGAAATGCAAAAGGTTGCATAAAAAATATAAAAAAGTATTTAAGAGGACTTCTTTTTGGATTAATGTACATTTTGTGCTTTTTGAGATTGAAAGTTGAAGATGATTGTGAAGAGCCTCATATACCTACACGTTATTTGTATGCATTTTTCTACTCTGTGATATTTTTAGAAAATACTGTTCTTACTATTCTGTGGTTTGTATACAGTGCTCATACATGGTACAGCATTCCATTAGTTATACTAGTATTTACTAGCTTTATCCTTGGAATATTTTTTATGTATTTATATTATCGGTATTTTCATAAAAATATCAAAAGTCATTCCAGTAGATGGAAATGCATATTGCAGTTTCCACGAGCAGCACTAGAAGAGTCTTGCATCAGATCAGGTAACCCAATTAAACCCAAATCATGGGTCAAGTCGAGTGAGATGCGAGTTACTTTATAAAAAGTGGGTGTCATCTCATCCCAACCCATGAGTCAGTCAGATTTATGCTCATTTTTACTTTGCAAGTCAGGTTGGCACTCATACTAATAATATTCCATTACTTCAGTCTAAAAAAATTGAGTTAAAGTAATTTGAGCCTCACTTATGGCAAAAAATTAAGAGCCAACAAGCCTCATTCTTTGTGACTGATTTAGAAAATATGAGTTACCCAATCTCTGATGCAGCATTATTTATTTCAGGTTTTTTTCATTTTTTTCTATTTCCTAAATGGGAGTAGGGGGGGAGGGGAGAGAAATTTATCTACTGTGTTTGTATTCATAACTTTATGGTTTAATTTCATGCTTAGTCTTTGAAACACAGCTGTTTGTGCACATAAAGTGTGTCATATTGAAAGTTCTCTCTCTTTTGCAAGGTTGATGGGAGGAAGAAAAGTACCAGTCAAAGTAATAATTCTCTTTCAGTGCTGATCAGAATTGTGAAGAGCTTTTTTTCTTATTTGTATTTGCCAGCTTATAAAGGTTAGGCAACTATAAAAAGGGTTTTAGTATTTTTGTAAAGAGCTATTTTTTGCATCATTTTTTAATTCTTCGATAAATTATAATAATTGTGCTTGAGAAAAAAAAATTGCCTCTGATATTCATCTTCACTTTAAATAACATTGCGAGTGTGTACCAGTTGGAGTTCCTACAAAGACAGCAGTTTTCAGGCGCATGCTTAGCTAAAATTTTGAAAAGTACAAGTTAAATGCAATTCGGTTTCAGGGGAGAAAATTGCAGACATTCTTAAATAACTATATTCTAAAATTATTCTTAAAGGATTTGAAATACATTTCTAGAATCAAACTGTCATTTTTCAGTTTTTTTTTTTTTTTTTTTTTTTCCTAGACATGAAATATGAATTAGCAATATCAATGTTTATATGAGATGTAAACTTCCAAAGGATTTGAATCAGGTATTTTTTGGTGAAGCTGCCAGTGCTCTGCTAAAGTTACTTCACCCAACTAATCTTATTGACCATAGCATCTGGTCTCCTATATGAATTGGCTTAGCGCAACAGAATAGATCACAGGTAATGGAATTTGTTAATTATTCTGTTAAACTGATTTAGACTTCCTCGAGCTAATGGCTAAAATTCCAGGATTAAACAGATTTTAATTAGCATATTAAAATGTATTTGGTCTTCTACCAAGTCACATTTTGGTGGAAATCACTTGCAAACCCAATTTCAATGGTTGATTGGTAGGTTTATTATTGTATTTTCCTGTACCCCAATATATAATAACATTGAGGATTGGAAGAGGAAAAACACAGGGTTAAACCTTCAATTTCAATCACTGAAATTGAGATTTGCAGATGCTTTCCCCCAAGATATGACCTGGCAGACCAATTGCATTTTAATATGCAAATCAAGTTTTAACTAATCTTAAAAATTCAGCTGTAAACTTGATAGGATGGTGGTTTGAGCAGCTGCCTCCCAGTCTAATTTACATACCCGATCAGATACTATGATCAATAAGGTTGGTTGAGCAGATTAACTCCTTCAGATTCATCTGGGATAAATCAGTTCACAGAGCATTGGTAACTTTAGCCAAGAGACTCCTAGTCTGGACATTTCACCCAATTGAAAATTTACATCTCATTTATCTACCAGTTGGAATGTAATTATGTTAAAATTAATCTAGTATAGTTAATGATCACTTATAATAGGAAATTTAAAAAAAAAATAATTTCAAAAATTTATATATAAAAAAAAGATGCCTAAACTGCTTACCAATTATATATTTTTGAAAGAAACTTTCAAAAAATGCCTATATTTTTACTGCAAAAAAATCACATTTTAATGTTATTTTTAAATGAAATATGTTTAAGAATAGTTACAGATCAAAAATAAAGATGATATAAACAAATACAAATACATGCATTTCTGCCTTAAAAGTTTTTATTTTTATTTAATGCTACATGTGGGAATAAGGAAAAAGCTTTTATTACATACCTTGTATTTTCTATCCAATCAAACTTTGGATATTAAATTTTAGTTTATTGTTTTCTAATATATTCATATCAAAAGTCAGAACTACTAAATTCATTCACAGTAATTTCACATTTACTGAAATGAAAATTTTCGGAACCACTGCCATCCGTCTGTAGCTAATACAGAAATTTTATATGCAGAATTAGAATTTAATGCCAGAATAATGATATAAAAATTATACGAAGCTCTTTTATCTGTGACAAAAAGATAAACTTATGCACAAAATATAATTCTAGACAGTCTTCTTCATACAAATGCAACATACTATTTCAGATATTAGCACATACTTTGCATGGAATTCAAAAGCTAGATAACAGCAAACATGTCTCTGGATGACTAATGTCTTTTAAAAGCAAATTCGTCATAAACAAATATTTGATGCTTGCATGTAGCATGAGCAAATAACATTAGACGAAGATATCTTTCTTGTATGAGATATAGGTGAAATTGGTAAACAGTTTAAATAGTATTCAAAATTTGTGGTACATTTAAATAATGTATATCAGTTTTGTTATATTTGAAATATTTTAACATCACTCAAGTAGATTGTAACAACATGCTTTCTATAGGATATAGAGTAAGTAGCATTAATAGATTATTTACAGAAATGCACAAAAAAAACTTTGATTACATTGTGAGCAATGGGAGAAAAATCCTTTATTGTATATTTGAATGATGTCATATTATTTCAAACATAATAAAATTAGTATGTATGTTGCTGAGGTGCATTACACATAAGCATTAATCTTAAATTCTTCTGCATGACAATGTTTCAGGATTTTAGTATCCCTGAAAGCAAATTTTAACTATATCTTTTAGCGAATTTGTTATTTATACTAAGTCACTAGTATTAATCTGCATACAACTCAATTTTTTTTCTTTTAAAATGTCAATGTTCAACTATGGCAGAAATACATATTCTGTTTTCCAGTAATTCTAAAAATGGATTTCAAGCAGAATTCTGCTTGTTTAAGTTATTAACACTACCCATGTAAAGGCTTCAGAATCACATAGGATATTTCTTCTTATATCTCATCAATAACAGTTTGATTTCCTTTCAAACATATTTTTAAAGGATTGTGAGGTATCTTAAGAAATTCTCGTTGCTAAAATAGCTTTTTTTTGGGGGGGGGGGGGGGTAATCCCTTTTTTCTTTTTTTTTCCAATTTGTGAATAATTAAAACTTACTGAGGCCTTGCTTAAAAACCAGTATAAAAATTGAGAATGAGCTGATGTCAGGTTTTGTTCATTTCATGCATCACTAAAGTTCATTGCAATATGCTTCCTTTAGATTATGGAGTGTGTAGCATTTTATTCATCTATAGAGACACACAAAGAAATTCTTCTACAGAAGAGACTATGAGCAATTATTGTTGAAACATGTTCTCCATTGTATACATCTGAACTGTATTTCAGTGTAAAACTTGTAGAGGGGAAAATTGTACACAGGACTGTACAAAACAAATTGCATATTTTGTCATACATGGATGGTGATTGCTGGAAGTATTTTTCTTTTATCCTATTTAAGTGTATATATAACAAAAAAAAAAAAAAAAATAAAATAAAAAAAAAAATAAAAAAAAAAAAAGGGAATTTTCATAAGAATATGCTCATAGTATTAAAATATAATCCATGTCTGATTTTTCTTTTTTTTTTCCAATACTTAGCCATCTAAATTCTTCAGAACAAAATGTTGTCTTCTTTTTTGCCCTCTCACCACAAAGCTGACAAACTCTAAAATTTTTATTTTTATCTTTTTTTTACATTATCTTCTCCTTTTTTTTTTTTTTTTTTTTTTTTTTTAAATTTGTTATAACATCTTCCTCCCCCCCTCCCCAAAAAAAAGTTTTTTCCCTTATTGTTGCTCTCTCATGCAAAATGTTTTAAAATTCAACTTTTGTAGACTAATTACTTTACAAATATGAGGCTGTATCAGGAAGAATGAAGTTCAGACCAATGAGTCTTCATATAATTAACTTATCTATAAAATCAGAATAAAGTTCAATGATTATAATAAACCTGAATTTGTATCAATTTTGGGCCTCAAGATAGATCCAGGGACATGTAAATTTCTAATATATATTACCAATTTCCTCCCCCACCCTCTTGTCAGGCAAATTCTGGTGCTGCTCCTGGCTATTTTTTGCATAAAAACCTTGATTGAACTTTTTTTGGGGTTGTTTATGTGTATGTGAATTTTCAGTTTAATTTATGTTGTTTTTACAATATATATATATTTTTTGTAAATATAATCTTTATAATTAATTTTTATATTGTAAAAATGTTCAATTTTTAATATATATTTTGATGAAGCTTTTATATAAAATCTTTTACATAGTAATCTTTTATATTACTTTTAACCTAGAATTGTTCTTTTAGAAAAAAAGTATTGCATTTTATAAAAAATATTTTACAATGTGTTCATTATGTATGTGTATATATATTTTTTGTATTCTGTACTCAAATACATTTTCTTTTGAAATGGATTGATTTATATCTAATTTTGTATACTGACAAATTGTAAATACTTATTTTACTTTTTATTTTCTGTATGCGAGTGATATATCCTTGTAGTACATTTACTCATTGTTGCCAAAATAAAATACAAATTAAGAAGGAAAAGAAAATTTTTAAAAGAATTAAAATGGTGTAAAAGGAAAATATTACTAAATTCAACTATTTATGGTATTTATCAGAATAACATATCTCTGTTCAAACTTTTCTAAGAATTAGTAAAATTGTTATCTTATTTAATTGCTTTATACAGTATGTTTCTTCATTTCCGCACAGTTTAAAATCAGGGATGGTGTGAATTTCAGAATTGTGCAGATTTCTGCTCATTGTTTTGATTACATATTTTAATCAGTAATTTAAATGTAATTAAGCTTTGCAAATTACAACGAATGCTTATAGTAAAGTAAAATATTAAAAGGAAATTATTTTTCTTTCTGCAACACTAGCATTGCTGTCACTTTTCACATAGAGAAATTAAAAAAATTCCTTTTTTTTATGCCATACACCATTCTAGAGCTCATTCCATGTAAATGTTCCAAAGAGTAAATGAATTAGGCTTTTTCATTATCTCTATGTTTTTGAATTATTGTCAAACTAACATATTTCCTTCTCCCCTCCCTCCCCCCCCATTTTTTTTCTCTCAAATAGAAATTAGCCAGAATTACATACAGAATCATGAAAAAACTAGTCGTTGGGGGCCACCGTAATACTTACCCATCATGGATACGTATATGAAAATAAAACATGTGAAATTATTTATACAATGCATTGGAATTCATAAACAAAATTTAAATATTGTTAATATACATAGTCATACTTTATTAATGAATTGCTGGTGAGCCAAATTCGACAAATTATATAAAACGCCAAAATACTCAAGAAATACCGGATTGCGTAAAAGAAACATCCTTATAACTCTAAAAATTATAATCATATTAACTAACAATTTACTGCGTCGGATGAAGCGTCTCATTTCCAATTAAAATATATCTTTGAATTGAAATTTGATTGAAATACAGGGTCATGAAAAATCAAAGAATGCAGAAAACAGGATTACAAATATCTCGGCAACTAATAATCCGATCGACTTCGTTCTATATGCAAAATGTGTGTTATTTTATTGCCTTTTACATCCATTCCTTAGAACAAAAAAATTCGAAAATTTTTATATACCTTTCATCAGAACGAATTTTTCGAGAGTCCGAAAAAAATAGTTCCGGATAATCGAGGTTGCTTATATTAAATAGGGTTCGTCCCATTCTTACATACTAACTACATACAAAATTTCAAGTCTCTATCTCAACTTGTTCGGGAGATAGAGCGTTTACAGACAGACGGACGGACGGCAGAAATTTTTTTCTAAAAATATGTTTTTCGGAATCTCCACTATCTAAAACGTGTAAATCCGTCAAAAAAAAATTTTCGATTTTCAAAACGATTGCAAGACTTACCCTATACTACGTATGATGGGTAAGTAATAAAAATCATTGTACCAAAACTGAATGATAAAGAAACTAACACAAAATATTATCATATACACTTGTGTGAAAAAAAAAATTAGACAAAATTTGAGAGTTAAAAATAGAGGTCTTTTACATAAGTTAGCAGAAAATAAAATACATTTTTTGCAGATAATCTGCAAATTTATAAATCTTTTAAGTATTCACATAAGGGTCTAGATTGAAGAGAGAGAGATAAATGCAGACAATGTTATTTTTCCTGTGATTGATAAAAAAGTTCAACTGTTTTTCTTTTTGTATAAAATATCCTTCAATACAGGAGCATTCTTTTCAATATTTTAATTTCTCTTTTAAAAAGAGTTCAACTTCAAGATGCTTCTAGATATTTCTTTCTGAACAGATTCTGAAAGTGACGGTAACTTTATAAAAAAAACTGTGATGAAAATCGAAAAAATAATCAAGGAGCAATGAGAGTGACCTCGGCTATCCAATGCAAAAAAATAAATAAATAAAACTGCCAAAATGGGAAAGAGTTATTAGAAGAATACTTCCCCGTGGGAGTAGCATTAGCTTGTGACTGCCTTCACAGGCAGTGATAGGACCCTTAAAGATCTCCATATCAAAGTTATTTAAAACTCTCCTAATAATTTTAAGACTTATTTAAATGACTTTAACACAAGGGTGCTCATTTTTATAACCGTTCTAGTAATCACAATTATATTTTGAAATATAATAAAGCTATAGTTTTTTTTTTTTTTTTTTTTTTTTTTCCCCTTATACATTGACAATTTGCTGTTTCTTCAAATGATTGGTCACATATGTGGCTGTGTAGTTTTTATAATTACTGTCAATAGTAAAAAGAACAAATTTGATAACTGATTCATTACAGAATTTTTCAACAAGAAGAGTAAACATTTTATGGTTTGGGGACTGATAATATCATCTAGTTAGATATATACATTAAAAAGAAAATCGCAAAATAACTTTTCTTCAATTAGCTTTGTTGGATTATTTGAAAAAAAAAAAGTATCATATATATTAAATATAAGAAATCATTTCACTTATAAATTATCATAAATGTAAAATTTTTGTGTGTGAGTGTGATAGCAAATTTTTGTTTTTCCTTGCTTTTTTTTAATTCCTATCATAACCTAAAACCAAAGCTGAAAAGGTTAATATTAATATACATATTTTGTACTTCCTTTTTATAACTGGTGAAATTTGTTGCTAAATACTATTAGCAGCAATGAAAATTAAACAGATGATTTTATTTTTTTAATTATACAGTTGTTAAACATTGAAGAAATATATATAGTTCCTATATTGTTCATAGCAGTATAATAAACTACATACCAAGCAGTATTTTAGAAAATTTTCTTTCTCCCAATATAATATTTTCTTTATATAAGTATCCTATATTTTACCTTAGCTCACTTACAATTTTAGGCTAAATTTTTATTTTATATTCACCATATTATATTCAGGACTGCCAATCTTTATGATTACTACTTGTAATTTTAAGGTGTCACGTGCAATCAGTAAAATTTTGCACACACCCCAAAGTACAAACATCTAAAAATAGTCTAATTTTATCTATAATCAACATTAACCTGTGAATAACAAAAACAAATATGCATATCCTCATTATTATTTTTTTTTTAGACAACATCACAAGCATAAAAGTTTGGCCAAAATATCAGTTGAATACTTTTAACCCAAAATGTTTAGCACAGTATATACAGTACTTCATAATACATATTGTGTATCATAAAACTTATGATGGGAAATTTATACATGTAAAAAAAATATATGAAACTAGAAACATGATAAAACATAACCCCATCTTAATTATTAAATGTGATTTCCAATTAACAATGTATAGTTGGCAACCCAGGATATAGTAGAATGAAAATGCAATACACAACATTAAAAAGGTCTAGTACAAACAAAGAAAATAAGCAAATGCAAAATGGGACACACATGCTAGTGCTAAGTTTATCTGTATGAATCCCTGTGTTATACATTATATATCATGTTAATATTAAATATGCTTGAAACAGTGAATAGAGTGACAGAAAATGCTTGTGAAAAATTTGCATTTCTACTCAATTTCCTTATTGAACAAGGAGCTCTAAAAAGGAAGTACTGCATTTTTTTTTTAAAGACTTGACAGATGTTAAAAATGTAAGTCTTGATTCTAACAAATCTTGATTAATTCATCAGTATGCATTTTTTGTATCATGCTAATTAATGACAAAAATTATGTTCAAGTTTAATATATATTTGACATTTAAAAACTGATCATTTTTTAAGTTTTAAATTTTTCTGCAAGAAAAAAGAGAAAGAGGAAAAAACACTTAAAAAAAAAATACTTAATACCTTTTATGTACCTTTATTTCGTTACTGTAAATTTCATTTCATTTTAAGTTACTAAAACATATCAAATAACCATCATATTCAACCCTGTGCTTCTTTATTACTTAACATTGCTCAAACTTTTTTACTAAATTTTACAATTGCTTAAATGTATGATCATACATGATAATTACGAAAAAACTATTTTGATATTTTTGATATGTATTGGCTGGACCAAAGATGAATCCATGTGCTCACTTTTCAATGTACAACTTTTAAGTTTCAATAAAATATGAATACACAACTTCAACAAGAATGTTGTCTTTTATTAGTAAGAAAACATATGTGCTTTTTATAATGACTAAGATAGTCCTGCATGCTAATTTCTTTTTCTAGAAATTAGGATGATGGCTTTGAAAGATACATTCAAAACAAGGAATGTGACTGTACAAAAACAGAATGGCAAAGCATCGCATTCAGGATGGATAGAGCCAGCTCAAATCAAGAAAATTTACATTTTGAGAAATCCATCTCTGGATGGGTCTCCATGAACCTGAAAAGAAATGTTTATTACTTATACAATAATTTTAGAATTTATAGAAGCTGAAGAAAAGTATAACATATGTTTGACAAAGAGAGTGCCAGAAAAGACAAAATCAATAATATTTTACTTTTTAAAAACACTTTATGCATGTATATGATTTTAAAGAAAAATATTGTACTACAGTAGAGGAAAAATTATCTGGAATCGTCGGGACTGTGGGCTTTCCGGATTGTGGTATTTTCCAGATTTCGGGTCTGTCAGAAATTTGGACACCCCCTACCCCCCCCCCCCCCCTACAAAAAAAAAATGGAAAATTTAAAAAACAATCACAAAATTATAACACTGCCATCTGGGATATGAATGAAAAGTGTGTTGTATGAGAAGTCTGTGGAAAAAACACTATGCTACAACTTTGACTCTTGTACTACAGTACAAAGTCTCAAATCTGGACATCTAAAATTCGGAACTCTTCAAAATCCGAACGTTTTGCTAACTCACCTTTTTAATATATATTTTAAATTATATAAAAATTTGGAATTCTTAAAACCTTCAAAAACCTCTGCATTCATTTAAAAATTTTAAATACAACTAAGATATTCATATATATATTTTTTTTTTTTCACAAGTCTAGCGGCAAAATGACCGTACGATCTACTCTTGCGGCTTGCCATTAGACTATATTATTATTTTTTCACTTTTTCTCTCCCCCCATTTAAAATGTGTTTTAAAAGGTTTTATTAAATCTTGGATTCGGTCGAATACTTTGATATTAGGCTTAGCCAAATAGTTTGGTATGCGCTATAACGCATAAATTACGCAAAAAAATAGCTCTTACGCGTCCCACAAAACGCGTAATTTCGTTAAAAAATCGCGAAAAAACGGCAAATTTCGTTAAAAAATCGCGAAATAACGACTATTTTTCGGCAAATTTTGTCAAACAATTCTCGAAAAAATGGCTAATTTCATTCCAAAACCCAAAAAAAGGCAGATTGCTTCAAAAGATCGCGAAAAAACGGCAAATTTCGCCCAAAATAGCCATAAAATGGCAAATTTTGTCAAAAAAAATCATGAAAAACGGCAGATTTTTCAAAAAATCTTGAAAAAACGAAAAATTTTATCCGAAAATCGCGATAAAAAGGCAAAATTTGTTAAAAAATCGCAAAAAGCGACAAATTTTATTAAAAAAAATCACTAAATAACGGCTGATTCCCGGCAAATATCGTCAAAAAATTCGCGAAAAAATGGATAATTTCATCCTGAAACCCGAAAAAACGACAGACTTCTTCAAAAGATCGCGAAAAAACGGTAAATTTCGTCCAAAACTCGCAATAAAACGGCAAATTTTGTCAAAAAATATCGCGAAAAACGATATATTTCGTCAATAAATCCCGAAAAAACAAAAGATTTCGTCAAAATGACGCGAAAAACGGAAATTTCGACAAAAAAGCACGAAAAAAATAAGTGAAGCCGGGAGAGAATTTTTCTGTTTTAAAAACTAATTTTCCTGCTTCAAGATTGTTGTTGCTGTTCCAAAAACTGATTTTCCTGCTTCCCAATCGTTTTTTTTTTTCCTCCAAATCTTTCAGAGTGAATGCGACTGCTGAAAGCATCATTTGAGTATGTACCATTTACTCAACAAAAAAATTTATTTTTCTTGTGGAAATGAACAAGTTCAATTTTTGCGTCGAAAAATATGACTTATTATTAGTGGGGACCCGCTTCTGTAGAAAAGGACCCAGAATTTTTCAAGTCCAGCTGCATCACTGACACTAGTTACAATTCCACCACTCTGGCTAAAATCTGGAGAAAAATCGAAAAAAATGTGCATTAAACCTTAGTCAGTTGAAATAAGTAATGGCAAATAAAATATCTAATTAGGATGAGCGAAGCGAATCCTCTACTAGGCCACTCAAATTACATTTTGTTGTACGCTTTACAAAAAAGCCATTCAATATTTTAACTTCAAATTAAACACACAAATAAATTATGATCTGTAGATTTGCACAATATAATTTTTTTACAGTAAAACGTTAAAAAAATTATTATTTTAATTAATTTATTTTACATGCATTTCCAATACGGACGCATTTTAACAAATAAATAAAAAATGAAACGCGTATATTTTCAGAAAAAAAAATATAATTCATGGAGTAAGTAATTGTAGATAGAATCATGATTAATTTAATAAATAAAATGTTTTCATTATTCAGCAAAATCGTTTGCACAGATGACACTTAAACATTTAAAAAAAAATTATTATGGATTTTCTTTCTTTTCTTTTCTTTTTTTTTTTTTTTTTTTTGTAAAGTGGCAACAAAAGAATTGTAAACAAATAAAATTAATTGTTAAATTTGCTATATAAATGAAAAATTAGAAGAATTGAAGCATGAAGTTGTTGCCTCGATTCAAGTTCTTTATAAATGTACTAAAGCAAAGTTGACCAATTCAGAAACGACAAATTGACTTTAACCATTTCTTACTTTATCACTTGAATCTAAAGTAATTTTACGTTCTTATTTGTGGACCGAAAAAGGTTTAGTGAACGGGACTTTAGACTTTGTTGCACATAATAAAGAAAATCACAAGCCACCAGACCAGATATCGCGAATAATCATGGATAAATTTAAATACTACAATAATTTAACTTATAAGAATTGTTGCCTACCAATTTCCCCAATAATTAAATTCTGGAAAAATGGAAGCATAAATTGCTCAAGGAAAGAATTTCTTCTGCATTTAGCTTTTGCTGTTACAATTCATAAATCCCAAGGTTTAACATTAGATGAAGCAGTTGTAGATATTGAGGATATATAGACACAAGTTGGCTTAAAAACGTACGTAACGTTGTCAAGAGTGAAAATCCTTCAAAATTAAGCATTCAATAGAAATTTTCCTTACGAAAAATTCTACAATATTAAAAATTCTGATACGCTAACATGTATAAAAACGAAGAAATTAGAAAAAAAAATTACAGTTAAAAATTCATAGTATGAACGAGAGCAGATTTCATGTGATTTCCAGAAAGTAGGATTTTGACGAAGTAACTTTCTTCAAGCTCTCTTCAAATATATTATTCTAAAATAGCTATTAAAGATTATTTGATGTTAATCACAAAGATTGGAAACATGCATATTTCAAACAACTTTAAAAAACACCAGTGGTTACTGGAAATTGTAAAAACATCTTTAAAAGAGCTTTTAGTTGAAAATTTAAAAATATTTTGTAAATGTTTGCTTCAAAAATATTTTATTATGCCAGTCTTACATAATAAATAAAAAATTAAAATGCGCCAAAACATAAAATAATGTTTTTGTTTAATAAAGATGCAAAAATAATATTAAAAAATATTTTTACTTTCAAATATCTGTTTTATAAAATAATGCTTCGCGAATCCAAACAAAGCATGGCTTTTGCTAGTTAATAATTTGATAGTTTTTCTTTACGTACTGTTTACTTAATTTTTAGCAAATTATAATTTTACATTTTATTATGCTGAAAATTTTGGATAAATGCAAAGTAAGATTGGTTTATTTTCCGGGGGGGGGGGGGAGAGAGGCCACTCTAACAAGGCAGGTCTCCATACGGGCATACTCAGAAAAATCTGAAAAAATTACATAATGTTCTTCTCATATAGTTATATATGTTTATAAAAAAAAATTCGGCGGAACCTCCTTATAACGTCCATAAAAAAATAATAAAAATTTCGTTTATTTGGCGATTTATCTCCGGTTGGCGTAAAAACAAAATTTTGAAAAATACGCTTTTACGCTTCGAATACTTTTTAAAGAAAAAACTTTCTACGTTCAATTTATTTAATAAAGTTAGTTTAAGTAATTTTAGTTTTGCATTTTTACTTTACTTTAAGTGTAATTTTGTCATATACGTTTATAGTACTTATAACAAAATGAAATTAATATATTTTATCATTTAAAACACAATTTAAATTGATTAAAATTGTTCCAAATTGAAAAATAAACTGTTAAAAATCTGCTGCTTTTGTTGCAACGCACTAACTTGCTTGTATAGAAAATGGTTACTTGGCCGTGAAATGGATCTTTCTCATTGGTTAGAATAGAAATATTATATACAAGCAGTGGAGTGCGTTGCAGCAAAATGCAGCAGGTTTTTAAGAGTGTTGCACAAGCTACAACACCGCTAAAAATCTGTACCATTTTCTGCAGCGTCACTCCACCGCTTTTATAGAAAACGGTAAATTCACCGTGCTATGGAGCATTCTCATTGGTCAGAAGAGAGATATTCTATAAAAGTAATGGAGTGACGTTGCAGTAAATGCTGCAGATTTTTAACAGTGAAGTCAATTAAAATCAATTTTCAGATTCGTTAAAATCGTCTGCTTTTGATGAGGAAATGCACTGCTCACCAAATCCCGCGTCGCTTTCAGCTTTTCACGCCAATTATTCCAAACTATTTTATTTTTTTACATATCTAATAATGTAATTCCGCCGCTAATTTTCACTGATCCTTTATTACCTACATGAGTAGTTTAATTCGTATTTTTTTCAAAAAATTCTAAGTATGCCCCCAATGGAGACCTTCCTTGTAAGTGTTAAAATTATTTAATAGAATTTTATGTAGCGGACCAGTGATGAAGTCTGCGGACCAGTAAATTCTCATGCTTACTGGTCCTTGGGACCAGTGACTTTTTTTTAGGAATTCTAACGCTGTGGTATATGGCCAGGAATCAGGCTTAAGCTAGAGAGTCAGAATAAAAAAAGAAAAAAAAGGTCTGCGGACGGAAAAAGGCCACTCCTTGTGGCGACTTATACACCTGTGCGTCCCTAACCGAGAATAATAACAAGGGTCACATTCACTCAAAGATTTAGAGCAGTTAAAAACAGATTTTGGAACAGGAAAATCAATCTTTGGAACTGAAAAAAAAAAAAAAAAAAAAAAAAAACTAATTTTGTAACAGCAAAATTAGTTTTTGTAACAGAAAAATCTACTCTTGGCAAAAACTTTTTTTTTGTGTGTGTGTGTCCCCTTTTGATGAAATTTGTGGATTTTTTTTTAACCCCCTAGACAAAATTTGCCATTTTTTTGCAAACTTTCAATAAAATTTTAAATTCTTTCGTGATATTTTGACAAAATCTACTTTTTTTGCAATATTTTATACAAAATCTAATTTTTTCACATTTTTTCTAAGAAATTTGCCATTTTTTGTGATTTTTTTTTTTTTTTTTTTTTAAGAAATTTGTTGTTTTTACATTTTTTTTTTTTTTTTTTTTTTTTTTTTTTTTTTTTTTAATATCGAATTTTTTTTTTTTCTCTTTTTTTTCTCTTTTTTTTTTTTTTTTTGCAATTTTTAGATGAGATACCATTTTTCAGGAATTTTTTTGACAAAATTTGATGTTTTTCCGCATTTTTTTAGAGGAAATCTGTGCTTGTGTGTGTGAAGGGGGGGGGGGTGTATAGGTCAAAATTAACATTTTTACCCAATAGCCACTGGCCAGTTTTTTTTTTATTTACTGGCCAGTAAAAAAACACTAACATTTTATACAAAATTGTGTTTTTTGAACTATCAACATTGTCATTTATTAATATCTTATACTTACCATTCGACTAAAAAAAACTAGCATTACATCAAATGCAAAAATATTGCTGCAGTCAAAATAAAATGTAATCAAACAGAAAATAAAAAAATTGCATTAATAACCAAATTGAAATACAGGAACTCGGCAATCCGCGTTAATGGGGTCCCGCAAAAACAACATAAATCGTAAAATACGTGTAAGGAGGCTTCCATACCTCACTTAAAAAATGTTTCAAAATTAAAATTTATTAAATAATAATAATAAAAGTTACATAAAGAACACACATAAAGTTACATAAAGAAGGCGTAACATCAAAGATTTCTGAAACTTAATTTGAAGCAAAATTGAAAATTTGAATTTCTAGCTTCCGTTTCTCAAACTATACGATAAGTCGGAACACATGCAAATACGGTATCGCTCTCCTTGTCCTTACACATTAGCGTGTAATAAAATGAAAGACTGGTGCATGCGTATGTGAAGCGAGGGTCCGATTAACCCCCCCCCCACTTTCACCACCCCTCCTCCTTTCCAGGAGAACGAGATTCATGACCTTTGAACCAATAAGAATTAGCTACCTAGTTTTTCTTCTTCCGGCCGGGAGAATCGATCAGGATGCTGTAAATTCGGAATGAATTTTATCCCTTTACTCACCGGTATCAATACATCGTTCAACCAGTGCACGTTTGGCGAGTGGTGTTCATTAAATTTGGCAAGTGACGATAATAAAGTTAATCGCCACTTTTTAAAAGTTACTCGACGATTGGCGAGTGCAAATTTTGTGCTATAGGGGGGGGGGGGGGGGCCAAAAATCTTTTGATGAATTCTATTTTTTTTTTTTTTACAGTGTTTTGATGAAATCAGCTTTTGTCTGTGTGATTTTTTGAGAAAACTTATCACATTTTCACAATTCTTTGACAAAATTTGCATTTTTTCCATGATCCTGAAAGAAATTATGTTTTTTCGTAATCCTCTGACTAAAATTTTTGTTTTCTCTTGCAATCCTTTGATTTTTTTTTAAATTATTATTTGGGGGGGGGGGGGGGGACTGTTTGTTGAAACTCATGACACATTTAGTCTGGTTTGATTAGAGTATCCTTTTAAGAAAAGGCAAGTTAAACTTTTTAAAAGATGAAAAATAAGGTTTTGTGTATGCTGCCTAAGGCACCCCAACTGCTGGTTCATTTGGAAAGGCCTGTCTAAAAATGAAAAGAATAACAATAATTACAGATTCATTTAATTTGAGATTAAAGTAGGGGTTTGCCAGGATATGACTTCCATAGACCTCCCCCACAAAAAAAAAAAAAAAAAAAAAAAGTTTATTTGGAAAATAATTGACCACTAAAACAAACAAAGCTCTGCTAGTTCATAGTTAAAATATGAACATATTTCATACATAGAACATATTTCATTTCTATATATCATTCTGAAACATGCTATATAATGTAACTAATAAGAGATTTGAACAAATATCTTCATAAAGTGTAATTGTGAGGTCTGAAATAACTTATTTACTTACTTTTGCAAGACCTCTCTTTTCTTTTGTTCTTCTGAAGTAGGTAAACCAAGTTCTTTTTGTCTTTGATCATACATCATTTTTTCAACCATACCTCTAGTTTCACCATCTAAATCACTTAACTAAAATAAAAAATATAGTCTCAATGTATTTCTAATCAGGTTATAAAATTTTAAAAAATCACGATTTAAAAAAATTGAATTCTTTTGATTTAAATCAGAATTTTTTTTAACTTAAATTGCAAATTTTTTTATTTTTATTTAAATCAGATTTTTTTTTAATTTATTTAAATAATTAAAGACGTCAATTTAAACTTTGAAGGCTATTATAGCATGCTATTTTTCATAGATTTATAAATGCAACTAAGATAAAGGCTTGAAAATCGTTTTTAATTTTTATGTATGTAAATTTTCATTATTCTGTGCAATGATTACATCATCTACTATAAGATCTTTCAATAAGATGTGTTTATTAACACTATTAAAGATATCATTCATTGCCTTATGGTACCACATCAAAACAACTCCCATTATACAAAAAGATTATATATATATATATATATGTACAATATTTATGAAACGCACTTCAATTACAACTTTTTCTAAATGACAAAAAGTGACAGTGCTTTCCTATGGTTCTCACACAATTCTGGTAAAAAAAAAAAAAAAAAAAACTTGATTGAATTTCTGATTTTTAATTATTTTTCATATTATGTTATTATTATACAGTTTGCATAAATTTTACACAAAAATTTTAGATTAGATGAATATTCAAATTGTTTTTTTTTTATTTCTGCAGAGTTGCCACACAATTCTGCTAAAAAAAATTACCTGACTTTCCACTGACCTTTTTCAAAAAATTTTCCTTAAATCAATAAAAAATTGGTTTATATATTGCACTAAAAACCTTCACAATGAACCACTTATGCTAAAAAAAGATACACATTCTATACAGATTTTTAATTATTTTTCATATTATGCTATTGCTATATAGTTTGCATACATTTAACATATAAATTTTAGCTTTGATGAATAATTCATTCAATTTTTTTTCTTTTGTGACAATGATGTAGGAAAATAATACATCAAAAATTTCTTGAGCACTTTAGATTTTTAAAACTTTTTTTTTGATCAGAGATTTGTCTCTCTTGAGAATTGTCCAATCCAGCCTTACAGAAGCAATTGGTAATGCACATTGATGCAATTTTTTGAATGCATTGTTCATTAAACGCTTTGCTTCTAGTATGTTTACATTAACATTTGAGGTTCCTTTTTTTTTTTTTTTTTTTTTTTTTCTATAGAGAAATATCAAAATTAGATGCTTACAAAAGTTTGATTTAAAACTTCCAATGTCCCCTTGATTCACATTTCGGCATTGCAAGATAACATTTGATGAGCGTACTCTATGAATGCAGATCAAAGAATGACTTCAACACAAGACTCCTAATTCGTAAGTCTTATAAAAAAAAAAATTCTGTCTAATCACCAACCTTTCTGCTCTCCATACGTTTCCTCAAGATCGCTGTGGGAGATCCTCGCATGACAAAAACACGATGAAACTGCTGATGAACTGCAATATGATGAAAACTGCCCCCTTCGCTTATTCTCAGGAGTATGACTCAGTACTAATTTTCATTTGATTTCAGAATGTAAAAGGAATTTTTGTAAGAAATGATTAGCTGAGCTGCAGAAGTGGAAGTCATTAGAAATTTTATGACTCTCAAAAATATTGCTCGCTATAACTGGGATTTGCTCGTTAAAAGCAAGTTATGTTCTCAAGATTGAGCCAACCAAGTATTTCTGATTTCCTTGTTAAAACCAGGTTCTCGTTAAAACAAGGTTTGTTACAGCCGAGTTCGACTGTAATTAAAATGAACTTATGTACAGAAAAAGAATGAAACAAATCTTTATAATAAAATAACTCACTTTTGATGGTTCTGGTGATACTTTTTTAGTATTTATTTCTGGATCTGTCATCACAATCTTACTCCACCATTCCATTTTATTAACCTAAAAAGGGAAATCAAAACTAAGATTTTGTATGTGCAGACAAAAATATTTGATTTTATTGCTATAATAATGCAATGAGGATTTTGTTTTAAAGTAATAATATAATAAAATCAAAAGTAGCTAAAATTAGTATTATATATTCATCATTGTAGTAACACGACCAATACAACTTGTTTTATAGGAAGGATATACAACCAGAATCTGTAGTTAAAGCATGGAACATGCTAACCATTTGTCACATTACCAAATGCAAATAAATTTTTAAAATGGCCAAAAAAAATAAATTTTTTTGAAATATGTGAGGAATAATTATTTTAATACAGATTGTTCTTAAAATAGGTACAAATGTCACCAAATGCCTTTTTTTAATATTGCAAATAAAACTAAAAGAAAAGTAAATTGCTATGATATGATGCACTTTACAAATAAAAAATTTTTTATTCATTGTGGTAAAATTTAAGTTTTATATATTGTATACAAAAGAAATTATCTTTTTAAAAAAATCAGTGCAATTTTTCGCTAACACTTGAAAATTGGTTAATAATTTTCAAATTTTCTAATGTTGGCTAAAAGTAATAAATTTCTTAGCACTGTCCCTGATCAAGTTTGTAGTCTACACTTTACAAAATCTATATAACAGTAGATTTTGCAACAGTGAAGGCTGCTAATCTTTAATTCATAAGATAATATACATAGATACATTAAAAAATGCAAAATAAAAATAACAAACATATTACGCTACTTACATACTATGCTTATTATTTCTTAAAATAATTTTAAAAGATTACATGAAAATAATAATCCTTAAATAAGTTCATACTGTTTTTCTTTCATTTTAATAATAACATAATAAATGCAAAAATACAGAAGTTTTAATAAGAATTTTATCAACTTTAATTTAAAAAAGGAATGAAATTTTCTTTGGTTTTGATAACACATACAAAATTTAAAACAACTTTTGGACTTAGCAACACAGAAAGTATTTGCAATTAAATTGAAAAATAAAGAATTTTAAGATCAAATTCATAATTTTAGCATCTTGGCATATGGCTGTAGCATGTGCATGCAGGTTATTTAAGACAAAGGATGCTTCCAAAACGTTCTTGGAAAAAAAAGAAATTTTAAGTTTTATTTTTAAATGATTAAATTTGTAAAGGATTCAGTTTGGAAATGGAAAAGTCCTGTGAGAACACAAAGTCACAGAATTTTGTGAAGATTCTGTTTTAAGATGAGAATTTTTGTGAAGAATCCTGTTATAAATGATAACATTTTTGAAGAATCTTGTTTTAAGTTGAAAAACTTTGAGAAGAGTCCTTTAAATTACCCAAAATTTTCTGTCAGCAGATCCTAAAAGATGTTTACTGTGTATGTATATATAAAGAATAATATGAGTTTTTATCCATAATAAAATAATCATATTATTGCTGCTTTACAGACAAAACTGTCTGCAAACTTAAATAATTTCTTTAAAATTTTCTGCAAAAAAAACGCTGCACCTCTTCCCAGTCCTATGTCGCTGCTAACAGCAAAAATGAAAAGTTATATGATGAGACTAGAGAGGCTCTAAGCTTAAAAAAATCAACATTTAAATTTATTTTTAATTTGTTAAATTAATCTTCAAAGCCGAAAATAATCTCCAGTACCCGCTTTGGTATTGCACTGCTTCTGCTACTGACCCTGACAGGAGGGGGAAAAAAAGCATTGTACCCGCTATTGCTGCATAAGCGCCTCCCTTCTAATATTTTTTAGTTTTAAACTCGTATGCACTGTGACGCTTCTTCCAAAAAATACTGGACCATGGTACATTGCAAATAATTTCTAGTATTTTTTTTTTTTCCCCAGTTTAAAAATAGTCTGCAGACATTCTCAAAAATTTGTGACTTGTGTCCCACCGATTCTCGACCTGAAATCTTGATAATTAAAAAAAAAAAAAATGTAAAACATTAAATTGTCTTCAAACGGTGTTTGCGTGTTCGTCTATATTATCTTATTCTGCTGCTTCATTTAAGTATGAATGTAATTAGAAACGCCCATGACATTTCAACATCAGAAAACTGTTTAAAAAATATGCATTGAAAAGAATTTTTATTACTTGTTCACAGTAAACTCAATGTTTGGATATACAGTAGACTCCCTTAAATCCGCGTCCCTAAAATCCGCGAACGCCAGAAATCCACGCATTTTTTCAGATGTAAACAATGAAATTAAAGATAGCGCTGAAGCCAGCGGCTAAAGCAATACAAATAATTCTATAAATATATATATATTTAAATTAGTTCCAACTTCTTCCATCTTTTTAAATGGCAATTAAAATTCAATGTGCCATTCAAATAAATGTCCTTCAATTTAAATTCTGCAGTGTTAAATGTTTCTTAGACGTGCGATGATCGATATTTAATCGAACTAATCATTATCGTATTGCAGTTGCAGCATAATATACAGTGTCTCACATAAGTGATGGGACACTTGTGCTTTACAAAAGGAAACTAATCAAATAAATTAAAAAAACATGTACACATTTTTTTGTGGGTGTGTTTCATACTTAAATTTTGTAAAGATTATTACATAACATACATTTTGTCAAAATATTAAAATATTAATTTAATAAAAATACAAATGTTTAGAACGGAGCAAAAAATAGCTCACATAAGTGATGGGACACCATTATATATTCAACAAAAATCATCTGAAATAAGCAATAAAAATATTTTTTAGGGTTTTATTTTTACTAAAAGCAATTGGCAATAATTTATAAAATAGTCTGCAGTATTTCTCTCCAGTTTGTTTTGGAATTTTTGTGTTTTTTAGCTCTGTGTAGCCATGAATGCTAAACGAAAAGAAACTTCACCTGAAATTTGAAAATTAGTTATTAATTTGCATATTGAACGTGGAAGATCTATTAGAAAAACTGCTGAAACAGTTAACTTGAGTCGTTCAACAGTTTTCAATATCATTAAACGATATCAAAAGAATCATATGATTCAGGATAAAAGAAGACCTGGCCGACCATCAAAGCTAGCCAATGGAATAAAGCGAATTATCGTTCGAAATATTAAAAAAAATCCAAGAAATAGTGCTTCAAAAGTTGCTGCTAATTTACAAGCATTATATGGAATAATTGTTAATCCTGAGACTATTAGAAGGGTAATTCGATCTGCTGGATATCATGGTAGAGTAGCCAGGAAAAAATTCTTTGTAAGTGAAAAGAATAGAAAACTCAGACTAGCTTTCGCAAAATCCAACATAAATAAGAATTCTGATTACTGGAATAAAGTTATATTTGCTGATGAGAGTAAATTTAATATATTTGGTTCTGAAGGTAGAATGTTGGTGTGGAGAAAACCCAGGGAAGAATTTCACAAACAGAACTTGGTACCAACAGTAAAACATGGTGGAGGAGGAGTTATGGTATGGGGGTGCATGTCGTCCGCTGGAGTTGGTAATCTTGTTTTTATTGACAGTATAATGGATCAGTACAAGTATATTGATATTTTAAAGCAAAATTTGAAATCTTCAGCACGAAAATTGAACCTTCATAATGATTTTAAATTCTACCAGGACAATGACCCCAAGCACACTGCTCTGAACGTTAGACTCTGGCTGCTATATAACTGTCCTGAAATAATAAAAACACCACCACAATCGCCAGACTTAAATCCCATAGAGAATATTTGGCAAGAATTGGAATCAAGAATTCGCAAACACACCATTTCTTCAAAACAACAACTAAAATCGGTGCTTCAAGAAGAATGGGGTAAAATCACTCCAGAAATCACAAAAAAATTAGTCGAATCCATCCCAAAAAGATTAAATCATGTTTTAAAAGTAAAAGGAAATCCAACAACATATTAAAACCTTTTAAAAAGTAAAATTTTTTTGATAAATATTTGATGGAGAAGTAAGTGTCCCATCACTTATGTAAGCCATTTTATGCTCCGTCCTGAACAATTGTATTTTTACTAAATTAATATTCTAATATTTTGACAAAATGTATGTTATGTAATAATTGTTACTAACTTTAAATATGAAACACACCCAAAAAATTTTTGCACATGTTTGTTTATTTATTTTATTGCAGTTTCTTTTTATAAAGCACAAGTGTCCCATCACTTTTGTGAGACACTGTAACTTTCAACGGCAGTTTGGTAGAATTTGCAATTCGCATGGCAGTATAATTTTTGCTATATAAAATTAATTTTTTAATAGTTCTATCAATATTTTCGTATCTTTGTTAGTTATGAAATGAATTTGGGATTTACATTCGGTTTTCTAATTACGATGATCGATATTTAATCGAAATACTGTAAAATCCCGTTAATCCGCCCTTCTCGATCAAACGCCCCCTCCCCACTTTATAAAATATTTGAAATTTTCAAAAAATCCCGAGAAAGCGCCCTCCCTCCCCATTCTCAAAGGCGATTGAGAATGGGAGGATGAATCATGATGAAATGAATGCATCATGAATCTTTGATGAAATGTGCGTTTTTTTCCAGATTTTTTAATTGATTTTATACTTTGTTTGTTTTTTTAAACAAATTTCTCGTTTTTCTGCATTTTTTTCGACAGAATTTACGTTTTCTTTTGAAAAAAACCAATTTTTTTCAAGAAATGCTCCAAGTATCAAAATTCACGATTCATTCAAAGATTCACGACTCATTCCTGCAAATTTTGTGAAACGAACGCACGAAAAATCCTGTGTAAGCGTCCCCTCTAATCATTTTAAGATTTTTCGTCACGTTGGGCGGATAAACGGTATTTTATGGTAATCATTATCGTATCGTAGTTGCAGCGTAATTTTTGATATATAAAATGAATATTTTTTTAATTAATCAATCTTTTTTGTTTATCAATAAAGGCAAATATTTTTCTTTATAAAAAAGATTGATTTTTCCTCATCATTATTTATATTTAGTATTGTATCCTAATTATTTACTTTTTTTAACATTTTTCTAAAATTTTATTTTACTTATTATTATTATTATTGTAACAATAAAATTATATTGTATTAATAAAAATATTGTATTAATAACTTGTTTTTTAACTATTTTACTTAATTATTTTAACATTTCAATTTATCATTTGCATTGATTACAAGGCTTTTTACCAATCAAATTAATGTTTTTAAAATGTAAACAAATGAATGACCAGAAATCCGCAAAATTCTAAAATCCGCACAACCCCTGGTCCCAAGCTTTGCGGATTTGAGAGAGTCTACTGTATTATTAATGTGCCATATCAGATAACCAAGTTACAGAGCTTCATTCTGCTTTCATACAGCATAACTCATTAAAAGAAAAATAATTGTTAATTATGCACCAGCGATGCCGCAACACACTATTGCATGTAAAATATGCAAAAAATTGGTGACAGGAAGGAAAAAAAAACTCATACCTGCCCCATAGGGCACATAATTCCGACAAAATATCGCAAAAATTTAAAAAAAAATAAAAAAATAAAAAAGAGGGGCAATTTTTTTTTTTAAACGCGAAATAACGATTATTTTCTGGCAAATTTTGTCAAAAGATTTGGGGAAAACTGGCTAATTTCGTCACAAAATCCCGAAAAGACGGCATATTTCATCAAAAGATCATGGAAAAAACATCAAATTTCGTCTAAAAATCACAAAAAACGACAAAATTTGTCAAAAAAAATGTGAAAAAAAAAATATGACAAATTTCATATCCAAAAACTGCGGAAAAGCGACAAATTTTGTCAAAAGGTTCGCGAAAAAACGGTAAATTTCATCAAAAAATTCTGAAAAAATGCTAACTTTGTCAAATAATCCCCCCCAAAAAAAAAGGTAAATTTCGTCAAAAGATAGCGAAAAAATGTAACTTTTGTCAAAAGATCACGAAAACATGTAACTTTTGTAAGAAGATTTCGAAAAAAATACAAATTTTCAAGGAAAAAAAATGCTGGGAGTGAATTTCAGGACTAGAAGTGACTTTCTTCAGAAATATTATAGGAAATATAGGAATTTTATAGGAAATTTTATTTATACATAAATACACCAACAGATGTTTTAATACATTAACGTATGTATCAACATTGTAAAAACTATAACATAAGTAAACTATTTAAAGTTCATTCATGACTATTTCAGAATTTTTTTACATACTTCAGCATTAAAATACTGGTTTCAGGAGTTGTACACTTTTTTTTCCCCCTCCCAGCAATATTTAACATTTTTTACAATTATTTTCTGAATCATCATCACTTACAGAATTTGCATTTATCAAAACAAACATAATTGAAATAAAGATTATAAATGACTTCTCTTGTATTAAATCTATATAAAATGAGTTTCTATAGCAAAAACAATTCAAAGTTCGTAAAAAGGAAAAAAAAAAAAAAAAAAAAAAACCTGACACTTGCAGCAATACACATGCTACATATAGCAGCTGCATGCACATGCATTGCTGCATGCACATGCTACAGCCATATGCCAAGATGCTAAAATTATGTATTTGATCTTAAAATTCTTTATTTTTCAATTTAATTGCAAATACTTTCTCTGTTGCTAAGTCCAAAAGTTGTTTTAAATTTTGTGAAAAGTTACAAAGAGAGAGCGGGGAAATCCTTCCTTACATTAAACGTACATTTTTCCAATGGCCATTCCCAGTTTTTTCTTTTCTTTTTTTTTTTTTTTCTGTAATGCTTTGATGGAATTTGCATTTTCCCTTCAATACTTAGGGGAAAATCTCACCTTTCTTGTGATTTTTTAACGTAAAAGTTTTTTTTTTAAATTCTGTGATTAAATTTGAAATTTTTTTGCAATCTTAAGACAAAAATCGTGTTCTTTTGCGATCTTTAGATGCAAATCATGTTTTTCTCGTGATCTTTTGACGAAAATCGCGTTTTTTATTGCTATCTTTTGACGAAAATCACGTTATTCTCGCGATCTTTTGACGATACATGCATTTTCTTACAATCTTTTGACAAAAATTGCGGTTCTTCACTATCTTTTGATAAAAATCACGTTTTTCACGCGATCTTAAGACGAAAATCACATTTTTCTCGCAATCGTTTAATGAAAATAGCAATTATTCGTGATGTAAGTCGCAGTTTTTTTGCAATCTTTGAACAAAAATCGCGTTTTTACTTGCAATTTTTTGACGAAAATCTCTTACTTCTTGCAATCTTTAGGTGAAAATTGCGTTATTCTTGCGATCTTTCGACAAAAATTGTGGTTCTTCACGATCTTTTGACGAAAATCACATTGTCTCATGATCTTCAGACTAAAATCGCGTTTTTCTTGAGACTTTTTGATTAAAATCGCATTTTTCTCGTGATCTTTTGATGAAAGTATTAATTACTCACTATCTTTAGACGAAAACCGAGCTTTTTTCGCGATTTTTGGGCAAAAACTGCATTTTTCTCAAGTTCTTTTGATAAGAATCAGCTTTTCTAGCTATCTTTAGACGAAAATTGCATTTTTCCCACGATCTTTTGATAAAACCCCTGCTTTTCTGACAATCTTCTGATGAAATTTGCACTTTTTTCTCGGTCTTCATATGAAAAATGTGTTTACTCGCGATCTTTTGACCAAAATAGCATTTTTTGCAATCTTTTGACGATATTAAAAAAAAAAAAAAAAAAAAAAAAGCAGAAAAGCAGAAAATGATAAAAAAGCGGAAAATCGCGGATCCCGCAGAAGAATCTCATGCCTGGGTGGAGATATGAAAAATATAGGAAAAAATAAGAAATATAGGAAAAAGAGAAATTTTTTCATATTTATAGGAATTACAGTAAATATAGGAGCACTGTGAGGCCTGGAATTTTCCTGTTCTAAAAACTAATTTTCTTGCTTCAATTTTTTTTTTTTTTTTTTTTTTTTTTTTTTTTTTTTTTTTTTTCCTGCTCTAAAAATGGGTTTTCCAGCATCACAATTCATTTTTGACTGCTCCAAGTCTTTCTGAGTAAATGTGACTCCTGAAAGCACCAATTCATTAAATAAAAAGTACTCCTTTACTGAACAAAAGTATTTTTTTTTTCCAGCAAACATGTCTTTTTTAATAAATCAGTCATGCCTTTTTTTAAAAGAAATGCTAATACTACTTGTTATTTTCTACACTCAAATCAGCATTATTTTATAATTCATTCTGTATCTTGCATTTTTTTTTTTTTTTTTTTAAGTAAAGAAAATTTTTCTTAATAGTTAAAAAAATTTAATACTGATTTGATTTGTTTATTATTAATAAAACCAAAACTTTTTTTTTGCAAATGAACAAGTTCAATCTTTGCGTCTAAAAATATGACTTATTATTAGTGGGGACCCGCTTTTGTAAAAAAGGGATCCTGAATTTTAGAGGTCATGGGTGCCAGGAACCCAGGATTTTTCAAGTCCAGCAGTATCACTGATGCACAAGCCATAAGTATCAACTACAGAATTATTTAAGATTTTAAAGGGTTAAATTAAATTTAAGCCCTTAACAGCTTTACCCATATAAAACAAGAGTTTGCTACTGAAATCTGCAAGTCTTATCAATAATTTTCGGACACAACTAATTTTCTTTTAATTCAAAATGGTGAATTTTGGAGAAAAAAAAATGGTGTTTTGCTCATATTCTTAATTTATTATGCTAAAAGAAAAAAAGGAAAACTGTTAAAGAGTTAAAAATATAAAATAATTCCTTGTTTAAGTAAACATTTAAAAATCAACAATTCTCTCCAAAACAAATAGAAAGTTTAATAACACAACAATCCAAATACATGCCTTACAGAAATTATATTTTGCAGAAGAATAAATTTTTATCTTAGATTTTTGCAAATGAAACATTAAATTTTGTAAATAAACATCAAAAACACTAATAGTTCTTACAACGTTCACGCTCATTTTCAACAAAAAAATTCCCTGATAATCTCCTTACATATTTTTTGAACAACAATTAACAACATTTTTTAAACCAATATCATGACACTTTCCTACCACAAAGTAAAATAAAAATGTAATATCAAAAACAAAATTAAATATCACCTATATCAACAATATGAACAAACTTTAAAGGGAAAATAATAATTTGTGTAAAACAGAGACAAAGTCTGATGATTACCTTAATTTTTCGGAAAATACGGACCGTAAGCACCTTTGATACTACTTTTTTTAATAACACAAATACTTGTTTTTACTTAAAATTATCGAAATTAATTTCTAAGATTATAATTATTGAAGCAACTGTAAACTGGCGTAAAGCTTTTCTAATTATTTCTATATTTAGAAATTAATAGAAAAACGCACTTAATCTGTAAAACGAAATTAAAACTTGGCAATTTCTTTACCAATACTATAACAAAATTTATCCAATATTGGTAATCAGAGTTGAATTTAGTAAAAAAAAAAAAATAATAATAATACAAACACAATGCATCTTCTACATTTGAATCAAGGGGTGATTCTGAATTTTAAAAAAAAATTACTGAAATTCACAGAAGATTTTTTGAAAGGTTATAGCAGAGGGTGAAGGCCTAGGAATACCGCCCCCCCCCCCCTCATTAATTATGAGTTTTTTTCGCAATCCTTTGGCAAAAATTGCAGGGGTTTTGCGATTCCTTGAAGAAATTTGCGTCTTTTCGCAAACCTTTGATTTAATTAACGGATTTTATCGCTTACATATGACAAGATTTTCATTTTTTCTGTAATTCTTTGACAAAATTTGTGATATAATGAAGTTCACGTTTTTCACGTGATTTTTTTGACAAAATTAGAAATTCTTTGATGTGTTTAGCATTTCTGTTTGCAGAAATTCGTAGAAATTTGTGTTTTTTTTTTTTTTTTTTTCCCGCTATTGTATTAAAAAGTTTGATTTTTTTGTTATTTTAAATTTTTTTTTTTTTTTTTTTTTTTTATTATTTATGCAAACGATTGATGAAATGGACTTTTTTTGCAACTATTTGTCGAAATTTACGAGGTTTTTAGTTCCGAATTTTCAGACTAGACCATTTTTTTCTTAAATTTTCTGAGCCAAATATCTAATAAACATATTTTTAAAAAAGCTAGGCGTAAAATTTGACAACCGAGAATAATTTTGTAGTTGTCAAATTCAATTCTTTAGTTGCATTTGACGACTAACGACCGCTAATTTCGAACACTGATCCCCTTGAGATTCCCATGATTTTTACAACTCAAAATTTAACCCCTGAATCTCATAATCCTCTGATGAGTATAAATCCTGTCTTAATCTATGGAAATATACTTTTAATAATAAAAATAGGCACTATTACATGCAATATGTATCTCTTATCAAGACATCAAAGCATTTATGCCAATTACAAAGGAGTCTGACATTTTGAAATGAAAAATCTTCTTTAACCCTTTCAGGGGCAAGGCATTTCTGTTCCAGAAACGTTTAAATAATTGATTATCACTACTATATATGAACAATTTGAAAATAATAAAAAGTTTTTCTTCACTTATATAATAAGATGGAAATTATACTAAAAAATAACTTGTGCTATTCGAAAGTTTGTGCTAAAAGGGTTAGGTCATTTTTTATAGCTGTTCCATTTGCAAATCTTTTCTATGCCAATATGACCCAAATTCCTGAAACATTGATAGTCGTTTGCAAAAGATTTGTAAGTATGGAGGATGAGGAAGAATTCTGCAAGCAGTGCAATTTTGGACATAAAACATGGGATCATGAAGCAAATTTCTGTAGGCCTATTTAAGTTAAATAACTCATTATTATTAATCCATTGTATCTAGTTGGATGCTCTATTTCTCTACATTAAAAGTTTTAACACTTAAATACAAAATATGAATTGCCCACGAGTATGCAACCAAACAGTTCCACTATCTTTATGAGGTAAAAGATTGGTTTCAGCATGTTTTGACAACATATTAACATTTAGCAATTGGGCAGATCAGTAATGATTATTGTCATAATTAATCATCATAACTCACTACTCCTTAAAAAGAGAAAACAATTGAAAATTCTCAGTTGAATTTTTAGATTTTGTTAGTAAACTCATGAAGAGTTACTTAAACTCATACCAAGTGCATGCAAATTATGAAAGTAAATTTAGTTACTCTACCATGTCCATTACAGTTTGGTTGTACCCACAAAGAAGGTCTTCCTAAAGAACATACAGTTGGCTCTCGTTAATTCAAACCCATCGAAACCACAAGAAATGTTCGAATTATCTGAAGTTCAAATTATGGAAAATATGAAATGAAAACATGCGTAATATGGTACGATTACAAAGGAATTAATGTTATAGTGTTTTTTTAATTTATTTTGTCTGTTATCATTAGAATATGACTTTATATTAAGTTAAAAGATATAAATACATAAACTAATTAAAAGATTAGAAACAAGCACAATGGAAGAAAAATTTAAAGCGTCACTGATGGACGGACAGAGCACTAACAAAGTGGATTTCAAATGCATTGGATTATATGTATACTCTTTCAGAACAATTTTCACAAAAATCAAAGTAAGAAAGTTATTCAAATGATCTGATATCCGTGAGAAAGAAAAGAAAAATGAAAAATCAGAATTCTCATTAGTAGTGGTGTACCGAATAGTACTTTGGCCGAGTACTGAGTACTTGGTCACTGACTACTCGGCTGAGTATCGAATAGTTGTGTAATAAGAAAATAAAACACTGATGTGCGCATAATGTGAGCTTAAGTGTACATATATATAATATACATATATAGTATTAATAAATTAACTCATTAAATTTGAAATTTATTTGGGCACCTTTTAAAGACAATTTTTGACAGTTCAAAACTAATAAAAAAGAAGAATTGATACATAACAAGTACAACTATTAACCAATATAAAATTAAAATAACCCTCCAATTTATTCAGACCATTGAAATCTGTCTATCAAAAATAAAAATGCTTATTGGTTACAGTAATAATTCATTGAATAATGCAAAACATTTCATATTTATTTTGTAACTGTCGGTACCTTATTTTATTTTGATTAAAAAAATGTACTGACTTTGCAGTTTCTTTCATGTGTACAGATTAAATTATGTTATTCTAAATTTTTTATGTTTTAAATATCGCAGTAAAAAAACTAAACTTTTTGATTGAAAATTATAAATGTGTCAATTAAGAATGCCTTAAAAAGCAAGCTCTAGAATTGATGAGTGTGGATGATCTAGAACTTGAAAATCTACCAAATAAACAAAAAATACATCATGCGAATGCTAGTGTAGACGAACCAAAACAGAAAATGCCAGCAAAAACTTCATCTATTTTCTGGCAATGCTTTGAGGAAATTGCGAATGAGCAAAAAGATTGTGGCACTAGTACTAGTTTAAAATCTCTGCATGAAGAATTGGTACAAAAAAAGATACAGGCTTTCTTAACAGAAGACTTATGTAAAACTGACACTCCATTTGCATGGTGGGAAAAAAAAAAAAAAAAAAAACTTTTCCGATTATGTGCAATTTTGCAAAAAATTCTTATGTGTACCTTCAACAACTGTTTCTTCTGAACGTATATTTTCAGAGGCAGGCCAAATTTATAGTAGTAAAAGAAATGCCCAGTCTACTGATAACGTAGAGCATTTGGTGTTTTTGCACCATAATTTGAAATATAATAAATTTAATTATTAATTTTTATTACATTTATTGTATTTTCAGTTTCATTATCCAAAATAATAGTCTTTTCTGGTTTCCTATATATCAAAAAAGTATTTTTATTTGTATAAATGTGAAATTTTATGAGGGTTTTTGTTCTTAATTTTTGCTATATTTTGCACACATATTGTTAAATACAGAGTAAATAGTTTTATGAATTACTACATACATTATACATTCAGGGTTCATACAGAGTTTGCTAAATGAAAAATAAGGACTCTGTAAGGACTTTGTAAGGGCTTCGTTGAAAGAAAAATAAGGACTTTCTAAAGTAAAAAAAAAAAAAAAACAGCACATATAATTACTTGCATGAAATTTTAATCGTGATAGATTGAAATTTTACATAAAATAATTATATAACAAAATATATAACATTAGTTGGCAAGCAACTGTTTTTTAGCATCTATTTCTTTGGCCAGGGAGGAAATTTTTTTCTTTTGCAGATTTTCTACAATTGTTCGATTTTATAAATAATTGAATATCTTTAGTTGATTCAGCTTTATCAGTTAATTCATTGGCTTTATTTTCTAACTCTGATACTTCTTTTTCAAGAAGCCATATATTTTTTTCTTTATAAAACCTAAGTCATCTTCAATTAATTTCCTTTTATTTCTTGCAGAGGAAGACTGTTGCTGTTAACTATGCTGCACATATCCTGTGAAATAATAAGACTACGATCAAACACAGATCAGCGGATTATAGAACAGATTGGTGCAATTATTTGGCGAAACATCTCTTTGTTATTAATTTCTTTATTTCAAAGAAAAGGAAATTTTAGATGGTGAATACTGATTACCATGCTACACATATCCAGTGAAATAATAAGCAGGGATGGGAACTGCAAAAAAGCAAAAAGACTGAAAACATGCGTGAACGGAAAATTGAACCATACTGTATTCACATGTGTGAATGAAAAATTGCACCACAATATGATCACACGTGCAAATGAAAAATTGCACAACATTTTGTTTGTGAAAGATAATTCAAGTAACAAAAGCAGGTCTTGATTTCCAAACAAATGAAGACAAGCACACCAGCTTGTATATTACATTACAGGAGTAAATTACAAATTCTCATTTTCTCCTTCCCCCCCCCCCCCCCTTATCACAAAAATTTTATATCTATTCCCAATACCATAATCGCTGCCCTCTCGAACTCTCTTTTTAGATGCAAAAATTGAACTTGTTCATTTGCAAAAGAAAAATTAAATGCAATAATTATTGTTTTAGTAATAATGTATAAATAATTAAAGCCAATATTATTTTTTTTAAACTATTAAGAGAAATTTTCTTTACTTTTTTAAATAATAAATGAGCAAGATACAAATTAAATTATAAAATAACGCTTATTTGAGTGTAAAAAATAACAAGTATCACTATTGTTCGCATTTCTTTTAAAAAGGAGCAAAACTGATTTACTATAAAAAGACATTTTTCTTGAAAAAAGAATGCTTTTCTTGAGTAAAGGGGTACTTTTTGTTTAATGAATGGGTGTTTTCAGAAGTTACATTCACTCAGAAAGATTTGGAAAATGAAAAACAGATTGTGAAGCAGGAAAATCTGTTTTTGGAGCAGAAAATAATAATAATAATAATAATAATAATTTGGAAGCAAGAAAGCTTTTTAAACAGAAAAATTCTATCCTGGCATTAACTTTTTTTTTGGCGCCTCTTTGACGAAAATTGAGTTTTAAAGAGATTTTTTGACGAAATCTGTTGTTTTTTCGCGATCTTTTGACTAAATTGCGCCGTTTTTTCGCGATCTTTCGGCGAAATGTGACGGTTTTTCGCGATCTTTTGGAGAAAGTTATCGTTTTATTTTGATTTTTTGATGAAAATTGCCGTTTTTCGCGAATTTTTTGTCAAAATGTGCAGTTTTATCGCGATTTTTGGATGAAATTTGTCGTTTTTTTCGCGATTTTTTGAGGAAATTGACTTTTTTTCGGATTTTGTAACAAAATTAGCCGTTTTTTGTGAATCTTTTGACGAAATTTACCGGAAATTATTTGTTATTTCTCGATTTTTTAACGAAATTTGCCTTTTTTGCAATTCTTTGACGAAAGTTATAGTTTTATCACAATTTATTGATGAAATTTGCGTTTTTCGCGAATTTTTTTGAAAAAATTTGCCGTTTTATCACGATTTTTGTCGTTTTTTTTGCGATTTTCTGAGAAATCTGCCCTTTTTTCGGGATTTTGTAGCAAAATTAGCCATTTTTTCGCGAATTTTTTGACGGAATTTGCCGGAAATTACTCGTTATTTCGCGATTTTTTAACGAAATTTTTCTTTTTGCGATTTTTTTGACGAAAATTACACGTCCCGCGGGACGCATAAACTCCATTTTTTTGCGTCCCGTCGGCAATTTTTTGCGTATTTTATGCGCGTCCGCGACATTCCTGTAAACAAGAAAGCGAAAAATTCCCATCCCTGAATAAGACTACGATCAAACACAGATCAGCGGATTATAGAGCAGATTAGCACAATTATTTGGCGAAATATCTTTTCTTTGTTATTCATTTCTCTATTTCAAAGAAAAGGAAATTTTAGATGGTGAATACCGATTACAATTGGTGTTTGTGGATACGAGGTTTCTACGTTGCAATCGGGAAACGAAAGAGGCAGCTTTAATGTCCAATCAGAAATAAGAATTATAACAAAGAAACTTGATTTTTTTTTTTTTTTTTCAGCTGCCATATTTGGCTGATTATGAATGTTTCAGGGGTGGTTTTGAGTGAAAATTTTTTTTCGGAAATTCACATCACATTTCCGGAAATCGGCGGCGCGGTGGGGAAGGGGATTCCACGAGTTACCCCCCATTTGGAGGAGGGGTTTATCGGTGATCTTTAGACGAAATCGGCAATTTATCTACGATATTTAGCAAAATCGGCGACTTATTGCGATCTTTTTTTACATTTTTACGCGATCTTTTCTCAAAAACGGCGTTTTATCCCCGCGATCTTTTGACGAAATCGCCGTTTTTTCCGTGATCTTTTGATGAAATCGGCGTTTTTTTTTCAATGATCTTTTGAGAAAATATGTTTGAGCGATCTTTTATCGAAAACGGCTTTTTTTCCCGCAATCTTTAGACGAAATCGACGTTTTAAAGCGGTCTACAGACGAAATTAGCGTTTTATCAGCGATATTTAGTGAAATTGCCGTTTTTTCCGTGATCTGCACAGGAAATTCGCATTTTCTAGCGATCTTTTGACAAAGTTCGTTGATAAAAACATCGACGAAATAGTCGTTTTCCCACGAAATATTGACAAAACGTGTGCTTTTTCGGCGAACATTTCACGAAATTTGCATTCCTCCTCGATTGTTTTTTTCCGCGGGCTAAACCGTACAAGATCGCAACTACGCGGAACTGACAACCCAATTTAAAATTTTCGGAAGCGGATGCCTTAAATTTTCAGAAATTTCGGACGAGAATGTTCGGCGATTTTTTTAAAACATTTTACGGATCGTGTTAATATTAAGCTCACGTTAAAAATAAGGACTTTCAATAAAAAGTATGGACTTTAAGGATCCTTATTAAGGACTATTGAAATATAAGGAGTTTATAAGGACTTTTAAGGTCCGTGCGAACCCTGTACATTGATATTCGAATAACTTTTTACAGATCAATTTATAAATTCAGGGCTGGCAAGTTTCTGCCAGGGTGGTTAAACACAGTGGTTATAACCGGTTAAAACCGGCATGGCAGAAACTAGTTTTTGCCAGTAAGTGGCAAAAACTGACAGAAACTAAGAAATAATACTAATAAGAATGCAATACCTGCAATGATTCATAATTCACACAGGTATTTAATGTATAAAAAATTCAGTTAAAAAAATTAAAGTTTATGAATGTTATTCAAAGTGGAAAAGATTCAAAAGGGTCATATAAATATACTTTGTTTATCTAATAATTTTCTGTCATTTAAACAGAAATTTTCATAATAGTTATCTGATGCTGTACAAGTTTATTATTGTTTACGGTTGAATTTCTATTTAAAAGTAAAAAAAAAAAAAAAAAAAATTAATGAAATATCTTGTACAATTATTTTACTATATTAAAAGAACAAAATTATTTTTGTAAAAAATTAATAATATACTAAGAGTATTCCATAATATAGGATTAATTTTGCTAACCTTTCTTAGCCTAAACTGCTTTTTAATTTGTTCTGAATGAAAGAAAAGTTAGAAAATATTCTTTTAAGACCAGCATTACTTGCTGGTAATGTCATTATTGAGGATGTAAAATTTAAAAAATTCTCCTTTTCACCGGTATTTGTTTTTAAAGGCGACCACCCACAGAAGGCAAGACATTTCCTAGGACTTTTTATAACAAAATGGACTTTTAGGGACTTTTTTCCTAGGACTTTTAGGGGGCGGGGGAATATGTTTCTAGGAAAGAAATCTATTTAGTACAAAGGATATTATATACATCACAAAATTTAGTTTAACATCAAAAACAACTTTCTTGCTTTCTTCATGCTTAAAAATCAATTTTGGTCCCATATATTTTGGATGCAGTAAATAAGCTTACATAAAAGCTAGCACTGCATTAAATGAGATTTGAATCTTGCATTTGTGAGTTTCCATGATAGTTCCATTGTTAAATAAAGTTAAGCAAATTTTATGAGAAGCTGCAACAGAGCAGTCATGTTTTTTACTTTCATCTAAAACAAAAACAGAAGATTTTAACATTTGTGATAAGTATTTAACTTCTTCATAATTCATGATATTTATTTATAATTTTAACAATTGCTATGTCTTTAATATCATTTTCATGATCTTCAATTATCTGCAAATAATATGGTGGATTCTTTGTGAAAGATTCAAAACCATCAAATTCTAATCAAATTTATTTATTTTTTAATTAAATCTATTCACAATATTTTATTTATTATTTATTTTGAATAAAATGTATATAAACAACTTAATACTACTAAAAAAGTCTCAGATTATGAAATGAATCATGCCAGTTGTTGCCAGTTTCTGCTGGTAAAAACTGGTTATAACCACTTTCTGCCACTTAGAAACTATTTTCTGCCGGCAAGAAAGAGTCAGAACAAAGTGTAATCTGACCTTGCAGAAAGAACTAAGGCTTGGCTCTCAACCAGGTCCATAAAAAGTGAAGATTAGGTCTAAGCCAGGTATGCACACACCTCTACCTAATATGCATATATGCATTTTGTTATAAAATTTAAAAAAGAATAGAACTTAAATATAAGGACTGTAATTAAATTTATTTTAAAAACTGAAAAAATATATATATATGATTTAAATTTTTAAAAAGTTGAAAATATTGCAAGAGTTTATAATTCTAGGATTGAAATCCAGTAACTTCAGTTCCAAAAAATAAATTTTTATTTACATCACTCATGAAACTAAAAGTAGTTCATTACACAAAAAAAAAAAAAAAAAAAAAAAAAAAAATTAATACCTTTTCTAAAGTTAAAGCTATGGTTTTGCTGTCTTCCATGACCCAGCAGCATTCTTCAACTTTAACATTGTTATATAATTCACCATCTATAATGGGTGGATGTCCTTTGAGGCCTATTTTTAAATGCTAAAATGAAATAAATGTCAGGATTAAAAAACAAATCTACTTTTTAAAATAATTTTATAATGACATATTAATATGCAACACAATATAACAAAACTTTTGATATTTTAAAAAAGCAAACATTTGCAATGCTTTCAGGATTAAATCAATATACAGTAGACTCCCTAAAATCCACAACTCTCTAAAATCTGCAGATAAATTATGGATGTAAACAATGAAACATTTTAGTTCAGATATAGGGACAAAATTTGACTTTTTTAGTTTTATATCAATTCCATATATGTTTTAGTTTGTAACTTTTGTTTATATTACTAAATGTCTAAATTCATGATTTTGCATGAAGGAAGAATAATTTATTTCTGAAAAAATTAAGATATTGCTGATACCACTGGTAATCGCAATCTTCTTACCAAATATATTTATGTATTAATCAAGCTTTTTTGGTTATTCTAGCTAATTATTTCTAGCTAAACCTGAAATAAAACTTTGTTATATTATGGTTTTGATGTGAATTAATAATATCTTTATGAGGCAAGTTCGTTGAATAATCTAGGAAAAATACATTTAATCTTTATAATGACTATTTAATCATACATTATTAACAATTTGACCTTTGCCATTAATATTTTAATCATTTTAAAAAATTGCATAAATTTTTATTATTTTAGTTTATTACTTTAATATATTATTGTAAGCATTGATTCTAATTCCAGTTGCATAGTTAATTACATTCAAATTACTGTTTGAAAAATGTAAACAAAGCAATGACCAAAAATCAGCAAAGTTCTAAAATTCGCACAACCTTTGGTCCCAAGGTGTGTGGATTTGAAAGAGTCTACTGTATATATTTACCAAAATATGCCTCAAAACATTTATTCAAATCAAATCCTTACACAATCTTTTTCTTTTTTTTTTCTTTAATTTAAATCCACTCATCAAAATACCATAGATTTCCTCAAATCTGTATAGATTGAAACCAGAAGGTTGTGCAGATTTTAGAATTTTACAGATTACTGGTCATTGTTTACTTTACATTTTTTTTTTTTTTTTTTTTTTTTTTTTAAACTTAGATGTAATAACAGTATCAAAAATTTAAAAATAAATGCTAGAAAATAGTAAAATAAGTAACAAAATAAGAACTATAATAATTTAAAAAATGGTTAAATTATTAAAGGTAAAGGTCAAATAAGTACATAATAATGCATACTAAAATATACATAATTAAAATGACATACATTTTCCTGAATTAATTAATGAAACTTTCCTCATAAAAGTACCCTATTAACTCAAATCAAAATCATAAAATAAGCAACTTTTTAATTAATGTTTAGCCAGTGTTAACGACAAAAAAAAAAAAAAAAAAAAAAAAAAAAAAGCTTGGTTAGTACAGAAATATATTTAGTAAAAAAATAGTAATATCAGCATTTTTTTTTTAACCAGGTATAAAATTATATTTTCTTTATGTTGTGCAGATTAGAATTCCAGAAGTTCAATCATATCATAAAAAATTACATATTAAAATACATATGAAATGAAATAATATAAAATTAAGAAAATCAGTAATTTTGCCCCTACTACTGAAAGTTTCATTGTTAATGGGTCATTTTCAAAATAAGGTACATTTTCAGCAATTTTTTTTCAAAATTTTAAAGTACAATTTTTTCCACAAAATATTTTATTATATTTAATAAAATGGTAATTGTAACTCAAATATTGCAATGACTGAGCTTAATTGGCTCATGAACACAAATACAGTAATTACTTAAAAGTAAGCATTAGTTAGACCAATGACATGCGTTAGGCCAGTGACATTTTGCATTAGATTGGTAACATTTTTGTATTAATCCAAAGACATTCTTTATTAAAGTTGTGAATAATCATAATATTATTATAACTTTTAAAAAACAATTTTTCTACATGAAATTATTTCATTGCTTAGCATTGTGTCACTGGTATAACAGGATTTGTCACTAGCATAACAAATGTATTGTTAGGCTAGTGACTGTTAGACCAGTGACATTTCTTTAAAAATAAATTCTTATTCCTTATTTAAAAATTGTAATATTGTGGTTTAGGGTGTTAAACACAACTTTATATGCTGTATTATTATAATCTTTTCATTAAATTGATTTAACTGTTATCAGTTTAATAGAATACTTGTTAAACCAGTGACACATAATAAAAGAACTTGGCTGACTTAGGAATATTTTTTTCCTTTTTTAAGCAGTAGATCACATGAAGACAGCTAGTTTTTCCACTATTTTGTTTACAAACAGTGTTGCTAACATAAAAAAGCCAATTCAATCAATTTTTATCATCAGAATAATATTTAAAATTGAAAAATATTAGTTGTTAGACTAGTGACACAAAACACGTAAGACAGTCTTATTTAATTTAATTAATCCATATTAAAATCAATTTTCAGACAGAATTGTAATAAGTACACAAAATTTATATTGTTCTCAAAATAAAATTGCCCAAATCAATGAAAATAGCAATTATTAATTAGAAATTATAACATGTTGAAAATCAAAGTTTGGATTTGAGACAAAAATGATTCCCATTGAAAAGTCAATACTTCATTTTTTATTTTTTGCCCAATTTAATTTATTTTTATATAAATTACTTAGTTTAATACTCTGATTATTAAAAAAAGAAATGAAGAACAATTAAGGGTTTCAAGTTTTTATCTACTTTTAATCAGGGTTGGAAAAAAACCAGGTTTTTTCGAAAAAAACCCAAAAAACCGGTTTTTTTGGTTTAAACCAGGTTTTTTTGGTTTAAACCGGGTTTTTTTTAAACATCCTTTCTTATTACATATACATGCATATTTACTGATAAAAACAGACATTATTGGTTTATAAGCAGTGTAACTTCATTTAAAATAATTTAAATTTAATAATTATAGTGAATTTATGCTGAAAATTGAAAAAAATCATTTTTCAATTTAAACAGTTTTAGCAAACAGTCTTATGTTGAAAGTTTTAACTGTTCTACACAGTGAACCATTGAAGCCCTGTAAATTTTTATAAACAATCTTTTGATTACTAATAATAAAAATTTGGATATAGTTTGATAAATATTCTTTTCCAAAATTATTCAAATAATAAATTACAAATACTTCTTAGGATTTTTTCTTTCTGAGTGACAATTTGAAATTAACATTTTTAGTCGTTAAATTCAGAAACCCGTAAATTATAAAGAAAGAAAGAAAATGTCATTAGATTTCTCCTAAAAAACAATTAAAATTATTTATATCTAATAATCTGAAACTCCTAAATTATAAAGAAACAAGAAAATGTCATTCGATTTCTTCTAAAAAATAATTGCTTTTTTATAGAAAAAACCAATTGGTTTAATCCCATGCATAAAAAAAGACCTAAACCCACTATATATAATACTTATTACTGAAATAAAGTGTTAAAAGTAGAAATTATTTATGTCCAATAATTTGAAACACGTAAATTATAAAGAAAAAAAAGAAAATGTCATTAGATTTCTTCTAAAAAAACCAATTGGTTTTTTTGAGAAAAAAACCATTTGGTTTAAACCGTGGTTTAAACCATGGTTAAAACCAATTGGTTTAAACCGTGCCAACCCTGCTTTTAATATTATAAATTTTAGAATAGTAAGACACAGAATTGTACTTATTTTGAAAATGACCCTAATATCTGCACAAGGGCCAAGTAGTACAATTTATCCATAATTATTATGAACATCTGACAAAAGCAACAGCGTTATAAGCATAAATAAAAATTCTGGTAATAAAAAAAAAAAAAATCAAAATGTCGTCAAAAGATAACTTGAAAAAAAATCTTTTTTTGTAAAAAGATTGTAGAAGACATGAAATTTTGTCAAAAAAACATGTAAAAAAGTGCAAACTTAGGAAAAAGATCGTTGAAATGTGTGAAATTAGTCCGAAGGACTGTGGAAAAGAGTGTAATTAGTGCAAAGGACAGCGTAAACAATACAAATTTCATCCAAGGTTTGCGTAAAAATGCAAATTTTGTCAAAGGTTTTTGTAAAAATGAGATCTCAGTCAAAAAATTGCAAAAAACACAAATTTAGCAAAAAGATCATGTAAAAAGTGCAAATTCAGTCAAAAGAATGCAAAAAATGTTAAATTTTAGTAAAAAAGGTGTGAATTTTGTCAAAATATTGCAAAAAAATTGTTGTCAAAAGATCACAGAATTGAATGAAACTATAACTTTTGAAAATTTGAATTTATCTCAACCCCTTTCCGAACTTTGGTTACGAGTAACTTTTATTGAAAAAAAAACCTCTTGCGCCTCTGCATCTGTGATTATTTTAGGCATTTGCGGATTTTAGGGAGTCTACTGTACTCAATAACAAAATATGACTCCTTATATTTGAATGTGAAACGAAAGTATGAAAGAATTGATTTCTAATTGAGAAAAACAATTTTACAAGGTAGATTTTCTCTGTTGCATTTTTTGTAGTTAATATAAAATTCATTAATTGCTATTAAAAAATCGATATAGATAAAATTTGCATGTATAGCATATATATTAGCAAATTAAATTCAATAGTACAGAACAAATATATCTTATTTTCTAGTCATTCAGGAACGAATACATCTTCAAGAATAAATATTGAAAACTGTTTTAATGGAAATTTAAAAATCTACTAAAATATGATTGAAAAAGTGCTGTTAATATCTTCATAAAGACTAAAAGTACATACCCAATAGCAGAAATTCTCCATGATCCAAGTGAAATATTTTACAATTGAAGCGTTAATTAATCAAATATCCACTAACCTTTACCATCTTTATGCATTTTATTAATATTTATTGAAAATAATCTTGAACTTTTGTATTAAATAATAAAAAACTTAATACATTAAATTATTTACCCATGCAATTAAAATATTTTCTGATGACATAAAAACCCTTTTAAACAAAACTATCCAAAATATGTCACATACACAAAATTATTAATGAAATGTTTTCTATTATATTTCTAATATAATATATTAAATTTCTAATATGATATTTATTTCGAATGAAAGTTTTTATATTATATATCAATACTCAAACAAGTTCCATACTTGAAATTCCCAGAAATTTCAAAATCGAAAATTGTAATGCTAATACTATTATACAATATATTTATTAAAGATGGAAGATAATTTTTTCTTCCCTAAAATATATTTATCATTATATAACTATGCTTATAAAAAAAAGTAAATAATATCTCTCAACTAATGCAGATATTTGACTAAACTTTGTTGTACTTTTTGACACCTATATGTCTAGTTATTTACTATCTTTTCTATAACTTTATTAATTTAATAGCATGGAAAACCAAAAAAAAGCTTTCCGAATACCTTGTTTATAGTCAATCATTTTCCAATATAATGTCCTGGTTTTTGAAAGTATCATGGCACAGTATCATGACATATATCATGATACTGTAACATGATGATTGTCATAATGACTATCATCATGACAAATATCATGGATATACAGGGTGAGTCATAAATATCGAAACAATAGGCTATCTCCTTAAATATTGCCTCTAGACCCATACTTCCAATTGCAAAAACTCTTGAAAAAAGGGGAAATTTCTGATAATATAAGTTGCAACTCCATGGGGGGTCTATTTGAAAAAATACGAAAATTAAATTTTTATACGGCCCCCGTAGAGCAAAATTCCCAATTAGGAAATAATTCCTTATCCATTCCTAAATTGAACAAAAAAAATTTCATCTCCGTATCTGAAAACCTGACAGAGATATTAAAATCCAAAATTCTCAAAAATTCGTGACTTACACCACTTTACCATGCTTGTAAACGAAGTCTTTTTCATCCATTTTCAAAGCAAATAAGGGATCGTCCACAAATTGTCCGTTATTATATGTCGGTTTAAGACCGTGCCTCTTATTTGGACATAATAAAGCAGCGCATTGATTTAAATCAAAACTTGTTTTCAAAACATGTTGATCGTTAGCACAGGAGATCTGAATAGATTGAAATATATAGGTCCGGTCCTAAACCGACCCATAGGGAAAAAAGTTCAGCCGGGCATGAAATAATGTTAAAATCATAATCCGGACCAGCCTGAAAAAAAAAAGCTTAAATCATAGCCGGCTCAGCCGTGAATTTCTACATAGTTTTTTTACTTCAGTATAGTTAAAAATTGTTTCGCGTGGAGGAGTTCTTACCAAAAATACTTAATATAGAATTTCGTTTTTTGTATTTATACTTTTTATTATTAAAGAGGCGCCAAAGGCTGTGATATATTAATCTTATCAATGAATCTCTGTTTATATGTAAATGTTTCATTTATATTTTATCATCCCTAATCCATATCCTGTGCGTTGGAGGGTTTGAAAAATGTTATACAGTAAAACCTTTTAAGACGGAATCACATAGGAAAGAAAAAATACGAAATAGACAAATGCCCTTCCTAGGAGGGTTAAATGGAGTTTTTTTTTCTCAAGTATTATTGTATTTATTTTGCATGCCTCAACGCATTTTCTGTTTAAGACAGAATTCCGTCATAGGCAGTTTTTTCTCTTGTTTTATTTTGTTTAATTTTTTAGCATTTAAATATACTATTCTTAAAAAAAATAAATTTCAAAGTTTTTTGTAAGATAAAAGCGATTTTAAAATTTATGTGGTTTTTGTAAAAATATTGATTAAACCAAATTTTCCTTATTTTATGCACGTATTAGGTCTGTGATTTTAATACGAATTGTTCGAGAACGGGATTGAAAATTTCGTTCAGTGCAGGCCTGGGAAAAAGGAAGCAATCCCCTCCAGTATGAAAAATACATTAAACCCGGATAGTCGAGTCTTCAGAAAAAAGTAACGTCTCGGTCCTGATCTGACCTGAGCCCAGAATACAGATTATTTAACAGCCTCTCCAGGACGATAAAAAGCTTGAGGTTGTGAGAGCAAAATTTTAAAAAAAAGACTTAATCTGCATCTTAGGAAAGCATTATTTTAAATAACTGATGGGCAATAAAACAGTACATTTCATTTTTCTGTATAATAACTTTTTTCCCTACTATTTCTTGTCTTTAAATTATTAAAAGTTAAGAATTGTTAAAGAAAAAAGTACAAACTTGAAACATGTCATTTTTAATTATTTTACATTAGCTTTGTTTAAATAAAATGAAAAATTATTTACTTTTGAAAATATAATATTCTTAAAGTTATTATTTAAAAAAAAAAATATTTTTAATAGTTCTAAAATAAATATTGAAAACCAAAAACCTCGAAATTAAACTAAAATCAGATTTTCATTTTTAATTAAATAGAAAGAAATTGAAATCCGATAAATAATGTTTAGAGTTGTAACGATTTTTAATTATCTCATTTAAACCAGTACTAACCATATAAAGTTTTTATAAATTTTATGATAAATTTTAGGATGTGATTTTCTTAGCAAATTATATGGCTAACCATCACAAAAAGGAAAAAATCAAAATTCTAACTCAAAAGACTCAATTCAACTCTATTTTTATGCGTTTCCTACAACTGTTAAAGTAACATTGTTTTTTGAATTGTGCGCATTTCAATTTGTGTCTAATCCCTTAAAACCTGATGAATTATTCAAAAGGTTATAACTCCGCGAATTTTGAAGATATGAAGATGCAACTTTTTGTGTATTATTCAGGACTGGATAAGGAAAGTTTTCCTAATTGGAATTTTTATCCTACGGGGCCGTATAAAAAGTTAATTTTTGTAATTTTTCAAATATACCCCCCATGGAGTTGCAACTTATCTTATCAAAAATGTCACCTTTTTTTTATGAATTTTTGCAATTGGAAGTATGGGTCTAGGAGCAATATTTAAGGAGATAGCCTATTGTTTCGATATTTATGACTCACCCTGTATGTCATGATGATGTTGTGGTAAATCCAGAAATATATGATTTACCGAATCTGCTGACATGAAACCACACGAAGCCATAGCTCAACACTGGAATTCATTTCCAATATGGTATCCATTACAAACCCTTCTTTTGAAATTATTTTATTCTGCTTTTTTTTTCAAATTGTTTACTTAAATAATCTCTTTCATTGTTACAGCATTCTGAATGTGTTAGAGTTTCATAATATATGCTTTGTGCACAATTTTTCTTCCCACTAACAGAGAAAGACCAGAAAATAAAGGTTAAAATTCACCATTTGTATTAGTAGCCAGCGGCCAGTAGAGGCTGAATGTTTAGTAGCCACTATTGTCAACTTAGTGGCCACTAATTACTATCAGCGATTCTTTGATGAAATTACCGTTGCGGCTATGGTGATTTGTTGGGTTCCCAACCGGGAACCTGAATGAAAAAAAAAAAAAAAAAAAAAAAAAAAAAGTATGTATCCAGAAAGGATTTCTGTTCTGGGTTCCCCGGGATCGCTATTTTTCAAGCCCTATATTGTGAGATATTGCAAATTATGTTAATAAATCCAGCACAATGACTCAAATAAAAACTGGTTTTTCTCCCTGTTCATGTTTTTATAATTTGCTTGTTTGAAAAAAATTTCAATTTTTTTTTTTTTTTTTTTTTTTTTTTTTTTTTTTGTTTATTGAGATAGAGGTTTGATTTAATTGTTCTCCGTGGTATATTTATTATTTTTATACATGGACTAGGGGGCCCCGCCCCCCTGCTCGCCAACCCCCCGCGTAATCGCTTCGCGATTCCAAATTATTGGCTACCCCTGTTTGCTGCGCTCGCCAATACCCCATGGTATGAATAAGCAGTTGCAGACCTTTCAAATTATGTGTCACACGACTGGTGTTGTAAAGAAATTAAAAATGTGCCCCCCTGGGGGGCACAGTGGGAGGCGACACAAAAGACATCCATAATATGAATAAGCAGCTGCAGACCTCTCAAATGATGTGTCACACGACTGGTTTTGTAAAGAAATTAAAAATGTGCCCCCCTGGGGGGCAGAGTGGAGGTGACGCACAAGACATCCATAAAATGAATAAACAGTTGCAGACCTTTCAAATGATGTGTCACACAATTTGTGTTGTAAAGAAATTACAAAATGCACCCCCTCTGAGGGCAGAGGGGGGGGGGGGTTACACACAAGATATCCATAATATGAATAAGCAGTTGCAGACCTCTCAAATGATGTGTCACACAACTGGTGTTGTAAAGAAATTAAAAATGTGACCCCCCCCCCCCCTGGGGAGAGCAGAGTGTGGGGGTGACACACAAGACATCCATAATATGAATAAGCAGTTGCAGACCTTTCAAATCTTGTGTAACACGACTGGTGTTGTAAAGAAATTAAAAATGTGCCCCCCCCCCCCCCTGGGGAGCAGAATGGGGGATAACACACAAGACATCCATTATATGAATAAGCAGTTGCAAACCTCTCAAATGATGTATCAAACGACTGGTGTTGTAAAGAAATTAAAAATTTGGCGAAATATTACAGTTATCGCCAAGTTGGCATCACTTTTGACAGCTAATTTTGGTTGCCAAATTTGGCGATATATAGCCAAGTTGGCGACAAACTTGGCAATGGTAACCTTTCCTCTCTTTATGATAACCCATACGGCGATGCATAGACGCCCTTTCCTGATTGGTCTATTCGACTCATGGAAGGAGTGGACAACCCGGATTCGTTAGTTCCGGAAATCTTCCACATCAGCATCATTCCAGGATTCATTCCTTTTAAGGCTAGTTTTTTTTTACTATAGAAGGATTTAACTTTCAAGTTTATAGTTATTTTTTAAAAATTATTTAAATTGAGATTTTGCTGAATTTTTTTCATTTTTTTTTTATATAAAGAAAAAAAAAATATTACAGAATATTACATATACGCATATATTACAGTATTATTCAAAATTGAAGAGATGGTTTCAAAGGTACTGGTGTCCCCTTAAAATGTTTTATAGCATTTTCTATAATAAATAAACTGCATTTTCATAGTTGGATTGGTGTAAACGAATAGTTACCTCGCTACCTGTGAATATGTACAATTTTATACTACACTAACATTATTTTGCCCAAATATGGAATTTGGTTTCATGTAATTCTAATCAGAATATTAAATAGTTAATTATTTTATGTGTATAGAAAATCATAACTTTGAACAAAGTTATGATTTTTAATGGATTTCGTGATCTTTTGAAGAAATTCACGATTTTTTGACAAAATTTAGCGTATTTTCATAATTTTTTGATGAAATTAATCGTTTTTTCGTGGTTTTTGGACGAAATTTGCTGTTTATTTCGCGATTTTTTGAAGAGATCTGCCGTTTTTTCGCGATCTTTAGATGAAATCTGCCGTTTTTTCGCGATCTTTTGACGAAATTTGCTATTTTTCGCAATGATTGACAAAGAATAACGTTTTTCGCGATTTTTTGACGAGATCTGCCTTTTTTCACGATTAGAAGAGATCAACGATTTCTTGAAGAACTTTGCCGTTTCTTTGCGATATTTTAATGAAATTTGTCGTATTTTCACGATATTTTGATAAAATTTGTCATATTTTTGCGATATTTTGATGAAATTTGCCATATTTTCAATGATATTTTGAAGAAATTTGCCCTATTTTCATCGATATTTTGATGAAATTTGCCGTATTTTTATCATTTCTTGTCGAAATTTACTTTTTTCCGTGATTTTTTTGCCGAAATTTGTCAAAATCTTTTTATTAAATTCGCATTTTCCCGCGATCCTTTGACGATATTAGCGATTGTTCTTCAAACGATTGCCGAAATTGGTTATTTTCGGCAACCATTTTTCGAAATTTGCGATATATTTTATGTCCTAATTTTCAGATTTATGATCGATTTTTTTTTTTTTAATTTTCGGAAATGATTGATCACCATTTTGACGATCAGATACATAACATTAAGTTGCCCTGTGGCCGGTGGCGACCGTCAATTTTAACCTTTACCAGAAAACAGATATATAAGAAACAAATCTCTAGTAAGTGTATTATACATTTTATCAATATTTTTACTTACTTTTTTTTGTATAACAACATCAACATCTCTTGCTTTTATTTTAAAATTTGCTGGGACAGGAACTTTAAGCTGAAAAGAGAAAAAAATATATTTATTATAAAATATAATTTTGTTTTTTCAATGAAAATAATTTATTTTTTAATTGTACATACGTTTAGTAGAAATTTAAATTTAAACAGCGCTTGGATGATTAATGATGAAGATTAATGATTATGAATATACAGTAGAATCTCATTACAGCAAATTTCACTTCAATAAATTTTTCAGTTAAAAGAATGCTTTTAGACTGTTAAATTTCCAAATTATACAAATATTCACTTTAATGAATTTATCAAATTAACAAATTTATTGACGGTTTAAAATTGCAAATATTAAACAGAAGATAGAAAAAAGGATCAAGATAGTTTGATCATGAAAAGAACAGAAGTGAATTACCCCCCCCCTCCCCCCCCCCAAAAAAAAATACATATGGCTTTTGGTTGAAGAAAACTTCACAGGTGTGTGTGTGTGTGTGTGGGGGGGGGGGGGGGGGGAATTCTGAAGAAGAAGAAAAGGAAGCATCATTTCAGTTTTTAAAATGTTGGGTTGAAAAAAAACTCTTCATTTAAAAACTATCATTTGGAAGAAATTTTTTTTTCCTCCATGATCTTTACAATTTCAGCATATTTTGATTTTTTTTTTTTTTTTCCTGAGAAGGTATGAAAATGTTTCCTTAAAGGGGACATTTCTGGTGGGGAAAATATGTATTCTTCTTGTTTATTCAAATTTGGAAATTTAAACTTTTTTTTTTTCCAACATGACAACAGGATGGTCCGTTATCCCTCTGTAAATTCTAATTTTTTATATGTTTTTTTCAATCCAAAGTTATAAGTGAGAAATGAATACTTTTAACACTTTTCATAATTTTTTAAAACACAAATTTTAAAATACAAATAATTATCTTAAAAGTACTTTAATTTTACAAAGGGATGAAAAGCCTTAGGATAACAAAGGATTTTCTTTTTATTTTCTTCGTCACCTTATAAGTCTTTTTAACGTGCAGCTGCAAAATAAATAAACTTATCTTTTACATTCACAGCCAACTTTTTTCTTTTTGTATTACATAAAGAATTAAAAAAAAATTTAATGAGTCTCAAAATTTTATCATTGTGATTTTTTAATGGAATGCTAGAACAATTATTAGCGATAATATTAAATAAATATTTGTAATTTGCATCGGCAATTTGATTTTTTTCATTAAAATGCCAGAAAAAAAGAGCATCTTTCACTGAAGAAAAAAAATTAAAATTATTCAAACAATAAATGTTGGAAGTTTTGAAGTACAAGGTAGATGTAACAGAACAAAAAAATTATATATCTTCACTCTAAATATCTTTTTAAAATAAAAAGAATAAATTTTAAAATTCTCTAAATGGTCTAATATGTGCTATGGGAAGAAATGATTGTGACTTGAAGATTATCAAGTAATTGATGAGGCTGTTTGGTTTAAAGATGTTAAATTAAAAAATCTGTTTTATGAATTATGTTATAAGGTAAGGCCAAAGAAAATTCAGAGTCTGAAATTCGAAAAGTTTGAAGCAAGTTCAGGTTGTCTATTTTGTTTCTGTGAAAGATGTAGTACAGAATGGGAACAAAATTGTGGAAAGAAAAAAAATGACAGCGTGTCAGCTATACAGAAATTAAAGGAAAAATATTTCTGGAAATCTAGGAATACTCTGGATACTAGAGAAATAACCATTAGAAAGTATCTTACAGTAGCAATGAAAGGTGAGAACTGTAAAAGAAAAGAAAAAAATTCTAAGAATGCTTTTCGGTTCTGTTTGTTGTAATACCTCAGATACAAGAAAATAAAACATTAATCACTAAAAAATCTGCAAAAAACATTGCTTTAAAAATGTGAGAAAATTTCCATGTGATGTGAAAAAAGTTTTCTTTTTTCTCCCGAAATTTCATTTTTAATATTATATTTAAATTCTTGTAGTAGTTACATTTTAATGTTTTATCTTTAGTTTTTTTCATAAATATAAAAATATTCCATTTTACTTGGAAAATATAATCTGTAAGATAAATATCAAACTGAATTTGAACTTTGTAACTAATGTAAAATGATTAGGTTGATAACTTAATAAAAATCGCAATCATTTAAAATCTGTTATGCTCTGTGTTTTTAGTGTTTTATGTGCAATCTTTCATAAAACTTAAGAGTGGACAGCAGGTTGGCAAAATCCAGGTTTTTTTCATCCCCCCCCCTTTTTTTTGTTTAACCCAGGTTTTTTTTTTTTTTTTTTTTTTTTTTTTTGGCGGCTTAAATTGGATTTTTAAAAACATCCTCTCATTACATATACATGCACATTTATTGATAAAAATAGACATTGATGGATTATAAGTAGTGTATTCATTTTTAAATAATTTAGAACAAATAATTACAGTGAATTGATGTAGGAAATTGAAAAAATTCATACTTTAATTTTGAACAGTATTAGCAAGCAATCATAAACTGCTCTACACAGTGAAACATTGATACTCTAAAAATCTTCATAAACAATCTTTTGATTACTAATAAGAAACATCTGGATGCAGTTTGATAACTGTAATATTCTTTTCAACAGTTATTTAAATAATAAATTTCAAATATTTCTCTGGATTTTGTTTTTTGAATGACAATTTGAAGTTGAAATTTTCCATCATTAAATTCAGCAGATAACAGAAAATGATAATAAGATTGCTATGATTAAAATGCTATAACTAGCACCCAATCTTTCAATATTCTCTTATTCGACTTCATATTTTGATTTTAATTTTTCAAAGAATCTCGCCAATCAAGAAAATTTTTTTTTTACAGCTTGAGCAAAATATTGAAGATCATTGTGTTGTTATTAATTGCATTAAATTATCTGCATTAAAAAATAAATAAATAAATATTTTATAATAAATATTGAATATTTTAAAACTTTATCTTTGATCAATTCACATGTTCGAAGTTTTTCTTTAGAACAATAGATGTATTTCCAATGCATACTGATTTTAATAATATGAATAAAAAAATGACCTAAATCCACTGGTATCTAATGCTTATTTCTGAAATAAAATGGTAACCCTTTCTGGCGCACTGTGCCCAGTCCGGGATACCTAGTTTTAATTTTAAACTTACAAACGGCATCAATAATATTTTAATAAAATTTTGCTTTTGCAAGAAAAGCTTGATCGATTCTTAATTAGTAAAAAAGTCATTTGCAAATTCCGGTGACAGTCGATATTTTTTCATTTAACTAACAGGATTTGCCCATGCCAAAAAGTATTAAAAATTAGAAATTATTTACATCCAATAATTTGAAACATGAAAATTATAAAGAAAAAAAAAAGAGAAAATATCATTAAGTATCTTCTTAAAAAAAAAAAAAAAAAAAAAAAAAAAAAAAAAAAGCAGTTAGAAAACAGATTGGTTTAAACCGTGCCAACCTTGTTGCCCAGCTATCACAATCACCAACAGAATTACTTAGTTTATCCCTTAATATATTTGAAATGTTTTAACACCCAGCAATGTTGATTGCAGTCTTAGCTTAATACTTTAAAATTTTGCTGCTGAATACCAACTCTGTACATATTTCTAAGTTCTGAAAACTTTTGTTTTTGTTTTAAATTGATTTAACAAAAATATTCTTGAGTCTTAAAAGGATAAACAGTAATAATGAGAAATATTTAAAAATTATAATACAAAAATCTTGGAAAAAATTATTTTTTATCTATCTATCTATATTCATATTTCTATATAAAATACACCTGGAATTATTTTTTTTTTTTTTTATCAGAAATAATTTTTAGTTTTTGGCCTAAATAAAACTATTACTAGTTTCTTTTAGAGGCACTAAATCAAAATGAAGGACAAGCTGCACCTTAAGTGTTACTGAGCTTCTAACATAAAACTTTTTAAATACCGTATTTACTCGTGTATAAGGCACACTTTTTTTCCAAAAAATTAGGGCAAAACGCCTAGGTGCACCTTATACATGGAATAATTTTTTACTGTTGGATGCAATCGAACAATATACATACAAAACAAGAAATTATTCAAAGAAGATATTAAAACTCGGAAAGTGTTACTTAATTGAAGCATTACAGCACATTTATTTCATTCCTTGCAGTTTTTTATACAACAGAGCTAATGACATTATCTAAACGCTAATTAGCAATTCTCTTTACCGTCACACATTCCCATTTTTCGTCATTCTCTTACAACCTGAAGTCTAAAAATGCATTTTCGTCTTGTTTTTTGATCTGGTGTAATGTTTGTTTCGACTTTTTTTTTACTGAAATCCATTTGATCATTCTTCATTAGCGCATCAAATTTATGGTGCACATTAAATACGAGATTTTAAGAAATTGTCATTTTTACTTGTAAAGTAAGGTTGCGCCTTATACACGCATGCGTTCTATACACGAGTAAATACGGTATTAGTCCAGGCAATATTATTAGCATGAATAAGTAGTGTATGAATATGTAAAGTATAATTAGGTATATCATAAAAGTTCAAAGAGATATTAAGCCTAAATATTATCAAATATTGCTATTCTATACAACTCTTTTTAAAATCTTATCCAACTGTTTTTATGATTAATTATAAGTACTAATAAATTTGATAAGTGGAATGCAAACTAACCTCTACTTCTGATAATGTCTGAGTCCAGCGATAATTTGGAAGATCACAGCCATTTCCTGCATTAGGCTTAAGCTTTCCTTTGTCTTCAGGATCTTCCTCTTCATCATCAGGCTATGATGTTAAATAAAAAATAAATTATAAACAACAATAACTGTAATCGGAAATATAATTCATTTAGGCCAAAGCTCCTAAATAAAATTAAATTACTATGGGTTAGGGTTAGAAAGGGTAATTATGGCCATTTTATGTACATTTCTAACATTGTTATTATTATTATTTTGGAAAAGTGGTATATTAAGTATATAGGAAGTAAATTTGACCATTTAAGAACACCTCTTAAAATTTTTTATTCTCATAGCTGTTAAGTTAAAAGGGCGGTCATAATTATCCCATCAAAAACTCTTAATAAAAAAGGTTGGAGATTAATATGACTAGTGGGAAAATTATGACCACCATATTTTCTCTTTATGCAGCTTACCTATACACACATATGTTCAGAGTAGTTGAGAACATTGGAACTCTAAACTAACAAATCATTTTCTAAAAATTTTGACAGGCTTCATTTCGAATTGCTATTCAAATCTCAAAAATACTTCAGACCAATGATAAAAATTATTTAAAATTAAAAATACATTATGAGGTTAATATTTAAGCATGAAACGAAATTTTACATGAGAATTACCTATTCTACTTAAAATATGTAACGTGAAAAAACATAAATATAAGCAAATAAGAGAAAATGACCAAGCTGGATTCGAACCCGTTATCTACCAATCAGGGAGTTAACACGTTTCCCCTGCGCCACAAAGTTACAAGTAGTGACAGGGTTCATACTCATTTTCCAAGAAAAAATCCCCTGATGAATTTTTTGGGATGCACAATTTTTCCATATCAACAATTAACAACATTTTGATATTATATATGACACGAGGGTTGCTATTTATATTTCTGGCCTAGTAATGAAAACACAAAGGTAAGGGTAATTATGGCCATTTTATGTACATTTCCAACATTGTTATTATTATTATTTTGGAAAAGTGGTATTTTAAGTATATAGGAAGTAAATTTGACCATTTAAGAAAACCTCTTAAAAATTTTTATTATCATAGCTGTTAAGTTAAAAGGGTGGTTATAATTATCCCATCAAAAACTCTTAATCAAAAAAGGTTGGAGATTAATACGACTAGTGGGAAAATTATGACAGGGTTCATACTCATTTTCCAAGAAAAAATCCCCTGATGTATTTTCTGGGATGCACAATTTTTCCATATCAACAATTAACGACATTTTGAGATTACATATGATACGAGGGTTGCTATTTATATTTCTGGCCTAGTAATGAAAACACAAATATTTATGATCAATACCAGATTTATTGTTTTTCAAAGTATTCTCCATGAAGATCAATACACTTTTACATCCGTTAGAACCAATTTTTGAAGCACTGGTTCCACTCCTATGGAGGTAACTCCAAACATGCGTTTTGAACGCAACAACCGCTTTTTCGGGTGTCGAAAATCATTAACCATGTAATTTATTTCTGATGTGTGGGAATAAAAAAACATTATTGGGCAGCAAATCAGGGCTCTATGGCTGATGACCGATCAATTCGATGTTTTGAGTCGATGTGTGAGAGCTCACACTGTCATAATAAAAAATTATTCACCTTTCATTCTGCTTTTTTCAAATTTCTTCGAAGATTTCTGGAAAATAAATGGTCGAGTACTATTCAGAAGTGACTGTCCTGCGTTGCTCTAATGTCACTGTCACCACATGACAATTAATGTTGAAGGAACAGGTAACAATTTGATTCGATGTGCATCTTCCTCAAACAACTTTTGTTGAATTTGGCTCATCTTGGAAGACCCATACAGTTGATTGCTGTTTTGTTTCCGGATACTATGCTTTGATCCATAATTTGTAACCTATGTAGATGTTATACACAAATTTTGATGAACCTTGGAAGTATTTTTTTAACATTTCTTTGACCCAATCAACACAAGCTTTCTTTTGAGCGTTTGCTAGATTATGCGAACTCCAACGCGAATAGATATTTCCTACAACCAAATGTTCAGGCAATATATTACTGATGCCTGTCATACTAATGTCCAAAGATTTCTTAATCTAATGGTATATCACATTACGATCTTGCTTTATCAATTCAGGCACAACATCGATATTTTCTGGCACCACAACCGATTTTGATAGACCTTCACGGAATGCGTCCTTAAGCGAGCACTGAACAGGAATGAATTAGTTATACCAATTTTACATACCCATCATACGTAGTATAGGGTAAGTCTTGCAATCGTTTTGAAAATCTAAACATTTTTTTTGACGGATTTACACATTTTAGATATTAGTAGAAATTCCGAAAAACATTTTTAGAAAAAAAATTTTGCCGTCTGTCTGTCCGTAAAAGCTCTATCTCCCGAACAAATTGAGATAGAGACTTGAAATTTTGTATGTAGTTAGTATGTAAGAATGGGACGAAGCATATTTAATATCAGCAACCTCGATTGTCCGGAACTATTTCTTTCGAGCTCTCGAAAAATTCGCTCTGATGAAAGGTATATAAAAAATTTTGAATGTTTTTGTTCTAAGGAATGGACGTAAAAGACAATAAAATAACACAAATTTTGCATATAGGACGAAGTCGATTGGATTATTAGTTGCCGAGATATTTGTAATCCTGTTTTCCACATTCTTTGATTTTTCATGACCCTGTATTTCATTCAAATTTCAATTCAGAGGTATATTTTCATTCAAAATGAGACGCTTAATGCAACGCAGTAAATTGTTAGTTTATATTATTATTATTTTTGGAGTTATAAGGATGTTTCTTTTATGCAGTTCGGTATTACTTGAGTAGTTTGGCATTTTATATAATTGGTACATCAGCAATTCATTAATACAGCATTACTATGCATATTAACAATATTTAAATTTCGTTTTGGAATTGCAATGCATTGTATAAATAGTTTTCACATGTTTTCATATGCCTATCCATGATGGGTAAGTATTATGGTGGCTCCTCAACGACTAATTTTACGCTGCTTTAAGATAATGCTTTATCGTTTTATAAAAAATTAAGTTCATGGAAATACACTTATCTTGACAATCCCCATCAAAAAATATGAAAAATGATCACACGAAAATGTTCACGGGTCAATTTCACTTTTTGCGCAAGATGAATTTTTCAATTTACTGCAAAGAATACAAATCAAACTAAAATGACAAATCCTTCTGGAGAATTTATGGTTAAAAATATCAAATTTTCAATTGAAATCATCAGCGGTAGCCTAATAACACTCCTTGTTACCAAGGCCAGAAACATAAATAGCAGTCCTGGTATGATAACAAAGACGCAAACAGTAATATCTGTCCCCATTTTCCCAGAATAGACTATCATTTTGGCAGGTTTTCCCAGGTTTGGGAAATTTTTTGTATTATCCTCTGAGATTCCCCTGATGAGTATGAACTCAGAGTAGTTATACTAATGGGTATCTGAAATATAAGCTGAACTTTGACCCCCAATTTCTCAAAAACTAAGGCCTATTTGCAGAAACCCTTTCATCAAAATAATTAGTGGCATACAACATACTCAGAAATCATTAAAATCTGATTGGACCACATTCCAAGCTTAGTGGTCCCTTTGTTAGTGTTCTTAAAGGTTAAAATAATATAAGTATAATAGAAAACCATCATGCTTTTTATGTTTCACTCTCTATTCTGTTTTCATATTTTACTGACTATTGTTTGTTATAGTAGCATTAAATACAATCTGCAAGATGGGGGGGGGGGGAGAATGATATTTGTGCCTGAACAGGGGACTAATTTATTGTTACATTAATGAATCAAATCATTAATAATTAAAATTTGTTATTATCAACATTATCAAGAAAACTATTTTTAAAAAAAGCTTACTTTCTTATCATCTTCATTGCTTTTAATGTCTTCTCCATTTTCCTCAACTTCCATTGATTGTTTTGCTTTAGCTTTCTAAAGAGATAAAGAGAACTTTATATTTTTTGAAGAATTACTTTCTTGTATGTAACATAAATATGAAATTCAATGAAATAAATTGTATCACATTATCACATGCAAACATTATAATCATGGAAAAAAATATAATCATATACAACAAATATAATTTGAATTTTTTTTTCACAGATAAAATTATATTTAAAGGAACATTGTCATGAATGTATACAATCAGAAGAACCTTATTGGAAACTGTTTGCTACGTTCTTAAGTCAATATGGCTCGAGCAGAACCTATTACATATTTTTAGAAAAGGTTTTACCACAGTTATTCCCTAATAGTGATTACTTTAGGTACATTTAGTACAGCAGAGAGCTATTTTTAAAACCCACAGCCAATTTTCTGTCAAACAAGTATAATTCTGTTTCAAGTTTAAGAACTTCAAGTTCCAAAAATGTTTAAAAAATTACATATCTCAAACCAGCAAAAAAAATCTACATTTGGACAGGTTACATAAAAAGTGTACCTATAAATTTAATGATTAAAAAAATTCATATTCGTTCAAAAAATTGAATGGCATTGTTCATTTGCAATGAGCATCCGTCCTCAAAGGGAGACATTTTGAATCTTTCTTTGAAAGGAAATAATGATTTTTTATAAATCAATTTTCCATAGATTTTTCTTACTTCTTTAAAACATACAAGAATATTTTTTTTTAGAATTTTTGAAAGATTTTTTTTTTTTTTTTTTTTTTTTGCATCTGGCTGTGCAATTTGAGTTTTTAGGTAAAGCAGAGTTTAAGATACAGCCCTTCATAAAATAATAATAATAAAAGAACATAACCATGCATTTCAGTTAATTTTCAAAGTTTAAAAATCACTCTATGCTGTTTGCCAAAAGTGTAACTTATGAAAGAGGCTTTAGTACCTTAAACTGAATGAAATTTAAATTAAATTCTTTTAGCAACCCAATTATTAATTGCTTGTAACATTATGAGGAAGTTGAAAAATAACCAAGACATGGTATGTATAAAACATGATTCTGTTCCTTTATTTTAATAAAAACAAACATTTTGGATAAATGGGTCATTCCATGTCAAGTCAACCAAAAAAATTCAATGTTCAACCTGACCATTTCCAATTTCAGTGAAACTGCTAGGGACCATTCTCTATGATGATATAAATTAGAGCATATTTTTATTTTTTGTTTATCCTTTTAAATTTTTATACAATTAATTCTTTAAATTTTAAAAATATCATCATTTTTTGACTTGCATAAATATTTTCAATTTTGAATTTCTCAAGTTCTATCAAACATAGAAAATTTTATGACCACTCATTTCAAAGAGGAGTTTATAAGGTTTAATTTGATATGAAAGTCGACTATGTATAATTAAAATAAATAAAATTTTAAATTTTTTAAATTTGAAAATTTTCTACATAGTTATATTTAAATTTTTGAAAAAATTGTATGTTTGTTGTAATATTATAAGCTTTAAATTCTGAAATTTTTAGAGTAGGATCTCAATGGGATCAGGAGTTATGAAATAAAAGCTGAAAATTACCATACAAATCATAAATAAATAACAAAATAGACAGAATTAAATTTCTATTTTAATGGTAATGTTTGTTTTTATTTAATAACTCCTGATCCCATTGAGATCCCACTCTAAAAATTTCAGAATTTAAAGCTTATAATGTTACAACAAACATACAATTTTTTCAAAATTTTTAAAAATGACTATCTAAAAACTTTCAAATTTAAAATTTTAAAAAATTTAAAATTTTATTTACTTTAACTATACATAGTCGACTTGCATATCAAATTAAACCTTATAAACTCCACTTTGAAATGAGTGGTCATAAAATTTTCTATGTTTGATAGAACTCAAGTAATTCAAAATTGAAAATGTTTATGCAAGTCAAAAAATGATGATTTTTTTAAAATTTAAATAATTAATTGTATAAAAATTTAAAGTGATAAACAAAAAATAAAAATATGCTCTAATTTATATCATCATAGAGAAAGATCCCTAGCAGTTTCATTGAAATCGGAAAGGATCAGGTTGAGTCACTGGTTGATTTGGCATGGAATGACCCAAATATTTGTTGATTTAAATTATTTCAATGACACTTAGTCATGCATGCAATAATATAATTCTTAAGGTGGAATATATATATTTTTAAAGTAATGGATTTTACAGATATTTTCTATTCCTCCCCACCCGAAAAAGTCCATCTTTCCTCCACTTATAAATGTTCGCAAGGTAACTCCCCTCCTATCAAAATTTGAATTTGAAGCCCTGATATTCAAAGAGATGGTTTTTGCAGATTATATTTCAATACATTTTAAATGTTTTAATGATGTATCAAAATGTTTGTAATTGATTGTTATGAGATAGTATTATAAAAAAAAAATAAATATACACCATAACTAAAAGCATATCTAGTGTTTGATATCCATATCGGACAGGCAAAGGAGCTTTGGATATCCGATAACCGGCAAAATCAATATATGATTCACCTTTAATTCATACATGCAGTTAACTACCACAAATTAAAAATAATCATATTTTTTAATCATAGAAAATGTTTACTAACTTGTTCCATTTCTAGTTTTAGCTTTTCAGCTTCTTCATCAGTTAATTCTGTAACTCTATTGTCATCATTTAATTGCTGGGCTTCTTCTTGCTGTTTTTTGGCTATTTTTTCTCTTCTCCTTTTTTCTGCAGCTTCTTTTTCTTGTTCTTTCTTTTTCCTTTCTTCTAGTGCCATATCTTCGAATTTTTTAAATTTTTCTAATAAAAGCTTACAAAGTAATAAATTTATCACAACAGTTGAAAAGGCAAAAGTAGAGTAAACATAAGAGTGAATATTGCAGTTTAAGTAAAAAAGCCTTCTTATTAAAAAAAACATGCATATTTATACAAGTATGTTGTAAATCTGAATAGTAAATTGCATTTTTTTTATCAGTTAATTCCATTAAAAATCTAACTTTTTTTTTTTTTTTTTTTTTTTTTTTTTTTACAAAATATTGCATAAACAGGAAATTCCAAAAAGAAAGTTTCCTTGATATTAGTGATACTTACAATTTTAATTATTCAATTTTAGGTAAACTTTAAGAAAAAAAAAATTCATAAAAGAAAAAATACCAAAAATGAAGGAATAAAAGAAAGCAATTGTTAAAATCTCATTAAGAATAAAGCCTAATAATAAATAACAATAAAAGATATAAATAAGTAATGGTACACATATTTGCAATGGCACTTCGTTGAAAATACATACTATGGTATCAGTATAATACTATAGCATGCATACATGTGTAGTCTTGATCTTGATTGAAATATTAACAAAACTTCTTAAAACATTCAGCGATTTAAAAACACATTTATAAAAATCATTTTTATTTATAAAAAATAGTATGTTTTCTTAGGATTTTTTTTTAACAGTTTCTGAAGATGAGATTTCGTTTATATCAACTGTAAAGGGAGCGGTCCGATATCCTGTGCTAGATTTTTGGCTACTTTTCTTGGCGATAAATGTTTTGATCTGGCTTATGTTTATTTCTGAAATTCTGTGCGGCTTCTCAGCTTTAGGGTTACATTTTTTTTCGAAAATCGTGTAAGTGGAGAGAAAGGCTTGGAGAAAAGATATCTTGAAGCTTATTGGTTCATTAGTATCACGTAAACCGTTTGTCAGCATAAATTTGAATTCTGTTAGATAATCCCCCCCCCCCCCCAAATTGACATTCAGATGCGTTTGCTGGATGCTCGTGGTGCATAATGTCTTTTCATTGTAATGTAAGTCTTGCTTGCAACTGCTATTTTTTTTTTTCCTTTTTTTATTTCTTTGTATCTTTTTATCAGAATTTGCGCTAGATGTTTAAAATGCTAACTTTATTGCCTAAAACTTAGATTTTTTTCATGATACCATTTTAGAAACTTAAGATTCAGCAGTCAGTTTTGACGCACAAAAGGCAAATTTGTTCTAAAAACCGATAAAGTGAACAACATTAATGATCAAGAAATGAAAATCTTTGGTTTAAAAAAAATCACAGGAGTAATTAAATGTTGACATAATATACAGCTCTTCATTTTTATCGTCGATGCAAGCTAGATCATTTAACAGCGGCTGCTGTAAATATTAACTGATTGTGTATCTTTTTGTGCAAATAATTGTAATTGTGTAATATTTTTTTTATATGTTTTTGTTAAGTAAATATTAATATTTTTTTATCTTTTATCGCCGACATGAGCTAGATAATTAAACAACGGCTGCCATAAATATCAACTGTTTGTTTATGTTTTTATTTTTTTGTATGACACTTCCTTTTTTTCTGAATTGCCGTCTTATTTATTGGTATTTATATATATATATATATATATATCTCCTTAAAATTTTTTTTTGAAATAATAAATGCATTTTTAGCAGTTGCGAGCGAGATTTTAAACATTTTACTACGAGCTTTGGTAAGTTTTTTTTCTATATTGTTCTATTTATTATTAAATGTACTGTATTATTTTTTAAAATGGGAGGTTCAGGGGGGCTCTGCCCCCCTGACAATAGAAAAGTTTATTTATTTAGAATGATTGCATCTAGGAAAATTTTTCAAGATGACAGAAAAACATCGTTTTTAAATCTTTGTTATCTATAAATCAATGATTTTACACACTTTTCTATTTTTATAAAATGGTGCAAAATCATTGATTTATAAATAACAAAGATTTAGAAAGATGTTTTCCGCCATCTTGAAAATTTTTTCATGTCGCCAAAACGGCACTTTGGCGCAAATTTTTTCGCCAAGTTTTCCCACCTAGCGCAGGATATCGGACTCTTCCCACTGTAAATTATGTTAAAATAATAAAATTTTTGAACTGACGGATTTTTTTTTTTTTTAATACTATAATAAAAGTCAATATATATATATATATATATATATATATATAATGCATCTTACTTTTCGACAAGCTCCAGGAGCACCGCCAGTGAAAAAATCTGTTTTGCGCAATAGAAATCCAAATATAGTCTCAAGCAACTAAAATGAAATAATAATTTTATTAAAACCTATCTAATATAGAGAAAATTGCATACCATCAAGAAAAAAATTATTGGTAGAATGAATTCATCACAAACTGATAATGGTAAACATACCTAAAATTTAAAAATTAATTGCTTAAAACACTCTGAAATTTTATTTAAAATAATACTTCAGATAAAAATCTGAAACATCTGCAATATAACTTACTTCAGGAACACCACCTTCGTGTTGTTGAGCCATAGCCAACAAAATTCCATCAAATTTTTCAGGATCGCCCATTGTTCTAAAGTGATAATAGCTAAATTAATAAATCTACAAGAATTAGTTACGAAAATGGAAAAAAATAAGTATATAATTTATTATTCGGCAAACAAAAATAATTCATATATTTCCCACAACCCACAACACATAAAAAAGATTTCTATAATGCAATGTTGCCATTACTACAAGTAATATTGAAAAGAAAAATAAATATGGCTGTGTTTAGGACGCACGCGCGCTGCGTGAGCAAATTCAGGAGGCATAAAGATGGAGTCTGGAAAAATTATCGCGTATGGATTAACTTTTTAGTACTCGTTGTTGGGCGTTCAAGAACAGGATGCCGATAAAGATAAGCCGAAAGGATAGAGCGTTAAACTCGAAACCAAAGGTTATAGGCTTGAATCCTCCGCACCTACAAAGTTTGTTTATATAGTCATTGATTTTACCTGTTTTCAACTGTAAGCAGACGAATTTTAGCCTCGACCTCAGGTTGCGTGCATAAGGTCCATTGAATTATTTTAAAATTCCTTTCTTTGATAAAGCCTACTCCAAGCAAAATGTTCTGAGCACGTGCGCGGTGTGAGCAGCACTTCTGAACATAGATGTAGAAATTATTATTATTATTCCTATTATTATTATTATTATTATTATTATAATTCCTATTATAATTATTATTATTCCTATTTAGTATTATTCCTATATCTATGCTTCTGAAATGCAATCAAATAGAAAAGAGATAAGAAATAGAAGGAGGTGCCGTATGCCGTATCGTATGGCAACAAGTCATGTAATGTGTATGATCACGGAGTAAGAAGCAGGAGGGGAAAGTAGTGTTAAAATTTTGCCATGCGGATTTTTTGACAATAGACTGCGAAACCACTACTGGCAGGCTGACGATCGATGCTTCTGCAATGCTTTTCAATGGGAAAAATGGTCATTTTTTAAAAAAAATTTACGAAAAATCTGAATTTTTAGAAAGTTGTAGAAATGAAAATCTGGTTAATTGAAGTTTTCTTCACAACATACATATTTTTTATAGGTATTCGACGTTTCATTTTCGTTTTTAAGCCATTTAAAATACGAGATCATTCTGACAAAAATCAAAGGGCAAGCCATTTAAAAACATTGAATATCGTTGATTAAAATGACTGTTGAAAGTTTCTCGAATATCGCAAAGAAACGGCCTTATGATTTTTAGAAATTAAGTATTAATCAAATATTTTGGAGTAAATTTTAATTTTGCATATAGTTTTTATAGCCTTAGACCATTTTAATAATTCATAACTTTGGATTATTTATGCAATTAATGCATGTAGAATTAAAGCTAATTTTTATTTTAATTATTTGGAGCAACTGCTTATTCATATTATGGATGTCTTGTGTGTCACCCCCCCACTCTGCCCCCCCCCAGGGGGGCACATTTTTAATTTCTTTGCAACACGAGTCGTGTGACACATCATTTCAAAGGTCTGCAACTAATTATTCATATTATGGATGTCTTGTGTGTCACCCCCCACTCTGCCCCCCCAGAAGGGGCACATTTTTAATTTCTTTACAACACCAGTCGTGTGACACATCATTTCAAAGGTCTGCAACTGCTTATTCATATTATGGATGTCTTGTGTGTCACCCCCACTCTGCCCCCCAGGGGGGACACATTTTCAATTTCTTTACAACACCAGTCGTGTGACACATCATTTCAAAGGTTTGCAACAGTTTATTCATATTATGGATGTCTTGTGAGTCACCCCCCCTACCCTGCCCCCCCCCAGGGGGGTACATTTTTAATTTCTTTACAACACCAGTCGTGAGACACATCATTTCAAAGGTCTGCAACTTTTTATTCATATTATGGATGTGTTGTGTTTCACCCCCCCCCTAATCTGCCCCCCCAGGGGGGGCACATTTTTAATTTCCTTACAACACCAGTCGTGTGACACATCATTTCAAAGTCTGCAACTGCTTATTCATATTATGCATATCTTGTGTGTCACCCCCCTAGGGGGCACATTTAAGCTATTGTATAGCTTTTATCACGGGCTTTGAGCGCGGCGACCGTATCTAGAAATTCCGTAATAAAGAAAAAAAACCGTAACACTCCGACTAACGTCGTTTCATTTCGGCAGACTTCTCATTTATTCAATAAAAGAAAAAATTGTTTTCTTATCGGTTATCACGCTCAAAAAGTGTAACTTGAATTAATATCAAAGAAAAAAAACTTAATATAAAAAAAACTGCATAAATAAAAAATAAATATATATAATTATAATTGCATAAGTTGATAAAAAATGCTATGCAATAGCTTTACCGCGGCAATCCCCGAGTGCCGCACGTATTTTTTTTATTAAAATCCGTGCATTAGTTCTTGGGATACAGCTGTTGTATAAATCTTAAAAAATGCAATATAGCAGCGACACATATTAAGCAATTTACACCAAAATCTAATCATCATGAATTTATATCAGGGACTACCTAAATATAAATTTTCATTAAAATCCGTGCGTAGTTCTTGAGATACAGCTGTTGCGTAAACCGTAAAAAATGCAGCATAACAGCGCCACCTGTTGAGTGATTTACACCAAAAACTGATCAACATCTATTTATATCAGGGACTACCTAAAACTAAATTTTTATTGTAATCCGTGCGCTAGCTCTTGAGATTCAGCTGTTGCGTAAATCATAAAAAATGAAGCATAGCAGTGACACCTGTTGAGCGATTTACGCCAAAAACTAATTAGCAATAATTTATAGGGTCTTACCTAAATATCAATTTTTAATAAATTCCGTGAATTTTTTCTTGAGATAGGGAACCCACAAAATGTCTGTCACAGACAGATATTTTATGAAATCATGTTATGTGGAATCTTTGACCCCTAAAACGTGTACAATCCGTCGAAAACCAGAATTCGAAAATTTATACGAATCCAATACTTTTTTCTTGTAGAGATAGAAGGGAAAAAAATGGTGCTGGTAGAATAAATTTGATGCTGCTCCCTCAATCTCCTCGGACGGGGCGATCCCCCCCCCCCCCTTGCCTTTCACATGGGCCTGAATGTCCGGATGGAAAAAATGGGGATTTAAAAGCAAAAATTCCTGAATGAGTTAAGAACAATTTTGATTAATAGATTTATTTTTACTGCACAGTCAGAAATAAAAGATAGAAGCAAAGTTAAAAAAATATATAAATACGTGTAGCACTCCGGAAACTGCTGCGGTAAAGCTATTGCATAGCATTTTTTATCAACTTATGCAATCATTATTTATTTATTTTTTATTTATGCTGTTTTTTTTAATTATTTATGCAGTTTTTTAATGCAGTTTTTTTATTAATTCAAGTTTTTCTTTTTCTTTGATATTAATTTACTATTATTTATACTTTATACTATTTATTTTACTATTATTATCCTTATTTAATATTACACTTTTTGAGCGTGATGACCGATAAGAAAACAATTTTTTTCTATTATTGAATAAATGAGAAGTCTACCGAAGTGCCGAAATGAAACGAAGTTAGCCGGAGTGTTAGGTTTTTTTTCTCATTACGGAATTTCTAGATTCGGTCGCCGCGCTCAAAGCCCGCGATAAAAGCTATGCAACAGCTTAAGTGTGCCCCTTTTGGGGAATGTAACACAAGACATGCATAATATGAATAAATAGATGCAGACCTTTTAAATGATGTGTCACACGACTGGCGTTGTAAAGAAATAAAAAATGTGCCCCCCCTGGGGGGGCAGAGTGGGGGGTGACACACAAGACATCCATAATATGAATAAGCAGTTGCAGGCCTTTGAAATGATGTGTCACACGACTGGTGTTGTAAAGAAATCAAAAATGTGCCCCCCTGGGGGGGGGCAGAGTGGGGGGTGACACACAAGACATCCATAATATGAATAAGCAGTTACAGACCTTTGAAATGATGTGTCACACGACTGGTGTTATAAAGAAATTAAAAATGTCCCCCTCCTGGGGGGCAGAGTGGGGGGGATGATACACAAGACATCCATAATATGAATAATCAGTTGATCCAAATAATTAAAATAAAAATTAGCTTCTACATGCATTAATTGCATAAATATCCAACGTTATGGATTATTAAAATGGTCTAAGGTTATAAAAACTATACGCGAAATTAAAATTTACTCCAAAATATTTGATTAATACTTAATTTCTAAAAATCATAAATCTGTTTCTTTGCGATATGCAACTAATTTACAGCAGTCATTTTAATCCGCGACCATTCAATGTTTTTAAATGGCCTGCCCTTTAATTGTCAGAATGATCTCGTATTTTAAAGGGCTTAAAAACGAAAATGAAGCGCCAAATACCTATAAAAAAATATGTATGTTGTGAAGAAAACTACAATTAACCAGATTTTCATTTCTACAACCTTCTAAAAATTCAGATTTTTCGTAATTTTTTTTTTTTTTAAATTACCATTTTTCCCACTGAAAAGCATTGCAGTAGCTAAAAAATCAGCCTACTACCGATTCGCGTTTGTAACAAAATGATCGCCCTCTAGTGATCTAAAGAGGAACTACAACAACCCTGCTTTCTTTCATCGCGTCAGCATTGATTACTGTGTGTAAGATATCATTTGGGATACTAAATTTTTAATAAACGTACCAAAAAACGATAATATATCTTACTGTGTGCCACAATACAACTCTAGAGAATTGGAAAATCACGAACTAAACTTTCATTTATTCGCAAATTGAAAAAAATAAAATATTTGTTGCCTCTGCAAACAGCAACAAATCTTTGGTCAGCAAAAATTCCGATTTTTCGTCGCGTATAACAGTTTGTTACAATTTACTAATAATCGATATCAAATTATTAAAAAAAAAACATAAATTATTATTATTATTATTATTGCGATGTGAAAATATATTAAAATAAAATATAAACATAACTTGCAAAGATTTTGGGGATTAAAAAAACAAAAAATAAATAAATAAATAAATAAATTATAAATTTTTTTTTTTTGACAGCTTAATTTTTAAACCAATTAAGTACAATAACTTTCTAAAAAGTAAGATTTTACCAGGTTTAAAAAGTATTTCATATAAAGGTCATCTTCGTAAAAATTTTCTTTGAATAATCAAAATATTTAAAGCTCTTTTTTTATAAAATAAGCACAACAGATAATTTTCTTTTCTAGATTAAAAAAATATAAATAAAAAATAAAATATTCTTATTTGACTGTACAAATAGATACATAACAAATTGGGTGTAAAAGAGAATTTAAAAAATTATAATATTTGATAAATTTACAGTTATAGTAAAAGAATGGAAAACAAAAGAGGAAAAAAAAAGCTTAATTAGTATTAAAATATTTAGCAAGAACTACTTTGATAAAAGTAAATAAAATATTTTCGATATTTAAACAAGTACTTATGTATAAAAAAATCAATAAAAAATGGAAAGGCTTTTTTTTTTTTTTTTTTTTTTTTGAACAACTAAATATTAATCAAGGTTAATAATGTCATACTTTTCATAAAATCAACTTATCGATAATTATAAAAATTTTCAGACTCAATACGAACTAGAAATTGAAACATAATAATGCGCTTAACATGGAAACTAATAAAACAATAATAATTTATATTTCTCGTGTTGATTCAGATACATCTGCATTGGCTTAGAATTATAAAACTGCAATAATTTTACAATTATAAGTGCAAGAACTGCTATGGCATTTCTTTTATTTGTTATATTCTATGAATTCTATTTTCTATTAATTGAATGTTTATACACTGTGTTGAATTCAGATGGTGGCCCGAAAGGGGCACTCATCTCTGAAGCATTAATTGCCCCCCCCCCGGAAGATTTTAGTTTTTATGTTCCAATGGTCGAAAAGTATAATTGCGCCCCCTCCCCCCGGAGTTATAGAAATCTCCTCAAGAGAAAAATGTCCGAATTCAATACTGCTTAAGTTGCATTAAATTAAATAATAAAATTATATTTATTGTTTTTATATTTATTCTGTTACTATCCATAATTTTATTAAGGATAAAAATAATCTTCAATATATTTTAATTATCGATTTGGTTATTTTAAAAATCTACAATTTTGACAGTCTTTCATTGCCTTAACATAGAAAAGCAATCATAAAAATTCATTCTTAATTTTTAAAAAATGCTTATTATTTTTTACACCCTACATCACAAACATAAAACAAAAAATCTTATTGCTGTAGAATTAAGTGACAATAGATGCTTAATGTGACATAATGTTAATATTGTGAAAAAAAAATTTATTCAAATACTAAAACAAAATAACAAAATTTTCTTTAAATTAATCTCCTTACACCATTAAATTTCTAGTTTACTCAACACCATGCATAATAGATAACTGTATGACCTTATACTGCACTAAATTTTCTGGAAATGCATTGAAAAGTCTTGTCTGATTATAAAACATTCCTTTAAAATTAAATATAATATTTTTAAAAAATACATGCAAAGTAAATTGAAATGATACAGACGATGTATGAAATAAATAAAACAGCACTCACCTGTAAAAGTATCAAAAAACTCAAACACAGCGTTTTCACGTTTTATTTTTATCAATTGGACTATTCAGCATGTTTTATTCATTTTCCTTATTAAATAACGTACAGCTTATAGTGTACGGACTTTCTTTAATTACACTTGATCGAATGCATGCAGCTTCAATCTATATGTCGTTTTCTCATTTACGTGTATCTGGTACTTGATTTGAAGCGAAAATTTAGACCGCTTCAGTCAAACATATACCTCGCTTATAACTCCATGAACTCTAAAATTCGTACTAAAGTAAGCCGATTTTTCATTAAAGGACTTTAAAAAAAATTCACACGCAACACACGAGGCAAGCACAAGCAGAAGCCGGCGGTGAAAACCGCGTGCACGTGCGACTGTTTACAAACAATAGCAGTGAGAAAAGCGCCATCTTTCTTTCATTACAAACGCGAATCGCAGCCTCCTCATTATTTACCAAAATTTCACTTTGCATTTTCGAAGAGTCATACGCATTACGTTTCCCCTCCTGTGTCTTACTCCGTGTGTATGATCTTCCATGTTTTTGACCATGGAGTAAAAGAGAGGAGGGGAAGTAATGTTAAAATTTTGCCATGCAGTTTTTTACGATAGGTGGCGCAACCGTAGACGGTAGGCTTTCGATCGACAAATTAAATTCGATCATTAAAAATTTTTTAATGAAAAATCTGAATTTTTAAGAAAGCCGTATATGTAGAAATCTGTTTGATTGAAGTTTTCTTCACAGGATATATATATAATTTTTAAGTACTTGATGTTTCGATTGCTTTTTTAAGGACTTTTAAAATGCGAGATCATTCTCATCGTGGATTATTCCACCGCCGAGAACTAGATTTATTATTTTTAGAAATTAAAAGAATAAATCAAATTTTCAGGGGTCGCAGCGTCCCTAAAATTTTCACACTTTTCCACCAGTATTTTAAATGAAAAATCTTTGTAGAAGATGCCTTAAACATCTACAATAGAATTATACTATAACTATCGTCGTTTTAAAATTGTGGTAGGAAAGTGTAAAAATTTTAGGGAGGCTGCGACCCCTGAATTTTCTAGAGTAAATTTTAACTCGGGTATATTTTCTATAACCTTTGAATAATTGTCGGAGCACAGCGCTAGCTTCTCTGCAAAAACTTTAGCTTCCCTGCAAATCACTTTTGTGACTACGATAGCGTCAAAAATATTTATTCGCATCGACACAAAAAATGAGCTGGACGTCGGTAGTGCCAAAATTTCCGCGGATATTTAAAATCAGAAATATTCGTAAACCCTAACACCCTAAATCTGGGCTTTTAATTTTCCCATAGAAATAACATTAATGTTATTTCTATGTAATTAAACTCACAATGTAATTAAATTCACAATTGTGAGTTTAATTGTTCCATTGTTGAAAAGAAAGGAAAAATAAAGTTTGTTTTTCTTTATTACTCCATTTTCAGATAAAAATTCAAAATAAACTTTTCTAAATAAATGTAACAGAAATTGGCCTTCCGCTTTAAAAAAACCCACATTTGATGAAAAAGCTGTTGCAATTCAATATTTTTTCATGTCGCTGATAATTTAAGAACTAGGTGAAATCATGGAGGGAGCAAATGCTTCAGGGGTCAGAACTACATTTTTAAATGAAAACGATACATTTCTTTAATGAAACTAAATGATTTATTAAAAATGTCTCTAAATAATAATAAAACAAAATCTGGAATTTAAATTTTATTCGCCAGTAGATTATAACCAGGGCTACACTAGATATCGGGCTTGCCCATTCCTTATCACGACGTCACAAAATGTGGCTGGCCGCTATCTGTTATTGGTACAAACAAAGCTCAAAGTGACGCACCCATCGTTTTGTACCAATCGCTGCCACCTTTTGTGATGTCATGAAAGGAATGAGCAAGCCCGGTATCTAGTGTTGCCTTGTTATAACCACAAGTAACGAGTGCTACACTGTAAAAAAAAAAAAAAAAAATTGACCCTTTTGCTGCATCGTCACTCCATCGCTTTTATAGAATATCTCTGTTTCGACCAATGAGAATGCTTCATAATACAGCGAAGTAATCGTTTCGTATAAAAGCGATGGAGTGACGATGCAGCATAAGGGCCAAATTTTTTACAGTGTAATGTTCATGTGGCTAACACACTTGATTTTAAGTTTGGCAATGTATGTATTAATAATCTACTATTCGTAAACAGTCGAATTCGATGAATAAAAATGTTTTAAAAAACTTATTGACTAAATTTATAAAAGTAATTACAAAAATAAATGCAATAATTTATATTATTTTGGCTATTTAGACTCTTAAAACAAAGACAGTGAAACCAACCTGTACAACCACCTAGCTGAATGACCATTTTTTCATGGAACGAAATTTATTTTCATTGACTCAACATTAATTTTAACTCCATTTATTTATTTATTTATTTTGCTTTGATGTGGGCGCTACAGCTGTTCGCCGGCATAACCTCCAATGATCACAAGAAACCATACAGAACACTTTAGGGACACCACAGACACCCATGCCGCTAACTGGACTCGAACCAGGGACCAGCGGTGTGGGAGCAGCTGCCGCTACCATCCACACCACTGGGTCGGCTTAACTCCATTCAGAGACCATCCCAGATGGACTCCTTCTGTGAATGACCAATTTCTTTGAATCAAAATTAAACAAATTCTGTTTCTGCCTGGTTGTTTAAAGGTTTTATTAGAAAAATAATTCAGGAGGGAACATTATTCATCAAACTTCAAAATTTATATTTTTATTTAATTATTCAGGTAACTTTTAAGTATTTAAACCCTTTTCTGCCTTTTTAGGCAATGAATTTAACTCTGGTGATGAATTACTGACCGTCAATAAACATTCCCGTCGTATTCTGCCAGGAAACTCTCAAACAAATAGAATGAAAACGTCATTATTTGTTCCCACCTATCAAAAATGGCATTTATTTACTGAATGTTGAAAGGACTTGGAAATAAAAGTTTAAAAGATAAAACATTAAAATCAAAGCAAATGTCAATGCATTCATTTTTTAAACTCTGTAATAATTAACTTATGTAATCAACTTTTGGTTTGATATTTAAATTTTTATATTTTTTACTGAAATGAAAAATAAATTTTAGTAACATTGTTACATTTTTTTCATCTAGATTCAAACATGAACTCTATTAAGAGACCAGCAACCAATTTATATTGAAACGGAACGTGGCCGCTTTAGGGAGGTTTTACAGTATTTTTTCAAACTAAAATTTAACTTTTCAAGTTAACATAAAATTAAACTTAATTCCTATGCCTTGTCATCAATAATATGCAATAAAGATAATGAAATTATAAAGTTGAAAATTGAGGCTTCGGCCTTTGGTATTGTGTAATAAAAAAATCTACGGAAATTATGTCACTGTGATGCAATTATAATTTTTTTTTTTTTTTCAACAAAGCCTAAAAATATTATCCTTTTAGCAATTACAATACAAAACAAACCTCTTACAAAATTTATATTACATGTATACTTTTCATTCTCATATTCAATATCTAAAAAACATTTTAACGTGCTATAGGTTATTAATAAGTGCATTCAAAAACTTAACGTCACGTTTACCAGTTACAATTGTGAATATAATGCACATTTAATTTTTACTATGACATCATTTTCTCCAACCCAAGCTTCTGAAATGAGCCTCTCAATCTCACAAGGAAGGTCTCCATTGGGGGCATACTCAGAATTTTTTGAAAAAAAATACGAATTAAACTACTCATGTAGGTAATAAAGGATCAGTGAAAATTAGCGGCGGAATTTCATTATTAGATATGTAAAAAAATAAAATAGTTTGGAATAATTGGCGTGAAAAGCTGAAAGCTACGCGGGATTTGGCGAGCAATGCATTTCCTCGCCAAAAGCAGACGATTTTAACGAATCTGAAAATTGATTTTAATTGACTTCACTGTTAAAAATCTGCAGCATTTACTGCAACGTCACTCCACTACTTTTATAGAATATCTCTCTTCTGACCAATGAGAATGCTCCATAGCACCGTGAATTGACCGTGTCATACACTGTTAAAAATCTGCTGCATCTTGTTGCAACGCACTCCACCGCTTGTATATAATATCTCTATTCCAACCAATGAGATAGCTAAATTTCACGGCCAAGTAACCGTTTTCTATACAAGCAAGGGAGGGCGTTGCAACAAAATGCAGCAGATTTTTAACAGTGTATTTTTCAATTTGGAACAATTTTAATCAATTTAAATTGTGTTTTAAATGATAAAATATATTAATTTAATTTTGTTATAAGTACACATAAACGTATATGACAAAATTACACGTATATGACAAAAAATGCAAAACTAAAATTACTTAAACTAAACTTATTTAAATAAATTGACCATAGAAAGTTTTTTCTTTAAAAAGTATTCGAAGCGTAAAAGCGTATTTTTCAAAATTTCGTTTTTTCGCCAACCGGAGATAAATCGCCAAATAAACGAAATTTTTATTATTTTTTTACGGACGTTATAAGGAGGTTCCGCCGAAATGTTTTTTATAAACATATATAACTATATGAGAAGAACATTCTGTAATTTTTTCAGATTTTTCTGAGTATGCCCGTATGGAGACCTTCCTTGTCAGTAACAGCTAAATAATAATAATAAAAAAAGTAAAATTTAATGGCTTTATGAGTTAAAATGCGCAGTTTAAAATCGTGACGTCATTTTCTGTTCAATAGTTTTTAAATAGTCATTTTTTAATTTTAATACGAAAATGACATCCTTAATGATATGGTAATTCCCATTATTTTGCTTTCTTTATTTAACAATCATTGTAGCCCGACTGCCATCGATAAGAAGAAATTTTATAAAACAAACATTTAAAACTAAAATTAAAATAGAAAAATGGCATAATTTTAGAAAATAGTGTAAAAATAAGTGTGTTTTAAAAAATAATGCCATCATAATTAGTTATCTTGATTAGGTATACAAATACAAAAAAATTCTTCAATACTTTGAACAGTCGAAATTTACAGAAATAATACTTTGATAACTTTAAGTTAAAAATAACATTTGTTTTAAGAGTTACACTATACTGTTAAAAATTTCGTGCTACTTTGAATCAAGATTTGGTGCTCGCAGCTATTACCAGCTGCCACCATAGAATGGTTCAATCGAAGCTCCAAATCTTGGAACGAGTTTACATCATATTATTTGAAAAAATGGTACTATGGTTCAACCGAAGTTCCAAATCTTGGAACAAGATTTCACCATTTTATGGTGGCAGCTACTAAGCACCAAATTTCGGTTCAAAGTAGCATAAAATTTTTAACAGTGTAACCAATCAAGAAGGTTATTTTATTCGTAACAAAATTGTCAGTATTTTTGTTTAAATGTTTTGGTTAAATGTTTTATATTATTTATTTTTGATTAGAAGGGGGGGGGGGATGGTCAAAGTGAATCCATTTATGGTAATATTATAAGTCGTTATGAAATGAAAATTTCTATTTTAAGTTCTTACTTTTGATGCCAAGTTTTACACAGCTAGCTGTCCAATTTAAATTTGAGTATGTTTTCACATAAAACACCAGTTATTCAAACATGGCAAGCTAATGTTTCAATTTGCAACTCAGCTGCCAGAAAAGTTGTTCAAACCATTTATATTGGAAAAAATTTCTGTGATTCTTTGACGATATTTGAATTTTTTCTGCAATCGTTTGACAAAATTTGCATTTTCCGCGATCTTTTGACGAAAATCACGTTTTAATTGCAATCCTTTTGACAAAATTCGTATTTTTTCGTGATCCTTTTGACGAAAAGTGCGTTCTTTTCGCGATCTTTTTTGAAGAAAACCGCGTTCTTTCCGCGATCTTTTTGACAAAAATTGCGTTCTTTTTGTGATCTTTTTGAGAAAAACTACGTTCTTTTCGCAATCTTCACGAAAATTGCCTTCTTTTCGCAATCTTTTGACGAAAATCGCGTTTTTTTCCCGCGATCTTTTGAGGAAAATTACGTTTTTTTCGCGATCTTTTGAGGAATATTGCGTTTTTTTCGCGATCTTTTGAGGAAAATTGCGTTTTTTTCGAGATTTCTTAACTAAAATTGTGCTTAATTGCTATTTTTGTCGAAAACCGCTGTTTTTTCGCGATCTTTTGATGAAAATCATATTTTTATTGCGATATTATGTCGAAAGTAGTGTTTTTCTCGCGATCTTATGATGAAAATTGCGTTTTTCACGAGATTTTTTTTTTTACAAAAATCACGTTTTTCTAGCGTTATTTTGGCGAAAACCGCCTTGTTCTCGTGGCATTTTGGCGAAAACTGCGTTTCTCCAGCGGTATTTTGATAAAGATAGCATTTTTTATCGCGACCTTTCGACGCTTTCGATCGCTTTCGACGAAAATAGTTTTTATTCCGAGATTTTTTTTTTTTTCTGGAAGATCGCGTTTTTTTCGCGATTTTATGACAAAAGCGCGTTTTTCTTGCGATCTTTTAACGAAAATTTCGTTTTTCTCGCAATCTTTTGACGAAAATCTAGTTTTTCTTACGATCTTATGCCAAAAATCGTGTTTTTCTCGCGGTATTTTGAGAAAAATAAATTTTTTTTGTTACCTTTCGACAAAAATAACGTTTTCTTCGCTATCTTATGACGAAAATAGCGTTTTTTCTTTTGGAATTTTTCGGTGAAAATCTTTTTTTATTCTGCGATTTTTTTATGAAGATCGCGCTTTTTTCGAGATCTTTTGACGAAAGTCGAGTTTTTTCTGCAATCCTTTGAAGATATAAAAAATTGGAAAAGCGGAAAATCGCGGATCCGCGGAAGAATCCCATGCCTGCATAGTATTCTATTCCATTCTTCCATGCATAGCGAATGGGTTTTTTCGCGTAACTGAAGTAGCCCCTTAAATAGCAAACTGCTGGAATTATGTGTTTATTTAATTCCTATAATTTATAATAAAATCTTAGCGTCATATTCTTATTTGTAGAATTATTTTATACAAATTTTATTTTAACGTTATTAATTGATCTTTAAGCAAAGCACATTTATTTCGTCTTTATGCAAAGCTATGAATGTTATAATAATTTTAATAATAATTTAAAATATTTATGCTAATTATTAAATTTGTTCATTACATTATTATAATTTGAAACTCATGTGGAAACTTAAATATATAACTTTGAATATTTCTCATAAACTTTAAAGTGGGGGAACCCAAAGTTATATATATATACAGGGTGTTTCGCTACCAGACCGACAAACTCTGAGGGGTGATAGTAGACATAGAGACAAACATTATTAAATAGAAAACCATGGGGTGCAAACGTCTTCTGTAGAAGCTAGGGGCCATTAAAGTTTGAGGTCCAAAACTTCGAACGATGATAAAAAACGGAGAAAAGGGTCGATTTGTTTGCAGTTTTCAATAAAATCATTCTTTATATTACGATTTTTTTAGAAAAAAATTTTAAAGGTTACGTTCAAAAATTGTCGATAGAGGGCGCTTTAGACTTTAGAGTAACGAACAACTACTTTTTACCATTATTTTGTGCATGGAATTCAAGTTATACTAAAGTTTAGTCTTTAACTTAAATTTTAAGCCCAAAATCGGAAACATTGGGATCGGATAACTAGTGAAAATTGAACTGTGAACAGAGGGAAAAGTTTTAAACGCTCATAAACACTGGATAAACTAATCGATTTTTTTGCGGTTTACGTGTAAGTCATTCCCTTGGTAACTATTTTATTCAAAGTGACGTACAGCTTTGATGTCCTCATTTTTTGACAGAGGGCGCTTCCGACATATCACCCACATTTCAATGGCTTTACTCCTACGTGTTTTACTACCAGAACAACATACTTCCAGGATGTGTTAAGGATGCAAAGACTACTCGGAATCACATAGGAATGTAACTTTGGAAATGCATTTTTTGGGAGTTACGGTTAAAGGAAACAGAGGAAAAAGCAACAGAAACAGCAGAGAAAGAGCAACCCATTAATGTGAAAGAAAACAGTAAATTTAAATGTTTTACTAGAAAAGGTGTTCAAAATTACGACCAGAAATACTCCGGCAAGTTTGACAGTGACGGTAGATGACGCTAAACGGCGCATGAACAGTGATCATTTTGAAGCTATCATTCGCGAACCGGTTCCAAAGGTAGCAGAAGGAAGTATTTGAAAGATGAACAGAACGATTGGACTCGTCGACATTTTACCAATGACGTTTGCTGACACTTCAAAGTAACATATGGATAGCGGTGGATAAATCGTGGTGGCCTGGTTCATTGGACTGCCAGATCGCCAGACCGATCATGTATCGACTTCTTCTGCTGTGTCAGGTAAAAAGTTGGGTGTATGAGACTTCCGTACCATCAGTTGAAGACCTCGCACCTGATATTTCTGTAGCTGCCAGAAAGCTTTCTGAGATGCCAGGAATCTTTCAAAATGTGAGGAATTCCATGCGACCCCGCTGTCAAGCATGCCGGACTACTTCTGGTCGTAATTTCGAACACCTTTTCTAGTAAAACATTTAAATAAACTGTTTTCTTTCACATTAACGTGTTGCTCTTTCTCTGCTGTTCTGTTGCTTTTTTCTGTGCTTCCTTTAAACGTAACTCCAAAAAAATGCATTTCCAAAGTTACATTCCTATGCGATTCCGAGTATTCTTTGCATCCCTAACACATCCTGGAAGTATGTTGTTCTGGTAGTAAAACACCTAGGAGTAATGCCATTGAAATGTCGGAGATGTGTCGGAAGCGCCCTCTATCAATAAATGAGGACATCAAAGCTGTACGTCATTTTTAATAAAATAATTACCAAGGGAACGACTTACACGCAAACCGCAACAAATTCGATAAGTTTTTCCAACATTTATGAGTGTTTAAAATTCTCCCCTCTGTTCACACTTCAATTTTCACTAGTTACCCGATCCCAATGTTTCCGATTTTGGGCTTAAAATTTAAGTTAAAGACTAAACTTCAGTATAACTCTAAGTCCATGCTCAAAATAACGGTAAAAAGTAGTTGTTCGTTACTCTAAAGTCTAAAGCGCCCTCTATCGACAATTTTTGAACGTAACCTTTAAATTTTTTTTCTACAAAAATCGTGATATAAAGAATGATTTTAATGAAAACTGCAAACAAATCGACCCTTTTCTCCTTTTTTATCATCGATTGAAGTTTTGGACCTCAAACTTTAATGGCCTCTACCTCCTACAGAAGACGTTTGCGCCCCATGGTTTCCTATTTAATAATATTTGTGTCCATGTCTACTATCACCCCTCAGAGTTTGTCGGTCTGGTAGCGAAACACCCTGTATATATATTTTTTTTTTTTTGGGGGGGGGGGGAGGAAACACCTTGCTACGGCCCTGTTTAAAAACTCAGCAACTGTTTTTTGAAATTTAGTTTCATACTATTAAACAGTAAACACGAAAAAAAAAAACACTTTTGTTATTTAAAATATTATTTTATAAACTTATGCGACTCCAAATCTGACATTATCCTGCTCCGACATTTCAGCTTGACGGATGCTAGTTTAACAATATGTAACTTTCAAAGTTTATGGAATTAATATATGTGGAATTAAAAAATTTCTATCTTAATTATTTTGGGGGGAAAGTAATATAAATTATAGGTCATTGTCCAAAAACAAATTTTTTCAAAAGTCGTTAGGTGTAATTTTTATATAATCTTAGTTATAGATGGCAGTGTTGAATTCAGGCAGTTTTCTCCGGGAGGGATTTGTGTGGCTCCCGGGGCGGGGGGGGGGACGAATTATAGAATTCCGGAAGGAAATTGCAATTTCTGATTATTTAATATACAAAATCTCAAATCTCCCGCAAAGAACACCTCATTGCTCAATACTGATAACACTTTTTTTTTCTCTATTTTTAGAAGTGAGAATTGGGAGTGTGAAAAAATCCGAATTTATTTTCGATGGATTTATACGTTTAAGAAGGTTCTGAACAAGATATGAAAGTTTTTAGAAAATGTCTATCTAGCTGATTGTGACACAAATTTTCTGCGCACTGTATATCAAAAACTAACAAACGGAGTTTGATCAAATTTTTGATTTAGTTATATCTTGGTACTAGTATTAAAAATGCTCTGACGAATACAAAAAAAAAAAAAAAAAAAAAAAAAAAAAAAAAGATTAATATGTTTTAAAGTGTGAAAAACAGTTTGACAAGTGTTCCTATTAAGCATGTTAATTTCCTATGTGAGCATGAGGGATCCCTTCTTGGCAACAACTCACTTCAATGCCATCTTCGAGAAAATCATATTTGCGCTGTTTCCATGAAAACAAATTAGCCACAATTACTATAAAAATGTGTAGTGTAAAGACGTAGCGCGCAAATATGATTTTCTCAAAGTTGGCATTGAAGTGAGTTGCAACCAAAAAGGATTCCCATGTCCTCCCTCATGCTCACTTATTAATAGAAACACTTGTCAAACGGTTTTCATTATCAAAAACGGTTGATTCATGTAAAAAAAAACAAAACAAAAAAAAAAAAACTAGCCGCTATTTTGTGATAACCTTCTCAGTTACTTCACTCGCAACTCATTGACAATACACTATACATGTTTCCTCCTCTTTATTCTTAATTCCATTATCTAAACTGTAAAATTTGCTCTGGGCGACCTTCTAGCATTGATAATAACTTAATCCATGATTTGGTGAATACTAATCCACTGAAAAAATTGTTAAGAAATTAAATTTTAACAATGCATTTCGTCATTTAAAACAACCCGGGTATGCTTATAAACACGTTGCATCGAAAATAGTGCACGAACTTTTACAATCACCCAATATTTGATTTAAATTATAAAGTAAAATTTCTGTTTCGAAAAGCATCTATTTTCACAACAGTTTAAACACATTAGGAAAGTTTTTAATCAAATAATATAGTATATATATATGGATATATATTACGGTAAACTCAAGTAATCAAATATTTTTAATAATATTCAGTCATTATTAATGATTGCCAAACAATATCGAAATCGAAGTAAATTGGTTAATAAAATTAATTTATGAGACTTTATCAAACTGATTATTATTACAAATTACTAATAAAATTCTGTCAATGTAGTAAATTTCAACTCGTTTAGCTTGAAATTTTCATTAAAAATGCATATATATTTATTCTGTGTCAGCGCCTCACTATTGTGCAATCCTATAATAGCTTTTGTTAGCAAGCAAGTTCGTCTCTGTCTGTTGGCAATAGCTTAACCCCTTAACTAGTTAATTCTTTTCCGTTCAATAAATTGAAAATAGCGGATTCACACCACTATTATTTAAATAAAATATTCCTAAAATTTAGTCTAAACATTTCCCCCTTTCATTAGTATAAAAATTTTCTTAAAATTAAAAGTGGGGTCAAAAAGCTTTAAACGATGAATTAAGCAAATTCGTCTTCATATCCGTTCGGGCAAACCAGTTAAGGGGGTTAAAGATAACAAGATTGTTTATTGCCTTACTGCAAAGAGAAAGAATAGAGATGCATCTGAGCGCTACTATACAGCACTATCGTGCTGCTTGATGAAGTGTGGTGTCTGGGGATGACACCAAATATGTAGCCCTAAAATCCGCTACATTCGGTTCAAACACAACCATGTACTTTCTCAAAAAAAAAAAAAAAAAAAAAAAAAAAAAAATGAGGAAATTTTTAGTATTACAGTTTTTAATTCATATAATACAATGAGATGCTACTTTAAAATGCTTAAATATAAGTAGATTATTTTCGTTTGAAAAAAAAAGCAAGGGTGTTAAAGATTTCTGTCTCTGTTTTACGTTCTTGTTTTGTTTGGGCCGAATGAGAGCGTTTAAATCTGAGTGATAACGCGCATTATATCGCAAACCGTTTTTACGTTACATCTACTTTACATACTACATCTCCAATATTTTCTCAACGGTTTATTTCAGATGCAGGCAACTGTATTTTTCGAGAGACTTATTAACCGAAAGGCGACAACAGAGACAATTACCTTGTCGAGTTGACGACTGAAACTCCAGAATTAGTCATAACTCTATTCGAATATTAAAATGCAATCAATTTTAATATTACCATAGTAAACTTTCACCTGTAAAAATGAATATCTGTTTTTACCATTATTTAAAACTTGAATTTTCCCTTATTAAGATAAGACGTTTAAGTAAAGAATTTTTTTTTTAATTTAAATTTACTGGTGGTGGTTTTTTCTGACAAGAATCAATCCTTTCGTGAGCGGTTACAGTTAAAAAATCATTATTGTAAGAAATGTTAATTGCTTTTTATTATTAGTTCCATGATTTAGATTGAAATCACAATTTAGAAATAGAGAAAACCACTTTTTAATTGTTCTAAGAGTGAGAGCACGATCTAAATAAATATCTTGAATGTTTTTTGTAGTACTTCCAAAATTCCTTCCTTTTTTTAAATTAAACAAACAAACACGAAGAAAATGTAACTTTTTATTTTCCATTTTGAGTATTACCTTATATACAAATTTATTTGAAAAACTTTTTTTAACGTTATGTTCACTCACGGCGTATATAGCTAACTATCAGTTAATGACATTGTTATAAAAGAAACATCAGCACAGTCAAAATTGCAAGCCACTGCCATCTATGAAATACAGTTCGAACTTGTGCAATCAGTCAACATATATCACGTAGACAAGTGTAAAGAAACCAAATAAAAATAAAAATAATAATCTTATTATAAATCTTTTTTTCACCAGGGATTTGGAATTTTAGCTAAACGACTGAATAGAATATTTCTATATAATATAAAGGAATTTCTCTATATCCTTTTAATTTATGTGTCAAAATTTGTTCTTCAAATGCTACTAATTATACATATATATATTAGAATATCCCAAAATTTTCTTTTTTTTCTTTTTTTTTTTTTTTTTTTGAAAAAAATTAAATTTTGGTAATTTTGATAAAGGCAATATTTTATTTAAGAACGCTTGTGCCAGTCTATTGAACACCTTCTTCTGTCTTTCCGGTGGTCTAATAACACTTTCTTTTCCAAAATTTTTTAATTTGGTAGTAAAATACTTATCGAGGTGATTTTTTATATCATTCAAAAAGTTCCTTTTTTAATAGAATTTTTGAGAGAAAGAAACAAATAGTAGTCGGACAGAGCAATGTCCGGAGATAGAGTAAGGAGGATGGGTCAGAATGTCTCAATCGAATATAAGGAGTTTGTGTCTGACAGGAATGGGATTTTTATCTTGACTGGATCAGGATTGTTTGCGTTCTTGGTTATTATAAAATATCAACTTTCGTCCACAGAGACCAGTACTTTCAAAAAAGGATCTTATTGATATTGAAAATGAGATTTACAGAGTGGCTTGCCAACAGTTTGCTTGGGTTAAACAAACGGAAGAAACTCTTGGGACAACCTAATATATTCTCCTCGTCTGAAAATAAATGCATCTTTTATGAAATATTGTGATTAATTCTATGAATATTTTAAAAACACGCTTTCCAATGTCAGCTCAATCAATTCCGTAGCTTTATTGAAAAATATAATTTTATATCAAAATATAGGCTATTAAATGTCAGATATATTAGTTTGCAATGTTGAACATCAATTTATACTTCGATATCTTTTTTAAATTACACTTTCTGCATGTTACACGATGATCCATTTATATCTGAATCACAAATCATAATTGACCGACTTAGGATTTCTGGTGTTATGGAGATGTCATCGACAGAAGGAAAATCGTTAATCTTTTCTCATCATTCATTATTTTTTTCTGTGCCTTAGATTTTATTAATTGTGATCCACATGTTGTACATTTGTAACATGGCTATGTTTATGTTCGGTATCTCTTTCTTTTTATCTCCAATGAGTCATAATTTTCAATAAAATAATTGATATTTGATAAATGATACAAAAACTTTTTGTGATTAAAAATTTATTAATTTGAATTTTTAAATGAATTTCCTTTTAAAAAGGAAAAATGTTAATTGAAAAATAGCAAATTTGAAATACATAAATCATCAAAAAAGTTACAAAAAGGACATATTTATTTTTAACTTTTACAAACACAGATGACAACAAAAAACATGACATTTTCCAACATAGTTGAAAATTGTTCATGTTTTTGGTTTATCTGGTCATCTAGCCGTACTCTAACTGTCGTAAATATACTCTGAATGGCCTGTAATTTTTACAGGTTATTGACGTTTACTATAGTGCGTAGCACTTATAGTTCGTTTACAAGGAAGGTCAAAAATATCCGTTACATTAAGTCAATAGAAAAAAAATCATTTCAAGTACATTTTGATGATCTTACACTATTTATACATCATATTTTAGCTTAATATGGGATGTTTATAACAGTCTTTAGATAATATACAGACATTTGCAAAAATCTTCACGAGCATTACATAATGTCAATGCAAAAGAATCATTTTGAGTACAATTTGAAGATCTTACACTATTTATACATTATATTTTAGCTTAATATGTGATGTTTTTGAAAGTCTTTAGATGATATATAGACATGAGCAAAAGAGTTCACGAGCATTCCTATTTATTGGCGAAAAATTCTACTAAGAATTTTGTAACTGAACTAAAGCCGGCTATGTAGCATATACACTAACCAATAGATCATTTACAGAGATGTGCAAAAAATTCGGCTATCTTTGAACTGTTGAAGATAATTATTAAAATTTGAATTTTAATGTGCAATAGACTATATGATTAATGATGACCCGTCACTTGCGATTTTAAATATTATGTTAATTATCTAGAAAAATACATCAGTAATTATCTTGAAACTTCAGGCGTGTAAACAAAATACTGGAAATCATATATTATCGTTAATTTTTTTTTTCTGAAACCCTATAACGGATCGTCAATAAGTTGAAGATAAACGAATATGTTTTAGCATAACCCTGTAAAAACTAATTTTGCAAAAGTGTTGAAACTGTAGCACATAATTCGGAGGCACTTTGTAAAAAACTGTGTTCATTATTATGAGATTCACATGTACTCGTGAAAAAAGTTAACAGTTTTATAAAAACAATCTCAAATTTTGCCGAGTGTTTTGCTTATAATTTGCAAAGTTCTTTATATAAAAGAATGCTTTTTTCAGAAATCACAAAAAACGATATTGTACATAACACTCTGTAATCAGGATTAAAAATTACTAAATATTGGATGAAAATGAGCACGTTTATTAGACAATGTTTCACTGCGCGTGCGCGAATGCAATCAAACTAAAATGCGCATAATGTATTAGGTAAATGTATAGAGTAAGTCCTCAAAACATAGCTTGAAAATTTGGAAAGTGATCGTCGTGAGAATAAGCTCGAAATCCGTTGTTCCCAAAATGAAGGAAAAAAGTGAGGGACTGTATCCAGATACAGTAGCATGTGCAATACCCTGTATGCTGTTGTGTTGGCAGTAATCAATGGGTGTATGGATACAGCCCCTCATCTTTTTCCTTCCATTTGGGAAGAACGGATTTTAAGCGTATTCTATCGACGATCACTTTCAGATTTTCAAGCAATGTTTTTGAGCCTTTCACAAAATTTGTTTATTAATTTTACCCATGTTTAATACGTTTCATACAAGAATTTTTTTTTAAAGGAATGACCTTAAATAAATTTCACTTAGGGACCTGAAATTTGAAATAAAAATTCTTCAAAGACATTTTCTGGTAGAAACTGTGTTAGTAAAAGAGTCTACCGCACAAAACCCTAAGCCATCGAACTCAAGAAAAAAACATTTATATTATGGAAGAGTAGTCATAGAGGAATCTAATGATCCATGTCTGCCGGAAGTGAAGGGGCGCATAAGCCAAAAATTAATACCACTAGTGGTTCATATGTAGGCTTAACATTGTGTTTGCCGTACAATCAAATGTATGAGATCACGGAAAACTGGTTGCAGGAAAAGATAATGCTAAGTCTAAAGTCAACCATTAGTGATATTCATTTTTGGCGTATGCGCCACTTTGCTTCCGGCAGGCATAGATCATTAGATTCCCCTATGACTACTCTTCCATAATAAAAGGGATTTTTTCTTGTGCTCGATGACTTGGGGATTTGTGCGGTCAACTCTTGGACTATCTCTAGACAAGGGAGAAAGCCGTTGAAGAAGAAAAGGACATTGAAATTAATACTTGGGTGTTCTTAACTGCTTCGCTCAACAAGCGCAAAACGTTTTGACACATTTACAAATTCATTTTTTAACGGAAAGTTATAAAATTGGAATTCCTGACAATGGAAGCGATTTCGAATCGAACTTGTTTTTCCATTTTATGATAATTAAATTACCTATCCAGTTCTAAGCTATTTCGATGAAGAGATCACCCGTTTTTCTCTTGCTTTTCGACCGGTTTTTCTGCTTTCGTCGGGAAATGTGCTCAAAAGTGTTAACTTTGAAGGCTTGTTATGAAAAATCTATTGTGATTTTAAAAAACAGAAAATTGAGTGCAATTAGACAGTTTCTGAATAATAACACCTGCTATTTTCATGCATTTCCGAACGAAAATAAATTAAAGCATGTGTCACAAAGTTGCCCTTTTTTATTTAAGAACACCCTTAACTATAATTAAGAAATTCCACTTGTATCAAAGTATAGCAAAATTTGTTTTATATCTAAAATATTAATATTCACAATTAATATTCATAATTCTTTAAAACATCATTTAAATTGATTAATTTTAAATATACCCATAGTAAATAATAATAACTATAATAAATAATAATAAAATAGTAATTGCACAAATTAAAATAGTACGAATTCAACTAAAGAATAACTTAACATCAACCTTATCTTATCAAACATGCACAGCGCAATAACGTCCAATCAATAAATTCTTTCTAACATAGAAAGTGTATTGTTAATTCTCATTATTTTTCTCCTCAGCATGTATGACATCGAAGAAGAAGTATGATTCAAGGCAATGTGGTACATAAAGATTTTATTTTCAGTCAAAGTCTGCAAATATGAAGTTCATAAAACAATCGAAGAAATGTCTTGCTTCAATTCCTCGTGACGAAAAGTAGAATTATCTTTTCATTCCAAGGCTTCGCAACGGTTGCTATAAACAACCTCGAATTTGGCATTATACAAAAGGAAAGGATTATCGTCTGCTGTCCTTTTTTTCAGCTAAAAGTAAGACACTTTAGCTTTACTATTTCTTTCGCTTAAACTTAAATCGACTGACTATGTCCGGAACCATTTTTTTTAAAATATATATGTATTATATATTTAATACTTTTTCAGGGTTTGTAAACGAAATACTAAATAAAAATATGAATTTTTACAAAATAATAGTTATCAACAAAAACAGACAAACAAAAAGAGTCTGAAATTGTACGTCAAACGTAGCAAATACGATGCGTTCATATTTGCTACATCATATTCAGGAAGTTTTTAAAAAATTCAGATCTTCGTATAATAGTATACAGTACTTCCGATACAGTATAGTATCCGAAATCTTTTGTGTGTCCCTGTAAATACTATCTGCTTTCTATTATACAGGAAGTAACTCGCAGTAAATTTCAACATCTTATATTAATTTCATAAAATGTGAAATATTTTAATATAATTAAAACGTGCCCCAAACAATGTTTCCCTCTATTCCAATTTGCAATGGAATACTTTTGTGTGGCCCTGTAAATAAATAACAAATATTCTTTGCAACACAGGTTATACAGAATGTATATTTCAATATATGCTTCATAGATTCATATCAATCATATTATATTCAGAAGACTGTGACTTCATTAAAATGCACTTTAAACTATTTTTTTTTTCGATTGGCTGTAATGTAACAGAAAACTTTTGATTGTCCCTGTAATAAAACTATACAACCGATTTTCATAAAATTTGAAATGACATGACAAAATTATGCAAAAATTATATATTTTAAATTTTAAACAATTCGGTTGGGTAGTTTTTGCTCTGCTATATGTGGACAGACGAACAGACATACAAACAGACGGACAGATGGACTGAACAACGACTAAAGGTGCTACGTATTTACATAATTGCGAACCCCCTAAAAAAAGATCCACACAAAAAGAGACTTCCAAATTGTTTTTAAGCCTTTGAAATATATTTTAGAAACCTATTTTTTATTTCATTTTAACTATTTAGAGTAACAATCGAGAGTTCAAAATAAGTATTAAAAAAGACCAAAAATAATTTGGAAGCCGAAAATTATTTAAATTTTTTATTTAAGTTTTAATTTTGTTTGTTATGGTTTCAGTTTTGATTTTTTATTAATTTTATTACAGAGTCCTGTTGTAGTGGAAACCTCTGTCAAAACTATAATAATTTTTAATGATTTTATCTAGCCTAAAGAATGTAGGACCCAGTTTCAGAAATAGCTGATTTTTCTTTTCTTACCTCGGTCAACGTCTCCGGATCAGGTAATATTACAAAATTTTTGACATATGTTTATATGATAGTATTCCAAAGGAATTAAATTGTATAATCTAATATGTTATTTTTTTCCAAAGTTTTTCTCTGTTTTCCGACTAAACATATTCATATAAATATAGTACATCAAATAACACTATATCTGCATTAAATCTTTAAATTCATTTTATTGACAATAACATCGGTATTCTTTGAAAGTTTCATTAAATTATTTTCTTTGTAATTGTGATATCATAATAAAAGTGCAGATTTTTTGTGAGAAAAATGCAATCGAAATAAACCTATTGTTAAAACATAACAGTGTCCGATTTCTTTCTTTCTTTTAAATGTTAGATCATTATTTATAATAAGTATAAAAATATAAAAGAAAATAATTTTTGAAACAAGATTATCTAAATAAAAAAATTACTTATTTACTTATTTATCATTATTATTATCATTATTTTAAAGATGCATTTAGTGGAAAGTCGATTTTTCGAAAATAGTCATTTTTGCGCAAGTTTGCACCTCTCATAGCTCTATTTTTTAAAAATAATATATGTATTTTTAAATTCATATTGCTAATACAAGACGTAAATAAAACGTATTTTCCTTAAATAATACATTTTTAAAAGAAAAATATAAATAAATTTTCTTGTAACAAGTTTGGATTAGGTATGATTAAATGTTATAGATAGCAGAATCCTGCGATAATGTAAAATTAAAACTTCACAAAAGACAAATTTTTTATAGCTTAATCTTTCTTAAGTATGTTTTAATGACGTACTTGATATTGTAATAGACTTGAGATATAATTGAAATTGTGCATATATATTGGAGCTTGTTGAATAGGAGTATACGGCTAAACCAAGGACACTGTTAAAATGAGCAATTTTATGTTAAGAATAGTTCTATACTAGTTATAAACTATATTAAGATTTTAATGCTTTTTTACGAGGTACAAAAACAAAATCACGGCTGATACGAATGAAACACCTGCTCATTTTAATGTGATTTTAGGCAAAATATAGTGTAGAACGATAAAAAATTTCTTTCTCATCAAAAACAGCTATCTCTCATCGATAACACTATGTAAGAACTTCCCAAAAAAGTTTTGTTTCGGGTTTGACGGAATAGGTTTATGTTTAAGTGAGCGGCATATATATAAAGAAAAGAGTAGCTATATCCTCGAAACTTCAATTTTGTGACTGTCACAGCTCGGAGCGGTTTTTACACAGCTGCCAACTTGTATATATTTTTTTCTACACTGTTAAAAATCTTTTTCTAATTTGAACCAAATTTTGATGCTCAATAGCTGCCATTGTAAGATGGTGAAACCTTGATCCAATATTTGGAGCTTTTTTTGAAGCATAGTTCTAATACTTGGAACGATGTTGAAATAGGAAGCTCCGAATGTTGGTACGAAATTTCACTATCTGATGGTGGTAGTTACTGAGCACCCAAATTTGGTTCAAACTAGAACAAAAATTTTAACAGTGTACCACTTTCTTTAATAGATTTTTTAAAACTATAATATGTTTGTCAATACGGCGCTGATAAAAATAGTCTTCCGTAATATACGTAATGGATATAGATATCTTCGCAACAACACTATCTGCAAAGATCTCAACACAGTTTCCTTAAAGAAACGTATAAACCAGCTCTCTCAAAATTTTTATAAATCTGTCTACAATCATCCCAATCAAATTGTTGAGAAATTACCAGACTACGAAGTATCCGACCCACTAATAGAAGACGTCACTTTTATTTAATGATGGCAGTTGAAATTTCCTCACTGTTTTCTCCTTCGTCTCTTCGTCTTGTTTTGTTGTTAATAAAATAATAATAATAATAATAATAATAAAAGATAATCCACTAATTTATTAGCACTTTATATTTGATATTATTAAAATGTATGACCTCTGAAAAGAGTCTTTTTTTTTTAACTGCTGGGGTAACTCCCGATAGCTTTTTCTCATGGCTTTTTAGGAACTAATGGAATTATATTTTTTCTCTCTTTCTGTTTTTTACTTTTCCCATTTATCTTGTTATACTACGCATAAAAACATATTTTTTATTCATTTATTACATTTTTTATTATTTTTAATTTTAATAGCTATTTTTTTCTCTTTGGCTACCAGCCGCAATTAAACATATTTCTTTTTTATGGCTCCCTAACGCCCATAAAACACGACTAACATATAGACTGGATGTTAAGTTGCCACGTATCTAAGCAGTCCATCAATAAGATCACATTGTATCATTCTTTCCATGTTTTAACAGAATACCAAATACTGTTTGCTTCATAAATCTGGAAACAATATACACTATATTGCCATTGATTATGGGACACTTGCGATTTTAGACATTTTACTAAATATCTAAAAAAATACATGAGGAATCATCTCGAAACTCTTAGTGTATAAATATAATAGTATACGTCATACATCTCCGTGAAGAGTTTTTACCGAAACTCCATAGGGGACCGTCAACAAATTAAAAAAGAATGAATATCTTTTGAATAACCCTGTCAAAACAAATGTAGCAATAGCGCTCAAACTCTAGATTATGATTGAATGCCTTATTGTAATACACTGTGTTCATTTTTATGCAAATAGCATGCATACTCGCAGAGTAATTAAGGTTTTTATAAAAATGGTCCCAAATTTTTCCAAGTTTTTTCCTTATAATTTTCAGAGTTCTTAATATAAAATAATATTTTTTTCAGAAAATATGACAAACAACATTGCACACAGTACCCTGTAATCAGAATTAAAAAATAATGAAAATTGCATACAAAATGAGTTGGTTTACTAAATAATTTTTTACTGCGCATGCGTCAACGATATCAAAATTTCATTTGCATATTATGTTAGCTAAATGTATAGAGCAACTTTTGTGAAAGTCACAAAATCATAACTTGAAAATTCTGAAAATAATCGTCAATTGAATAAGTTGAAAATCCGGTATTCTCAAAATGAAGCAAAAACAAGAGGGGTTGTATCCATATATTCATTGATTAGTGTGAATATAGAATACACAATACGGGATGTTACGACTACTTTTGGATAAAATCCCTCATTTTTTTGCTTCATTTTGGAAACAACGGATTTTGTCCTTTTTCTATAGACGATTACTTTCAGAATTTTCAAGCTATAATTTTGAGACTTTTACAAAAGTTGCTCTATACATTTAGCTAACATGATATGCAAATGAAATTTTGATATCTTTGACGCATGCGCAGTAAAAAATTATTTAGTAAACCTACTCATTTTTCATACAATTTTTATTATTTTTTAATTCTGATTACAGGGTACTGTGTGCAATGTTGTTTGTCATATTTTCTGAAAAAAATATTATTTTATATTAAGAACTCTGAAAATTATAAGGGAAAAACTTAGAAAAATTTGGGTCCATTTTTATAAAAACCTTAATTACGCTGCGAGTATGCATGTTATTTGCATAAAAATGAACACAGTGTATTACAATAAGGCATTCAATCATAATCTAGAGTTTGAGCGCTTTTGCTACATTAGTTTTGACAGGGTTATTCAAAAGATATTCATTCTTTTTTAATTTGTTGACGGTCCCCTATGGAGTTTCGGTAAAAAATCTTCACGGAGATGTATGACGTATACTATTATATTTATACACTAAGAGTTTCGAGATGATTCCTCATGTATTTTTCTAGATATTTAGTAAAATGTCTAAAATCGTAAGTGTCCCATAATCAATGGCAATATAGTGTATATATTTTTTAATTTTCAAGGGACAAAGACATTTTTCCCATAACATATTCCTTATGTTCTCTTAACGACAATACGCAAATTTTAACTTTTCGTTGTCCTGACCGCAAAAGCAAGGTTTTTAAAGGAAAGTAAAGTTTTTTCATGTTATTACGATAGAGCAAATTAAAAAATGATATTGATTACTCAGAAACAAAAATTGTGCTACATCGTCTAATATTTCTAAATTAAAACTGTTTGTCATCATTTAGCATTTTTTCATTTTATCTGACAACTTTCATGGTGCTCCCCCTTCCGCCTCAAAAAATAGATAGGGATGTTCTGGAGTGTTGAAAAAATGAAACAAAGATGTAAAAGATAAAAGTGTTTAAAATACGCCTCTTTGAAAGATTTAAAACTGCGCCACGTAAAGGATGGAACATAGGGGAAAAAAACGTTATTTATTTATATATTTTTCTTTAAATAGGGATTCTGAGCCATATGAACGAGATTCATAATGTATCTTATTATACTATTAAGCTTAAGACTGTAGCGGTGAAATGCTTAAGACTGTATTTCAATTTCTCAAAAAAGCTTGGAAAATGGTGAATAGTATGAAGTTTGTATTTTTGCTAATCGAATTTAGGTTCAGGCTTATTAGTATTGGCAATATCCACGATTAATTTTTTGCTTTAAAACCATTGCTATGAGTAATTCTGCGAAAACATGTAAACAATCGAATAAACTTATTTTATGGGTTTTAAAGTTTTAATTTACACCTTTTTGAAATTAAAATTAGTATATTATTACAAGGAGGCAATTTGTTACATATTTTCGTGCAATATTAAAAAATTAAAGAAAACGAAAACGAAAAGGAGAAAAGAATTAAAAGAAATGTAAAGTAATTTATGTATTATAAAAGGTTCGATAATTAATTATATTGAAATGAAAATACTTGAAATATAATTGAAATTATCTCAACACTTATTTTCTGTCATCTTAATCGACCAGTTGAAATTTTAACTAAACTTACAGCAAAGTTTTCGAATATTTGATAGCATTGAAAACTCTCATTGCTTTATCCACTTTATTTACTTTTTTAAAAATTAAAAATACAGAAAAGTATTAATAAAATGAGTTATTTAGTAACAAATTTAATTTAAAGCAATATGTTCTCTGAATCGACATTAGCGACTTACATGCTGATTTCGCAAATATAAATGTAAGTTGAGTGTTTTAAATTGACATAAATTAAATGCTCTTACAAGTGTTCATATGATTAACATTTTATATAAAACTAGGGAGCTCTGCCCTTTACGAGCTATGCTCTTCAACCCCCGCCCCGCCTCTAGAAATCAGTTAATTTGATCAGCGTTAAAAAATTGACAGAATATTGAATTATAATTAAATAAGTAAAATATGAATGGCGACCGCTCTATAAACGAGCATTCATTCTCTTGCACGAGCTCCTGTCAATGGCTGTTTTCACGTTAGATTAAATAAGATTATTTAAACATTTCAGAATGAGCTAGTATAAGATTAACTTAGTCAACAGAATCTTAGTTTCCCGGTATTTTTAACAATGTGATAAGGTAATGGTTTTAAATAAGTGATTCTTAAATGTAGCATTTTAAATTCGACGTAATTTTCACTAAAATTTTTTTCTTTCCTTAATATTCACGGAAAAATACTTTTATTGTTAGAAAGAAAATATTATTTGCGCTGTCTTTTTTTTTTTTTTTTTTTTTTTTTTAATTTGACGTAATTTTTCTCTATTTATAACTTTTAGCGCGTATTAATGAATTTATAATTTTACAATTTTCTTTCTCTTTTAAAATTCAATCGCAAATATAGTTTTTATGTTGTAATTTTCAATATTTTCTTGCTTTTAATATGCAATATTCATTTAGTTTTAATTTGAAAGTTTTTCTTATTTATAATTTTCATGTATCAATAAATTTTTAATTTAAAGGAAAATTCTTTGCGCTATTTTAATAGTTTGCAACAATTTAAAATAATCTTCTTTTATAAAATAGGCAAAAAATATGTCTCGAAATGCTAAAAATTTTTATTTAAAATTGAAGTAAATCTTCATAAAATTAATTAAATTAATTTTTTTAATTGATATTTTTTTTGACTAACTTTAACATTAAATATCTCTTAAAATAATTCTTCGATTTATAAACTGTCTGCATGAGCGTGTTTATCAAACATTTCTCTATAATACCACCAATTTTCATATTTTTATAAGCAATAGCTCTCTTAATATTAAAGAAAAAAGACCTCCGGTTACAAAAAATTCATTGTCAGCGGCGGCGGCGAAAGCGTTAGTTACTTTTTTTTAGAATAGGGAAATTAGCTAAAATATCCGGTGTTGCCCGGAGTTTTAAGAATGTTTAATTTGTAAAATCAATTTTAGAAAATCAACGATTGCGTGTTAATTTATGTAATTTTCACTTTATTTTTTTTATTTAATCCGGACGACAGATTACTTACATAGTAAGTAAATATAATATGTGATCTGTATTGAGACCGAGATTAAAACTATTTGCAAAGATATTTCCAAGTATTTTGTTATTTAAATAACTGTTTCAAGGTTTAAGGCAAGTAAAAAAAGGCAAGTACAAAAATTCTATGAATTTTATTTTTAAAAAATCTGAGATCTTTATTTTAGTTCTTCATTTAGAATGGGTTCTAGCGACCTAAACGTTTGTGGAAATTCTAATATACACGCATACACATACGTATATGCATGAAATAGATTTAAAAATGGCCAAACGAATTCAGAGAACCTCAAAATGTTAAAATATGCCAATAGTTCCACAATCGTGTTTTCATAATCCTCAGTTTGAATGCCTTTTTAAAACTTATATGACGTTATAAATTCATCTGCTAGCTTTTATTATATTTCCAATATGATATAATATTCGTCAAACTATTTATTTTCTTTTCGTTTTACACGTGGGAATTTTGAAACAGAAAAGAAATCGTTATGGAAAGAATTTTGTTGTGTTTTTATTAATATTTAACCCTAACTATCATTGGGAAGATAGTATTGGATCTCCACCAGATTGGTGACATTTGTTTAAAATTAGTTTTATTTTTTTAGTGAAAGAATTCCTTATTCAATTGTGTACTTTTTAACATGCTTAATTTGCAAGAATCATTTACTTTGATACATATATATTACTTTAAATGCATGATAATTTTATTTGACCTCTTTTCTAAAGTATAATCCTATTTGTCCTGTGGGATTGGTTTGTTTTTAAAAAGGAGGGGGGGGGAGGTTAACTTGATATTCCGATCAAATCAGTGAACCATAAGTTAGATAATAATCTGAAATCACACAACGCTTTGTTTTTCTTTTCTTTTTTTTCTTTCTTTCTTTTTCATTTTTTTCCCATTTAGAACTTATTTTTAGGTAATGTCCGTAGGTTATCCATTATCGCTAACCAGGCAACTTACGATCACAAAGTCTTCTAGAATCAGTAGCATATGTGAGGTATTTTAAAAATAAGTTTGAGGAAAAGGTGCACCCAACACCCTTATTTTAGTTCATGTACATGCTTTCAATATTAAAAAGACATATTGTAACCTATTCTTCTTCTTATTATTATTATTATTAACTGAATTTCTCGATATTGCCAGCTAATGCAATACATATTTATTTATTTTATGCAATAAAAAAGTTGGATGCGTTTATCCAAAAACTTTTTTCTATCGCTTGCACATTAATAATTAAAAATTTGCTGTCACAGTTGCAAAATTCCCCCTTTATCAATCTATCCCCATCATGAGAACTGTAAAGCTATACAGTTTTGTTAAATTGCATGTCTTTGAGATAGAATAGTTTATCTATGTATTTTAATTTGTATTTTAATTTGTATTTTAATTTGTATTTTATGTATTTTAATTTGAGATAGATAGTTTTTGAAATAGAACGTCCACAAATTTTTTGACACGTAGAGATATTTTCTAAAAACCATCAAATCGTGTTCAGCACCATCTAAAACGTAAAAATCCATCGAAAACCAGAAGTAGAGTTTTTTCCAGAATCTCAATACTTTCTTCTTGTTTTTTTAATTGAACAACATACATCTGACTTGTGTGCATGACATGAAAGACTGCTTATAAGTCATTGTCAATATACAGGGACGAGATAGAACAAGGAAGTTTCATAACATTAGAGATATACCACCGGGAGCTCCACACAAAGAGTGTGTGTAACGGAGCCAGCAGGAACTTTCTTCTTGTAAAAACAGAAGAAAGTAAAAAGCTACCAAACTATCAAAATTTTGTTACAACAATCTTTTTACTGTTTCAACAGTATAACTGGAAAATACAAATCAAACGTTCAGGATGCAAATTAAACGACGAATCAACAAACACTTAGCATACACACATTCTTATATATGAGATAACATGCAAATAAAAAAGTACTTGTCTTAAAAAATCAAATATGTTTGTATTTGATGTTTATGTGTAATGAAACATGTATCTTCCATGCCAATAGTATTAAAAGCAGTTTATAAAGTTATTTGCTGGTATTATCAAGATTCAGATTTTATTATTATTATTATTTTAATGTCAATATTTCTGAAGAAAATGTTTCTTGAATGACATACTGATAGCTGTCTATAAAATTTATAAGAAAATCTAAAATTATTTTTTAAGATTATTTTTTTGGATTTTAAACATACAACTTTTATTTATCATTTATTGCTGTTAATGTCTAAGGACATATTTAATAGTTATTGTTGAATTATTGATGGTTTTTGTTTGGAAGAACTTTCCAGGGAGTAACAGCGCAGTTAGATGAATGAAAATTTACACGACACAAGCAAATTTAGTAATTCAACTTCATGTAGACATCTAATAGTGAGTAGTTGCAAATAAGTAGCGAAATGATTTGTAGTTGCTTTTGCTTTCAGAGCATCTCACGTAAGTACAAAAAACATAACTCGTACGGGTTTAACTCTTGAATACTACTATTTTTAAGTAGCAATCTTCTTCCTATTTAATCGCAAATTTATTGTATTAAATCAGACAGTCATTAATTTTTTTAATTGGTGATGCGATTTCTAAAAACATGCTAGGTTGGCAAGAAGCTCTTTTGACTGAAATAAGTGTGTTAATTGATTTATGTAAAAAAAAAAAAAAAAATAAAAAAAAAAAATAAAGAACTATTTCATTAGTATTTGTATTTTATTTAATAAATTTCCAATACCATGCTAATATTTTACCAATATTGGCATAATGGCAAAATATTTTCAGAATGTACCTACCCCAATATTTGCTCAGTCTTTTTAATGTTACAGCTACTATTGAAATTACATCCAGGATATATCCTATGTTGTTAGCATGAATGTTTTATGATTTATATACAAATTATTGCTATGATTATGACAAATTAGCATGCATTTTATAAAATCTGTATTTTTTTTCATTCAGGTTAAACATGTCTGGCTCTTTATTGAAATCCGCTGGATGGTTTTTGAGACCTCCTCATTTGAAAAAACCTCTAGAGAACGATCCCTTACCACCACCTGATATCATACCACCAGTACGCCCAGTACAACCTTTGGTACCTCCCGAAGAAGAATTTTTTATCAGAAGATGCTGTCCAGTAACTCTGAGACATTTGTTGCCAGACTTGTACCTGACACAAAAGCATCAAATTGAAGAATCTACTTCAGACTTCGATGCAAATATGAAGATAAAATTAGAAAAACATCTTGAAGAATCTCATGCAACATTGTCTTGTACAAATTCGTCCGAAAACGAAGAAGAAGAAGAACTGGAAGAAGAGAAAAAACTGGAAGAAAGCATCGAAAATGACATAAATTTTCATATTCTTCATAAAGAAAAACTAAAGTTCCCAAACAAACAGTTGTTAAAGCCTCATGTTGTGAATTATCCTGAGCCTGACATGAAAGAATCGATTGTCCCTGGTGTGGCACTGAATAATAAATATTCTTTGTCCCAAAGAAACCAATTTCTTCCACCATCTCTTCACTGTGCCAAAAATATCGAGAGAATTTCATCTGACATTGTTGATTTTCAGCTTTACGATGGAGACTATAGGAACGTAATGGTCCCTCAAAAGAACAATAGGCAGATTCAACCTTTGTTCAAGAGCAAAAGTGTTTCTTTTACTCCCAATAAAAGATGCAAGATTTTTGCTGATCGCCAATTAGAAAACGTATTCGAAAGAAACTGCTCATCGATTTCTCCAAAGATAGCAAGTGATTTTAGGTATGTTTTTCACTGTTTTTACTAATAAGTAACTTATATCATAGCTGCCAACTTTTACACATTTTTCCTACCATAAAAATTTTATGGTAAATATTCTCTTATTTAATTGTCGAAATCTTATGATGATGCATAAGATAATACAAATAGAAAACCTCTGTACAATTTCAGTGGTAGCAAAAATGCGTAAAAGTTGGCAGCTATGCTTATATACAAAAAAGTTATTTGGCTTTAAGAGATTGTTTACTAATTCGTGATTTGATTACAATTTTTCATAAAATTCATATAAAAATCGTCTATTTTTTAAAATTAAGTTGTACGTTTGATGGTGGTGGTGTATTTGTTTTAGCAAAAGTAGTTTGTCATAACAAAATGTTTTTGTAGTAACATTTTATCGTTATCCATATTCAATTTAAACTGCTCTGTTACCAACATCTCTCATGATTGATGCAACAAGAGATGATCCTATATTAAAATATTTGATGCGTTTCTTTAAGAAAATTATACCCAAAAGAACCAAATGAAAACTTGGCCATACGGGGTATAGGAGAAAGGCACCAACATCTACATAAAAATTTAAAAACTGCAATTAAATTTCACTTTTTAATGTGATTTTCCCCCCTATCTTTTAAAGCTTCTTTCCTTGCAGGCGAAAACACTGGTGAGCTAATGCTAATTCTATGGTGAGACTATTTTCTAATATTTAGTTTGCATTTCAACATTTTTATTTATTTTGCACTGGATACTTGAAATCCACCTCACTCCTTTGTTACTTTTTTGATTTTGGTTGATATTTTTTTTTATAAAGTTGCTTTCGTTTTCGAAACCGGTTCCGAAAATGAAAGCGCTATTCCAAAGAACATCTATAACCAAAGCCGAAAAAATAAAAACGTAGCGATGTAGAGATAGATCACAGCTATCCAGCAAAAAAAAAAAAAAAAAAAAAAAAAAAAAAAAAAAAAAAAAAAAAAAAGACGAAATGAGAACGAGATATTAGAAAATAACCTCCCCATAGGATTGGCATTAGCTTGCGAGCATCTACACTTGTAAGGACATAAGCCTTAAGCTGATGTAGACAATTACTGTCCAATCTTGTCACTTTTAGCAATATCAAAAGTTTACTATGTGTGAACTAAAATAAATTTATTTAATCTGTTTCAATATTGTTATTAATGTATCACATCACTGTGTGCTTGTACTGATAAGTCACATAAATCTGACATTCCATTATTAAAAATGCTTATTTATGATTCCAATTAAAAGTCACAATTCGAGATACTGCATGGAAATTATTTCACTTCACTTATATCGTATATGCATGAGAATCCAATCTAAAGTTTGTTCCAAGGATCTCCAACAGTCGTGTTTTGTATTGTACCGTGTACAGTTTCCTTAATACAAATTTAAAATCATATTAAAATTTTACCGCAGTTGCCATTTTATTCTGAAAGTTAGATAACATAAAATATACAAATCGGAAATTGCACTTTAAATGTAGCAAACGAGCTGCGTTCGTACTATAACGAAATTTTTAAAATATTCAGATCTTGGTGTAATAGAATACAGTACTTCAGATACCATATAAGTATCTAAAATCATTTGTGTCTCCCTGTAAATACTATCTACTTTTTATTATAAAGAAAGTAACTTGTAGTAAACTTTAAGAACGCGTATCAATTTAATAAAATCTGAAATAGTTTAATAGAATTAAAACGCGTCTCAAGAAATGTTTTCCCTTATATCATTTTGTAATGGAATATTTTTGTGTGGCTCTGTAAATGAATAACAAATACTCTTTGCACCACTAATTATAGAATGTGTATTTTAGTATATACCTCATAGATGTATATCAATTTTATTATGTTCGAAGAAGAGTAACACCATTAAAATGCACTTGAAACTATATTTTCCCACTGGCCGTCATGTAACAGAATACTTTTGCTTGTCCCTGAAATTAAACTATACATGCGATTTTCTTAAAATTTAAAATGACTCGACAAAATTACGCTAAAATTATATATTTTAAATATCGTGCAATTTAGTTAGACAGTGTTTACTTTGTTATCTGCGGGCAGATAAACGGACAAATGTACTGACAGACTGAACGACGAATATAGGTGCTATTCATTTATATAAATACGGACGCACTTAAAATTATTCAGATCTTGATGTAATAGTACACAATATTTCAGATTCAGTAGAGTAGCCAAAATATTTTGTGTATCCCTGTAAATACTATCTGCTTTTTTTGTATAGGAAATAACTTGTAGTATTCCTCAGCAATATATATCAATCTCATAAAATTTTAAATAGTTGATTACAATTAAAATGCGCACCAAACAATGTTCTCCCTATACCATTATGTAATGGAATACTTAGGTGTGGCCTTGTAAATCAATAACAAATGCTCTTTTCACCACAGATTATGCAAAATTTATATTATAATATGTACTTCATAGATGCATATCAATTTGATTGTATTCGTATGAGTGTAACGCCATTAAAATGCATTTGAAACATTTTTCCCTATTGACCGTAAGTAACGGAATACTTTTGATTGTCTCTGTAATTGATCTATGCATCCTATTTTCATAAAATTTGAAATGAGCCGACAAAATTATGTAATAATTATATATTCTAAATTTCGAACGATTAAAATGCATATGAAACTTTTTCTCCCATTGACCGTAATGTAACGGAATACTTTTGATTGTCATGTAATTGATCTACGCATCCGATTTTCATAAAATTTGAAATGGCTCAACAAAAATATGTAATAATTATGTATCTTAAATTTCAAATGATTTGGTTGTGTAGTTTTTGCGTTGTTATATGCGGACAGACGGACGGACTAAATGACAACTATAGGTGCTTTGTATTTACATAATTACGAACGCACCAAAAAAGGATTTCAAAAACCTATTCAAAATTTATTTACTTGTCACCAAAATTGGATAATGAGAAAAATTATACTCATTAAGTTAATGTTGCAACCAATGACAATGCTGCAGTTATTTATAATTAATTAAATACTATTGAGTACTTTCCATGCATATGTTAGCATCCGAAATATGCAAATTAGATTAATGATAATGTGGTGCGTAATGAACGTATGTTGGAATTCTGGTCTGTAGTATTGTATAAAGTGAATGTAGTTTCTAAAGGTGATCAGTATTTATTAGTTATACTCAAAGACATCATTTAAATGACAGTCAAATGTGGCGAATAATTGATAGAAATAAGGCTGTCGAATACAATTGAAAGTCACCCAAGATTTGAATATCCATCTAAGTGTCATATCAAGAGCTTCGAATCGCTCTTTAAACACTGGATCCATTGATAGACAGCTTGTTTAAAGGAGTCGAAGAGCAACAACTTCATCCAAAGACTGTTTTCTGTCATTCCCGGCAGATAGAAACCGCGAAGCGATGTAAGGGATTCGTTTCAAATCTTCAAGCTGCAACAAGGAACTCGAATTAGACGTTCTACTGTTGCACGAAGGCTTAACGAGAATGGACTGTATGTGAGAAAACCAATAATTTGTATCACACTCACTCCAACTTCTAAAGGAGCCCGTTTAAATTGTTATCATTATCATGTTCTATGGAGCCAAGGCTCGAACGGAATATTTCACGTACAAGGGAAGGCAAGTTGCGTATTCCTTTCTCTTCACAGATCAAAACACATCTAGAATCAGTGTTCAGACTGTATATGGACCCGGCAGTAAACAATACTTGATCCCAGTCTTCTTGACTCCATTGAACATAACGAGAATAACAATTTAAATGGGTCTCTTTAGAAGCTGGAGTGAATGGAGCACAAATTAATTATTTTTCAGCATACAATCCATTCTTGTAAAGAATTCATGCTGCAATAGAACGGCTAATTCAAGTTCCTGTGGGAGCCTGAATGTCTTAAACCAAATCTCTAGTAGTTGCTTCGCGGTTTCTTCGAACCACAATGATAGAAAATGGTCTTCGGATGCAGTTGTTGCTCTTGATCTCCTTTAACTAGGCTGTCTGTCAACGAATTCCGTGCTTAAAAAATGGTTTGAAGCTCTTGATATGATACTTTGAGAGTTAAAATCTTGAGCGACCGCTATTTGTGTTTGAAACTCCTTGATTCTGCCAATTATTCGCCACTTTTAAACTTAAGTGAAATGATGCTTTTGAGCCTTAACTAACGAACACTGATCCCACTCAGACACCACATTCACTTTAAAAAACACTACAGACCAGAATTTCAATATATGTCCATTGCATACCATATTGTCAATCCTCTAATTTGCATATTTCCAACACTTGTGAGGGAGTGACCTTTCCATAAAGGCACTCTAGTGTTTCTGAGATCGTGACGTCAATAAGTTAACATGTGTAAGCGTAAAAGCGACATCTATCCCCTCTTTTACTTTAACTTTCTAGAGTGTGTGTGCTCTTTCGGATTTTACAGTTAGCTTGCGGTTTTTAGTAATATGTTAATATGAAGTATCTCAGTTTGCAGCATATAAAAGCTTGGGTTTGAGTGAATGGAGTGTGTCTCTGGCATTAGCCAGTGTGTGTCTAGCCAGTGTGTGAGGATCTCCGGTATTAGATAGCGAAGTGAAGGATTGTTCGGCGAAGTGCTAGCCGATTGAAAAGTAGCAACGAAGCCTCCAGTGAGTGGAAAGGAGTTCCGACAGTTGACTTGAGAATTGGCCGGGGTAAGAAACCTCTTAGTTTCATTTGGATTGTTTGTGAATAAAGGATTACCCACAGCCACGGGCTGTTTAATTAAGCTTTATCTAGCAGATCAGCCAAGAGATAGCGGAAGGTATTAGTAGGTGCCCCGACTGAGCTAGGCCGAAGCTTGTGAGTATGTATACATTTAACCTCCACCACGACCAACCTAACGTTACAAATGACACCCAGCATGCATGTAACGTTACAAATGGCGCCCAACGAAACATCGGACATTGTGAGATTGTGCCACGGGTGTATTTCACCGGTGAAGGTGATATTAATGAATTTTTAGTTAAATTAGATGATTATATTTTGTTCAATAATATACCTGAGAAAAGTAGGTACGTAGTGCTTAAATGCTCGTTGAAGGGCGAAGCACTTTTATGGTTGGAAAATATAGGAAAGTTTTTGATTAATGATGAAGCGAAAAGATTTGAACAAACTGTGATTGAGTTAAAGAAGGCATTTCCTCCAGTTAAAGATAAAAGTATTTTGAGAAAGGAGTTCTATTGTAATAAGCAGAATATTTATGAGTCGGCGTCAAAATTCTATCTACGGAAGCTTGAACTAAAAAATAAATTAGATTTAGATATCACATTTGAGGAATTGTTGGACATTGTTTTTCCTCTTTTTAATCCAAGTATACAGGACTTTATTGAAGTTAGAGCACCGAAGAATTTTGCAGAGATGCATCAGATATTATCGAAGTATGAGACTCGGCATAGCTCGGATCAACGGGATTTGCGTAACCCTCGTCAGAGACCGGTCATAGATAGTAATTTGAGAAATGAGGGGGGACGTAATTTTGTGAGAGGGGGACAGCGATTTCCGGATTGTAATTTGCGTAATAGAAATGATGGATTTGGTCGTAATATGTCGAATACGAGTAATGGTAACAGGAATGGTGGTGGTGCTAATAATTTTAGAAGTGGTGAGAGAAATATGTATGGAAATAGACAGAATAGTGGTTGTAATCGTAGTGGGGGAGGACGGGACAGGAATGTTTCTTCGCAAGTAAGGAGATTAACTTCGGATGAGAATTTTGAAAATAGGTCAATGCAGAACAAATGTGTTCAGAGGTCGGAAATGTCTTCGGTGAGTTTGAATAAAATTGCCATTAATCCGGTTGCGTTACCTGAGGTGTTAATTGTGTTAGATGGTATTGTCGTTAAAAGTGTCTTCGATACAGGGGCAGATAAGTCGTTCATTTCTTTTGATTGTTATCGGAAATATTTTTCGTATAAGAAGTTGAAGAGGTTAAGTCTGGTGGTTCAGTCGGCACAGGGAGTAGCTTGCGATAATAAAGGTTCAGTAGAATTGGAAGTTGAAATTCGTTCGGTTAAGACATGTTGGGAGTTTTGTGTGTTAGATGGATTAACAGTGCATTGTATAGTTGGTGTGGATTATATGAAGGATAGAGGAATTAGTTTGGATTTCTTTAAAAAGTCGTTAATCGTGAATAATGATGAGAATGTGAGTAAGAAAGAGCATGTTTCAGTGTCAGTTAATTTGGAGGAGTCGGGGTTAAGTGAAATCGAGAAGGAGGAATTTAATAAGTTTTTGAATGAATTTGGAGAGGTTTTTTCTGATAAACCGAGTTTAAGGAATGAAATTCATATTGGTTTTGACGCACTAGTTGCTAGTAAACTATTTCGTTATGATTTTATATCTAATATTTTTAAGTCTTTGTGTGAAAAGTTGGAGACTGGGGACGGTAAGGAACTTCCTCAGTCTAATATGGCTGAACGTGTAAATCGTACATTAATTCAAATGATTTCTTCATATGTTGGTTCTCATCATGCAAATTGGGACCATTTTCTTCAGCATTTTGCGTACGCACTTCGTACAGCAGTTCATGAGTCAACGGGGAAAACGCCAGCTGAATTGTTTTTGGGTAGAAAAGTCATTACTCCATTCCAAAGGTTAGTTATGGTGTCAGATGCGGAAAGTCAATACATGTGTCAGGATATTGAGAGGTTGGTTAAGGAAGCTCAAGTTCAGATGGGAAAAGCGCAAGAAAAGCAAGCTCAATATTATAATATGCGTAGAAGGGAGTTAGAAGTGAAAGTTGGAGATTTTGTGTTAGTAGAAAAGCATTGGTTAAGTTCAAGTCGTCAAAAGAGAGTAGCTAAGTTTGGTCCGAAGTTTGTAGGTCCGTTCGAGGTTTTAGAAGTTCGAAATAATAATTTGGTTGTTGATGTCAATGGTGAAAGAATGACGGTTAATTTGGATCAGGTTAGAGTTTATAAGTTTAGAGAAAATGGTAGTGAAGGTTCTCATGTGTCGAGTGGTGTTTCACGAAATTCCCGATCCAATGAGTGTCCCGAGTCCAGCACTTCTTCATCTAATTCTTTTCATCAATATTCAAGAAGAAAAGTTGGTCAAACAGCTCCAAAAACTGTTATTGAGAGTCGAAAGCCTAGCAATCCGAGAGCAAAGTATGATAACAAAAATGAGAGAGCAGTGTCAAATACTTCAGATTCTGTGTGCCATAAAAGGAAAAAGATTATAAACTATCCCGTTCCTTCACTTATGAGACAGCAACCTCACAAACATACATTATCTAATAGTTCACCATCTTCGGTACTTAATCCCCGGAAAAGATTTCAGATGGACACTCGGCAAACTGTTAAACGAACTTTAAATTCCGAATTTTTGCCTAATAAGAAACAACATAGATCCGGAAAGAAACGTGGCCTAGGATCTTCAGTAACTTCTGGTGCATCTAGAAAGAGGAGACAACGCTCAGATTACCGGCATCAACAGTGTGAATCTCGCCATGGAGTGACCCCAGCGAACCGGCCAGAGCAGAGTCGTCGAGCGGAACCTACAAGTATCTCACGGCATCCATTCAGAACCAGGCTGCAGGCACGACAGTCAACTGTGGCGTCACCGTACAGTTCTGATGACGAAAGATCCTTCGTACAAGGTTTCTGGGACAGGAGGAGAAAACCATCCTGTAGTATGAAGCCAGCCAGCAGCGAATCATCTCTATGATTGGGTGATAATGTTCTTTATTAAATTTCTGTTACACTGTTAAAAATCTGCTGCATTTTGCTGCAACGCACTCCCCTGCTTGTATAGAAAACGGTTACTTGGCCGTGAAATGGAGCTTTCTCACTGGTTGGAATAGAGATATTATATACAAGCGGTGGAGTGCGTTGCAGCAAAATGCAGCAGATTTTTAACAGTGTAGAGTGCATATATGTGGTAGCAATATGAAGGAATAGAAAGCAGAAAGACTGTTTTGTATTTTTGGCCATTTTTGGATTTTTTGACGGACTCACGATTGGTGCTTAATTGTGTTCAAAATTTGTTTGCAAAATTGTTAGTTTTATGTATGTTTGAGATTTTGGTCTTAACTGCTTTTAAAAATTCTGGATCTATTGTTAAATTGTTGTGTTATTTGTTAAAATGTTACTATATTGTTATATTGTTCATGTGTTATAAAATGTATGTTAATGTATGTTTAAATTTTCAGAAAGTACAGATAGTAATTTGGGTTATTTTGTACACGCGCCGCGGTTCAGGCGCGCACGTGTTTTGCGGTCAAGAAGTCCTTGACACGCGTTTCTATCTCTTATACTAACATTTAATGAATTAACTTTCTCCTTATCGTTCGTGTTTTATGTGTTGCGTTTGTACTTTAGTTGGGAATGGTTTCCGCAAGTTGCGAATTTTTAAGCTGCGTTTGAATTTGAAATTGTATTGTATTAAAATTGAATGTTAATGTGATTTTCTTGCAGGGAGGTATACCTGTGTTATGTATTGATTCTGCTATTTTTCTTTTAGTTAATACAGATGAAGAGCATCATGACGTCATTTTGTAAATTTTTGATATTTTTTTTTTATTGTTGCATAAGCACAGCGATATGACGCTGTACGTATGTGCCCCAATTATTGTTAAAGTGGAGTTAAGTTCTGAAGAATTTTGGGAGTTAGTTCATTGGCTAATGAGTATGTAGGTATTACGTAATAGCAGAATTATTTTGAGTATGAAGTAAAATTTAATTTTAGATGAGTTCGGTATTTGGATGAGGAAAATTTTTGCGCATTGGGTTTTTTGGACTTGGTGCGAATTTTAGTATTAGGATAGTTATGGAGAGATAATTTTTGGTAATGTTATAGTTGTATTGCAATATTGAGGAAAATTTCGGAAGTTTAGGGTTTTGAGAAATTTTAGCACTCCCAGTGGAGTGGGCTGTTTTGAAAGAAGAAGTAATTAGTTTTGAAAGTTTTACGAGTTTTTTGGGAGTTTTACGGAGGCTATTTGTAAGATAGAAGAATGATTGGATTGAATATGTGAATATTTGAGGCAAACTGAGGTTTTTTGGTTGTGATGGGTTAAAGTTAATATTTTAAAAGTTATGTTTCGGCGCTAAATTTCACCCATCACTGTGTTTATTATGGCTCGAAATTTATAACAAGAAAAAGTTCTGGGCATGCATTTGGCCCAGCCCTTTTTCTCTGTAAAATCCGAGGGGGGGTTGTGAGGGAGTGACCTTTCCATAAAGGCACTCTAGTGTTTCTGAGATCGTGACGTCAATAAGTTAACATGTGTAAGCGTAAAAGCGACATCTATCCCCTCTTTTACTTTAACTTTCTAGAGTGTGTGTGCTCTTTCGGATTTTACAGTTAGCTTGCGGTTATTAGTAATATGTTAATGTGAAGTATCTCAGTTTGCAGCATATAAAAGCTTGGGTTTGAGTGAATGGAGTGTGTCTCTGGCATTAGCCAGTGTGTGTCTAGCCAGTGTGTGAGGTTCTCCGGTATTAGATAGCGAAGTGAAGGATTATTCGGCGAAGTGCTAGCCGATTGAAAAGTAGCAACGAAGCCTCCAGTGAGTGGAAAGGAGTTCCGACAGTTGACTTGAGAATTGGCCGGGGTAAGAAACCTCTTAGTTTCATTTGGATTGTTTGTGAATAAAGGATTACCCACAGCCACGGGCTGTTTAATTAAGCTTTATCTAGCAGATCAGCCAAGAGATAGCGGAAGGTATTAGTAGGTGCCCCGACTGAGCTAGGCCGAAGCTTGTGAGTATGTATACATTTAACCTCCACCACGACCAACCTAACGTTACAAATGACACCCAGCATGCATGTAACGTTACACACTAACGTATGCGCTTAAGTGCAATTTTGAATTCAATAGCATTCAGTTGACTTAAATAAATGCAGTATTGAGAATTAGTCGCAACCTTAACTTACTGAGCAAATTTTTTCTCATTATCTTTTAATTTTGATGACCATGCATAATGGAAAGAACGTTTAGATTGCTTAAATATGGTACTTTATGTGATAATGTTTGGGAATTAATAAAACAAGGTAGAACCCGTCAAATTTTGACGAAAGAAAATGTTTAAGAAGGAACTGTTTCATTAACTTATAATAAACCTACAAAATTAGTTATAGTAAAAAGGACATTTTATATTGGTACGTCTAATTCTTAAACAAACGATATTTATCGTCAAATTAACAAAATACTATTTATATAAAACGCATTTGTAGAAATTGTTAAAATTAAACTTTAATCGTATATGTAAGCAGTAAAAAATAATAAAGGTATGTTATTATGATAAAGTTATCAATTAAGGTTCTTATGCTGGTATGCTGATAAAGAGTAAAATTTATTCAACTTTGATTCAATCATAGAATTTTTTTTTCCTGTGAAATCTAAACTCGTCATCATTTTCACCATATCAAAATTTACAAATGTACATTTCACACCTGTATTCACGTTTAAAAAAGATTAACATTTTAATTTGATAAATTTGATTCAAAACTTGAAGTCTCAATGCTATTAGCTGAAATAGCTATTGCACTGTTGATATTCTTTTACGCGTAAATCAAATTTTGTAAATGAAGTCAAAATTCACGGTTTTTATAACAGAAGATATTTAAATTTCTATTTTTTCTTTTTTAATGACAAAATGGCAACATAAAGATACAGTACTCAAATTTTTCCCTTTTTTCCTTTGCTTTAAATAGAAATGGAGTACTTTGTTGCCACGATTAAACACGAAGTATTAAAAACTACAAAACAATTAATATTTCAAAAACAGTTTACACACACAGTTTCAAAAACAAATTAAGATACAGCTTTCAAACAAATTTAATTTAAAAGTACATTTTTTTCCCCTTCAGGATGGTTAAAAATTGAAAATGTGTGACATTAAGAAGTTTAAAACTTTTAGTAGCAAAAATTGCAATACCGAAATTCATTTAAAATTTGAAAGTGTTGCCATGCGCAAAATGACGTATGCGTTACGCACAGATACGTTTGGCCTTTATAATGTAGATAGATATAGTATTACTGCAAAACATCTTAAATTATTAACTGTAAAATTGGTGACAAATTTTTATTAATTTTATTTTCAGTTTCTCGAGCAGAAGATCACCAGAAGATGCATCACAATCGTTGACATCACATCTACCCCTGACGCCACCCTATTCCTCCTCTTTTCATAAATCGAAGCCCTCTTTGTGCATACATCATCGGAGGGCCAAATCGTTGCCACCTTTCAAAACAAAGTTGTCAACCCGCGAACGCTCTCCCGTTTTACCAGAGACTCCAGATAACCTGATCCTGCCTTCGCCTCATCTGCTACAACTGGCAAGATTGAAAAAAGAAGAACTGCAATTAAAAGAAAAAATCCTGTTGAGACAGAGACAAATTCTTGAATTGGAAAGGCTCAAATCTCCAGTTGAAAAGTGGTAAGGTTAGAATTTACTTTTCTTGTAGTTATTTTTAATAGGTGGCTTTTCATACATAAAAGATACCATAGTTATAGGAATACAAAATGCGCACATGCACTGTAAAAAATGATAGATATTCCTAATAGACAGAGAAGAGGCAGCAGAAACAATCACCTCATTGTGTTCGCGGATGAAAATCTAGGATTAGATAAATCTATATTCGCATATTAAAACGCAATCGGTTTGTCAAGTCTTATCTTGGTGGAAAACACCTAAAAACCCGATTTTAGCGGTTGACTCATAGATTTACCATTATATTCTCTTGCTCCCCATCCAACTTTTGGGTGCAGGAAAGCACAATGGTAAACCTATGAGTCAACCATTAAAATCAAGATTTTAGTTGTTTTCCACCACGATAAGTCTTGACAGACCGATTGCGTTTTAATATGCGAATATAAATTTATCTAATCCTAGATTTTCATCTGTGAACTCGATGAGGTGATTGTATGTGCTGCCATTTCCCGGTCTATTAATCTACAGAAATGTTATGAACGACAACATACAATAACCTCTTCTAAGTCTCTGAAGATTCAGAAAAACTTTCTTTTACCTTTAAATATCCCATAAAACTATTTATTTTCATAAATAAAGAAGAATTTATATATATATAAAAAATTCTATTAGCTGTCCGTCATTTTCGGAAGCCTTTCTGAGTAGTTTTACAGAGCAATACTCAATTTTCTCAAATCGGAATATCAGGTTTCGGATGTTAACTATTTTTATGTAAATTTTTTTATATTCAGGAAACACGTTTAATACACAATCACACAAAATAAACAGCTTTAAGATTTATATGAAAATAAACATTATTTTGTTACAATTTTATCCAGAAATTCAGTTATGCAGCTAAAATGCTTACTTAAGAATTGATAGAACTTGTAAAATCGATTTTCCGGGTTTAGAGAACTGATTAATCCATTGTAAGATCTTCTAGGAAACGATTCCGGAAATTACGGGTAATTAATAAAAAAATATTTTGCAAATTCTTCTTAAAATTTCGAATATAAATTATTTTCTGGGGTTTCAAAAGATAAAGTAACACTTTTTAGTATCATGGCTGACTTGAGGCAGGCTATTATTATATATTTGCATTCGTGATTATTGCAAATTTTCGTAGATTTAGAAAATGTGTCATTTTTAATTGCATTCGTAATTATATACTAAAAACGTAGCACCTATATTCGTCCATCTGTCTGTCTATCCGCATACAGCAGCGCAAAAACTACCCAACCAAATGAAAAATACTTAGTTATGCATAATTTTGTCGTTTCATTTGAAATTTTATGAAAATCGGATGGATAGTTTAATTACAGGGGAAATTAAAAATAAACCGTTACATACCGGCTAATGAGAAAAAATAATTTCGAGTGCATTTTAATGACTTCACACTCTCCGAACATAATGAAATTGATACGCACCAATGATGTATAATAAATTATACATTTTGTACACTATGCGGTGTGAAGAATATTTCTTATTCATTTACAGCGTCACACAAAACTATTCCATTACATAATGGTATAGGGGGAAACATTGTTTGGGAAGCATTTTAATAATATTAAAATATTTCACACTTTATGAAATTGATAAACGTTGTTTAGGTTTATTACAAGTTATTTCTTGTATAACAGAAAGCAGATAATATTTACAGGGACACACAAAAGAATTCGTATACAATTCTGCATCCGAAGTACTCTATAGTATTGCACCAAGATCTGAATATTTATAAAACTTCATTATATTACGAGGGCACCTTATTTGCTACGTTTAAATTGCAGTTTACGATTTTTTTTACTGTATAGTGACAAACAGGATTCTGATAATACCAGATATGAAAATTATATTTATGAAGAGGAAAGTATTAATTCTTTTTAACTTTTATGTTGAAAGAAATAATTATCATAGTTCTCTTTTGATTTGAAATTATAGTTATATAATTATGATTAAAGGTGAAATTAGAGAATTAATATTATTTCTTTGAACAATATCATTTCTGAAGATATATATATATATATAAATCGTGTAACGTTACGTATTACTGGAGCACGAATCATTACACTTCGAATCACATGTGATCTATGATGCCATGCAAGAATTTTATAACTTTTGTAAAGATACAGCAATACCCTTAACATTCGCGAGGGTTAGGATCCTAAAAACATTCGCGAATGTTGAGACTTTCTTCTCGTACATATTGGAGGGGTAGATTCTAATAGCAATTGAAGTTCAAAAAATATGATTATTAAGCTTTATCTTCATTAAAAGCACATGCTTTAAACAAATTTGAATAATTATAAACATACTGTACAAAATTTATTTGCTTGTGCATGGTTCGAAAATTCTAGTGATATGCGATTGTTTGATAGAACAGATCTTATGTTTATAATCCATTTCAGGAAAAGTTGCTGTTTCGATTTCTAATTTAAATATTAAAACTCCTCGCCAGTGGAGAATCACACTCTGTTACTTTTTCAACAAGTTGTTGTTGATGCTTTAAATTTGTGAAGAAAATATTTCATCTGCAATAAAAATTTAGAAAACTGAAAAAAAAATTCTTCATAAAAAATAAAGTTAAATACTCATCTATATTTTATCTTAACACAAGGGCTGAAATTCTTGCAACTTAAACTAGATCATGTAGTAGCATAGTAGACTATACAGTACGCAAGTATCCAGAGTCACGTAGTTCATAGAATTGGTAAAACAAGGTGAGTTTACTTTGTAAAAAAATATTCTTTATAAAATAAAGTTCGGGAATAACCAATAGAGGTCTGCACGGGCCCGGGACTGGCCCGAGGCGTGTACCCTGCCTACCGGAATGGTTCCGAATTTTCTGACGGGCCGCGCCGGCAAGAAAAATTAAACGGCCCATACAGTCGGGCCGATGAAAAAAATTTAAGTGGGCCTGCCAGCTCGTTATAATTATTTAGGAAAAAACGATAAAATATCAGTTATTTTCAATGAATACTAACGGACCCGACAGACGTTGTCCTGGCACCGACTCCAAAAAATCAAATAAATTTACATAAATATAATAATACGCATGATAAATACTACGCTTTTAATTTAATTTCTTATTGCAATTATATAAGAAAATTATTTTTCACTTTGCAGTAGTTTTTGAAGTCGGTTCAATTTTTTATAGAAAAATTGAGTTTATTTTTCTCTTTTTAGTTAAAAGTTAACAATTTTCTGAAGTCGGTTAATTAAAATTATGATACAGGAAAAATTATTGTAAATCATACACGTATGTTAGGAGTGGGGTTCGAACACACTATCTCTTTCTTCGAGAACCAGAGATTAAATCTAGTGCATTAGACCACCCAGCCATTCTGTCCGCACTCTATTCAGCGAATTTATTCAACAATTTTAATTAGCGAAAAATCACTAACTTTATTAGTTTTTGCCTAATTACTAAAAAAGTACTGAATCAATTTCGATGAAATGTGAATCAAAACCATTCTAGAATCCACTAGAACACACCCAAAAAATTTCATTAAAATCGGTCTAGTCGTTTAGGAGGAGTTTAGTGACATACACACGCACAGAAGAGTTATATAGGGTAGATGTGCCAGTAATGGGCCACCTTAAGGAATTTCTCTAAAAAATAATTTTTTATTAATAGTTATAATTATTGTATTCCAATTTTTTCATATTAGATTAATCTTTCAACAATATTTAACTAATCCCACAGTTACATTTCCCAATAGAAGTAAAAGTTTCATTTTAAATAATAGAAATATGTCTAAACACCCCAATGCCCAGTAATGGGCCACCTATGTTCCAGTAATGGACCGCCTATGTTCCAGTAATGGGCCACCCTACAAAAAATAACAGATAATTATTTTTAGGTGCGTTTGTAATTATGTAAATAGGTAGCACCTATAATTGTCGTTCAGTCCGTCTGTCTGTCCATCTATCTGTCCGTTTGTCTGTCCGGCTGTCTGTCCGCATATAACAACGGAAAACTATCCAACCGAATCGTTTGAAATTTAAAATACATATTTATTACATAATTTTGTCGAATCGTTTCAAATTTTATGAAAATCGGATGGATAGATCAATTACAGGGACAATCAAAAGGATTCCGTTACATTACGGTCAATGGAAAAGAAGTTTCAAATGCATTTTAATGATGTTACACTCATTCGAACATAATAGAATTGGCATGAATTTATGAAATATATACTAAAATATGCATTCTGTACAATCTGTGACGCAAAGAATTTTTATTATTAAATTACAGGGCTACACAAAAGTATTCCACTATATAATGCTATACGGGGAAACATGGTTTGGTACGTGTTTTAATTATATTCAACTATTTCACATTTTATGAATAAGATATACGTTGCTGAGGTGTAATAAGAATTACTATTCCTGTATATTTACAGAATTTCAACCAATATACTGTATCCGAAGTACTATTTACTATAAAAGCAAGATCTGAATATTTTTAAAACTTCGTTATCGTACGAACGCACCTCATTTGCTACGTTCACGTGCAATTTCCAACTTGTTCTTTTTATGTCTGCGTAAGTCGCATCTTCTTCCTCAGAATCCACATTATCCTCTTGTATACAAAATTCGGCCTTTTTGAAGCAATTGTAAATTGTTTTTTCTTCAATTACCCCCTTTGATCCCGTTCTTATATGTATAACTATTCAATTAACACTGTTTTGAGAAGGATGTTGAAAGGTGTGTGAAAGGAGGGGGTTGATGAATTTGTTGGACTTAAGGAACAAGAAAATTCAAGCAGAGGAGTAATATAAAAAAAACTCAGCACTGAACGATAAATTAGGAATAAGAGATGGAAATTTGATTTCATGTGATTTCGAAGTATTTTTTTACAACTGAATAAAGAACATTTTATGAAAACATTCGTTATATGGAGATAGATATTTCGCTATATAGAGACTGTTTTTAATTAATCATGGGAAAAGGGGAACATTCCTACTAAAAATTCGTTATATAGAGAAATTCGATGTATGGAGTTTCGTTATAGAGAGACTTGACTGTATTTATAAAGAAATTGTCTTTATTAAATTCTAGTAAGTAAAATTTAAGTATTAAATTTGTTTATTTAGTTTTCAGTTAAATCAAAATATTTTATCACTACTGAAATTACACTTTTAATATTGGTCACTTGGGTGGCCCATTACTGGCAAATCACGAAATAAGCAATCCAGTAATGGACCACCCCTCCTAAAATCTTAAAAATAAATAAAATTTTATAAATAGCCATTGGTATATTAAATTCAATGTTTTATATTGCTAACCAAACAAAAACATTCAATTTTTACGGAAAAATCAAAAAGATATAAAACTAAGTAAGTAAAGTCTGCTCTTAGCATGTTCATTAAGATTTTCAGTGAAAAACAGAAAAACTGTGAAACTTTATTTTCTGCTTCCTAATTGTTTTGACGAAAAGTGTAAAAAATTAATCCAGCTTATAAAGCATGCAAGGTAGAGTTCAGAAAAAAATAATAAAAGCTTAACTATTATTTATTATTTTTTTATAAACCAAAAAGTGCGAGGTGGCCCATTACTGGAAGGTGGCCCATTACTGGCACATCTACCCTATATAAAGATGGCTTTAGCCAGATCAAGTATAAATGTGCGTCAAGAGTCAATACTAGATACTTGATAACTTTAATACAGAAATATAATTTGTACAGTGTAGAAATCAATATTGGACAGTTACAATGTGCATGACCGGGACTTAATATATTTTTTGGTAGACTCGTGCCGGGCCGAGATCAGGCTTGCATTGTTTTTCTACAAATAGTCGAGCCGGGCCGGAACTAGACTTAATTGTTCTGAAGATGTGTAGGGCAGACAACATGATTTATAAAAGTATTAATAGCAATAAAGAACTTACGTTAACATAATCTTTGGAAATATACTTCTCGATGGTGAAATATACTTCTTGATGGTTCTTAAATTCAATTTTCAAGAACGCGAAAGTCTGATACATTTGCTGACAAATTTTTAGCTGCAAAGGTATGAAATTGACATGTCTTATTATTAAAAGGATTTGGATTCGAATAGCGTTTTCCATTTTCGATAAATAAGATACTTGTATACACTTGTTGAGGTATAGGATATTCTTGTCACGAGGCTGCAGATATTTCTGCCTACTCATGCTGTTGCTTCTGGAAATTCGATTCAAAATGCTAACTTTGACAATATTTTCATAAATTGCTTGTGTCAAAAAATGGATAACGCCATTCGATCACATAATTTTTGATAAATAATACACGTTAATCTTATGCGTTTCCGAAAAGAAATGAATTCAGAAATGCATCAGAAAATAGCTCTTTTGGATTAGAGAAAATCTTTAAGAAAATGATATAGAAATATTTTCATAAATCTAATTTTTACTATACAATTTCAAAAGTTGTGATATGTTTAACCTTCTTTTTTTCTTTTATTCTAAATCATATTAATGTTTTAATGAATCTTTATTTGAATGTTGAAAGTCTAAGAATCTAAATAATCATCAATGTTGCTATTGTGTATTTTCTGTATAATATACTGTAAAATCATCCCATAAATATGTATCCAGTATTAATCTTAATTGTATGATAAAATTTTTTTTCTAATAAATCTCTGGCCTATTTTCATTGATATCTGCACGGGCCAGATCGGGCCCTGACCTGGAAATTCCAGACATCTAAAGTTCAGTCTTTGTGAATGTTGAAGTGTTCCGCATTTTTTATTTCGCGAATAATCAAAAATTGCGAATGTTAATGGTACTACTATACTATTAACTAGATTTCGAGCCAAAAAAATTTGCTAGAAATCTGTAACATTTCACAAAATTCAGTAATAGTATCAACTAGACTAATGTTCGAGTCCATGCCTCATGTGAGCTTTAATAATAATGCAAGAATTTAAAAGTTAAGATCAACAGTTCAAGTTTTTTCCATTTTGAGTCACATGTAAATAATAATTGGGAAAAGACAGCAATAAGAATCACTGGAATTCGCCATTTTGACTTTGGAGGCACATATCATCCATTATACCATGCAAGAAGTTAGGAAAAATGTAGCGATATAAATTACTATATTTCAAGTCTTTGTCACTTTAAGCTGCATATGATCTGTATTATCATGCAGTAGTATAGGTAATTGTAAGAATAAAAATAAACTTTTTTTTATCATTATTAACACAAGTCTGGCCTCTCATTAAGGAATTCACATTCTTTTTTTTTTTTTTCCGATCTCGAAGTGCACCGAATAGCTCCGATCAAAGGGTAGTTTGCGTAAATTTTTTTCATTTTAAAAACGGCAGATTTTAATTATACTGTCCATAAAATTTATTCTTATAATCCGAGAGCCGACAGCTCAAAAACCTAAGGTATCGAGCACAAGAGAAAAGGCTTTATTTTATGGAACAGTAATATCAGGGAACAGTGTTCTCACTGACATTTGACCAACGTTAGTAATTAGGCTAATTAAAAATGAAAACATTCGCCAAATGAAAAAAAGTACTAGCAAAATAGATTCTCCGTGTAGCAAATAAATAAATAAATAAATAAATAAATAAAATAATAATAAATAATAATAATAATAAAGAATGATAAATAATAATAATAAATAATAATAATAATAAATAAAAAATAATAATAATCCTTTAACGTACCTTTTTTTTTCAATATGATTTAAAATAACCTAAGTTTTTATAACTGTGACAATGAATGTTATTAATCTAATTTCAACTATCCGCTACAAATATATTAAATATATATATATGTGCATATGTATGAAAAACGAAAAAGAAAAGAAAGAAAAAGTAAAAATTGAGCACTAGCAATTTGGCGAATCTAATCGCTTGTTTACTCTCCAAATTAAGAATTTAGTCTCAATTTGGCGCAATGGCAAGCGACAGCGAGAACACTGTCAGGGAATCTAATGATTCATATCTGCCAGAAGCGAAGTTGTGCATAAGCTAAAACTTAATGCTACTAGCGGTTTACTCGTATGCTTATCATTGTGTTTGGTGTACAATCATTTCATATTTTGATTATACGGCACTTTGATTGTACAGCAAATAGCAAAACTACGAGTCAACCAGTGATATTAATTACTAGTGGTATTAATTTTTGACTTATGCGCCACTTCACTTCGGGCAGACATGGATCATTTGATTTCCCTATTACTACTCTTCCATAAAGTAAAGTTTTTTGGTGATCGATATTTTAGATTTTTGTGCTGTCGGCTCTTGGACTATTAGGCTTTTAAGTAACCATATTATTGATGATATTTTTAACAACTGTGTGAATAATTTTGCTGTCGTATATGGTTTACGAAGACACTAATATTTTTTAGATTATTTTATTTTGCAAGAGTACTTTAAAACAGTTCTCGATTTTCCAGCTCAACAACGCGAAATTTCTTACCAATTTACTGACTCATTTTTAAACATAAAATTGGCAAGCCTCGCTATAGAAGGGATTTTGAATTGAAATGAATTTTCTATTTCTTGATATATAAATTATTTATCGAGTTATAAGCGATTGTGGTCATGTGACGAGTCATTTTTCTCCTTTGTCGGGCAATCGACCTCAGAAATTCGTTTCAAAACGCCCACTTTCACGGCATTTTCAGAAAGATCTCCTGTCATTACCAAAAAATGGAAAACGTCTTCTCATTACATAACTTTTTAATAAGAATACCTGCCAATTTCATGTGCTTTTGAACAAAATTTAGATAAATAAATAAAATAAAAATAAAAAATGTGTCATAGAATAGCTCCTTTGGATTTGAGAGCAGCCTTACATATTTTTGTTGTTCTTTACTAAAGACATGTAATTGTTGCTTTTAATAAATTGATAACATGTAACAGCACTCATTTTTTTTTTTCAGGTATGAAATGAAGAATTACAGGTTCCACCAAGAAGCACACAAAAACAACGTCTTTCTGAAAAACGAAAATAATTTACCACTGATCCGTGAAAGGAGAGAGCAGCTCTACAATGTAGTCATGAACGCACATTAAAGACTTTCTCCACTTATTTCAATGATTTAGTTTTGTTTTTTGAGTGATTTAGATTGTGTATATATAACGTTATCACTTTATAGGGAAGAGGGAGTCTGACCAAAAGTTATTATATTATTATAAGCCAATAAATGATAATAAAATTATTTCCTTCCAAAATATGGAATATCCTCAACATTCGGCATTCCTATTGCTTTGCGATACTTTCGCATAATTTACCGTAGGAGAAAATTTCATGCATAAAAGTGATATTTTATTGACTTCTTCACTTCATTTGAATCAGTCATATAAGCAAATAATAAATAAAGCAGTCTAAAATAACGAATAAAATAATACGTATAAAGTATAAACGTATATAAAGAAAATATAAAAATAAAAAGAGTTTCTAGACGTTGATAATGATAAGGTCAAAAAGAACTTGTTAAAATGTCATAAAATTTAGAAATGCACATAAGACCTTTCAAAAAAACTTAATCATCCTTCATTAGACCAAAAGATGTATTTTTTTCTTTAAAAGTCTTGAATTCAGGTGGTGGTCTGGGGGAGGGCATACACCCCGAGAGATTTGAGATTTTTATGCTTTTTATACTTTTTCCCTTGGAATGTTGAAATGCCCCCCCCCCCCCTTTAGAGAAAAACGTCTGAATTCAACACTGTTGAAAGTAAGAGCTGTGTTGCTTGTGCTTTCAAATTAGAAGAACGTATTTTTTGCGCCTGATGAAGGAAGACTAAGTTATTTTGAAAAGTCTGGCGCATTTCTAAATTTTATAATGTTTTCAGGGATCTCAAGGACATCTTTAAAATACATACATCTTTAAAATTTTCAAAGTTTTGATTTTTTCAGATGTTAAAATCCTATTTTTTCTGAACATTTTGATATAATTGTTTCTTGAACTTCCTATTAGAACAGAAGTTATTACTTTTATTATATCCGCTCAATAGCTGAAACGTCATTTCTATATCTTCAAGTCATTTTTTTCCAAATACGTTTTTGGGCATGACGCACCAGGTATCTCGAAAACTTCTGAATATTTAATCATAAATTTTCAAAACGTATGTTTTATATAGCAGTAATCCAAAAAACCCATTTTATTGTTCAAAAACTAATTTTTTTTTTTTTTTTTTTTTTTTTTTTTTTTTTTTTTTTTTGTGATAATATTGTTGAAATTTCGCAAATTTTGCATTAGCTAAGTACAACTTTGCATTAAAAATATGAAAATGCTTCAATTACAAATTTAGTTAGATTCAAGGTAATTATTACAATCTGGAGTATAAGTAAACACCAAAATTTTTATTCTAGTTGCAAAATTTATTTTGTAATCCTGCACGAAATCTGTTATGCCGATTTTCTTCTTGTCAAATCTCTGACGGTTTGGAGCCCCTCTAAATGCTAATTCTGCATCTTGAATTTTTTTAAATACATGAAGAACATGCTTTTATCTTTTGTCCCAATTAAAATTGTGTCTGAAAATCAGACACAATTTTCAGACATTAAATGCTTAAAATTGCTATTTTTTTTCATTCTTTTAAATTGCAAGAGTCCGTAAGAAGTTATTTTTTACCTATAGTATCACACCATTGTTTTCGCACTTTCCAACATAGTTGAAAAGTGCTTATGCATTCGGTTTGTCTGTCCGTCTAGCCGTCTGTCTACGCTCTATTGCCCGTAAATATACTCGGATTTTCATGAAATTAATAAAGCTTATTTAGGGTCATCAAAGCGTGTTTGGTATTGCATTTGAAGTATGTACGGTTATTGGTTCATTTAGAAAGACACTCAAAAGAATTAGATTACATTATGGTATATTGAGAAAAATCATTTGGGGAGTATTTTAATGACATTACACTATTTCAAATATATTGAAACTGATGTAAATCACTGATTTTCACTACGATTACGTTGAAACAGACCATTTATAGCATTATTTTATTAATTTACAGGGACACGCAAAAGAAATCGATTACAATACTGTCTTTGCGTAATAATTGCTGGAGACCATTTTTTAAAATTTGGTATAGTCTTTTAAATTTAATTAGTTTTTTGCATATTACTCTTTATATATAAATTCTATACCTTATATACAGGACTGCAGAAAAGTATTTGCATATCATTCTCCTTATTAGAGGAAATTGCTGAAGGGGAATTTTCAACTGAAATATATGTATCTCTTCAATGAACTAAATTTTGAAATATATGTTGTTAATACATACAAATCTTTATATCATATGCAAGATTGCTAAAAAATTCGGATATTTTTCTGATTGTAGATGGGAACAGCTGAATTTCGATTTTGAAATGCGTTATACATTTCCATATGGTGAAATGAGATATTTTTTTTAGTAATATTTTAACCTTTTAAACGGTGTAATTTTGTTTCATTATTACTTACCCATCATACGTAGTTTAGGGTAAGTCTTGCAATCGTTTTGAAAACCGAAAATTTTTTTTGACGGATTTACACGTTTCAGATACTGGAGATTCCGAAAAACATATTTTTAGAAAAAAAAAAAAAAAATTGCCGTCCGTCCGTCTGTGTGTCTGTCTGTCTGTCTGCAACCGCTCTGTCTCCCGAACAAATCGAGATAGAGACTTGAAACTTTGTATGTGCTTAGTATGTAAGAATGGGAAGAAGCCTATTTAATATCAATAACCTCGATTATCCGAAACTATTTTTTTCGGACTCTCGAAAATTCCGTCCTGATGAAAGGTATACAAAAATTTTCGAAATGTTTTATTTTAAGGAGTGGACGTAAAAGACAATAAAATAACACAAATTTTGAATAAAGAACGAAGTCAATCGGGTTATTAGTTGTCGAGATATGTGTAATCCTGTTTTGCACATTCTTCGATTTTTCATGACCCTGTATTTCATTCAAATTTCAATTCAAAGATATATTTTAATTGGAAATGAGACGCTTAATCCGTCGCAGTAAATTTTTAGTTAATAGGATTATTATTTTTGGAGTTATAAGGATGTATCTTTTACGCAAATCAGTAATACTTGAGTATTTTGGCGTTTTACATAATTTGTCGAAATCGGCTCATCAACAATTCAATGGTGTAGCGTTACTGTGTATATTAAAACTATTTAAATATGCGTTTAAATTTTATTTTGGAATTGCGATGCATTTTATAAATAGTTTACATGCGTTTTATTTTCATAATTTATATTATGCATATCCATGATGGGTAAGTATAACGGTGGTCCCCCAACGACTAGTTCTAAATGTGTTGGAAAGTGCTTTATAACCTATGCTGGACGCATGATTTTTTTCTTTCTTGTTTCATAATTAATTAATAAATATATCATTAGTCATTTCAAGGGCAAGTAATTATTTTTCTATACTGTCGAACCCATATTGAAATTTCTGAAAACTTTTCGTTCACAATAAGGAAAAGTTTCCACCAAAGTAATAAAATTAAAATTTGATTAATAGTTTCTGGTGGAAACACTGATTAATAATTTAATGGGATATAGGATATCCCACTGCCCCTCAAGCGGACACTTTTATTTTCGGAACTGATTTTAAAAGTGAAAGTAACATTATAAAAAATATCTGCAATCGAAATCGAAAAAGTAAAAAAGGAGCGATATAGAGAGAGACCTCAACTATACCATACAAAAAAAAAAAAATAAAAAAAAAAAAAAATAAACAATAATATCAAAATGCAAACGAGTAATTAGAAATTAACCTCCCCATTAGGATTAGCATTAGTTCGCGAGTGTCTTTCCTTGCTGCGACAGTAGGGGATCGAGAAATGATAACGTATGACATCATAAGAAGGAAGAGAATTTAAAAATTAGCAAAAAGTTGACATCTTATGTGTACAAGCCCTTTGACATACTAGTCCAGTCATTTAAGCTTAAATTAGGTAAGAATCTCGGAATTCGAGATACCCAGCTGTAAGTCTGTAAATACTTGTATATTGACACCCTAAAAGTTGTCTCAAAACCTACATATGGTAGGGTGTACGCAACTATTAAATTCCAAGGTCAAAGGTCACAAAAATCGGTTTTTTGCGCTTTTTTGTAAATATCTCATTTCCTATAGGTTTTTTGCTATTTGTATTTATTATCAATATTGTAGAATACAAAATTCTCTACAAATTTTGTTTAAAAACATTTTTCATACGTCGAACCGTTTTCGAGATAGAGGGCGGAGAGCGCGCGGTCACAGCATCACTTCAGGTCAAACGGTGCCTCCGGTCGAAAACGCGCCATATATCATTTTTTTCCTAACCTATCCACTTTTTATTCAGTATTAATTTATTTAACAACACTTACCTGTCGATGTAATTGCAGAATTGTTAATGAAAATATAGGAATTATATTTGAATTTTAACCTAATTAATATAATATTAATAACTTCTTACATGATGAAAAAAAAAAAAAAAAAAAAAAAAAACCAAATAAATTATGAATTAATCGTTTTATTAAAAAATACTATTCAATACATTTATTTTTATTACAAGTAAAAAAATGGAATAAAGGGTACAAAAACTATAATTTATGTTTTTAATCATCTTCTTCCTCTTCATCGTCGTTTTTTGGCAGCTGGTAAATTTCAAACTGGTCTTCATTATCGTCTTCAACGACATTTGTCTCAAGTTGTTCCATGATTTCGGGGTCAAAGGTTTCATCTTCGTTAATGTCGCTCTGATATGGTTCTGCATTGAGACAAGCTTGTCCATTACATTGACCACAAGCTAAAGAGCATTGCAAGCCCACTTTCCTGCATCCTCAATGAAAATAATGTGACGTTCATTATTGATGGCGGATTTCTTCTTCATCATGTTGTATGGAGCAGAGAAGATACTTTATCTATTATTTTTGATAAATACATTAATTATTTAAAAAGGCATTACAGTTACAAAATAATTGTTGTATTTGACGGATATTCAGACAACAGTAAGAACGTAAAAGCTATGGAACAGCAGAGAAGAACTGCTGCACTTTCAAAAACGTATGAAGTCTGTTTAGATGAAACAATGGTTGTACCAGTTACTCAAGAAAAATTCTTATCAAATCGAAATAACAAAGATATGCTCATTAATACCTTAACTGAAAAATTACAAGCTGCAAATATTACTACTAAACAAGCCAGAGATGGTGCGGATGTTCTTATTGTTGAAACTGCAATTGAAGAATCAAGTCTGAAAAAACTGCAGTTATAATAGGACAAGATATTGATTTACTTGTCATTTTAATTGGGCGTACACTGTGTTACGAACAAGGAATTTTCTTTAAAAAGGTTGGGAAAGGAAATGTAAAAACGGAGATATACTCGACTAAAAGTTTTGATAATTATCCTCATTCCAAAAGACATATTTTATTTCTGCATGCATTAAGTGGCTGTGACACAACTTCTGCGCTTTTTAAAAAGGGAAAAAAATCATTTTTAAAAGTTTTTGAGAAACTGACGAATTTGGATGAACTAGCTGCAGCATTTGAGGAAGAAAATAGTTCGGCCCAGAGATTATTAAAGAGTGGAACTCAAATCTTATTGGCAGTCTATAATGCTCCGAAATCTGTGAAAAGTCTCGATCATATTCGTTATATGCATTACGCCAAGTCTACAAAACTTAATAAACCTGTGCAGCTTTCAATTATTCCACCAACAAGTGCAGCTTCTCATCAACATTTCAAACGTGTATATTATCAAGTTCAAACTTGTGGTTAGGGCATGATTTGGAACACCAGGCATGGGGTTGGGCAATGCAAAACGATTTTCTGGAGCCTATCATGACAATTTTACCACCTGCTCCAGAAGATTTGCTAAATATAATTTTCTGTTACTGCAAGAGTGGTTGTGGTTCGCGATGCGGATGCAGGAAAGTGGGCTTGCAATGCTCCTTAGCTTGTGGCCAATATAATGGGTAAGCTTGTCTCAATGCAGAACCATATCAGAGCGACATTAACGAAGATGAAACCTTTGGCCCCGAAATCATGGAACAACTTGAGACAAATGTCGTTGAAGACGATAATGAAGACCAGTTTGAAATTTACCAGCAGCCGAAAGACGACGATGAAGAGGAAGAAGATGATTAAAAACATAAATTATAGTTTTTGTACCCTTTATTCCATTTTTTTACTTGTAATAAAAATAAATGTATTGAGTAGTATTTTTTAATAAAACGATTAATTCATAATTTATTTGTTTTTTTTTTCATCATGTAAGAAGTTATTAATATTATATTAATTAGGTTAAAATTCAAATATAATTCCTATATTTTCATTAACAATTCTGCAATTACATCGACAGGTAAGTGTTGTTAAATAAATTAATACTGAATAAAAAGTGGATAGGTTAGGAAAAAAATGATATATGGCGCGTTTTCGACCGGAGGCACCGTTTGACCTGAAGTGATGCTGTGACCGCGCGCTCTCCGCCCTCTATCTCGAAAACGGTTCGACGTATGAAAAATGTTTTTAAACAAAATTTGTAGAGAATTTTGTATTCTACAATATTGATAATAAATACAAATAGCAAAAAACCTATAGGAAATGAGATATTTACAAAAAAAGCACAAAAAACCGATTTTTGTGACCTTTGATCTTGGAATTTAATAGTTGCGTACACCCTACCATATGTAGGTTTTGAGACAACTTTTAGGGTGTCAATATACAAGTATTTACAGACTTACAGCTTGGTATCTCGAATTCCGAGGTTAACTTACTATAATGACTGGACTATACCTCGTTTCAAGCTTTTTTTTATATTCTTTTATTGAAAAAACAGAGTTCATGTATGTAAAGATGATTTTTCACCCACTTCCTGAAATGATAGGATTAGAAACTAGTCGGATATGACAATCCCAAAACTTTCTTCTATTTCATACATGTTATATTTGAAAAAATATTTTTCCATCCTCAACAGCTCGAAATTTTCTGAAATATTTTCAGATTAATTTTTTAAAAGTAAAAACATGAAACTTGCTGAGGTGATTTTTGAAGAGGTGTGTAAGAAGCCGTGCGAATTCATTTTTTGTTCAATTCATTAGAGTTTGATTTATAAACAAATATTTTCTCAGTATGACCATTATTTTCGTTCCTAAAACTCCCGCTTCGGAAAATTCAATTCAAAACGACAACTTTAACAGCACTTTTTGCAATATTTTCTGCATTTATCAAAAAATCGATAACCACGGCACATTATGTAGTTCCAAATAAGAGAATTCGTCAGTTTGATGTGTTTGAGAATAAAAAGGAATTTAAAAATAAACAGTTTAGATTGGAATAAACCTTTAACACTTCAAATTTCGCTATCACAGTGCCAAAATTAAATAGCAATCCATGCCCATCGTGAGGATTCTAAAGTAGAACATTCCGTGCATTAGTTCTTGAAATATGGAAAAAGGACTATTGCGGATATCGGCAAAAATGTAGCATAAAAGAGCCAAATGTTGGGCGATTTACACCTAAACATAATCAGCAATAATATTTATCAAGGTATCCCGAGTCTGAAGATTGATAAAAATTCGTGCGTTAATTCTTGAGATAGAGATAATGCGGGAATCGGCAAAAATTCAGCAGCGTTACCTGTTTGGCGATTGACTCCAAAATGTAAACAGGACCAATTCATATCAAAGATTAACTGAGTCTGATATTTGATGAGAATCCGTGCATTAAGCTTTGAGATAGAGCTATTGCGGAAATTGTGAAAAATGCAACACAGAACCCTCATTGCATGCATGGTCACAGTGACATCACAATGACGTCACTGAGAGTCACTATGAGTCACATCACATCTGTGACCAAAATGCCACCACTCAGTGACGTCATATCGTGACTGAGATGTGACTTTCTTAAAAATCTTTAGAAAATTACAAAACTTCAAAACATGTTATTTACTTTAAAAAACACTATTGTCACAACGTCGCTTTTGTCACAGTTTCGTCACGATGTTAATGTTAAAGTAGTCACAAATGGCACATTTTTCACAAATTTATCACACCGTGACTTCACAAAGTGGTCACAATGTGACGTCACAAACAAGCACTAAAATGGCCATAACGACTTCACATTTTAGTCACTGTGACTTCACGCGACGTCACATTGACAATCGATGGTCACAAAGTCACAGTGTGACTTCACAACGACATCGAAGTGACGTCACCATGCCTAACGGGAAGCGCTACCTGTTGAGCTATTTGCATCAAAATATGAAGGGCATCACTAATGTCAAGGAAATTAGAAACTAGAAACTGAAGTTTTATGGAAATCCATGTATTGGTTCTTGAGATATAGCTGTTGCAGAAATCGTCAAAAATGCGGCATAACAGCGCCACCTATTGAGCTATTTACACCAAAAACTAATCAGAATCAATTTATATCAGGGATAACGTGAATATAAATTTTTATTAAATTCCATGCATTAATTCTTGCGATAGAGCATTCAGATCAAATCAGCCTTGAGAGCAGCTCCAGTGTCTATCAAGGTCTAATTGTATCTAAAGTTTTGTGAAATTCCGTGCATTAGTTCTTGAGATAGAGCTCCCATAAAATTTTTGTCACATACAGATTCACAGATTGACAGAGTGACAAACAATCTCACAGACAAACATTTCTGAAAACCATCCAGTCGTGTTCAGAGCCTTCTTAGACTTATAAATTCATCAAAAACCAGAGGTCGACATTTTTCAAGAATTTAATACTTTCTGCTTGTAAAGACAGAAGAGAGTAAAAAGGGGTAGTCGCTTCCATTATACGCACCAAGCAGTATTATTTTGACGCTCCGTATTTTGTTTACCAGATCATACAGTATCGTCGATTGACTGAAATTCATAGTTTTTCAAGATTTTCTTGTTATGTTATCCAAGGAGGTAGTCGTAAAAGTAACAGAGGATATATACTCTAAGCAGAGGGTATACGCTGAAGGCAGAGAGTATACCCTAGAGTGTGTATACAATAGCTTTCTTGAGAAACAGAGGTGTTCCTTTAAAAAATCCAGAAGGAACATGGCGTATACCCTCCACTAGATTCCTGGTTATCATATCTCATGCCAATCTCAGTACAGTGTATTTAGATAGCCATTACAATATTTTTATTTTCCCAAAATCAGTACCACCAATCCGAGTTCATCTAGAGTTAAACAAACAGGTAAATGTGTGTCATGAAAGTGTTGCACTCATATTTTTAACAATCAGATCTTTACAACACTTCACTAGAATATACACTATATTGCCATTGATTATGGGACACTTGCGATTTTAGACATTTTACTAAATATCTAGAAAAATACATGAGGAATCATCTCGAAACTCTTAGTGTATAAATATAATAGTATACGTCATACATCTCCGTGAAGAGTTTTTACCAAAACTCCATAGGGGACCGTCAACAAATTAAAAAAGAATGAATATCTTTTGAATAACCCTGTCAAAACTAATGTAGCAAAAGCGCTCAAACTCTAGATTATGATTGAATGCTTTATTGAAATACACTGTGTTCATTTTTATGCAAATAGCATGCATACTCGCAGAGTAATTAAGGTTTTTATAAAAATGGCCCCAAATTTTTCTAAGTTTTTTCCTTATAATTTTCAGAGTTCTTAATATAAAATAATATTTTTTTCAGAAAATATGACAAATAACATTGCACACAGTACCCTGTAATCAGAATTAAAAAATAATAAAAAATGTATGAAAAATGAGTAGGTTTACTAAATAATTTTTTGCTGCGCATGCGTCAAAGATATCAAAATTTCATTTGCATATTATGTTAGCTAAATGTATAGAGCAACTTTTGTAAAAGTCTCAAAATTATAGCTTGAAAATTCTGAAAATAATCGTCTATTGAAAAAGGACAAAATACGTTGTTTCCAAAATGAAGGAAAAAAATGAGGGATTTTATCCAAAAGTAGTCGTAACATCCCGTATTGTGTATTCTATATTGACACTAATCAATGAATATATGGATACAACCCCTCTTGTTTTTGCTTCATTTTGAGAATAACGGATTTTCAACTTATTCAATTGACGATTATTTTCAGAATTTTCAAGTTATGATTTTGTGACTTTCACAAAAGTTGCTCTATACATTTAGCTAACATAATATGCGAATGAAATTTTGATATCGTTGACGCATGCGCAGTAAAAAATTATTTAGTAAACCAACTCATTTTGTATACAATTTTCATTATTTTTTAATTCTGATTACAGGGTACTGTGTGCAATGTTGTTTGTCATATTTTCTGAAAAAAATATTATTTTATATAAAGAACTCTGAAAATTATAAGGAAAAAACTTGGAAAAATTTGGGACCATTTTTATAAAAACCTTAATTACTCTGCGAGTATGCATGCTATTTGCATAAAAATGAACACAGTGTATTACAATAAGGCATTCAATCATAATCTAGAGTTTGAGCGCATTTGCTACATTAGTTTTGACAGGGTTATTCAAAAGATATTCATTCTTTTTTAATTTGTTGACGGTCCCCTATGGAGTTTTGGTAAAAACTCTTCACGGAGATGTATGACGTATACTATTATATTTATACACTAAGAGTTTCGAGATGATTCCTCATGTATTTTTTTAGATATTTAGTAAAATGTCTAAAATCGCAAGTGTCCCATAATCAATGGCAATATAGTGTATTATGAATATCCGAATTAATTTAAAGTAAAAAAATCGAAAAATTCATATTTTTTGCAAAATGAAAGTACCCAATTTCTTTAAAACTTTTATCAGATCTTATAATACCCTTTTAAGTTTCTTTTTTTTTACTCTTTAAGCAAATCCCCCCCCCCCCCCCTCCTTTAAAATTCGTAAGCAACTGAATGGGAAATAAATATCGAATAGCAAATTTTGTGCACATTTATTGTTACATTAGTAAGATATAGATGGCAGCACTAAAATTAAGATTATTTTGCAGAAAGGACTGCCGGACTGCAAATCCCAAAGTTTTGCGCATGTACAAAATTCGTTTTTTTAAAGATCAAAAATAAAAAAAATCTAAAAGAACAAAGGAACGAATAAAAGTTACTTTTTAAAACCCAAGTTCGATTTATTTATCTTGATTTTCAAGTTAAAAGGAGAACAATGAAGAGTCATACGAAGTTATAAAATGTTATAATTTTAATATATTTTAGTTCAAACTGATCCTTAAAAAACGTTCTTAGAGAAGACTGAAATTGAATAATATTTTTAAATTACCATTATCTACATAAATCTAAATGCTACTTAGGTTAATCATTGTTGAATTAGCATAACAAAAGTGTCTTTTTTTTTTCATTCAGTTATATACCTCTAAAAAACCAAAGATGTGAAAAAAAAAAAAAGTTTTTGAAACTCAAGTTATGTTTAATTTTCGTGATTTTACAGTTAAAGGAGAACAATTAAGAGCCATACAGAGTTAAAAAGTTTGATATTTTTAATAAATCTTAGTTCAAACTGTTCCTTAAAAAATGGACTTGGAAAAAACTGATATTGAATAATATTTAAAAAATTATTACAGGGTTCTTACACTTTCACTAAAATACCAGTATTTTTAAGAAGAAAAACTAGACCTATATAATAATGTGATTGCAAAAGGCCAGTTTTCCACTAAGAAAATACTGATGTTTACCTGACCTAAAGCCAGGAAAAGCTTCTGATTTATAGGAACCCTGTATTTATTACATAAATCCAAGTAGTACTTTGTTAATAATAGCTAAATTAACCCAAGTTTTTTTTAACATTTTTGTTTTAAGTATTTTTTTTTTTTTTTTTTTTTTTTTTTTTTTTTTTTTTTTTTTTATAAAAGACTAAAAATACGAAAAAGTTACGTTTTTGAAACCCAAGTTCAGTTTATTTATCGTAGTTTTCAAGTTAAAATAGAACAATTAACTCCCTCACTGACAAGCCCATGTTAATACGTTCACTACGCTCCAGATTTCACTGCAATACAAGCAATATTTAAAGTAATGTAAATCTAATGATTTAATGGATTTTTAATTCATTGTGCAATGATTAATATACTGTTGAGGTTTACGTTTATGTTTGTGATCAAGTTTTTTTTAATATAATGTTCAATATTTAAACTTTTTTTAGCATTTAAAACTACAAAGAAAACATACAATTTTGCCCTTTTGCAAGACTTTCAAAGAGTTTTAAGAGCCATACGGAGCTTTTTCCCTCTGTTTATCAGACAATTTAAATGGGCACGGGGTATATTCAAAATTATTTTTCTCATTGAAAAAAAAGAAGAAGAAGAAGAAGAAGAAAATACTGAAAATTCTGTAAATTTGTGACTTTTTCTAGAATGCTTTAATATTTTTATATAAAAATAATTACTTGTCGGTTCCATAAGAGCCGTCTGGTTGGAGAAGAGTTGAAGATGCTCATCGGGAAGCTCAGTTTGACTCTAGCGTTCGTTTTTGAACCCAAGTTCAGTTTATGTATCATAATTTTCAAGTTAAACGAGAACAATTCAGAGCCATATAGAGCTTTTCCCTTTTCTCTTCTTTAACACTCTTCTTAGCAAACAAGTTCAATGGGCTCGAGGGGTACTTTTAAAATGATTTTTTTCATGGGAAAAAGAAAAAAAAAACGACTTAAAATTCCACATATGTGTGACTTTTTCTAAAATGTTTTACTGTTTTTATATAAAAAGCATTTCCATTGTACTTGTCGGCAGGGATGTAGTTGTAGTAATAACAGAAGATATACGCTTTAAGTAGAGGGTATACGCTCAAGTAAAAAGATATACCCTAGAGTGTGTATACTATAGCTTTTTTGAGAAACAGAGGGTATACTCTGTTCCTTTAAAAAATCCAGAAGGCATAAGGCATTATACCCATGTAGCCCCTCCACTTGCCGGTTCCATTACAGCCATCTGGTAGGAGGAGGGTTTCAAATGTTTAACGGGAAGTTCAGTTTAACTCTAGCGTTCGTTTTTGTAACCCACATTCAGTTTATTTATCGTAGTTTTTCAGTTAAAAGAGAATAATCAAGAGCCTATACAGAGCTTTTCCTCTCTTAAACTGTCTGCCTGTCAGACAGGTTCAATGGGCACGAGAGGTGCATTTAATAATTTACTAAATATGAAGTGTAAGTTATTTTTTTTTTACTTAAAATGAAGATATTTACAAAGTTTGATGTAAATTGCTTTATTAATGTTTGAGAAAGGTTGTGCGCAATCAAAAAACAATTTTAAAATTTTCATCAAAATTAAAGGTAAAAAAATCAGTAAAATTTTAATACAGTATATTAAAAAATATACTTTAAATAGAAGAGATATTAAATTGTCTATACTAAAAATCTTACGCATTTATATTTCATAGGAACTGAGAAAAAATAAATGTGAAATGCTAAATTGCCCCACCAGGTAAAAATAAGACTGCCGAGACTAATATTATACAAAGATCGACCCTATTTCATCTTTATCATACCGATATTGAACTAACATTTTGATTTCCTATTTAGATTAAAATAATACTTTTAGTTTTAATAGATAAGGAGTATAATATACCTAAAGAAGCAAGTTTTTGAAAAATAAAAGCATATCTATTCATGTGAATTTTAAAAAAAGTACTTCTAACTGCTGAAACTGATATTTTATGAAGCTTCTTAAATCACTTACTCCAGAGATCCATGCATTCAGGTTAATGATAGATACCCTTATAAAGTTTTTATTTTTCTCTTTCCATTCACTACTTTCTTCTAAAAGACTAAAAATACGAAAAGGTTGCATTTTATGTAACCCTTATTTGTCGTGGTTTTCAAGTTAAAAAGAAAACTTGGAAGAACTGGATAAAAAGACTCCGCGAAAGAATTTCACGAGGTCACATATGAGATCTCAACAAAAGAGTGCTTTTTTGAAGAGGAAAGTTCTATTAGGATTTATTTTTAATACAATTACGTCTAGTCTATTGTTTGCTGAGACCTTTGCACAGGTAAGTATTTTGTTGTGGTAAACTTGCGTATTTGATAACATATATTACGTGCAGCTTAAGATTCAACTAGACCACTTTTTGCAACGAAATGTGCTATTTTTAAAAGTAGATTTTGCGGCTTGTTTAGATCCATGTTTGATTTGTAAGTTAAGTATGTTTAGTTAGGTTGCATTTCCTTTTAATATATATTTTTTTCTTTCTGAAGAAGTTTCAATCAAAACTTAACGTGGGAATATTTGTTCATTACTTTTGTTTTATAGCATTGATTTCAAAATTTATAGTGAATTTTCTTGATTCCATCATTTTATGGTTCCATTAAAAATATTTAAGAAGGAACAGTTTCATTAATTTCTTAATAAACCTACAAAATTAGTTATAATAAAAAAGCAACGAACATGACTTAGTTTACTTCTAAAACCAATATTACTTTAATCTAAAGTTATCAAAATCATATTTCATTATTCTGATACGTAATTAGTAAAACATATTCAAAATAATTAAATATGATGAAATTATCAAGAGGGGAGGGCTTTTATGCTGCGTATTATGGAATAAAAAATCGGCAAAAAATATTTGCCCCTAACGCAATCATAAATTTTTTTTCTGCATGAAATCTAAATCTCTAGTCAATTTCATGCTGTCAAAATTTGCATACGCACATATCATATCCGTATTCATCATTTTAAAAATATTTTATGTGCAATAAGTTACTACTAGATATTTTTCGAATTTGAAGTCACTTTTGTCTGCTACAACTTTGCATTTAAACATTCTCACTTTTAACTTGAAGTTTAAATCTGAGTACTGCCGAGTAAAAGTTACAGAAATATGTGCCTTTTTAGATGCATTTGTCATAAAAATTTTTGTTCGATTAAAGAAGTCAAATTTTTTTTTTTTAAATATTATGTCATTTTCAGTCATTTCAAGGAAGCATTTCACCTAGCGTCTCATCAGTATCAATGGAATGAAAAAATACTGAAATGTAACAATTTTATGAGGTAAATAAATGTTTTTTTTCTTTTCTTTAAGCGTAATGTCATTTTTTGTTCAAACTTTAAAAATTATTTTTAATTGTAACAAGGAAAAGGCAAAATAAGTATATATATAATCGAATAAAAATAAACAAATCCCGTTTTCTCTGAGACATTGGAAGTAAACTAATAGCCACCATTTTAAAGAAACTTCAGAAAATTTTTTTAATAAAAAATAAAAATGGAAATAAATTTAAAAATAGCTAGAATCGACAGATCTACAAATGAACAGCTTTCATTTAAAAAAATAATCATCAAAATTGCTTCAATAGAAAGCTCAGGCTGATGACTACAAAAACAGCCGAGTCTTTTAAATATATTGATCGGCGGTTCCCAATCTATGGGTCGCGACCCACTGGTGGGCCACGTCAGTTGTTTTTGTGGGTCGTGGAACAATCGAGGTTTATAATCAAACTATATCTTTTATTTCATCCGTTTAAATTTCAACAAGAAATAATATTTTATATCAGAATCCTCAATTTTCTTCTAGATTAATATACAAGCAGAATATTTAAATTGGCTTTGAGATCCTTGATGAAATTCAACACTTCGTGCTTATGAGAACATGCTTTTCTACTTTTTTTTTTGTTTTTTTTTGTTTTTTTTTTTTTTTTTTTGAAAGACAAGTATTGCGACAAACTGCGTGTTAATATACAGTTGGCAAAAAAAGTATTTGTACACTCTAAAATTTTTAATTTTTAACTAAATAAAAAAAGATATTTTGTCAAAAATAATTTTAATACAATCTGTTTACCGTGCGTTTTAAATTACACAACAGAAAATTTTGATAAAGATGTAAAATAATTTTCTAATAGGAAAAGTTTAAAAATTTCTTGCAAAAAAAGTATTTGTACATTTCTCCATTCTGATATGTACTGTGTTTTATAGTGTTTATGGTTCAAAGGACTACTTATACAGAAGCTGTTAATAATTTTTAACTTCATATTATATTTGTCTGACATTTAATCTAATTTACTTTTGAAGTAATTGAGTATAGAACCTAAAACTAGAAAGGCACCTCTAGATATATGAAATCCTATGATTAAGCATAGTAAAAATTTAAATTCGCAACAAGAATTTGTAAAAGCTATTAAATTACCATTTACAACTATTGGATATATAATGAGAAACTATGAATAAATTAAAAGCATCGAAATTCAATGAAAACCAGGACTTCTCAGCAAACTAACAATGAGAGGAAAAGGAAGTGTTGTTAAAAAAGCTTAAAAAAATCCTATGCGTTCGGTTCAAAAATTTGCTGGAGACCTTGCAACATCTTCTCGCATCAGTGTATTACCTCAAACAATAAAAAATATTCTTCTCAATGCAGATTTAAAAGGAAGAACCTCAAGGAAAAATCCATTCACCAGCGAAACAAATAGGTGAAAACGCAGAGTATTCGCTTTCGCATACAGAAGTAAATCATTGGATTTTTGGAAAACAGTAATTTTTTCTGATGAGGGAAAATTCGGAATTTTCTTACCACTAAGCATTTGAAAAAATTGGGCTAAAAATAAAACTGTTCTAGATCTAAAACGTATACTTCAAACAATCAAGCATGTTGGGGGAATATTATAGTTTTGGGGTGTATAGCTTCTAATGGAGCACGACATTTAAAATTTATTGACAATGGAAGGACAGATTTAACATACATTGATGTGTCGCGGCATAATTTATTAAACCGTGCCAAGAAATTATGCGTAGAGGAGTCTTTTCACTTTCTGCAGGATAACGACCAAAGCATACTGCTGGGATCCAGCACATGGTTACGACCAGTGTTGGGTATGAACGCACTCACTGAACGAAAACTCACGAGTTTCACTCACTATTTGTGAACTTTGAACTGAACTTCGCTCACTATTTTATAAACGAGTTTGAACTGAACGGAAACTCAAAAAATAGACGAGTTTGAACGAAATTTACGTTCATTTTTTCATAATTTATTTAAAATTTTTCCAGACCTTAGTACACTTTTTCCCTCTTTCAAATGCCATTTAGAGGCCTACACAAGCCTCAGGACGAATTAAGTCTGGATATCACTTCTCTGGGTAGTATCCTAGTCTTACTACTTCTGCAGACTCGGGTCGCGCTGAACCGGACCTGGGCTGTATACAATTTCGCCGAAAATAGATATATACAGTAAACTCTCTGTACAAGGTGGACTGTGTAAGGCGGAAATATGTCTAAATCGGAAAGATTTTCAAGTTCCGACGAATCCGCAGACAGAGTAGAATTTGTCTAAGACAAATGTCTTCTACGGAAAATTTTCAAGATACCGATCGATTCCGCTATAGCCATAGTTTATTCTAATATTAAATTACTATGATTCAACAATTAAACTTTTCTTTAAAGAATAGTTCATATACAATGCTAGGGAATGGAGGGAACAGTATTATAAAAGGTGCTACAAAAATCTGTATATGACGAAATCCTGTTGAACAAACTGCCTATGACGGAATTTTCTTTTAAATTGAAAACTGAAAATTTCTTTTAAAGTTCTTTTAAACTGTTCATCCATGCAAAATGAAAACAATAATACGGTAGAAAAAATATGTTAGACATTTACACCTGCTAAAAAGGAAACGTATTTTTTTCTTTCCAATGCGGTTTCTTTTTAGAAGATTTTACTTTTACCATATATCATTTTTTAGATTTTTACATCTCCATAACATGGAAGATGGATTAATAATACTAATGATAGCTGAAACATTTACATATAACTAACAAAGGTTCATTAAAAGCATAAACATCGCAGCTTACGGCACTTCTGCATAAATGGAGATTATAAACAAACTAAGGTAAGTTTTTTTGGCCAGAACTCTTCCGTAAGGGTAAATATTAATGTCCTGTAGAAATGTACTCGGGGTCGGGCCGGGTTCGGTGCGAAATTTCACCTTTTTTTCCGGGCCGGGCCAAGCTCGGGCCTTGTTTTTAGCTATTATATCGGGCCGGGTCGGGCCTTGTTTTTAGCGCTATTATATCGGGCCGGGTCGAGCCTTGATTTTAGCTATTATATCGGGACAGATCGGGCCGCTAAATTTTCTCTACGAGCCGGGCTGGGCTCGGGCTGAAATTTTTATTTTAATATCGGGCCGGACATTTTTTTTCCATGAATCGGGCCTGGAAATTTCCGTCCGTGCATACCTCTATCTTACATACCGAATAATCAAATGATTAGTTCACAAAATTTTGTAAATTTGGACAATAATATCCAAACATTAAAAAAAAAGTGAACTTTTTAGTGAACTTCGTTCACTTTTACAAACGAGTTCGTTTGAAAATTTTTGAATTTGAACGTGAACTTGAATCACTTTTCAGAAATTGAACGTGAGTTTGAGTTAGTTTGTTTATTTTGTGAACGTGCCCAACACTGGTTACGACAATACTCGAAGACGACTGGTAACTCCTCTAAAATCTCTAGACTTGAATCTAATAAAAATTTGCGGATGCTATTGGATGCAAAAATCCGAAAAAAAAATATGTATCAGTAAAAAACAGTTTTAAAGAAGCTCTTATTGTGTCATGGAATAACATTAACCAGACCGCTACAAAAAGTTGGTGGAATCTATGTCACACCATCTAGAAGTAGTCATTAACGCTAATTGAATTATATTACATAATGTAATTATATTACATTAATATAGTGTACAAATACTTTTTTTGCATTATATTTTTGTATATTTGTTCATTATAATGTAAAAAATCGATTCGTTTAATTTTGTTTTTGCTTCTATAATATTATAATGCATTAAACTAATGTATTACAGTATTTTTTGCTTAAATATTTTGTTTAATTTCATTATAATTCAAAAAAAGGAAGTGTACAAATATTTTTTTGCCAACTGTATGATGCCACATTGGTAAACACCAATATCAGAAATGGTATTGATTATAAAGTTATGTTTTCATAATAATCAAACATATTTTAACTATCTTTAGAGTTTATGCATTGTTTTAATTACTATTCACTTACAGACATTGAGATTACCGATTCTTGTTTTTGTTCATCATGTATTTTCCGTACAAAAATTTGTGTTTTTCGTAGGATAGGATAGCCGAGCGTATAGGGATCGTACAAAAATTGCTATACTGATGTAAAACTTTATCTTGGGTAAATCGCATTTTTTTTTTTTACTGGAAGATGGGTCGCAAAATGTTTTTTCACTGAAAGTTGAGTCGCGTATCAAGAAAGTTTGTTAACCTCTGAATAGATTATTATTGATTATACATATCGACCACGAATTATGTGCATCTTAAGATTCAAACAAACAATTTTTCCTTGAAATATACTATAGTAGACTCAATTAACCGGGATGATCGGAAAATGACTAGTCAAATTTTGGTGAAATTTTTTGGAAAAAGGATAAATTATTATACAGTAAGACATTAATAATTTACTTAAAAGAAATTATTAAAAAATTATGTTTTATTTAAAATTAATGCAAAAGAAGAAGAATGAACATAAATTTTAATGTTATTTAGATTTACAATTAAAATAAGTTGGACGTGCCGATCCCAAAACTTTCTTCTATCTCGTACTTACATTTCATATTTCAAAAAGTAATTACAAATCTTCATGTTTTAATATTATTAAATCGATACAATACCAACTTTAATTTTCATCTTAAATTTCTGTTTTAGTCAATTAATCGGAGTAAAAACAAGTTAATGTGGATCATGATATTTATTAAAACTAATAGTTATCACTTATTCTGTTATCATCAGCTATTTGCAAATAGCTGGCTTAGCAGGATGCGAGTTCCCGTCTCTGCACGAGCCGATGGACAATAGAACGACGAGAAATCGAGAAAGAGATACAAAAAGAGCTACGCTATCACAATGCTCCTTTCCCACGGAATATCTCCAAATTCAAGAAAGATCTGCTGACCATAGCCAAAAACATATACAAAAAATGAGGTTCAATAACTTTATACACTTTTCGATGATACAGTAATGAAAATAGGACGGAAATCGTTTTTATAGAGCCCCCTTTTAGAAGATTTTTTTTCAAATTCAGGGAGGAACTGCTTGCCATGCCCAGAAACAATCATACATAAAAAATTTAGTTCACTTCTATGCATAACTTCATACACTTTTTGATGGTAAAATAATAAAAATGGCGATTATAGCGCCTTCCTCTGGAGAATTTCTTTCAAATTGGGGAAGGGCTTGTTAGCCATATAGCCAAACATTTACACAAAAAAATTGGCTCAATTCTATGCATAATTTCATGCATTTTTAGGTGGTTCAATATTGAAAATGGCCCAAAATCGCTATTACAGCGCCCCCTTCAGGTGGATTTTTTTCAAATTCAGGGCGGCCATACTAGCATTAGCCAAACACTTACACAGTAAATTTGATTCAATTCTATGCTTAACTTCATACACTTTTTAGGCGGAACAATATTGAAAATGGCACAAAAACCGCTATTCCAGAGCACCCTTCTGGCGCAATAATTTCAAAATTGAAGGAGGACCCATTTTTCATTCTTTTGGTTCTACGCGTAGTTACCATTGTGATAAATAACTTATTAAAATATCTCTTAATTCATTTTTTCAAGAGCGAATTTTACTTGCTTATCTTATATGGATATAAACTTGATCGGTGGATAGCGTGTAAAACATATGCAGCGGCCTTATAGTAATACATAATTGCCTTAATCCTTATAGAAATGTGAATATTCTGTATTTAAATTAGATAAAAATATGTTTACTTAGAGACTAAGTCATTACTTCAAAAATGAAATTTAGAACACATAATTGTCTTTTCTATAAGGTACATACAGACAAAATTTTTAAATATTATTTTAAATAAAATTCATTAAAAAATTCTGCTCCCGTGTGTTTTTTTTTTTTTTTTTTTTTTCGTTATTTGATTGAATTTATATCTTTCAAAGTTAAAGATATTTCTGAAGAGATTTGTATGTAAGGAATTTAATTTACTTAAATGTATTAATAATTCTATAAACTACACTAAAATCTATATAAAACACACGCACACACACACACATACAGATATATATATATATATATATATATATTGTTGAAAAAATTATTTCAGATTAATTCATGACACATTTTTTCAGACATCTAAAAATTAGATGCGTTAACAATATACATTTTCCTTATCTTTCTTTATATAGTTTAAGAGGCCTTTTATCTTGATCTCCATGTGATACAAATCTTTCGAATGGTATTTTTTACTGTTTTCAAGTCTCTACGACTGCATATATAAGTAGATAGATAAAATCCTGAAAAAAAAAAACATTTCTTTTGTTTTAGAAGGAAAACTTTATATAAATTATTCTAAACAATTCATTTATAATCAAACATTCTTAACGGAAGCATTCGAAGATCCTAGGAGCAATATTCAGAGAATTATATCATTTGAGGTTTAATGGAAATAGAGAATTTCATTAATAAAGATGGCAATTTAAAAAAAAAAAGAAAATTTCTATTTAAAACACCCTTTTTTCCTGTTGTTGTTGTTGTTACAAATTGTTATTAAGCTATTCCATAGCTTTTATGCGGGCTTTGAGCGCGGCGACCGAATCCAAAAATTCCGTAACGCGCAAAATCCTAACACATCCGTAACGAAAAAACCTAACACTCGGCTAACGTCGTTTCAGCTCGGCAGACTTCTGCATGGTATCCTTCGGTAGACTTCGGCAGACATTGACGCGGTATTTTTCAGATATTTAGAGGATATCAAATCTCAAACTTATGTTTCTTATTTCAGTTACCATAACTCTATAGTTTCAATGATAAAAATTCCTGATAGAATGTGTATAGAAAAAAATCGTCTTAAGATAAAACAAGGTAGGATAAAGTAGCTTTTGGTGATTGGAGACCCGCCCAATGGTGAGGATCGAAAAATTTAAAATGCTTATAACTCGTGATCTAATTTTCGTAGCACAACCAAATTTTGTTTGGTAATTTATTATGAGACAGTGTTAATTTTTGGTGACAGGAGACCCCCCACGGTGAGGGTCGAAAACTTTAAAAAGCTTATAACTCGCGATCTAATTTTCGTAGCGCGGCCATTTTTTGTTTGGTAATTTATTATGAGACAGTTTTAATTTTTTGTGACAGGAGACCCCCCCCCCCCGGTCAGGGTCGAAAAATTTAAAATGCTTATAACTCGCGATCAATTTTCGTAGCGCAGCCAAATTTTGTTTGGTAATTTATTAAGAAACACTGTTACTTTTGGTGACAGGTGACCCCCCCACCTTGAGGGTCGCAAAATTTAAAATGCTTATAACTCGCGATCTAATTTTCGTAGCGCGGCCATATTTTGTTTGGTAATTTATTATGAGACAGTTTTAATTTTTGGTGACAGGAACCCCCCCCCCCCCCCCCCCCACGGTGAGGATCGAAAAATTTAAAATGCTTATAACTCTCGATCTAATTTTCGTATCGCGGCCAAATTTTGTTTGGTAATTTATTACGAGAGATTGTTAATTTTTGGTGACAGGAGACTCCCCCCCCCCCACGGTGAGGGTCGAAAAATTTAAAATGCTTATAACCCGCGATCAATTTTCGTAGCGCGGCAAAATTTTGTTTGGAAATTTATTATGAGACAGTGTTACTTTTGGTGAGAGGACCACCCCCCCCCCCCCCCACGGTGAAGGTCGAAAAATTTAAAATGCTTATAACTCGCGATCTAATTTTCGTATCGCGGCCAAATTTTGTTTGGTAATTTTTTATGAGAGAGTGTTAATTTTTAGTGACAAGAGAACCCCCACGGTGAGGGTCGAAAAATTTAAAATGCTTATAACTCGCGATCAATTTTCGTAGCGCGGCCAAATTTTGTTTAATGATTTATTATGAAACAGTGTTAAATTTTGGTGACAGGAGATCCCCCCACGGTGAGGGTTGAAAAAGCTAAAAAGCTTATAACTCGTGCTCTAATTTTCGTAGCGCGGCCAAATTTTGTTTGGTAATTTATTATGAGACAGTGTTACTTTTGGTGACAGGAGACCCCCACGGTGAGGGTCGAAAAATTTAAAATGCTTATAACTCGCGATCAATTTTCATAGCGCGGCCAAATTTTGTTTAATGATTTATTATGAAACAGTGTTAAATTTTGGTGACAGGAAACTCCCCCCCCCCCACGGTGAGGGTCGAAAAATTTAAAATGCTTATAACTCGCGATCTAATTTTCGTATCGCGGACAAATTTTGTTTGGTAATTTTTTATGAGAGAGTGTTAATTTTTGGTTACAGGAGACCCCCACGGTGAGGGTCCGAAAATTTAAAATGCTTATAACTCGCGATCAATTTTCGTAGCGCGGCCAAATTTTGTTTAATGATTTATTATGAAACAGTTTTAAATTTTGGCAACAGGAGACCCCCCACGGTGAGGGTCGAAAAAGTTAAAATGCTTATAACTCGTGATCTAACTTTCGTAGCGCGGCCATATTTTGTTCGGTAGTTTATTATGAGAGAGTGTTAATTTTTGATGACAGGAGACCCCCCACAATGAGGGTCGAAAAATTTAAAATGTTTATAACTCGCGATCAATTTTCGTAGCACTGCCAAATTTTGTTTGGTAATTTATTATGAGATAGTGTTAATTTTTGGTGACAGGAGATCCCCCATGGTGAGGGTTGAAAAATTTAAAATGCTTATAACTCACCGTCTAATTTTCGTAGTGCGGCCAAAATTTGTTTGGTAATTTATTATGAGACAGTGTTACTTTTGTTGACAGGAGACCCCCCCCCCCCTCCACGGTGAGGGTCGAAAAATTTAAAATGCTTATAACTCGCGATCTAATTTTCGTAGCGCGGCCAAATTTCGTTTGGTAATTTTTAAAGAGACAATGTTAATTTTTGGTGACAGGAGACCCCCACGGTGAGGATCGGAAAATTTATAATGCTTATAACTCGCGATCTAATTTTCGTAGTGCGGCCAAATTTTGTTTGGTAATTTATTAAGGTATTGCATAGCTTTTATCGCGGGGTTTGAGCGCGGCGAAAGAATCTAGAAATTCCGTAACGAGAAAAAAAAAACTAACACTCCGGCTAACGTCGCTTCAGTTTGGTAGACTTCGGCACGGTATCCTTCGGTAGACTTCGGAAGACATTAAAGCGGTATTTTTCAGATATTTTGAGAATATCAAATATCAAACATATGTTTTTTATTTCAGCTACCATAAACGTATAGTTTCAATGATAAAAATTCCTGATTAACCTACATGTATTTTAAGATAATAAAAATATTTTTAACGATATTAATTTCGCATTTATTCAATAAAAGAAAAAAAAATGTTTTGTTATCGGTCATCACGCTCAAAAAGTATAACTTGAATTAATATAAAAGACAAAAAAACTGCATAAATAAAAAGTAAATAAATAATTATGATTGCATAAGTTGATAAAAAATGCTATGCAACAGCTTTACAGCGGCAGTCCCCGAGAGCCACACGTCTTTTTTTTATTAGAGTATATTTAAAGTATATTTAAAGAAAGCATTGGAAACGCGGCGCAAATTATAACTTCCGTTTTAAAAATCGAGGATGAAATTGTTTGCAGAAAAGTTCTTTGTTCTACATCACTGTCACAATTAAATTTTCTAATAATCTTAAATATACCTAAAACCAGTATTGAATGAATTTATATATTTAAACTAGAGATGGCAAATACAATTACTTTTGGTTAACAGGTTGCATCGTTCCACACTTGCACAGGTAACAGGTTCCAAAACCAGTTACCTGTGACGTTAAATAGACGTTGTTTTTTTTATTTAGATAAATCCATACCATTAAAATAAGTTAGTGATTAAAAACTTAATTTTATCAAACAAAAACATACCTTGATATGATGCTTTAAATGATATGCATTTTTGGAATTTTCTGGCTTTAAAAACGTGTTTTTTGAGCCAGCATTACAGCAGTTTTTAGAGCTCATGCACTACGTTGCGCTATCAGATTTGGAGGCAGTGTGTGATGGTGATAACGCAGAATCAGATACCCAGCCGAAAAAAATTAGTGCTGTAAGTTATTGTTGTTCAAGCACTAAGGATTGATGTATTGCATAAATTTTTAGCATCACACACCTAAAAAAAGTTAACTAGAGAGTACTAGTGGGCGAAGAGAGGGACAAGTTAAGGACGCACGTCTCAAAATAAATAATTGAGGAAGTTTCTCACAAGGAAGGTCTCCATACTGGGCATACTCAGATTTTCTTTAAAAAAATACTAATTAAGCTACTCATGTATGTAATAAAGGATCAGTGAAAATTAGCGGTGGAATTCCAGAAGAAAACATGTAAAAAAATAAAATACTTTCGAATATTTGGCGTGAAAAGACAAAAGTGTCACACGATTTGGCGAGTAGCACTTTTCTTCGCCAAAAGCAAACGATTTTAATGCAACTGAAAACTTGGATTTTTAGAATCCGTGTAAATGGTGTTTGATGAACTTAAACATAAACAATGAGAGGGTTTAATATATTTTATACATATATATGTATATTAAATTGCAAATGTATATATTATTTGTTGCTGTAGTTATTTAATTTACATCTGGAAAAAATATTTTCATATATAAAAAATTCTTATTCAGTAAAATTATTTTCATACATTTAAGCGTATTCAAATATAAAAGTTAGATGTTTCCATAGCAACAGAATCGAATTGACAATGCTCAAATGGACTTTGAACTTGAAATTATTTTAATTATTTTAAATTTGAATTTCGTTTCAAATCTCAAATTTTGATGATTAAATTTGAATTAAATACATATAAATATCAATATAACGAAATTATACTTAAAACAAACTAAAACTGACAAAAACAAAGATATTTAAATTATCTAAACGCGTTGAACTTGAATCTTTTTTCTTTTAAAATGCATTTGACTAAAAAAAACATTTTTTGAAATTGCTTTTCATCGCCAACCGAAGATAAATCGCCAAATAACGAAATTTTCATTATTTTTTTACGAACAGGGAACGGGGGTTCCGCCGAAATATTTTTTATAAACGTATATATCCTCATGAGAAGAACATTTTGTAATTTTTTCAGATTTTCCGGAGTATGCCCGTATGGAGACCTTCCTTGTCAGTGAATATTGTTCTATTTAAGAAACATAAAATTAAATTACTCATTAAAACATTTAGTATATTATGTTAAAATTTCAGTGCGACTGTATAAAATTAAGGGTTTTTCTTTTAAATCAAAATGCGCACAATAATCTAATAGGAAAGTATGTTGAAAAAACAAAAGTTGACAAAAATGAGTTTAGAAAAAGAATTTTCATCAAAGAGTTAATATTTGTATTTTTTTTTTTTAAAAAAGGAATGTGCCTTTATAAAGAAAAATGAACGTATATGTGGTTTAGCATTTTTCATGTTTGCGCATTCCCCATGCTGATGCATAATTTTGAATATGCCGAAAAAATGAAGCGAAAAAGGTCAACGTTTACATTAGATGCTTAAATCAGTAGCTGTTAATATCCATTTAATGCATTTACATTTGCTAATTCCTGATTTATATTTCATAGCTGTATCTTTCTACTTTATTGTTTTTCTTTTAAAAAAATGGTATTTAGGCCCCCACCTTCACCACCACCACCACATAACCGTATACACACAAGCCAAAAAGAAAATTCATTTTTGAAAGGCGAATAAGACATTTTTTTTTTCAATTCAATTTCTTACGATTCAATGTCACTGAAAGAAAGATTTACAGTTGTTTTAAAAAGTCACCAATTTCAGGGAATTCTGAAGCTGACTGTAGTAGACTAAAAAGAGAAATTAAGAAAAATTAAGATGCGTGGAAAATTTAGTTTTTTTTTTACTTTTTGGAGATGCATACCAATCTTATTGTTACGTAGCGTTCCACTTAGAGTAAAATTTTAAGCAACATTTTGAACAGTATACTGATGAAAGAGACAATGAATATGAAAATGAAAATTTAATACAAAACCAGCAATAGAAATGATTATTGTCTTTGATGTTACAAGGGGAGGACGCTCAATGGAAAAAAAAAATGTTTTCCACTCACATTTGCATTCCTTGTTTGAAAGTTTTTAAAAGTGTAAAAGCCTTAAAATGAAAGTAACCGAAAATTACAGATTTCTTCAACAGATTTTTGCATCGTTTTACTACCTTTTCAAATAAACTTTTTTTTCTTGTTTCAAATTGTTTAAATAAATAAAAAATAAAATATCAAATAAATCTTTAGTGTTAAACATTTCAATCTTAATTAAATAACCCCAAAAAATTTTTAATCGAAAATTTCACATTAAATAAAAAATTTTGCGGTTTTCTCTATACAACGAATTTTTCTATATAACAAATTTTTTGACGGAACGATGAATTTCGTTATATAGAGACCCGACTGTATTTTCAATATATGTTCTTAAAAATTGTTAGCCAATTATCTTCCTACTATTTTACTGGAATGTTCGTGATTTTTTTTTTGGGGGGGGGGAGGGGGAGTTCGTTATTAAATAAATTAAAACGATATTATTTCATATCTTTTTATGACATCACATGTTTAGCATCTACAATGTTTAACAAAATTTTCAAGTACGCCTTGAGATACAATATGATTGAGAAGTACTGCTCTAGAATTTCAATTTTCTACAAATATTAAAATTGCGACATTTTGTGTTACTAGTTATAAAGGTTATGTCCATCCATTCAAACATAGTAACAATAAACACATTTTTTATCGTCAACAAATAAGATTTCATTGTTACTGTCTGATGCCAGTTATGAGACAAAAGCAAGTCAGATAAGCATCGAGGTTTACGACACGTTTCGTCAAAGCGCAATTCCTTTAATCAAATCCTGTAACTGTCATTTCCCTTCAAAGGCATCGGTAATTACTCCGCGTGACCTGAAATCGTAAACGGTTTTTTTCTAGCCGATCATCTTCGAGTTATTTTGCACTCGGTTCGATCACGAACGGTATAAAAGGGAATGTAAAAGACTTCCTTTCAAGAAAAGAATTATGAATAAGCATTAACTAGTCGGAAGTATTTGTGAAGACCACAAAAATATTCGAAGTGGTTTCATCTGCTTTCCTTTGTGTTATACTTTGAGTTAATTCCATTTATAACTCGTATCATGCGAGAAGTATTTTTGTGTCAAGTTACGTTTTTTTGCTTTCCGTGTTCTCCAATAGAAAATTATTACTGGTGATATATTGTAGAGATGAGTTGAGATTCTTTGTTTTTTCTTCGAATCCCGAGTCTATTAAATTTTGTGCCATCAAAGCCCCAGCTTGATACCGAAAATACTCTGCCAGAAATCACCAATAACATTTTAAAATTGTTTCGTGCTTAATTTTCTCGTTTAAAAATCTCTTCTTACGTAAAGATAAATATTAATTCTAAAACGTGGCAACATTTTTGTTATATACCTCCCCCTGGCAATTTGTTTAAACTATCAATTTTATTATTTACGCCCAGTCGTTACTGAATCCTGCAACAGGAAAAAACATATATTCTTTTGAATTATCATTGTACAAATGCGGACTTGAGTTCTGTTTCACAATAATTCTGTAAGAAGACTTCAAAAAGAAAACGAGAGGAAGCAAAGGACATCACACGACTTTTTATTTTACAAAGCAAAGACTTCAAAATCATCAATAATATTTTTTCTCGTATTTAGGGCAGTCACAATCATCCGTCAATAGTAAGCTGCCAGTAGGACTATAGAAGATTTTTTCTCAAGCCCTGGCTGCCAGGCTGCCAATAGTTGTCTTGCTAAGGAGACTTATTTGGTAGGGAAGAAACAGGGGGGTGGGGATCCCATGTTATCTTATGGGGAAAATACTTACAGATTTTGTTCATTCAAATTTGGAAATTTTTACAATATTTTTTGTTCATCATTTAGATAAGAAGGTTCTTTATCTCTCTGTAATCATAAAATATGATTTGATAAGCTTAAATTATGAGTATTTTGAAATTTGTGCTAAAATTTCAAAACTTCCGAAAAGTATAAAGAAAGTATTTTTACTCGTTTGTAATGTATGACTGAAAAAAGATAAAAAATGTGGAGCTGACAGAATGATAAAGAATATTCCTATTTACGTGCTGAAATTTTTTTTTTAATTTTGAAATTTGAATGAACAAGAAGGATAAGTAATTTTCTCTCACGGTAGCATGGGATTCCCCTTTCTTTCTTTTCCATCAGATATGTCCCTTTAATCCCCCCCCCCCGAATCTTTCTATACAATTCGAAGTAATGTTCAAAATTTAGAATCTATAATAATAAAGAAGTAAGTTTGTATTCGAATGTTTGCGTCGACGGTGTTCTGGAGAAACCATTGCATATAAGTTTGTAGGTAACGTAATACAAAATTTCAGGGGAAGATACTTCTATGCATTAAGTTTTGCACCTTGAAGCCCTATTTTCAAAATTTTAAGCTATTTTTAGCATTTTTTTTTTTTTTTTTTTTTTTTTTTTTAAGTTTCGAGGCTATTTTTTCACATTAGTGAGAGGAATACGCTTTCCCTCTTATGACTTATATCCTTTATATTGTAAATTTTATCCTCTTTTCATTAAAAGTTTATTTGGAATTCGTACAGCTAATTTTTAACGAGTTTCTTAATGCGATTTTTGCTATTGTTTCACATTTTGTGGCCATTTTTTGACATTGATAAAAAGAATTTTGTTTCAAACGCTTAATCTACAGCACAAAATTTCGTCTGCTATGATTTTTGAATTTCAGTGATTTTTAATGCGATTTTCAATGTGAGTTTTAGCAATTTTTCGAGGGATTTTTACTTTTAACATCGATTTTTTGTCATTCATGAAATATTTCCGATTATAATGTTTTACTCCCTAAGAGCAAATTTCGACCCTTGCGATTTTTTAATACAGAGGTGTGAAAATTACAAGAATAATTGTGATTTTTTTTTTTCAGTTTTTCTATTATTAAAGGAGTCATTATTATTGTACGAGTTTGCAATGTTTCATGAAAGCTAATTTGTTTCGTTGATTTAGTGAATTTTTCCCTTCTTTAGATTAGTTTTGGGGATATAATTTTATTAAATGCTGCCATTTTTTTAAAGAAAAATATTTTATCCTAAGAAGTTAAATTGCTTTGCATTGCATTAAGAATTTGTTCGATTGACAAACAAATTTAAAATAAAATTTTAAAATCGTCTGCTTGCAGTGCTGGTATTATTTTTTATTTCTTGAGTTGGCATCAGTCTTACTTTATTCTTAAAACAAATCTTTTTGCTGTTTCGATTAGTATTGGTAGTATTTATCGTTTGTCAAAAGATTATTGTGTGATTAGGGGTAAAGCAAAATACATTTTTCCTAGAAAACAAGCTGTGGTAAAGTATTTCATTCAAGAAAACAATTATACGCAACACGAAATCACTAAAAAGGCAAAATTTCACTGTGTGTAAAATAGAAAGATCTTTGGACTCCAAATGTAAACATGAAATTTCTAGAGAATGGAAATGCGGAAGGAAAAATAAATTTACTGCAAGTATAGAAAAGAAATTAATTCAAATTTTTATAGCTAGCACAAGAGCAACTATTCATTAACTAAAAATCCCTTTGCAAGCGCTTGGAGTAAATTTATGTGATTCTTCTATCCGTCGAAAACTTATCTCCGTTGGACTTACAAGGAAGGTCTCCATTGGGGGCATACTCAGAATTTTTTGAAAAAATACGAATTAAACTACTCATGTAGGTAATAATGGATCAGTGAAAATTAGCGGCGGAATTACATTATTAGATATGTAAAAAAATAAAATAGTTTGGAATAATTGGCGTGAAAATCTGAAAGCAACGCGGGATTTGGCGAGCAGTGCATTTCCTCGCCAAAAGCAGACGATTTTAATGAATCTGAAAATTGATTTTAATTGACTTCACTGTTATCTGCAGCATTTACTGCAACGTCACTCCACTACTTTTGTAGAATCTCTCTTTTCTGACCAATGAGAATGCTCCATAGCACGGTGAATTGACCGTGTCATACACTGTTAAAAATCTGCTGTATTTTGTTGCAACGCACTCCACCGCTTGTATATAATATCTCTATTCCAACCAATGAGAAAGCTCCATTTCACGGCCAAGTAACCGTTTTCTATACAAGCAAGGGAGTGCGTTGCAACAAAATGCAGCAGATTTTTAACAGTGTATTTTTCAATTTGGAACAATTTTAATCAATTTAAATTGTGTTTTAAATGATAAAATATATTAATTTCATTTTGTTATAAGTACATATTAACGTATATGACAAAATTACACTTAAAGTAAAGTAAAAATGCAAAACTAAAATTACTTAAACTAAACTTATTTAAATAAATTGAACATAGAAAGTTTTTTCTTTAGAAAGTATTCGAAGCGTAAAAATGTATTTTTCAAAATTTCGTTTTTTCGCCAACCGGAGATAAATCGCCAAATAAACGAAATATTTATTATTTTTTTACGGACGTTATAAGGAGGTTCCGCCGAAATTTTTTTATAAACATATATAACTATATGAGAAGAACATTCTGTATTTTTTTTCAGATTTTTCTGAGTATGCCCGTATGGAGACCTTCCTTGTTAGTTCTCTTTGTCCTCAAAAAAAGGATTAAAATTACATCTTCTATGGAAAAGAAGAGACTTCTTTGGGCGAAAGTTGTGCAAGAGCAATTCGGAAATGTCTGGAGCAGGGTGAGAAATACTAAATTTTCCTTAATTAATCAGTTGGAATTTAGTAGTTGTTTTTTCTTTTCTTAAAATTATGTTTTTTTTTCCATATTGATTAAATATACAGAACTGTTTATAAATTTGATTAAAATTTCTTTATAAGAATATTTGGCACAGATGTCATATACGCACCACATTTGCACGAGTTTTTTTCGCCCGCAAATTTGACGAAAATTTTGTTTTTGAAAACGGATTACAAATTGCATGCAATAACAGCACTTGAATTTTTATTGCAATATGAAAGTAAAATAACGTGAGAAAATGAAAGAAATACCAGTATTAAAAAAAGGGAAATAAATGTAAATAAATGATAGTTTTATATAAATAATTATTTATATAGCATATAATAAAAATAATTAAAAGAATTAAAATAAAAAATATCAGTAAGTAAACATAAATCCAATAAAAACTTAAAAAATAAATAAACAGTAATAAAGAATAAGCTTAGTAAGTAAGAAAATAGTAAATATAGTTTTCACAATAAATCGTAAACATTAATACTTATAGCCATATTGAATGCAAGCATAGTTGTACCATTTAATCAGCGCATATTTCATTGAAATCTTTAATTTCTCCTATTTTATTTCTCTAACAATTATTATAAACTTATTAAACGGATTTTATCCTTGGCACCGATGAGCAATGCCGAATTGGCGGGCGAAAAAAACACGTGAAAATTTGATGCGTATATGACATCTGTTAAAAATAGTTGTTAGTTACTCTAAAGTTTAAGGCGCCCTCTATCGGTATTTTTTGAAATTAATCTTTAAAATTTATTTTCAAGGAAATATTGACATAAAGAATAGTTTTAGCGAAAACAGCAGACGAATCGACCAATTTTTCCGTTTTTTAAAATAATTTGAAATTTGAACCTCCCCACCCCCATTGAACACAGTTCAGTTTGCTCTACTTAACCACTCCCAACGATTCAGATTTTCATCTCAAAATTTAAGTTTATGTCTAAGCTTCTAAGAAAATTTTATGAGATGCGAAAAATAAGATAAAATATGGTTGTACGTTACTCCAAAGTCTAAAGCGCCCTCTATCGGCATTTTTTGAAATTTATCTTTATAATTCATTTTCAATAAAATACCGACATAAAGAATAGTTTTAGTGAAAACCGCAAATCAATCGACCAATTTTTCCGTTTTTTATAATCATTTGAATTTAAAACCCTCTGAACACAGTTAAGTTTGTGCTAATTAACTGCTTCCAACTATTGAGATTTTGAGCTCAAAATTTAAGTTTAAGTCTAAGCTTACGAAACCTTTAATGAGATGCAAAAAATAACGGTAAAAAATAGTTGTTCGTTACTCTAAAGTCTAAAGCGCCCTCTATCGTCATTTTTTGAAATTTATCTTTATAATTTATTTTCAAGACAATACTGACATAAAGAATAATTTTAGTGAAAACCGCAAACGAATCGACCAATTTTTCTGTTTTTCATAAACATTTGAATTTTTGGACCCTAAACTTTAATGGCGCCTATCTCCTTCGGAAGACTTTGGGACCCTTGGTTTCCTATTTAAATATTGTTTGTCTTGATGTGTACTATCACCCCTTAAAGTTTGGACCATGAATTTAGAAACACCCTGTATATATTACGTTAACATAGGTGGCACAAAAATCACGATTATTTGTTAATAGTTTAATAATGGCAACATCTAAATGAAAACATGTTATGGGTTACTGCGCAAAAGTCCTTTGGTAAGATTTAGGCTGTGGTAAATTGGTTTTGTTTATGTTTTTCCCCCTCGCTCAAATTATGGAGCTTCAAAATATCATTATTTTTTTCTGTTCTTTTCACTCAAAAAAAAAAAATAAATAAATAAATAAAAGTCATGAATTTTAAACTTTTCAGTTACAAATTAAAATTGTGTGTTATAAATAAAATGCGTGAAACGATTATATTATTATATTTTAAATAATTAATGAAATATGAAAAAATTCCATGGGTACAATATTTAGCTATTTATTATCTGCGCCGGGCCAGCATAAAAATACTGAGTTCTTGATTTTTCAACACAGATATCATATATGCACCACATTGGCGCGTTATTTTTCTGACGCCAGTTTGGCGAAAACTTCATTTTCAAATACCAGTTACATACATTTTTTTTAAACTAATTTCTATTATTTCAAAAAGGAAATAATAATTAAAAATGTTTAATTAATAATTATAGAATGAAATAATTTATATCATTTTAAAAAAGAAAATAACAGAAATAAACAGTTCATTAATAAATAAAAACAGTAGCCGGGTTACCATCTAAGGCGTACATATAATTGCCATTTTGTTGCAATCGCGCCAATGTGGTGCGTATATGACATCTGTGTCTATTTCTCTAGCAGAATCCTCTAATTTGGCAAAAAATTGAGCAATTAAAATAAATTATGAATAAAAGCAATATGGTTTAATGCTTTGTATACATTCAAAAGAGACCAAACTGGTTGCCAAGGGCGGCTAGTACTTTTATATTTAAGGATTTTTAATGCATTTTCAATGCGATTTTTAGCATTTTCATTACTGTACCATCAAAAAATATATGAAGTTATGCATAGAAGTGAACTAAATTTCTTGTGTATGCTTTGGCTATAGCCAGCCGATCTTTCTGGAAGTTGGAAATAATCCGTAGGAAAGAAGCACTATGATAGCGCTTTTTGCATCATTTTCTTGATTTTTCATCGTTCTGTTGTCAATCGACTCGTGCAGAGACGGGAACTCGTGTCCTGCTAAGCTGGCTATTTACAAACATCTGATTACAACAGAATAAGGGAGAACTATTAGTTTTAATAAATATCATGATTCGTATTAATTAGTTTTAACTCCGATTAATCGACATTAAATATAAATAGAAGTTTTCATATACGTCCATTAAAAACATTTGACAAATATGCATTAAAATATTTAATTGCTATAAAGAACGTTAAATACTAATAAAAACATTAAAAGATTTTAATAATTTTTACATGTTTCGATTGAATTTACTCAATCATCATCAGAAAAAGGAAATACAAATAAACACAAAGATGGAAAATGACAAAAAACTATTATAAATGAAATTTAAAATTTTTTTTAAAATAAAAATCACGCGCGTTATATTATAATTATGTATCACGTTGCTTAATTGTTAAATTATTTAACAATTCAATCCAAATATTTGGGATTTGAAATGACAAGGAGTCATTGCAGACCACTGAGCTTCTGACGTAAATTTCAATACTCTCTCTAATAAAAAGTTGCAAATAAAAATCTGACCTATAAAGGTCAGATTTATAGGTCAGATTTTTATTTGCAACTTTTTATTAGAGAGAGTATTGAAATTTACGTCAGTAGCTCAGTGGTCTGCAATGACTCCTTGTCATTTCAAATCCCAAATATTTGGATTGAATTGTTAAATAATTTAACAATTAAGCAACGTGATGCATAATTATAATATAACGCGCGTGATTTTTATTTTTAATAAAAATAATATTGCCCAGTTAAACTGATGGCATTGAGCTCACAGGCTACGCATACTGCTTGTACATTACAGCCTTATATTTTCAAGGGTTAATTCCGTTCGAAAAAAAAAATTAATAAGGGGAAACAGCTCTCCTCCTTTTTTTATATACTTGATCATTGAACTTTCTAAACTATCAAGGACATTACTATTATTTTCAACACAATCTAACTGATTGGTAAAGTAATCATACGAATTGAATAATTTCCAACTGAGCGAAAAATTGCCCAGGCCGGGAGTCGAACCCGGATACTTGGCTTACAAGGCCAGTGCTTTACCTGTTAAGCTACCGGGGCGACAACCGGCTGGGATTTTTCGCTCAGATAACCTTATTGGTCATAGCATCTGGTCTGTCATTTAGACAGTTCAACAGAATAGACCGCAGGTAATGGACCTCCATATGACGATGGATACGTAGACGATGGATACGGAAATTTTTCGCTCAGTTGGAAATTATTCAATTCGTATCAAGGACATTCTTTATCATATAAAAAATCTATATCCAAAATTCAGAGCAAATCGGATAATTCTTAATAAAAACCCATTTAGCATTTATATAATTTAAGAAGAGTTATCCCCCTCTTTTATACATAACCATTAAACTTCCAAAACTATTCAGAGATTTGAACCAAATCTGACAATTCTGTTTGAAAAACTCATTTATATAAATTAAGGGGAGGGGCATTAGAACCCCCGTTCCCCCTGTTTATATTTATTTAATGAACACCTAATAACAGTCACGGAATCGCCCCATCAGAATGATCCTATATCTAAATTTTGAACGAAAACTTAATTCTGCATGAAAAACCCATTTATATCAATTAAGGGGAGGGGCATGAACCTCTCGTTCCCCCTCTTATACATATCGAATGAACTCTAAAAACTAATCAGGGAAGCGCCTTATCAGGATATACCTATGTAAAAAATTTCAAGTGGATCGGATATTTTTATCATGAGTTATCGCGTTACATACGAACATACATACAGAACGGGCGGGCACATAAGCTCTCAGGCTATGATAGCCTGTGAGCTAAAAAAATTTTAAATTTCATTTATAATAGTTTTTTGTCATTTTCCATCTTTGTGTTTATTTGTATTTCCTTTTTCTTATGATGATTGAGTAAATTCAATCGAAACATGTAAAAATTATTAAAATCTTTTAATGTTTTTATTAGTATTTAACGTCCTTTATAGCAATTAAATATTTTAATGCATATTTTTCAAATCCGATTAATCGACTGAAGCAGAAATTTAACCTCTTCAGTCCCTGAGTACCCAAATGGGTACACCAGTTTTGTCCCATTTTATTAGTGATACTCAAATATAAATGAAATTTCGATATAAGAATAATATGTTTCGAATTCTAAGATTCGAGCTAATGAAAATAAAACAAAAATCTCGCTCTGAAGTCAGAGAAGAAATAATTCAGTAATAATTAAAAATACTGTAATAATCGCCAGTAGCGAAGAGGTTAAGATGAAAATCAAAGTTGGTATAATATTAAATTAATAATATTATATTAACATGTGTAACTACTTCTTGAAATATTAAAATGTACGCATGAGATAGAAGAAAGTTTTGGGATTAGTACATCCAACTAGTTTAAATGATAAAGCTAAAAGAAAATACTTCTCTATAATAAATTAATGAAAAAGGCATGCCTCAGACATGAAACATAGAATGAAATACAGTCGAGTCTCTATATAACGAAATCCACCGTTCCAGTAAAAAATTCGTTATATGGAGAAATTCGATGTATAGAGAATGATGTTAAAAATCGTATTTAATGTGTGAAATTTGAACAAATATTATTTTTGATCTTTTGAATTAAGACTTTGAAATGTTTAAAAGTAAATATTAACCTAACATTTTATTTCTTAATTATTAAAGCCGCTTCAAAAAAAGTGAACAGACTTTTATTTGAAAGCTTAATGAAAATCAAATAAGGAAGACTTGCATTAATTTCAGACAAAGAAATTTGTAATTTTTTGTTGTTTTGATTTTAAAGTTGTTACTTTCTCAAAAAAAAAAAAAAAAAAAAAAAAAAAAACTCAAATTTTAGCAAGGAATGAAAAATGGTAGTTAACATTTCCCTCCATTGATTTAAAGAACAAGGAGAGAAAAAACTCAGCACTGACGATAAATCAAAAATAAGTAATGGAAAATTGATACCATATGATTTCGAAGCTTTTTTAAACTGAATAAATTAAGACCAATTTCTGAAAAAATTCGTTGTATTGAGACTGTTTTTAATGTAATCATGCGAAAGGGGGACCGTTCCTACTAAAAATTCGTTATATAGAGAAATTCTATGTATGGAGTTTCGTTATAGAGAGACTCTACTGTATAAAATTTCAACAGATGTTCAAACTGTATCAGATTTTGAACAATAATTGAAAAACCTTCAGTAGCGTTAAGGCGGACCCTAAAAATCAGGAGCCCTGAGCCGTGCTTCGAATGCCCTGCTATAAATCAGGCACTGTCTAAATACAGCATAAGAATAGAATTTAATGAAAACTTGATTTAATTACAGACCGGGAGGCGCCAATATAGACAATATCTCATCGACATCGAGACTGAGATAACGCAATTGGACTTCTAAGTCATATCTTGTTGGAAAACACCTGAAAACCCGATTCTAGCGATTGACTCGTAGATTTGTCATTATGCTTTCTTGCACCGAAAGGTATGAAAACATGGAGGACGGGGAGCAGAAAAACACAATGGTAAACCTTCGAGTCAACCGATAAAATCGGAGTTTCAGGTATTTTTCAGCAAGATATAAATGACTTGACAGACCCATTGCGTTATAATATGCGAATCTAGATTTAAGTAATCTTAGAATTTCGTTCGTGAACTTGATGAGGTGATTGTCAGGGCTGTCTCTTTTCGGTCTATAGTATTTTTTTAATTATCTGCAGCAATATAATTTCCTCTAATAAAAAAGCACACAAATACCACTTGGCATATTTTAACAGTTATGAAAGCAAAACCGCTTGTTTTGCTATTGCTAAAGCTTTTGTGCGATTTTGGGTAATATTGTCAAACCTCGTTAATATGAACACGCTTAACGTGAATTGTTTTCACAGTCCCCTATCAAGACGAATACAAAGATTTGATACTGATAACATGAATTACTGTTAACATGAACAAAATTTTGATTGCCCTTGAGATTTATTTTAATGAGGTTCAACTGTATATAAATCTTCTGCAAACCATAGAAAGCGTTTTTTTAAATGATTTCCTATATTCTAAAACAATTTAAGAACAGTTTTTTTTAAACAATTAAAAACAATAGAAACATTTACTTTAATTTTTATTCACATTCTAAAAAGGTGCTAAGTATGTAATAATATCGTGCCATATTGCAACACCTAATGATCTGATTATTTTAAATCAAGATACAATATTGGAGTCACATAAGAACATTTTCAAATTATTGTTTTACTATATAGCACTAGAGAAAACTGAAAAACTGAAATGAAGCGAACATTGTAGATATAGTACCAGAAGATAATCAAAATTCTCAACTGATTATATAACTCACTATTTTTAACATTTAAAACAACAACTAGCATGTTGTAAATTTGCTATTAATTGTTTCTGCTCTTTCTTGAGCTTTCATAGGGTTTCTTAATCTCATGTAGGTGATGTTAACTTTTCAATGTCCTTTTATTTTTCTTTAAGAAAAAGAAATTAAAAGAAAAAGAATGTGGGGTTGCTTTTAGCATCTGTTAGGTAATACAAAGCTTCTCCCTTTTGCTCAAGACATGATAAAATGAATAGTTCATTACGATTTTGAAGGTATTAATTTAAAACAATTAACTTTTACACTTAAGTAAATGACATTTAATTTCTAAGACATTTTCAAATATCCAGGGGCGTAAACCACCCTAGTCGCGTAGGGGGGTATCGGTTCAAAAATTTCCGACTCCAAGAAGGAAAATTTCCGAGTACTATGGCCAACATGAAGACTAATATACATATATATATTATATATCATAATTCGCAAGATAATTATGACTTAGTGTATCGAAATAGTCAAATTATGTTACATTATGTTATTATTAGTCTTATATAATCTATTTCCCCATTATTAGACGATCTCCTGATGGAATACAATAACCGTTCCACGACACGAGTCGTGCATAATACGAATAAGCAGTCAAAGGCCTTTCCAGAAATATATCACATGAAAGGTATCGGCTAAAATTAGAAAAGTGGTTGCCCGTGAGGGCAAAATAGGAATCCAACGATATATCACAAGAGAGATGTATTCCAAATTTAGGAAATTGTCCTCCCTCCCAGAATAGACCCTTCCCCTAACTATAAATTTTTCATACATTATAAGTAATATTTATCGGAGGGCCCCGAAAAAAAAAATCCGGACAAAAATGATAACACGTTACAATTTCAAAAAAGATCGAAAATTGTCCCCAATAGAGGATAAGAGGGGGCAGGGGGAGAGGGAGAAAGATTTATTATATGAAAGAGTGATTTTAGGGCTTTCCTATGATATGTCCAAAAAAAGTATGGAATTTTTCCACCCCCATTTAAACCCTTCGGGGGTGGAAAATTTAAAATGACGCTGAAACACGTATTTAATTAGTTTTTTACATTTTTATTTTCTGCTGTTTCACGTTCTTATTTGAAAAGACTGTTGAGATGTGCCAAATGTTCTAAATTTTTCGACTCCCCCCCTTTTAAACAGGGTTTGAAAAAACCCAACTCACTGGGCCCACTAGTCTAAAACCAGGGTTTTTTCGGGTTTTATCAAGTTTGTTTGGAAAACACTTTAAACTTCTGATTTTCATAAATATAATAATTAAATTCTTTATGTATCTATGAAATCTGTATATAGTTTTACTTTAAGTATGAATTAACAAAATATATATATTAAAAAAATTAAGTTAATTTAAAAGGTACATTTGTGTTTCATGGGAATAGTTTCTTGCATTAAGGATATATTAAGCTAGCTATAAATGGATTTTTTATACAAAACTAAAAACCAGATAAGAAACTTTAAGTCTCGATTATTAAGTGCCAGGATTTATCCCAATCTACTGGGTTTTTGAGGTTTTATCAAGGTTTTTTAAGTTAAGGAAGGCAGTCCAGATTGTTTGAAAAAGAAAAAAGTATTTATTAAATGCAATTTAAAGTTATTATAAAAAAATATAAATCAATGACAATAATCAAAATTACGCTTTGCTTTTACAAAAATTGATTTCTAGTGATAATTGGTACTTACGTATTAACGCCACCGCAACAGAACTTGCGTTAATGCGTCAATAACGAGCAATCTTGTTGTTATCGTACGTGCACAAAAATTATAGCATTAAAAAATCAGCAAAAAAAAAAAAAAAAAAAAAAAAAAAGGTACTTAAAAACACTAAAAAATGGCGTTAGAAATCAGCAAAAAATAAGGCAACAAGGAATCCAAAAGAAAACTGCGGTGGCATTAATACGTAAGTACCTGATAATTTTAACAATGAAATTGTCATTAAAGTTTTATACCAACTAGGGGGGCCCCGCCCCCCTGCTCGCTATGCTCGCCAACCCCCCGCGTAATCGCTTCACGATTCCAAATTATTGGCTACCCCTGCTTGCTGCGCTCGCCAATACCCCATGGTATGAATAAGCAGTTGCAGACCTTTCAAATGATGTGTCACAGGACTGGTGTTGTAAAGAAATTAAAAATGTGCCCCCTGGGGGACAGAGTGGGAGGCGACACAAAAGACATCCATAATATGAATAAGCAGCTGCAGACCTCTCAAATGATATGTCACACGACTGGTGTTGTAAAAAATTGAAAATGTGCCCCCCTGGGGGGCAGAGTGGGGGTGACACACAAGACATCCATAAAATGAATAAACAATTGCAGACCTTTCAAATGATGTGTCACACAACTGGTGTTGTAAAGAAATTAAAAATGTGACCCCCCTGGGGAGAGCAGAGTGTGGGGGTGACACACAAGACATCCATAATATGAATAAGCAGTTGTAGATCTTTCAAATTTTGTGTAACACGACTGGTGTTGTAAAGAAATTAAAAATGTGTCCCCCCTGGGGAGCAGAGTGGGGGATAACACACAAGACATCCATTATATGAATAAGCAGTTGCAAACCTCTCAAATGATGTATCAAACGACTGGTGTTGTAAAGAAATTAAAAATTTGGCGAAATATTAGTTATCGCCAAGTTGGCGTCACTTTTGACAACTAATTTTGGTCGCCAAATTTGGCGATATATCGCCAAGTTGGCGACAAACTTGGCGATTGTTGGCTATGGTAACCTTTCTTCTCTTTATGGTAACCCATACGGCGATGCATAGACGGAGCCCTTTCCTGATTGGTCTATTCGGCTCATGGAAGGAGTGGACAACCCGGATTCGTTAGTTCCGGAAATCTTCCACATCAGCATCATTCCAGGAGTCATTCCTTTTAAGGCTAGTTTTTTTTTACTATAGAAGGATACTAGTGCTGAATCTAAATTAGTAAGCGTTTTTTATTATAACTAATCAATAGAATAAAACAAATAATTTTACATATCCACATCATTAAATTTGGATTCGCACGATATGTGGTATTTTGTTATAAGTTTCAACTGTAAGATAACATAAAATGGATTATATATAACGTTTTTTTTTTTTTTTTTTTTTTTATGGGAAAAAGTTTGTGTTTATGACAGTTACATATATCTATCGAAAAATAAGTTACAAAATTGTCACTGGGAGAATTAAGACTTTTTTCCCTTGTGACAGAAAGTGATAACCAGTGGCGTAGCTAAGGGGGGGGGGCAAGGGGGGCGTCCGCCCCGGGCGCCGAGGCCTAGGGGCGCCAAATTGAGAGAAATTGTTATATATCTATATTTGGGTGGGGGCGCAAAATTTCTTGCTGGCCCCGGGCGCCAAAAAATATAGCTACGCTACTGGTGATAACTTTACAAGTGGTGTACTGATATTAAGAAATGTATCTTAATTTATTAAAATCTTAATATTGATATTTAGAAATTAACCTTATGTAATTTAAAATTGACATTTTGAAAAAACCCAGTTGGGTTTTTGTGCTGTGCAAAATCATAACAACCTTGTCTTAAGTTAAACATGCTAAATTTATGTAGCTTCTTTCATTCATTACAAATCAAAAATCAGTTTAAATTTTTTTTTAGGCATACATTAAGATCTAAAACATTTGTATGCATTTTAGAATACAGACATAAGATTCTAGATACAGACATAATATTCTAGATACAGACATAAGATTGCTTCTTTATAGCTAATTAATTTTTTGGTCATTTTATCAATGCTTAGAAATTTCTTTAAAGTCTGGTTCTTTCGAAATTATTTAAATTGGCATTTATCTTTACATTCTGATACCTTAGCTTAAATAATGATATGGTTGTAGCTGCATAAAATTTTTTTGAAAAACCCACTATGGGTTTTTCCATGGGTTTTTATAAGTGGGCCCGTTCGAAAAAACCCGGGCGGGTTTTTTCGGGCTGGGCCCACTTGAGCGAACCCTGCTTTTAACCCCCTTATGGTGGGATTTCTAAATTCATTGGATTATGTGTTTAAAAAAAATTTAGTAGATTTATTTTCTGGAATTTTACGCTCCTACCTTAAATGTTTGCTGAGATATGGCAATTTGTTCCAGAATTTTTTACCTCCCCCCGCTTGTCCCTCTTAAGGGGGGTAATTTCAAAATTTCCATCTTAGTGCATACTTACATCATAAGAAGTATTTTAACTCCAATTTTCATGGTTCTAGATTCAGTAGTTTGGGGTGTGCGTTGATTATCAGTCTGTCAGGACAAACTATTTTATATATTTATAGCTATCTCTACTAGCTGACCCGCCCGTTGTTGCCCGGCATTAGATAAAATATATAATTAGATACATCATATAAATATATTAGATGCAATATACAGATAAATAACAAATAAATTATTAAAGCAGAGTATGTAAATTTTCAGGAGCGAATTCAATGGGTTTTCAAATTATACGCAATCGAATCTTCGCTTAATTCAAACTAAACATGAAGTCCCGAAATTTTCAATGGCAGAATAACGTTAAACTTTTCATTAATTCGAACTCATTTTCTCTTGACATCGTTTAATTCGAACTAACCGATTTTTCACTCTTCCTTTCTTTCTCACGGATTTCAGATCATTTGAATAACTTTGTTTCTTTGATATTTGTGAAAATTGTTCCGAACGAATATACATATAATCCCATGCATTTAATATTCACTTTCTAAGTGGCGCTTCAAATTTTTCTTCCATTGTGCTTGTTTCTAATCTTTTAATTTATGTATTTATACATTCTAATTTAATATTAAGTCATATTCTGATGATAACAAACATAATAAATTTAAAAAACACTATAACATTAATTCCTTTGAAATAGCACCATATTAAGCATGTTCTCATTTCATACTTTCCATAATTCGAACATTTACTGTGGTCCCGACGAATTATAACAAAGTTTTAAAAATATAGAATATTTTACATACATTGACATTTGAACTTCAAAAAATAAATTAACTTTCTTAGTTGTTGAACCTTGAGATAATTAAAATGAAAAGCCATGTAGGCAAAAATTTATTAAAATACTACAATACTCTTAAATAATGATGAAATAAAATTTATAAAATATAAAAAGATCTATAATACAATTTTAACTTCATGTATAATACTAAATACATTGACTTGCAATTGCAAATTGTAAAATGGTTGGCAAAAAAGAAGGCAAATAAATTGAAAGAAAACAAATGTAGTTAAAAATGATAATAATGTCATGAAATTTAAATAACAACTAGCTTGTCATCTCCAGTTTATAACAAAACTAGCTAATAGTTAGGGAATTGCGATACTAACTGTTAAAAAAATTTATATATATCGAATAACAGTACATTTTTACAAGTTATTAAATAATTTATCTGCCCTCTCAAAATTAAAATAAATAAATAAATAAATAATAAAAATAACTAAATAACTAAATAAATAAAATAATTCATTTTTAAAGATGAAAACAATTTAGTTATTTACACATTTTACATATCTAAAATTTTCTGTAATAAAATAGCTAGCTTACTTCAAAAGGATTTTTTAGAGCTCCAACAATGCAAAACGGTATATGTATAAGGGCTGAAATTTTATCAGCATGCTTTTGTTTATTAAGTGTGTTCCTTTAATCACTATCGAAAATATAATTACATAACCCACATTGCACTTTTTGTCTCTTACATTAGGTGGGGGCATAACTGATTAAAAAAAAAATATATATATTGAATTAGTAACTATATACCAAAATATTCTCCCATTAACACTTTTTTTAATTGAATGATTTCGTACTATGAGCCAGAATACTAACGGTTTAAATAAAGAGTTAACGCAGGCGCAGTTGGTTTTGTAACTGACACATAAGGCGGGAGGTGCAACGTCCAGTCATTTAGGTGCCCAAGCTTTATGTTGAAGAGAAAACAATGTTTTATCTTTCAATTTTTTAGCATTCAGTTAAAATCTCTTTAGGGTTTTTTTTTTTTTTTTTTTTTTTTAAGTAAAATTGAAATTTGTTTGCTTGGGGAATACTTCAGAGACAAAAAATTGTCAAAAATACGGGATTTCTTAATATAAGTTTTAATTCTTTCTAACGACAAACTTAAAAGCAGCGTAACAATTTGGTGTTACAACTCATTTTTCTGACTAAACAAAATGTAGTAGTAATAATAAAAATATTTAAAAAAAATTAATATAATTGATTGAGGAAAAACCTAACGAAAGTATTACTTCTGAGAGAAGTAAACTCGTATAGGCTGTCAAATATCCAGATTATTTCGAGATGAAAATTCAAAGTATTTGGGTATTTTCAGTTTTCATCCTGTATCATATAAATTTCTTAAACAATCTTTTAAATCAATCAAAAATTACGTAAAAAAGTTATAACATATAAAAGTATAAACAATTTCACATTTTTTATTTTATTTTTTTTAAATAAAATAAAAAGAAAACACAAATTTAGATAGTAGGAAAAAATGAGACTATAATTATTTTCAATTAAAGGAAAAATTTGAATAGAATTGAAAGTATCCAGATTTTGATATGAAAAAATACCAAATATTTGTATTTCTATAAATGAATTTTCATCGTATACCACCTTAAATTCCGTGATACATATTTCTAACTAAATTTAAAGTTTAGATTAAAAAAATAGAAGTTTCTTCACTTCGATTAGTATATCTTAAAATTTCGAGATTAAACTAAAAACTTTCCAACAGTAAATAAATGCAAGTAGATTTCGATATATCCAAGTCAAAAGACACAGAAAAAAAAAAAAAAAAAAAAATCGGAATATCAAGGTTTTACTCAAATATCACTGTTATAATTAACTGTATAACTTTAACATCACTAGAAAATGTACAAGAATATTTTTTTCGTCATATCGAAGTTTCCGAGAACACAATATTTGAAAAATCAAAATTTTTCTGAATAGTTTTATCAGAAAAATAAAATCCTATATATTAATAAGTTATATTAATTAATTAGTAAATTAAAGTGAATAGTAAATTAGCAATTATTTAAATTGATTAATAATAGTTCCGGCTAAGAATAAATTTATGTTTTCTTCATCCTAAATTGTTTGTTTTTTTCTTTTTTTTTTTTTTTTCTTATCAGAAACTGCAAGCGGAAATAAATCCGACTAAGAATAAAATTTTATAGGTTTTCTTCGATCTAACTTGTTTTTCTTATTTAATTAAAAACTACAAAAATATTTCTCCAATTCATAAATTTTATAGATTAATACCCTTTTTTCGGCTAAATTTACTTTTTTCCGATCGAACAAGAATTTTTCCGACTGACTTTTCCTTTTTTCCAATTTATAAATCTTTATAGGTTAATACGTAATACTATTTTTTCCTTCTGAAGATGCCTTTACCGGTGGAACAGAAAACTTCCGATTGATATTTTCGTTTTTCCAATTTATAATTTTTTATAGGTAAATGCCATTTTTTCCGATCGAATAAGAATTTTTCCGATTTAAAAATTTACAAGTTTTTATAGGTTAATACGTAATACTATTTTTTCCGACTAAACATGCCTTTCCGGATTGAAACGGAAAATTTTCCGAATGGTATTTTCGTTTTTCTAATTTATAAGTTTTTATAGGCTAATACCCTTTTTTCCGATCGAACAAGAATTTTTCCGATTGACTTATTCGTTTTTCGAATTTATAAATTTTTATAGGATAATACTATTTTTTCCGACTAAACATGCCTTTTCCGATGGAACGGGAAATTTTCCGAATGATACTTTCGTTTTTCCAATTTATAAGTTTTTATAAGTTAATACCATTTTTTCCGATTAAACAATAATTCCGACTGATTTTTCCTTTTTCCAATTTGTAAGTTTTTACGTAATACTACTTTTTCCGACTAAATACGCTTTTTCGGATGGAACGGGAAAATTTCCGAATGATTTTCCAGTTTATAAGTTTTTATAGGTTAAGAACATTTTTTCCGATCAAACAAGAATTTTTCCGATTGATTTTTCCTTTTTCCAATTTGTAAGTTTTTATAGGATAATACGTAATACTATTTTTTCCGACTAAACACGCTTTTTCAGATGGAACGAGAAAATTTCCAAATGATTTTCCAGTGTATAAGTTTTTATAGGTTAAGAACATTTTTTCCAATCAGACAAGAATTTTTCCGACTGATTTTTCTGTTTTTCCAATTTATAAGTTTTTATAGGATAATACGTAATGCTATTTTTTTCAACTATACACGCCTTTTCCGATGGAACGAGAAATTTTCCGAATGATTTTCCAGTTTATAAGATTTTATTGGTTAATACCATTTTTTTCCGACTAAACATACTTTTTCCGATAGATCTTTGAATTTTCCGACTGATTTCTCCTAGGGGGGTGTTGCACCCCCCCCCCCCAAACCCTCCCGGGATTTACGGCCCTGCAAATATCAAACTATAACATTTCCTTTAAAAAATTCCACAAAATTCCAGCAGCACACACAAACAGTATTAAAAACTTCAGATACATTAATACTACATATTGATGAGTTAACAAGTAAGACTTACCTATTAGGCAGAATCGAGATTGTTTGGTAAAATGTTTTAGAATAAATGCCAGGTAATATCGAATCTCTTTCAAAATTGGTGCAAATTAACCTCTATAGCATACCCAAAGTAGCTTTGGATTGTGCATCAATATACTTTTTTAATTATACATAAATAAAGTTAAAAACTATGAATAAATAGCATAGTAAAATTATAGATCACTAAAATAAATTGGCGTGTTAAGTGTTATTGACGTTTGAATGAAATGAGCGTGCAGAATCTTTATTTAGGTTTTTTTTTAATGTAATAGAACAAACATGATTCACGTGTGGATTTTTATTTACGATTTCTTCCGATATGCCGTGCAGAAAAGGATTAATATAAAAGAGGTAACAGTTCTTTTTTTATGTTTTATAAATATGAATAGAAATTTGGAAGAGAATTTGATACATGAGTGATTTATTTTGTAGTGGCGATTCGAAATACATTATGATATTCTGTAATTTGAGTTTGAAGGGACGCCTATATTGATCTAAAGGATTAAGGGATCTAATTTCTTTTTAAAAAAAAAAAAAAAAAAAAAAAAAAAAAATTAATGAAAACGAGCATGTTGAACCGAATCAGGGATGTATAACTCAATGAACAAAATCAAAATTCAGAAATGATACTATTATTTTAAAGAGTATCACATTGCTTGAGTTTCAAAATAAAAATATATAATCATACATATCATTCATAATTAAAAACTTCCTAATTTTTCTTTGCATATAAAATGCATAACAATAAATGAGATATCACATCAGAGATTTTTAGACAGTCTTTTGATAAAGCGCACATTCATTTTGTTAAAACATGTTGTTTATTCGAAAAATTCTGAAAAGTAGTGAAAAAGATGTTACCAGCAAGTAATCTCAATGAATTACTGGGCGAAAACCTCACACGAGTATCAGATTATTTGATAAAACTAAGCTATATCCCATTAAAAAATCTCAAGTAAAAATAAGCTAAGTCTCGTGACTCTTTGACCGTAAAAAGTTCCAAGATCATGGATAGATTCAAATTTAGATCTCTTATTAACTCTGATATTTTAATTCACAAATTACTCCTAGTCTATACACATTACAAATTTTAATTATTTCAATTTATTTTATCAATATCATAACTGCTGAAAACAATGCAAAAAAAATGACACGAATCATGTTTAGTGAGCGCGATTTGTTGCAATTTTTTTTTGTTTAAACTTTTTTACATTGTGTTTCACTGTTTCGTTGTTATCGTGTCAACATTTAAGTTAATTATAGAAAAATTCCTCTTTTTAGGATTTCATTCATCTGGCGGAATCCTATTCCTCTCTGTTCTCTGTCTGTCTGTCCGTCACAGAGTCCGTACACAAAAATTATATAAGTCAGAGAGTTCAAATTTTGTGTACTTACAGCTGAATACCTCTTGTCACGCAACAAATTATAAAATTTTGAAAAAGGCTATTATTTTAATTTAGAGCTATTCCATCTCAATTCAGGCAGACAGTACTGATATGCGTCAAGTCACCATCACAGATTTTTTTCAAAAAAATTCAGTAGTTAGAACTAAGTGATTTATAAAATTTCCTAAAAGGATTTTTCCCTAAAAAATTTATTTCTCTGATTACAGCACTTTAAAATTCATGATAAAATTGACAGTTTTCAGAAAAACTGAAAAACGCTTCATTTTGAGATGAACACAATACCTAACATATTCAACATATATAGTCAATTTATTTTTTATAAACAGTTATTAAACTGAATTTTATTTTAGTATAGTTTTAAGAAATATAGTGACATTTTTACTTAATTAAAAAAATTAGTTTTTAAGTACAAAAAATATAATTATTAGTGAAATTAAGATTTTTTTTCAGAATGTAAAAAATACTTTAAAGCTAAACATTGATGGCAATCCAAAGACCTTTAATGGGAGTTTTACAGCAAATTTTATTTTAACTCTAAGGTGCTTACAACTTTTGTAATTCAATTTTAAATTATGCAAAATTTTGTAAAATCACTACTTTTGACATGCAATTTCTCAGAAACACCATTTTTTAAAATTCTGATAATATGCTCAATTCATACCTTATTAGTCTCTAATAAATACCTTACAAGCAAATCGTGTGTTTTTGCTTAGAAAATCTTATATGATTTTTTGAAAATAACATGTTGTGTGTATTTTTCAACAGACCACAAAGTCAAGCTCTTTCTTATTTAACCGAACTTGTAATGTAATTAATATTTCAAACTAAAAAATACATCACTAGTACATAATTATTACTGTTAAATTATAGCTAATCATTTGCTTAAGTTTAAAATTGCGTAAAATACAGCCAATAATAAAATTAGTATTGATCATATGTCATTTCATTCCATACTCATAAATGTGTTAAATTCATCTACAGTGTGTAAAATATTTTGTTATATAGTATGGATATAATATATTAATGTGCAAATAGATACATAACAGAAGAATTAGGTAGTGAAGATTTCTTAAATTAACTTCAACTCCTTATCGTTGAAGGTATGAAGTCGCTCAGATTGTCCTATTGTAACTGGTTTTTCTGTTTCTAGAAGCACATTTTCCAATGGTAATGCACATTCATATTTTTTCTTTCCAGATTCTTTTGGCCACTGGAATGCTTTAGCTATGGACCATGTTCGGTACGGGTTTTACAGAATAACGCGGACTAGAATATTATTTTTTAGCAAAGAAGATAGTTCAGCAACAAATGAGACAGAATCTTGGATAGCTTTTATTGGCTCTTTTTGGAGATTAAATTTTGTTGCATAGTGCTTGTCTCACTCCCCAATATAGCATCACATGCACTTTTAACGTGGACAGTACCGGAAAATATCCACTACTTCATTACAATTTTATTTTTGTGCAATTCATAAAACTGCTACTTGTTTTAAAAATGTGCTCCAGCTCCATCTGATATATACACAGGTGATTCCAGCGTTTGTAATTGGTACAACTTAAATAATTCTTTTTTTACTTTTTCTATGTCACAAACAGCATGAGCTGTATCATGAGTTAATCATCAGGAACTATGATAAAACTCTTTATTTCTTCTCTAAAATATGCTGGGCAGGTAAATAATGATATCTGAGTATTCTGCCAATGGTAGCTTTGTACTTCATTTGGCAATATTAGTGAGTAATTTTCAGCAAAGTCAAAATGCATCACAAGCACAGATTTTTTTTAAAGGGGCTTGGCTTATTTAATTTTATGAAAAGGAATTTTTGAAGATTAGCTTATATTTATCTGCCATAATAATGTGCATATTATTATTTTTTCATTAAAAAATAATATTATAAATTCAGAGAAATAAGAAAAAGCTTGATCTTCTGGTTTTTTGAGAAAAAAAAACTGATTGGAAGAAACTTAAACTTGAAAAAAAATATAATTCAGCTGTAATGTATGTATTTGCATATTAATATATTATATCCATACTACATAACAAAATATTTAACACACTGTAGAGGAATTTAACACATTTATGAGTATGGAATGAAATGACATATGATCAATACTAATTTTATTATTGGCTGTATTTTACGCAATTTTAAACTTAAGCAAATTATTAGCTATAATTTAATAGTAATAATTATGTACTAGTGATGTGTTTTTTAGTTTGAAATATTAATTACATTACAAGTTCGGTTAAATAAGAAAGAGCTTGACTTTGTGGTCTGTTGAAAAATACACACAACATGTTATTTTCAAAAAATCATATAAAATTTTCTAAGCAAAAACACACGATTTGCTTGTAAGGTATTTATTAGAGACTAATAAGGTATGAATTGAGCATATTATCAGAATTTTAAAAAATGGTGTTTTTGAGAAATTGCATGTCAAAAGTAGTGATTTTACAAAATTTTGCATAATTTAAAATTGAATTACAAAAGTTGTAAGCACCTTAGAGTTAAAATAAAATTTACTGTAAAACTCCCATTAAAGGTCTTTGGATTGCCATCAATGTTTAGCTTTAAAATATTTTTTTCATACTGAAAAAAAAATCTTAAATTCACTAATAACTATATTTTTTGTACTTAAAATCTAATTTTTTTAATTAAGTAAAAATGTCACTATATTTTTTAAAACTATGCCAAAGTAAACTTCTGTTTAATAACTGTTTATAAAAAATAAATTGACTTAATATGTTGAATATGTTTGGTATTGTGTTCATTTCAAAATGAACCATTTTTCAGTTTTTCTGAAAACTGCCAATTTTATCATGAATTTTAAAGTGCTGTAATCAGAGAAATAAATTTTTTAGG